>JAODKF010000068.1:22928209-22938673 GCA_026779585.1 Mormyrus proboscirostris
GTAAGATGACTCTGTAGTGGGCGGTGTACCCCTGTAAGATGACTCTGTAGTGGGCGGTGTACCCCTGTAAGATGACTTTGTACTGGGCCTGGTACTCACATTTCCCCGGCACGGCCTTGTCCAGCACAAGGGCCATACTTATAAGCATAAACCAATCGAGGGATGAAGTCTGATGTCACAGCAATGACAAAGGCGTTGGTGATGACGGAGAGGATGCCAATGCCCTCCAAGATGCCATACCAGATGCCTTCAAAATACAATCATAACAAATATAAAAGTGTCCTAAGAGAATCATGTAACACTTAATACGCACATACTTTGGAATGTAATGACAGGCCTTGCCTATGTCCTTTGCTTGCGAGGGTAGAGGTCGTCTCCACTGAGTTACAAATTTGTAGGCATCCAGGCGAATTTCAATGATGTTGTTCAATAAGGCCAATAGAGGAGCCAATGGGAAAGCAGCCACAAATATTGTAGTGAAGCCAAATTGCAGGACTGCAGAAAAAGTACGATTCATTGCTGAATTTACATACCAACGACAGCCGATAAACCGGGAGACACTGCTAACACAATCTGATACACAGGCGAATAAATAGATAATCATTTAAAATACAAGTACACAAACAGCAATGTTTCAATGTTTCAAGCAGTAAATACACACAAACAGCCCAATACAATTTTATTCACCTCACCTCCCATAAACTGACTTGGTTTGACAATACAGTGTACATGTTTAATGTAGTTAGCAAGATTCCAGTGTAACAGAGTGCTTAGAGAATCTGTAGTATCTGCAGGAGTCGATTTATTACGGCTACAAGTGACAGGGAGGTGCACATACTCATCTCTAGGTATTCATCAAAGAGCCCGTAAGCATTCATAGGCTGCAGGTTGTAGTCCTTCTCCCACTGCGGGAAGCTGGCCTTCACCTTCCGGCCGTGCTCCTTGCGCAGTCTCCGCCGTGTCCACCAGTTCTGTATGAGCCTGGGGGGGGGAGCGGGATGAGGCAGGGGGCCCAGTCAGGATGCGTCACGTACGGAGTGTCACTGAGAGCTCAGAAATGCAGTTCATCTGGACTGATCCTGTTATACTGCTGCATGTACGAAATGAGAAGGTCTGTTAGGAGACGTCATTGTGAATTTCGTACTTCGCTTAAATGAAGCTGAATTTTAAACTGAATTTACTGTGCAGTATTGGGCCAATGTGAGATTTACACACAAGCACTAACTAATGTGGTGTCTGATTTCTGGAGCAAACTCCTGCTCTTTTGTAACTAGACACAGATTTCTGTTTGACTCGCCTAAATTGTGTGGTTGATTGTTTCCTGTCATGTTTGATATGCTTACACGAAAACAAACATTTAAATGATCACAAATAACCACACACGCAGACGAATAAACATTGTACCGTAATGCTAAGGATTATGTGGGCTCTGTAAAATCTGGAGAGGATAAAAAGAAAAAATAAGCCATATGGAGTCATTGTAAAACACAACATCAAATGGCCACTAGAGGGAGCCACATAGACGCCCAAACGACGCAGCTAGCAGCAAGCTGACTGCACTGACTGTGACGGCCCTGTGTGCGCAGATGATCTGAGTTGTACTCACGGGTAGCCCAGCTCCATGAAGTTGTTCCAGGTCTGCTTGAGCACCATGATGATGCCCATCTGCATGCACAGGTCAATCAAGCATCCACTTGGGTGACACTGCCAGGAGGACCCCAAGGAGGGAGCCCAGCGGGAGAGACAAATCAGAACAACTGACATGTTTACCAGTCACCCTCTGAAATCTTTGGCGTTAATTTCATGAGCCACTATGCTAACGCTTTGCTAATTATCGTCTCATACTAGCATATTAGCATTGCATCATGTCGTAGCATTTTAGTGATGAATTATGGGTAGCTGAGACGGTGAATATGTTAGCGCACCTCCTCCAGTTTCCACCTGTTGATGAGTCGCAGGTATGCACCTGGGCGGCCGGTGAATCTGCAGAACAGGAGCCCATGAGATGGGTTTGGTGCAGGCAGCGGCCACCTCCTGGCCCAGGATCAGATTCATAGCACTGACCTCCCCAGGAAGAAGGCGATGTAGAAGGTGGAGCTGTTCAGATTGACGAACTGAAACAGGAACATCTTCAGCGTGAAGCTGTTCTCCCATTCTGACTCCGTCCTGGGCTGTTCTGTACAAGTCGATGCGTTCCCGCCAGAATGTTAGTGCAACGTCAATGTAACCATCCATTCAACAGTTCAAATCAAAACAACACATATTACTACACATTCACAACTGTAACTTGTTAACTATTAGCTTAATATGATAACTGTCTGATTACATATTAACTAGCAAAAATGATTAATAGCAAATATTTGCATAGTATTTTAGTCTATGGGTCTTCCATTCACTATCAATATATGCCATAGGGGTTAAAATATTTTGGTTAACATTGTTACATTTATTATATGTGAAAAAAAAGAGTAATTGACAGAATTTCTTACCTAAATTTGTAAGGAGAAGAGCAACCTTTTCATACACCTGGGAAGCAAATAGACACAGTTTAACAGACACAAGGAGGGAGGACTTCTGATACACCCTGATGGTGAATGGGATCACTTTTCAGATCATGTGACCCCCATTCTGCAACCCTTAGTTATCGTTGCCATGGGTACCAGAATATCCCTCTGCTCCTTTTCATGTAGATGATATTTATTGCCCAATGAATAAAAAAAAAAAACGTTCAATTTTAAGACACTCGAAATAAAATCAGCTCCCAAAACCAGGAAGCAGGAACAAAAGCTGCTAAATGCAACAAATTGCAGTCGCAGCACCTAGAAATTGAAGCGTGAATAGAATATATTACTGCAGTTATAGAAAGTGAAGAAGCGCAGAGGGGCATGTGAAGGGCAACTTACCACGTTGAGCAGCATTATGATGCAGAAGTTAATGCACACCGCCGTCCCGGTAGTTGCAACCTGAGAGTTATTCCTGATTAGCGCCCAATCGAAGGCAGCGAACGTGCTGACGGTCACCACTCGGTAGATGACGATGCCGAACACGGCTGCGATGACCACCAGGATCTGTTGGATGGCGTGCAAAGCGGACAGGCTGCCGTCACTGCGACGCGGCTGAGAAAAAGCGGGTCGCCTAGATGACAGACGACTGAGATTAACCTGCCTGTCACGGGCTACCGATTTCCCGCCCATTTTAATACAAAATGTCTCCGTCACATAAATACTGAGCAATAAGTCATTGACTGGGCTGTCATCTTCCATTTGCACGCCAGACATTAACCATCATTGGCATGCAGCTCAAGAAAAAAAAGCTGCAGCAGAAGAAATCCCCAGTCATGATGCTTCCCAGCTCCTCTGTGGACAAAAGTGTCCCCTTCTTATAATATTCAATGGTCAATTTCATATAGAGGCTTCATACAGGAACGGGTAAAATAAGGAAAACACCTAAAAATATCTTAATATCACTGACACATTGGAGCACTGACTGACCATGGAGATCCCTGAACAGTGAAGCACTGGAGCACTAACTAACTAAGGAGATCCCTGAAAAGTGAAGCGCTGGGATATTGACTGACCATGGAGATCCCAGAACAGTGAAGCACTGGGAAACTGACTAACCATGAATATCCCTGAATAGTGAAGCACTGGGATATTGACTGACCATGGAGATCCCAGAACAGTGAAGCACTGGGAAACTGACTAACCATGAATATCCCTGAATAGTGAAGCACTGGGACACTGACTGACCATGAAGATCCCTGAACAGTGAAGCACTGGGATACTGACTGACCATGGAGAGTCCATAGAGATCCCTTTGACAGTGACGTGCTGGGACACCTGGAGATCCCTGAACAGTGAAGCACTGGGACACTAACTGACTAAGGAGATGACTGACCATGAAGAAGATCCCTGATGCTGACACCACCAAGCGACTGCATTTGTCTGTGAAGGCTTGGTAAGGCTCCGGCTTCCCCGATATTGGGTTCATCCTCTCCTTCTTCGAGTATTTAGCCTCGAATTGTGGTCGGATTTCTTCCTGTGAGAGACAATCAATCTCCAGTTGTACAATTCTGAAAATAAGACAACCGGGATGGAATGAAGACAAAGATGAAACAGAGACCTCCTCCTCTTCCCAATCGATTAGGTCCCAGTCGTAAGCGAGGACTGCCCGCCTCCTCTTCCAGAACTCCAGGAATACCGTCGCTGAAATGCAGAGAGCATAGCTCAGAAGCAGCATCCAGAGAAATCAACGCACTAATTGCTCACACTCTTGTTACAGTACAATGTGTCACTTCAAAGTTCACATCTTGTGAAACGTGAGAGGCAGAATCGTATCTGGGTCACATTTGGGCCACCCCGGGCCCGTGACCACCAAAGCGTCACGCTCTGATAGCTGTGCCAAACGTGGGCTGGCACAGCTCATCTGTTCACCACTGTCATGACATAACAGGGAGTTTCGAAGCCATCACTGGCCCATCTGCCTCCTCCATCAGCTTGAAGTGGTGACCTTTTGCCTCCAGAGGGCGCCAGAGAACCTCAAATGAAAAAAGAAACCTCCCTGATGGAATATTTCACAGCATATACGGACAGTGCTATTATCCGCAGCACGCGCGGTGAGATGTATTTTCAGTGGGAACAGCTTGCGTGGGTTCTGTGCTTCTGAACACCAGGTTTCGCCTTCATAAATCCCACTGCAGCTCTTAAAACGCCACGCTACAAAATCAACGCGCTTTTCACTGAAGTGCTCAGCAGCTGTCCTACGTCTCCGGGAAATGTGGAGTATGCAGGAAATTAAAATGCCATTAATTAGCACCCCCCCCCACACACACACCAAAAATAACAGCAATGGGCAGCTCTGATAGCTCCCTCAAGGTCATGTGACAGCCACCAGAACACGGGGCCGGCCTTCCGATCCGTGGATTATGGGTAAACGCGCGATGTGCACTGCGGCGTGTCCGCTGCAGAAGGCCTCCCCACCCAGGGATCCTGAGGCAGTCCACCCGCGACATCACGCCAGCCTCAAAGCTGCCACTCCGCGCATTATGCAAGATGAGGACATTGATTTTCGGGGAAAAGGACACTCGCTGATGCCTGTCGAAGTCAAATGGCACGATTATTCCCGGCTAATGCGCGTATGATTCGTCTCGATTTACGGAGGGCCGATAGATTATATATAATTCAATTGCGGCAAAAATACGAGGGGCAGGAATCTATATGAGACCAGCGTCAAGATATTGTTAATTAATGCCGTCTCAACAAAAGTAGCTTGTCTGATGGTGCGGTGACTTACCCCAAACCGCCATAAACACGGCGAAGAACACAGTTCCCCCATTATCAAACAGATGAGTGACCTATAATGAAAATAGAATGAGTTCAAGCTTTTATCAACATTTAAAACCACTCAGTGATGAAATAAATAACCCCTTATTGTTAACAGACTACACCTTTGGATCAAATATCACACGCCTTGGATCGAACTAGAGTCGTTTACACCAATCTCTGATCTCTGATCTACGACGCTGGGGTGTTTAAATCGCAAGAGAGAAGATGAATGGCATTGATGCTGAACGGCGCGGTAAGGCTGCCAGGCGATGGCAGGTGCTGCAGGACAAGACAGCAGCCAGGTCCGGAAACACGGTACCTTTGCGTAGACGCAGCTGTCAGACAGTCGCATGTAGGGGCAGTACTTGTCGCAAAGGGGACACATTACAATTGATGTTGCTTGACAGACTTCTTTACTGAAAAATCACAAATGGTCTTTAGCCTTAGTTGCAATAAACAAACAACACATGCAAAGAAACACATGCTATTTTTGTATTATTTACATCCATACATAATTCATCCATCTTCCAGCCACTTATTCTGGGTAGATATGCTATTATAATATGCTATTTATAAATATATAAAAATATTTAGCCATATTTTAACATAGTTGATCAATAAAGTTATTTAGAGCTAATCAATACAGCCACAATTTAATATCTATTTCTGTAGTCCAGACATTCCTGATGATGATGAGTTCAATGAGTGTTTGCATTAAGTGTGTTGATGCTGCTAGATTTTCCATCCGTCCGTCCGTCCATCCATCCATGCATCCTTCCATAATTTCTTATGCAACCCAGGGTGGTAGTGGATCCTTTCACAGGCAGCACGGGGCATGGGGCAGGAGACCCGCCAGCCGATCACAAGGCACAGCCTCACACACGCAATCACACACTATGGGCAAAAGCAGAGGATTTCATTTCCCTTCGCAGGGGAAGCTGTCCTGGGTGGTCTGACGTGAATGTAGGGTTCGCTCGGGCTCCCCCACCTGATCCCAGTGTGACGAGGGACCCACATGAATTATTTAGGCGTTTCTGAACAGGGCCAAGAGATGTGTTTCAGACCTGAAGGCCGGGAGATACTGACGCTACCTGACTTGGCAATGCTCCAGGGTGAAGACTCCGTAGAGGAAGACCAGCAGCCCCACCATGGCTGCCGGGAAGAGCATGCCCGTGTACCAGCCCAACCACGCGAAGTAGAGGCCGATCTTCTCTCCAAAGTATCTCCTGCCAAGGAACAACCGCAAGAGGACACGCCGGATGACCCAAATTCCAAACGACAATAAGGGCAGAAGGAGCCTGAATTGAACAGCATCAAAGCTTCAAGCTCTCAGTAACTCTTCAAGATTATACAGGTATCCCTTAATTAATGCGGTTTTGTTTAAAGTGAGTTAAATTAATCGCGTTTAAATTAATCGCGACCATCCTTTTATGTACACATTAAAAATTTTGATTAACATGTTCCCATGACTCCCATAAATCAATACATCAGTTGCGTAACACAAGGTGGAGGTTATAACAATGTCCTTGGTCAACACACGCATGTTATATATACTTATTGATATTGAGATCAATCAATAGTGGATCGACTATAATTTTTATTATTGATTATTATATTTAATTAGACACGGTTTTGATTACCGTGGTGACATTTGAAGATTAATTAATTGCATTAATCAATGGAAACCTGTATTTTCCTGCTAGTTGCTAATAGAGACCTTTGCTATATGTATATGTAGGCACTATGTGTCTACACATCAGTTCTACGTTTCTATCTGTTCTTCACCACTCTTCCAGTAGAAGGTTAGCTAGAGCCTACCCCAGGAAGTACAGTGCACAAGGCAGGGGGCCACCTTTACAGGATGCACTTCTGTTCATGTGAAGCAGGAGTATTCTGCATGCAAACAACGCTGTAGTCATTAGCTAACACTTACATACACTGACGTACAGCTAACAGCTATACGCTAAACTGCAGCAAAGCTAACAGCGGCCACAAGTGGGAGCTCTATAGTTATATCAGCGAATACCGTATGAGGTCCAGCGGTTGGTACTTGTACCAGACTCCCCACCACGCCCAGCACTCATACAGGAGGTGTCGCTGGTTGTCTGCCCCGTGGGTCCGAATGGAGTTTTTACTCCTGTAGCTTCCCTGCAGAAACAGAGCCCAGTTCACACCTGGTCCATTAAAATGATTTATTCATAGTATAAATGACAGTTTCTTGTAGCTCGTTCATACTTGAAGCATAATGAAACGTTTGTCGGTATTTATTTAAGCAATTTATGCTACATTTGCAGCTATTTAACTTACAGGCTAACAATAACTGGCATGAAGGGGCATAAGTGTTTCATTGTATCAAACAATGGACAGGGATGTTAACAGAATAATAGATCGCATGTGTTTCCATTTGAATATCCATTAAATGCCATCAGACATACTAATTAAACTGCTTCCAGAACAAGCCACACTTTCAACCAGTTTCATTGTTTTCCCAGGCAAACTGTGAGCTTCCTTGACCAGCTTTTAATTCCTACACTTCCAACAAAAGAAGTTATTACTGCCTCAGCAGATTTAATTCAGTCCCCCCACCGTGTTTTAGGCTAGTCCACTCCAGGTTCATTGAGGTTCCATATATACACTCAGCGGCCGGTTTATTAATACAAACAGCCGGCTCCTCTAAACAGCAAATCATGTGGCTGCAACTGAATAGATACAGCAGCAAAGGCCGGGTCTGATCTAAATGGTTCTGAGCGTGTTGTGATTGTTTGGCCATACTTGGTGGTTTCGATATCTCAGAATCAGCCACCCTCCTGGGATTTTAGAGTGTCTAGAATCTATAGAGGATTCTTTGATGTACAAAAACATCGGGTCAATGGCATTTCTGCACCTGAAAACAACTTTTATTACTGAGAGAGGTCAGAGGAGAATGGTCAGACTCGTTAAAGCTAACAGGATGGCCACAAGTACAAAAATAACAGCTCAGTACGACAGATCAGATGTGCAGAAAGGCTTCCCTGCATCCAAATCTCATCTACCCTCGGAAGTTGGTCCTACCCGCTACTAACAATGTATAGGTACCAAGGTGGCCACTGAGTGTATACGTAAATATCAAGGACAGCATATTGATAGTTCTACTGAGTTCCCATGCCGTCCCAAGGCTGAGAAGGTTCACTAGTGCTATATTTATATAATAGATGATGTCCTTCACACTGTGCCCCGCTTAAGCAGTTATCCTTGACCACGAGTAGCTATGATCCCAGCCTCAAACTGACTCATGCTGTCTTGTCCTCCTACTCCAACGTCAAAACGGCGCTGATGATTCCAGTCCAGCGAGCCCGGGCCAGGAGGTCGACCGCGCTGACCATCCCGGGCGGGCAGCTGACTAAGCTGTTCTCCATCACCGTAAATTAAAACTCTCCGCAGTGAGCCGTGGCCAGAAAGGAGTCACGGGATCAGGACTCTCTCTGAAGGCAACGAAGAGGACATTCGCTCGAAAGCTTCACGATCATGACTACAAGAGAGCTATTGCTACATGCGTACCAGGGTTCCTATAGTTTTATAATAGCTTTTTAAATTTTGTTTTTATTTCGGTATTATTTTCAGTTTTTATTTGAAATCCGGCCTAGATTTAGCTAGTTGTCAGTGTGGGTTTTGTTATTTTGTATTTTTTAAATATATTTCTATTAAATCATTTTTCATGTTTTGTTTTCAGTTTTAGTAATTTTATTTCTAGGCATAGACTGAAAGTTGTAAAGCTATTTTATGTTTCCGATCGTTGAAGAATCCTCCATGAATACGCAGTACACATGTACTACCATCTTCAAAACGGGGAAAACACACTACAGCTATTACTAAAAATAAGCAAATTGTTACTTTTTTAAATGCTTCGCTAAAGTAACATAACATTTTTGACGTTTGTTTTTATTTAATTTCAGTTGGTTTTGAAAATAGTACTCATGTTTTTAATTTTATTTTTGTATCTTAATTTATTTCAGTTTATGAATATAATTTCTTTTAGTTTTTGTTTTCATTAATGATAATAATCCTAATCTGTACCAAATGTTTGTCATGCGATGTAATAGAATTGCCATAATTTGTAATAAAATCATTTAGTTCTACGCTGTTTGGTAACACTTCATGTTAACTGCACTTTCACAATACCTTCATAATGCATTCACAGAACTTCACAGCTTTAATATATTTTAATAACAAATACTAAACGATTATACAATTATAATGTTTGTTATTATAATACAGTGTTTGTTATTAATGTATACCAAAGCTGTTAAGGTATGTTAGGATGTTAATGTATACTCACATGCTGCTTATGAATGTTCTATGAATGCATTATAAACGCATTATTAAACTGCAGTTAATGTAAAGCGTCACCCATTGTTTATTATCCTTAGATATTTAAACAAAATCTAGAAATTGTCTTTAAAACCAGTTACTCTCATAGTTTCTCTTACATTTGATACTGGAGACAAAAGTAAGTTTTATGTATGTTTTAGTTTGGAGCAGACGTATATTTCAGGATAATAAAATACATTAAAACTGATTAAAATCACAAGACGACCTCAAAACCGTAACTTCAGGCCCAACGTAAGCCGAACCGCACAGAGGTGATTTATATTTAAAGACAGAACATATTAGACGGCAATTCAGAATTTATGTGTTCTTTGCAAGCTAAGGCATTTGAAAGAGGCTATGTTATATTTCCTTATTATCAAAGTGTCATTCGATCCCCGAACGTTTTGCTAAGTTGCATTTGTGGCTTAATGGATCTCCCGGTGCAAAAAGGAGCGAAAGACCCAGCACATTAGCGGCCACATAAGCGAAATCTCCACACAGCCCGCTAATGAACTTCAGCGTTTACTAGAATGTACTCTGTGTGTGTGTGTGTGTGTGTGTGTGTGTGTGGAGGGGGGGTTTCAGGCCACTGGGGGTTTTGTGCAATTTTCCCACATTTAGTTTTACGTCTCTGACCTTCGATGCCATCTTAAGAAACGCTGACGTTGACGCATTTCCCCTCCCACATCAGTGGTCTGTGCCAAAACGGCGTTAAACTCATTAACACACATTTCCACCGCTAGCTAAGCTAGCACATCAGTTAAAGCAGCACACTCCGTCTCATGCCGTCGCT
>JAODKF010000068.1:22946332-22973474 GCA_026779585.1 Mormyrus proboscirostris
AGTTGTCAGATTTGATTCTGACGCCGATGCTGGTATTAAGCCTGAACTATCGTTGCAGTTACATTAACATACAGTAACATACTATTATAGTGAGGATTTGTTCACATTAACATACTGAATAATTTATGTATTTACTTTATATAAGTGACTCACAGATCTCCCACCCAGCACAGGTCTGCAAGCCCCTCCCCTTGGTACATTTTGTCATCCAGTGGTGAGGTTTGTGTGACCACTGGCCATTTCAGCTGTTCTGATAGAGGGGGTGGGTGCCTAAGCCCCGCCCCCCCCATCCCAACCCCATGCACTGGCTCCTCATGTTATATAACTATATAAGTCTTGGAATCAATGTGCAGAGCAAGAGATAAAATCTATCCTGGATACAGCAGAGTCTGAGAAACAAAAGACAACATGCAGTAACAGCCTGCGCTTTAAAAACTCCCAGTTCCATCTTAATCTTTTTTGCATTTTTTCCAAATAAATATCAAATCTCATACATAATCACACAAGTTCCTCCACTGCATCAGGATTCGTAAAAGTAGGGTATATATTGGAATACACAGAGACAGCAAGGTTTACCACAGATTAATAAAATATAGGTCACATATTTATGCCACTGACAGATTAGGTTTGCAGCATCTGCCCATTTTGTGACGCTTCCTGCTGTTT
Organism: Mormyrus proboscirostris; assembly: GCA_026779585.1. Lineage (NCBI taxonomy): Eukaryota > Metazoa > Chordata > Actinopteri > Osteoglossiformes > Mormyridae > Mormyrus > Mormyrus proboscirostris. Next base: position 22,946,999 of record JAODKF010000068.1, read on the forward strand.
TTGGGGGACGGCTCGACTCACTGAGAATGAGCACAGCACACCTCAATGGGCTGAGCAATTATTCAAGACTCAAAGGTGGCCCAAGGCTTTTAATAGACCGCAATTCAGCTTTGGCCGGGACGCACACAGCGGGGGTCAACACCTCCGCTCTCCCGATGACTGCTGCGAAAGAAGCCACAGTCACTACGGCGAGCCGGGACTTCAGCTTAGACATCTCCTCTGATGCCAGTCCTATATCCGCTGGCCTGCATTGTACTCGATCCGGGGAGGGGGGTGGTGTCTGCATTTCACATGCAGACTACTCTCCTGTACTGTTTTAGTGCAATGTAAAAACACACATTTCAAAAACCCAAACTGCCATCTGTCACCAACTTTTTCAAATAAGTCAATAATTCTTCTTAAAAAAAAACTGCAAACTTCTGGGTCACAAAACTCTAGTGTTTTAATAAACCACTCACCTGCCCGGCTTGGTAGGATCAGCTCCTTAGGGTGTAAACAGCCTTGAAAAAAGTTTTATACAACAAGCTTCCAAAGGCAACCACCGTGTCTATTGTTCTACTCAAATCCCGATTAATTATTTAGTTGCCTACAGAGAGCTCCGAGGTCCCTCGATCTGTTTAATGCTTGGCTTCTTCCGTTTGCATTTCTGCTTCCCAATATTAAGTTTACACTTCCGAATCCCAAGGTCTGAATAAGCAGTGATGTTCCTCCATCCACGAGCTGCAAGTGTCCAAGAGGCTGAACCGGAAAGTAGGACATTCCTTTCATAAATTGGTTCTCCTGCACCTCAACAAGTAGAGCACTGTGCTACCAACTCAGAGGTCCTGGGTTCAAATCCCAGGGAGAGTGTATAAATCTTACTCTTTCTCAGTACTGTAAGAGACTTTAGATAAATGAATCAGATCCATGAATAAAATGTAAACATTCCAAAAATCAAAATGTATGTCAGATTCTTTGAACTAGACTTGAAAAAGTCAAGTTCACCGAAATCCATATGAGGATTGTTAAAAGGCTGTATTTGAGGCTGTGGATGGACCTGGCTACTGTACTAGTGAGCAAAGCACGTGAACGGCCAGTTGAATAAATGCATAAAAGTGTTCGCTACAGGTCAGGAGCCTTTGTTAAATGACTAAATAATGTTCGGCAAAGGCCATTTGGAAAGCCCCCAACACAGAGGCACTCTGCTCACACTCTCCCCACTCATCAATTTAAATAGTCATGGCAACATCAGTCACCATAATTGATGTGTGGTCCTGCAGATGTGCAGCCCACAGCCGTGCTAAAGCGCAGGTCCTGCTGATGAGGCCCTTTGTGCCGCCCCAGCACATTGCCAACACTTAAGGCTGGCTTCTTCCTTATGCATCAAACTTCCCAAGGCACAAAGGTGCTGATTTTGGTACTTTGCTATCATTAATATTTTTTTTTCATTTCCCAGGGATTTCCCAAACCAGCAGTAAACGTGAATTTCATGAAACCTCTAGACGATAAGCTCAACTTGATAAATGGGCCAAGCATTCAAATTAAAACAAACTCAATACCATTTTTTAAATTAATGATAAGCAACAACAAAAAATTATCACGTGGCCTAAAACAGATTTCCAGTTTTTTACCACTAATAATACTTTGTATACTGTGGGATCCCGCATGAAAAATGAGAACCTGAACGTACTGATCTGCATGCTGATTTTGGTTCTGTACTGTACTGTGCTGAAAGCTGAGTACAGAATACACCCGTCCACAAAGGCTGGCCAATGATTTCTCGTGATCAGATGCCACAACCAAAAACAGGGATGTCTTTACCTGTGTCATAGCCCTTTAATGATGAACAACCCATAAGCAGAAGGAAGCCAGTTTCACAAGACTGCTGACAAGAATCCTGCTGTGTTACCCTTGAACAAGGTACCTGACATTCCACTGTAAAATATCCCAAATGCATTAACAGGTATAATTATAGGCTGGCTTTTGAGTAACCATGATGTAAGCGGCATCCTTTCATCTATCTTCCATAACCACTTAACCATTATCAGGTCATGTTGAGCCTGGGAGTTTTCCCACAAGGCAGAGGATTCGCTGGATGGGATGCCAGTCCCTCACAGGGCACAGAGTGCTTCAAATACACACTACGGGCCATTAATTCACCCAGATGCGAGCTTGTGGATTGTGGGAAGGAGCCAGCGTAGGTGTCGGCATGCTAACCATTAAGCCACTTCAAGGTCTCCTTGAGAAATAAGAATCAGCGGCAGAGCCATGATCAGGAGGCTGTGTGACTAAAGTGGACCTGGCCCAGGAGAGCCGGTATTTTTAGTGTGCTATTGTTTCATCCCCAGCAGCGACTCTTATTTGCTGAAGCGGACAGAGGTTAAGTCGAGGGTGTTCAATCCCGGACCAGGAGAGCCCACAGTGTTTGCAGAATTTCCACCCCTCCTGCGGTGTACCGGGGGAAAGGGCTAAATTAGTTCAATAATGGAATTAGTTGCTTCAATCCGGCGCTTAAGTGCTCCGCTGGAAGGTAAGGCTGCACATGTGCCAGCTCTCCTCTGTGAGAAACAAGTAAGCACTAAATGTCACTAACAATATTATGCCAGGGTTAATCCAACATTATTACAAATGTCAAGTGAAAACAGCAAATACTGTTTTGAATGCCCACCCACACTATTACTAGTTAAAGGCAAACCAAAGACTTTTCATGAATGTCAAATCCAAACCAGTACTTCCACAGTTCACAGTAATAACTCAACGTTGTCTTGGCAAACGGAAACAGTGCTAATGAAGCACAGCTAAGACTGCCAATGCTAACCCAACACTACCAGTGTGTGAAAGCTAATGAAGCACAGCTAAGACTGCCAATGCTAACCCAACACTACCAGTATGTGAAAGCTAATGAAGCATGGATATGACTGTCAATGCTAACCCAACATTACCAGTGTGTGAAAGCTAATGAAGCACAGCTAAGACTGCCAATGCTAACCCAATATTACCAGTGTGTGAAAGCTAATGAAGCACGAATATGACTATCAATGCTAACCCAACACTACTAGTGTGTGAAAGCTAATGAAGCACGGATATGACTGCCAATGCTAACCCAACATTACCAGTGTGTGAAAGCTAATAAGGCAAGGATATGACTGCCAATGCTAACCCAACACTACCATGAATGCCAAGTGTAACCCAACTCTCTTGCCAATGTCAGGAAAAACTCAACATTGTAATTAGTGTTATGACTATGGTGTTATGACTATGGTGTAATGAGTGTTATGACTATGGTGAATCCATGTCAGAAAGGACAGGGTCTGCAAACTTCCATTTCAATTAAAAGGACCCGGATTTTACTTTAGCTCTGAGTTATTACTGTATGCTGATTGGTCAGTCTCCTATAATCGTGCATTTGTCATGTTGATGCGAAACAGCTGGATGGGCCTTTCAATCAAAGAAATAAACCAGTAAAAGTACAAGAAGAACTTAACACTTTAGTAGTTTTAAAGTAGTTTTAAAACCTGAAGTAGCTCAAAGCGTCCTTCCTGACAAGGACTATCTGGTCACTCTAGATATGACTAACCCAAGACAACCGTAACATATAACCCAACACAGCTGTGAAGGTCATTACAAATGCTTCTATACTTACCCAACGCAGCGTTCCTCAAGGCTGCCTATTTCTGTCATTCTCTGGACCCCCAGCTCACAATTAGTTTCTCATTTTCTCATTTATTAAGAAAATGGACAGTAAAGTCTGATTAGCAGCTTCCCCTTAGGAGTTTGAAAGAAATCAAGACATGACAGATGGGCGAAAACCTCACAGGTGCTGAAATGCCCCCTTGTCGGTGCCGAACGGGGAGGCCCATGGACTGAGTGGACAGAACCACACAGGAGGCAAAAATTACATACCTTAATGATTAGAGTGTACATTTTTAGATCAATACAGGCTCATTACAGCTGTTACGGTCATCAGTGAAAAAACATAATCATCCATCCACCCATCCATCTTCAATAACTGTTCATGCATCCATTCATGCCAGGAAGAACAGGACATGAGGCAGTGGATCAGTGCACCACAGGGCAAAAAAATAATCAAATCCCAGTGCTGATTTCTATGCAATAGAGTTAAATATAACTAACTCGCATTAAATACTGAAAGAGCTGATCATTGCGTTGTTTGAAAACGTACAATACTTAAAAGAACCAGCAATCAAACATAGATCATCTCTTGCAGAATTCTAATGTATCCAGTCACCGGTTGGCTGAATTTTGTGAGCTACAGAGGAGAAACTCGTGTTCGCTGGTGTCCTGTCAGCTACCCTTCCACCGACAGCGTGGCACACAGCGAGCGTACAGGTTGTTTCGATAAGGAAGTGACACTTAAGAATTGGGCTGGAAAGCCCAGCATGCAATCTAGCTAGCTCAGAGCTCAGAGCCCCTCCGCGCCGCTTCCAACACACGTTAATGCATTTCACCGGAGCTATCTCCCTCCCCCACAGACCCTACAGAGAACTTCATGGGGATGACATACCTCTGCTGTGAATGGCGTGATGCATGGAATCTGTTGTTGCTTTTTTATTCCCGATGGCCATCGATCACTAACAGATACCAAGACGTCCTTCCACATGGACCTGACCACGAATGACACAGGATATCCATATGGTTTAGTAATACTCAATTATGCTCCTCCCCCTGGCACTGACCTCGTCTGACGTGACCACAATCTGACCGCTCTACGCGAGCCCCGGACGGCCCATCAGAGACCGAGAACTTGCCGCGTCCCCATGTTTCACATGTAAACAAACAGAGGCTGTTTTCACCCATCCTCCCCCTGCACAGCCACGGCTCTCCGGTGGGACACACAGACCCCCGTGTCCTGCCTGCAGACACGCTGGCTCATCTTCACATGCTTCGCACACTAACAGCAAACGGGGAGCGTTCCCATTTGAAATTCGCCACGCTGCTTCACCGTCAGATTGTCTGCTGCCACCTCTCTAACAAATGCAGCAGGGCTTCCTCCGCAAAACACCAAGAAACTGCCAGGAGACCAACTTTCCCCGTACTGCGATCAGACCGGTTTACTTAACTTGAGCTGTCCTTCATTAAAACAGATGATTATCTGTCTTATTTGAACTAGGAGAAAAATCAGGACAGAGAATTAAAATAAGTATCTGATTATTCAACAAGCGACGGGACCTGGGGAACATCTGGGGACGAAGGGAGAACAGGAAGGTCGGAGCAGGAGACAGCGAGACAGGGAGATTGATTAAGAGCCGACCTGGAGTCGTAGAACTGGTGGGGCGACTGGCTCACACATGGGACACGCGAGGTGCGAGGCACACCAGCACCCCACAGGCTGTGCTCTCAGAGGTCCTGTGACCCCCATACCCTTGAGAATGACGCATAACTGAGGAAAACCCTTTCAAATGGGGAAAGCAAAAAACAAGGGACTCTCTCACTGTGCCACAGTCCGGCACAAGCGCAAGACAGCAAAGGTCAGGAAGCAAACGGCTGAGGGTTTGCGAGAGTGAGAATACTGCAGCAAAATGAGGAGGGGGGGGGGGGGGGACAGCCCCTGAGCCGGGGCAAAAACACGCCAGGACTTACCGGGGCGCGATGGAGAAAGAGCCGACCTCCCCGCAGGAGAGCGAGAGATCCACGCAGCCGAGGCAAGGAACGATTAGGAGGAGGACACAGGAGTGAGTGCGATCTGCCTGATCAGCGGGACAGAGGCGCCCTGCCGCCGCAACATCATCCCCTGCCGCTCGCGCGCTGCTGCGGAGGCTCTCGCCGGCACACCTCGCTCGCTCGCTCGCCCGCCCGCTCACGTCCGTCCTCCCTCGAGCCCGTTTACCGCGGCTAACGCAGAGCCGCGCGCGATGGCAGGAGCCCGAAGCCGGAGACGGAGGCAAAAAGGGAGCGCGGTGCTTATGCGATGAGAAGGGGGGGGGTGGGGGGAGCCACACGAGCGTCGGCATGTGGGATCAGTCATCGCGGGCAGCCAATCAGGGATGGATACACTGTCAGCAGCACAACAGAGCAAAGGAATGACATAAGAGCACATTTAGAAGCTTTGCAGCACTGAGGCTTTGAGGGAAGAGTTTTCATTAAGGCAGAGCTCATACTGCGCACACTCGCACGCACTAAACATGAAAATAAGCCCTTAGAGACCTGCAAACCTTAACCGAGCCTCTCCTGTCCACGTTCTGTGTGTCTCCCTCTTTCAGCCAGACCAGGTTCTTAAGTTTGAAAACTTCCAGCTCCACTGACAAGGTCAATTTAAATTCGCCCCAGGGATCATGCAACGGCGACAAATTAGCGGCGTTTTAATTCATTCATCCCCAGAGCAGGTGCTCATGTCTGTATGCAGGAGCGTTATGCCTTTGGTTAGTTTGTTTGTTTGGCTGTTTTATGAAGCAGTTCAGTTATCTCAGTGCTCTCGTGATCAATAGAATCGTAGTACGGCAGCAGGTAAGAATAAGGCGAAGTATTGGAGGGAACCTGATGAAGGAATCGGGACCAGGTGAAATTAGAGAAGTAAAAAAAAAAAACGTAGAATATTAAAAATATACTGCAACCTTTGTCTTTGCTGCTGAGGAATGGGAGACAGGCCCCCTCCCTGGTTTCCCAGCAGGCCGAGTCTGGCGTGTCTAGGTGGAGTCAGGCAGCATGAAAGGCAGGAAGGGGGGGGGGGGGGGTGAAGATTTTAGTGACAATCGCCGCATCCCGAGAAGAGCTGGGCTTGGACTCTAGGGTTCCGTCATGCTGAAGAAAGGCCATTCCAAAGTGGGAGGGGGCAGGAGAGGCCCAGGTGAGAGGGGCTGGGCTTAATGGGGGCCCAGTGAAAATAACTTTGTCCCGGGGTTAGGAGTTTCATGTGGGGGGGGGCTGGTGGGCTGTATTATTCATCCTAATGCAGGAGTTTCCTTTTCCAAGTGTTTTCCAAGCGGAGACGCGTTTTTTGTTTGTTTTGCCTGATATTCTATTAGTCAAGACAAAAAGGCATGAGGCAGTGGGGAGCTAATGATTAAGAAAGCGCACTTATAATCGAATGATTGCTGGTTCAAATCCCTGACCAGCAAGGTACCACTGAGGTACCCTGAGCAAGGTACCGTCCCCAAGCACTGCTCTCGGGGCGCCGGATTAGCTGCCCCCTGTTATGTCAGGATGTCACAGATGGGTTTCATGCAGAGGACATATTTTGGTCGTTGCCTACCGTGTGCCGTGGTGTGTCAACAATGACAACCAATCACCTTCATCTATAGGGCAACTGAAAAGACAAACAAACTTCATCATAGACATTTGCGTCATTTAGCGATGAAGCATCAGCAGGACTGTCTGGGTGAGCTTCTGCTGCCTCTCACCATGTCTGCTGAAGTAAACTGCACTAAAGTGAACTAAAGTGAGAGAGTGTGATGTATGGTGTGCAAACCCAATGAAAAAAGGGCACTCCAAGACGAACGGAACATGAGCACAGAGCTCTATCTAGAGAACAGACATAGTAACATAGAAGCCTCCATATCTTATGATGTCATAAAGCCCCCAGACCTTATGACTGCATAGAAGCTCCTGTATCTTATAAGATCATAGAAACCTTAAAAATGAAATGGCATAGAACCCAAACAATTATGACATGAAAGCCTAAATACATTAATATATCAAAAAGTCCCCATACCATCATACATTATGACATCACAGCAGTTTCTACATCACATGAATACACAGATACCGCCGACAATGTATGACATCAGAGTGTACAGACTGAGAAGCTCAATCCATTATAATATTTGAACTAGTGCTGATGGGTTTTCTGAACAATGGCAGAAGGCTGGAGAGCACGTGTGAGGTTCAGGTTTCAGCTAAAGAATTAGAGTCCAGGACGACGGACGCATTAGTTAGGTTGAAAGCTGGGCTAGACAGGCTGGAGCTTGGCCAAGCTGGTTAGACTTAAAAACAGACTTAGATCTAGATTATCAGATAGGTTTGGTGATTTGTCCAGATTCCCCGCAGGTCAGGTGACTGCGTTAGCCTTTTTCCAATTGGCTGGTGCATAATTAAAATCCCTAATCAACTGTTTATCTAACATCCCTGGCAAGAACTCCAAGAACTGCACAACTGAACGGGTGACAACACAGACCAGAACAGCAGTAGTCATGGGCCTCAGAAATGCAACGTCCTGGTCTCAAACACAACGCCACCCCACTGAGATCCCAGTTGGCTCTCTCTTTGACAGCAGCTCATGACAGTGGGAACAGTGGGCAATACAGACAGTTAATCACTCTGTTCCAGGTCTTACGAGCACCACCTACCAGAACGGCTGTTTGCATAATTTTTCCTTACATTCATCCTCATCTACAGTTAATATAGCATTTCTACTGTACATTAACATACTAACATGCTCCTCAAAATATTCATAAAGAATCAAAATCCATTTGGAGATATTCCGCGAGTTTCATACACATTTTGTAATTTAACTGTGGATGACAGCTAATTTTGTCATGTTGGGAATGGGGGAGCGTCCTGTGTTTCTCCAGACTGAAAGCGGCAGCCGTACTGTGGGCTGAGCGCCCCCTATGGGTCACTCTTAGAATCGCCCCAGTTTTTTTAATCGTATGGAATGGAGCCCGTACCTGTGCTGCTGTCGCTGATCGTTTCCTGGCTGCTGTAGGAAGGCACTGGGGTGATGGACAGAGATGCGGGGCAGGACACGGGGTCAAAATGCCCCCCCTGAGGCGGGCAGGCGTCGGCCTCCGAGAACACCGCATCGGGGCTGGGCAGCGACAGGCCGTCGAAGGGGGCGCCATTCTTCCACCGAGAGATGCCGATGGCTACCTGTCCCCCCGGCTCAAATCCTGCAACACAGGGGGTTGTGGGTACTGACTTGGAATGACGGGTGGAATGATTTCTCCTTCCGCGGTGACAAGGGCCTGACACCTAGGTTAACAGAATGCCTCAGTTTATACGGCACGGGGCCTGATCCTGGATCAGATGGGAAGTGGCAGCCTCAGTGGGTCTGTGTGTCCCACCGGGAATGCAGAACCTGTGCCAGGGTGCATGCGTCCTCTGACCAGCAGCCATTGCCTTGCATCGCTCATAATCACCACCGACTACATGCAGTAACCATTTTATACAAGCCCTCCTGCTTTTCACTCTGTACCAGTGAAGTGCTTGGTCATTCTTTAGTCATGCCACGCTGTGCTACATCGGACCCCTGTATGAATTTCCTGAGAAAGACTGATAGCCCCACTCTGAACTTCTGTGTGTGCATGACATTCTGCTAAAAGACTGAGTAAATGTTTGTTCAGCAGATATTGAGGAAGCACTGGAAATGAGTTTTATTTTGTTTGTTTATTCCAGTGAAAGGTATTTATACAGGTGACACCTTTATTCCAGCGAAGAGTTATTGCAGTGCATTTCTTGTTATGCCGCACAAAATCGCTTATATCAGGTTTTCTAGCGTTTAATGGGATATGTCCTAAATTTTGGACATTTCTGCAATACCTTATGCCTCCAAAAGGTGGCAGCAGAGCCATACAGCTGAATGGGAAACAACGAAACGCCAATATGTAAACTGACAAATCATTAATTTGTTGTACTCAGAAAATGTATTCAAATGCATATATTTCTGCACAAGAAATATGTATGCACTGCAATACAATGACAAGGCAATAAATTTCCTAACTATATAATACCTTTTTAATTTTATTATTGAGTTACGCGTGCTCTTTCAATAAACAAATATTTATAAATAAAAAGCATTTATAGAATCATGGAAATAAGAAAGGATATAAATGAAAACAAGTTATCTTAACAAAAAAGTCACTAAAAAAGTATTTCAGAGTAAACTGAATCTCTTTCGTTTAAAACAATTATTTAAATAACGTCTAACCAGAGAATGCTTGGAACCAGGCTTAGTTTTAAGCCCTAACAAGATTACTGTTTCTGACTAATGACCCAGCGTAAGTGTTTTGACTCAGGACGGAAAAAAACAATACGCATTAATGCGTGTTCTCTGGGTCAAAATATGACAAAGATCTGAGTCTTGATTTTCATCGTTGACGTTGCTCATGCCAGAACTCTAAATATGGCCATGTTTAAATTATTTTTCCGTCATAATATTGATTTACTTGACGGCTAATGGCCGTGCCTCTGCATTGTAAAAGCATATTGATTTCTCAAAATGAATGCCTCTGATGAAAATCCACCGCAGTCAAATCAAAATTAGCTGTCCCTCAATACTCAGATCTGATCGCCGTTAATATTACTGAACACGGAGTATCTACGGCAGTCGGGTTACTGCAGACATGGATATGTTCAAATTAAACTATGAGAATAGCATCTCGTTTCCAGTGTCCGTGGATCCGAATCCAGCCCCAGATATGTGTTTGCAGAGCTCCCTACAATATTTTGTTTTATCTGTGCCCTCTGTCCCACTGTCCAAAAACATGCTTGTCTAAGACAGCGATTTCTACGTCCTATGAACCTGTGAGTTCAAGCATATATATGCGCGCCCTCTCCAGCATGCACCAGACATTGCACTTTATGCACACTGGTCATAATAAAAATTGGGTGGGCAACTGAATTAATTGCGGAAAATTAGATCGAAAATTAACAACAAAATACATGCAAATTAAACTTGCATTAATACCACTGTTTTCTCGTGTGTAGCCATTTTTTGTACGACACGGACATTTATTTTACCAAAAACATTAACTCAACTTCACGAAATAACATAAGGTGCCGCTGAACTAACTTTTATGACAATTTTATTGCACATCGTTTTGTTAACATGAGGCCATTGGTTAACCCGCCTTGTCTGCGCTGCACATACTGCGCTCGTACTGATCTCTAACATCTGCCTGTTTCCAGCCGCCGTACCGCGTATAAAAACCCTTGAAAACCGTGTGAGATGCAGCGTGTAAAGACGGCAGATGGTAAGACGGTGACTCATGCGACCGGATGCACACCATACTAACAGAACGAGCATTTATCCTGCACGTCGATCGCTTACCAAAAGTGATTTGACTGACGCAGCTGTAATAGCTGGTCCCAGTTGAAGGGTTGTTACTGCCGCTGCTGGGCTCACAGTCTGTAAAAGCACAATAGAGAAACAGATTTAAGAAATGAGTCAAAGCACGAACGTCCACTTCCAAGAGATTTCACCCAACCCCCGGAGTAACAGAAGTTTGCATTTTGATGCAGGTGTTTTTAATTCCGTATACGACGCCATTCATCCCCATTGCTTTCCGCTAACGCCGTTAATGTACTTACACCGATTGGCAATAATTTTAAATCAGACCGGGGAGAATAAGATGCAGAATACGTTACTGGCAGCTGCTCAAACGTTACTCCATCTTCTCCTCGCCAGTAAAAGAACAGCCAGTTCATCATTCTTCCTTACATCGTTGTGTCCTCAGGCCCAGTAATAGGCTACTGCATTAAGATCATTTACCGACATGTAGCGAGATGCAAGGAGGAGTATATACACTGTACAGGTGAATATTTAAAACTTGGTATAATGGAATCATATGCTGCGTTTAATATGTTATTTAACACGTATACGTAACATATAACAGGTACGAAGCCCTAATGGTGTAAGATTTAACCCCAACGTGTTTACTCACACATATAGAAATACATCGTAACCTTTGCCCAGCAAAATGTATCAGAACGGCATGGAATTATTAAAATAAGAGTGTGCGAATATCATCACACATTGAGGTGTTAACGATTTTTTTTGTTGGATCATTTCCCCCAGTCATGAACCAGGGTGATGACGCGTCATCTACACACATGTATGGACTTCTGGGCCTTTCCGTGCAGGAGAGATCGTTCGCAAATCTGGAAATACTAGGGAAAAAAAACGTTATTCCTGTTTACCTCGTACAATATTGCTGCTACAAATGCAGAGGTACTTAAGAGGCAGACTATATGGAGTACTTAGGTGCCCAGACTTTAACATCTTCTGTGTCACACACCAGGCCTTCCAGGCTTAATACTTACTTTTTACATTGTAATTGTATAATAATACGGATAGCCGGCGGGCTGAGATAGGCATGTGTTATTTGGGTCACGCTGACACCAAGACAAGGTTATTGTGAAACTCAGCAGATTGTCGGAATGGCTTTTTAAACTGCAGTCGCGCGGAGCTTTCGGGAAGCATGTGTGCGCGTTACGGGCATCGTGACCCATCTTCGCTTCCCCCTGGTGCGTCTCCACTGCGGCTTGCGGAGGATGAATGCCTTCAGAGACACATCTGCAATAAACACCAGCGACTGAGCCCAGCGCAGTATTCGGCGTCTCTAATCAAATATGAGAGCCGAACCGCCCGCAGGTTAAAAGGCAACCAGGATCAAATTACCTCGTGCACCTTTACGTGTATTATAGCGTATAACGTGATAATCTCTCACGGGTACCATCAGTGGAGTGCTGCTTGGTTAATTATATTTCATGGGAAGGTATGGGAAAGAATGCATTCCACACCTCAGTAACAAATCGACGATGCAATACCTGGTCATTACTAAGGTAGCATGTGCAGGATGGAAAATGATTATTCACACCTGTTTGACTATTTTTGCTGAAACGATTTAGGCTATTGTGTCTCAATTTTTATTGTTTAAAACATCAAAACTGATCTTTTGTCCGGTACCTTACTTCGCTCCAGGTGAAAATAATAAGAAAACCATCAGACATCACGGCTGTTTCAGCATCATTGCCTCCTCATTTTAGAAACGATGTGAACCATGCAGAATTTAACTTTATGAAAAGCACAGCGCAATTAACAGAGATTATGTACATTATCTATCTCACCTGAATGTTAACATATTGCGCAAACACGTCTGGCGGTTCTAGCCGCGTCCAAGTTTCTGATAATTACTGCGGCCCGAGTATGCAACTATTTCAGTCCAGGTGTTTGAATGACTGGCGTGTGTATTTAACATGGCTGTGATGGCTTTGAGAAAAAAAGAGAGATAAACGCTTTAGGTACCACGCCCCTCAAACAGCGTTATGTCAAATGGTTCATCTGTCACAACTTTGTAATATTCTGCACACCAACTATTAATTTAATGAAACGCCTGTGACTTTTTTTCCTAAAGCCTATATATTATTGAAAAAGTAAAATGTAAGCATAACGTGATGCATCCCGTTAATATCATTTATTCCGTGGGTGATACGTGACATGTACGGACGGTGAGATCCCGGCGGGGTTACCTTGCTTCCCTCCGGCTGCAGGGCTGCTCCCACTAACCCTTGTAATTTCCCCCGATGACTGAGCACTGTGAGGGTTTTCCTGGTCGGTCTCGCAGTCCCGACTTTTGCAGCCTCTCTGGTCGCCCGTGCCGCTGCAGATGACCGGATGGATCTTCATGGTCGGACTATGGCAGATTAAATTCTCTTCTGTCCCGGAGCAAACATACTTCCACATTCTCAACGCACAGCCTCGGGGAAGAAGGAAGATAAAAGAAGTCTGCCTGTTTTACCTACAAATCCAGCTCCCAGCATTCACGGGACGTGCCATAAAGCAACATTTGGCCGTAAAATCCGCGATCCCATTCAGTCTGGATGACTCCTGCCTTACTGCTACCGAAAGGGTCGAGCTGAGACAGGCGTGGTGCTTCCTCACGTGACAGAGGTGCAACTCACTTTTTATTGTCACAAAAAGCTTGAGAGGTGTCCGGGACGCTTCATGCGGTTACAGTAAATCCTCATATAAGTGGCATATAATAAAACATTCCACCATTAAACCGCGTTTTAAAATTATGTAAAAACCAATACACGCGGGTTATAAGAAATATACTACCTGATGACCATCCCAGGATTTCTTGTAGAAATAGCGTACGTATTCATAGTATAAGAAAACAACAACAAACTTAGAATTGCATTTGGATTCTTGTAGCAAATCCTTACATGCAGAACGGTTCTCTACTGTGCGATGTACATCTTTCACACTCAATGCGCTAGTGCAGAAAGGACAGGCGACCAGGTAATGTTTCCGGAAAAATAAAGAATGGAGCCCGTTTAAAGAAGACAGTCATGCTTGAAGCAGGAGTGCATTGTAATCTTCTGTAATTAATGAAATTATGTTGTTGCTTCGGTACACGTATTCTGTCTTCGTGTTTGCATAGCTCGAGTGTCACTATATTAATTTCTGGGCTTGCCTCTCTTCCACTCCGCTTACCGGGGCATCCTGATGTCTCTGGTCTATGACACTGAGCCTGTCTGAGCCTCTCAGTGATTCCCTAGCTTACCTCATGATGACTGCAAGCGGTAGCTGGGACAGATCACACTGGACCAGGACTGAACATCACACCACTTACCTACCTACATATATAGTTGCTATATCCGTAGTGTATATTACAGGATCTTACGGTGCAGAAAAACGAAATGCTGAGAACCAACTGGGCACGGGGGGCGTGTCGGCGTCGTAGGATTTGATTCTTAGGAGGGCTCATGCCCCCAGTAGGGTTACCACTCTCAATGTGAAGAAATAGAGGGTCCCACCCCCACTCCCGTCCCGTATTGGTTCACATTATTTTATTTTTCAATATGCTGTAATATAAGTCTACGCGACGGGTGACAACTCTGTAATAATTTGCGCGAAGTGTGTATGAAAATACGTGACAAATCGCTAAGTGTATGTTTAAAAAAAAACAGTGGCCAAAGTACTCTAAATAACGCCTAGAATCGCTTATGCTGACTGTGTTTGTAAAGGCTATTTGCATGTGCAAAGCATTCTGGGCCGTCCATGCTGGGCATGGTGCTCAGTACAGTAAATTGAATTAGAACTGTCTGGCTATTTAAACACAATAAAAGTTTCTGTAAAAAAAAGAGCTAAACTGGCAGCACTCTGATCCAAGCCGGTTTTGGCAGAAGATAACCTGGCACTGGCGGTTTCATAAGCGGCCTCTCCGAGCGGCACCGGCTGCAGCGCGCAGAAAGGATAAGAATAAGAGCCAGGACGTACAAATGATCGGTGTCACATTTGCGAGCCACTCACACATCAGTGCACGTCAGGAGGAATTCTTTAACTCGAAATTATATTTCTGGCCATATCGATGATAATGCTATAACATCATCAATTATGATATGGGCTCAGTGAATAGAACGGTCTCCTCATATCTCCAAGGGTTATCCTTCCAATCTACCTTAGGGCAGAAGGGCAGTTCCCCCACTGGAATCTGAGTTATGATCTTCCATCCACTACCTCATATTACACACTGCATAAAATATTATTTTTTCTGGTACGGACAGTCCCGTTCCCTACGTCTGTCTTTAAGTCGAATTTGCAAGGAAGTTGGTAATAAATAATAATAATAATAATAATAATAATAATAATAATAATATAGCAATAATTAAAAATCTGGAGCCGACGAACCGCAGAAACCATGAGCGTCGCAAAGTGTCGCGTGCGTTCGTCATCACGAACCATTGTCCTTAACCGGACTGTTTAGAATAATGGGATTTAAGGCAATGCGTTCATAAGAACGTGCCTGTGAGGCGTTCTTTATCCTGCTTGTACATTATGGACTGATTGGCCATTATATGCAGAGGTCAGGTGTATGAAATGATGCAGCTAATCTTGGATGTAGGGAACATATAATATATTATATACGTGGGGGAGGTGTTCAGTAAGAGTAGACAAATTCCACTGCAAATAAAAAAACAGAGGGACGAGGAAGGCCCTTGCCCCAGGAGATTTAACCCAGATATATCGAGTCATTTTTCACAGGGAGAAATCCTCTCCTCATGTTGTTCCAGATTAGCCAGGTGATGTACATGATTTGTGAACCTTAAACTAGGTTTGCATAGAAACGGAAATTTATGAGATGCTCATTAATCTACCCTTACATTTGTGGCGTCCGTATGGGATTTAATCCGTGGAGGACAGGAAGTCTCCGCGCTGCCCTGTGCTCTTTGCGCCTCCCCACGGCTGTGGTGCAGTTACCTCGCTACACGCACGCGCACGCACGCACTTCTCTTTATGAGCCAGTTTCAGCTTAGTGGCCTAAAGGAATTTATTCACAAATCTCTATGAATATCAACTTATTGTGGCAACAGTTGACACCAATGTGCATTTATTTTCTCAGCAATTTGTATTTCAGCAGAAGAACAAAGATCATTAAATCAGATGTTAAAATGCCTACTATTCTGTTTGCCTATTAACCAAAACCTAATAGGAATCCAGTTCAACCATTTTATGTAGTTGTTCTTTATATGTTTATCCTAAAACGTAATTTAATGAAATTTACTGAAGAGATCTGACAAAATTAAACTCAATCAAATGCAATACAAAAATGGACTTTTGGTATTAAGGTATTATTCTGTAAACAGAGTTTATGGTTCTTACTTATGGTTATAAACAATGATGTCTCCATATTTTGGTATCTGGTGACCCGTTTTATGTCCTTTGTGGACAATGTACAGAATTCACAGATACATAGGAGAATGGTAATATTATTTCTGTGGAACTGTAACCCTCAGCTTTGTGCGTGATCGAGTGCAGCTAAATCAGCATTTCACTGTTTTATTTCATCAGCTGCTTTGGGTCGTTAGATAGTTATGGAGGTGCAGTGGGGCGGGTGGGGGTCTCTTTCTGTGAGGGTTTCATTGTTTTCTACAGTCAGTCCAACAGAGAAACCATTTTATATGATGATGGAGCCCTACCAGCAGAGTTAATCAGGAAATTAACAGACAATTTATTTCCACAAATTACTGGAGGAGTATCTGAAATGCAGGCCTGCCAAGGCGAGTATGAAGGAGTTCTGTAAAAATAAGAGTAATAGTCAAGCTGTATTTCTGAGAATGGCCAGATTCCCAGTATGCAATTCTGCAGCTCTTCCAGAACATTGCTGCATTTATGTATTAACCCTATATCTCATTTCACCCGGTCCCTCTATAACTGCCTTTGAGCCAGAGCTCATTTCCAGTTCAAGACCTTGGTACCGGCATGCCAGTATATCGTGGGAGCCACAGAGTTCGTTTCGAATCCTCGCTCGGCCCACAAACTCTGCCAAGACCTCCACAATCTTCATAATCAGGACTCCTGACTCTCCTGTGACAGGAAGGCTGAGAATCACTCGCTTGTCTTTCAGTTTTGGTCCCTGCGTGGTGAATGATTTTTCCCTGTCAGAAAAACAAGGATGCACTAAAAGGAAGGACTGAGAACTCTTTACCTATGGCTGAAGGTAGTAACTAGCAAGCCTTTAATATAACCTTTCTCTGGCGTTGGATGTGCTTCACACATTTACTTATTTTTTGATGATTCTGATCACCTTTTTTAGTCCTTTTGTAATTTTGTGGCTTTGGACAAGTGTGTCTGAGAAATTGATTTATGTATTGATTTATACATAAAGTGGCAACACTGTCCATCGATGAAAGGACCTGATCTTTGTCCTGTGCCCCTGGGACAGGGGGGGGGAACCTGATCCATGGAGAGCCGGTGCAGGTTTTTGGGGTGACCTCTCAATCAGCCAATAATAAAGCAGTGGTTCTGAGCTCCAGTCCTGGGGACCCGCTGTTATTGGCTGGTTGGGAGGCCATCCCAAAAACCCACGCCGGCTCTCCATGGATCAGGTTCCCCACCCCTGGTCTAGGAGATTTGAAGAAGATCGTCTTTCCGTAAATAGTAATTTGAGGAAGCTGTATCTGAATATCATGCTATCTGCTTGGATGGGTATGTTCCACCATCCGCGTCGTTGACTGGGGGTGGCTCATGTCCCAGAAGCCTCAGCACTGCAGGACTACGGAAAGCTATAATCAAAGATGTAGTGTCTCCTATGAACGATGCAGTGTGCAGGTTTTGAGGATCCGGTTGCAGGTAACATTACACGGTCTGGTATCACCTATGTTTCAAAGTTAAAGAGGACACAGCAGCGCCGGTCAGCGATTTGTGGGTTTTTTTTATTTTTTTTTAAATCACTGACAAAGTTCCCCTGACTTCGGACAGGGACCAGGTATCAAATCGCTGGATCGAGTCCAGCTTTCTTTTGCGTGGAGGTAATAATGAAAAGCTGATGTGCTCTCAGCAGCGAAAAGCCACCAGAGGGATCAGCAGCAGGCTGATGCAGAGGCTCCATTAAGAAAAAGGGGCCAGACGGAAAGGGAGTGGAAGGCGTCAGGAACGCTGCTGGGTCCCAGCGGGACGTGACGGCCGGAATGATGTCCGCGCCGGCACTGCTGGCGTCTCTCCTGCTCTGCTCCTGCTGACTCTGATGCTTTTGGGACTTTGATCAACAGAGCTGTGTGCAAACTATACCCTGGCGTGACAAACAGCGCCTCTTATAGGAGTTTTTCTGTAACCTTACCTGCACAATAAATTCCCTGGGGATTAAGTGGATCCATCCTCAGTGTCTGCTGCTTGGATATCTGTCCATCCTCCAACTACTTATCCTATTTGAGGTCACAGGGAACCTGCAGGCTGTCAGGAACGCTGAGTACAATGCTGGTGATCACCCTGAATGGGAAGTCAGGTGCACACACACACACACAAATATAGGCAAGATTTTTGGACTGCAGGAGGAAATCTCCATATCCAGATGAACTGGGGGGGGGGGGGAAGCATAGAACTCCTCAAACACAGTATGGGAGGGATTTAAACCCACAAACCAACAGACATGAGTAGTCAACAGCGAATAATGATGAATAAATAATTTGTTGATGGATGTAACAGGAAAGAGGGAGTCAGAGCAGTTGGCTGAGCTTTACCACAGCAGCTTGGTGGGTCACACACACCTACCTGCACTCATGTCCTTGTGCTATCCAGTCTGGCGTGTTCAACCGTCCTGCGTGTGTCAGCAGTTTCCCGGGAAACCAGCTTCAGACGGATGTGTTTTCTCAAAACCCTTGCGACACTGTGACTCTCCAGAAGAAGTGCTGGTCATGATTAATCTGCGGAAGAGGGGCGCGTGTGTGACGCCGTGCGCCTGAGCCACACCTGGTGTTCATTCATCAGCTGCCCGCGAGTGTATGCCTATATATGGGCCAGCAGGTGGCATGACTGCTAAGGACTTTAGAAAAACCTAAATACCACAAACACAAGGAGGCATAAGGTGTAACCTTCAACTCACACTGACCTCAAAAGATATATGTTTATAATTAATACATCTTTGATGTTTATACTATATATCACTTATACATATATTGGCATAGCAGAATGGAGTAAAACTCAAATCGTTAAGGCCAGCTGTTATAGGAGAAGCTGAAAGCAGCAGCACCCCCTGCTGGTAGATTTCTTTTTAGGTTTAATAATACAATGCTGTACTGTTATTCTGTGACAGAACATGTCTTTGGGCATCTGGATTGACATATATAAATTTTATTTTACTGTACTGGTAACACTTTACTCGATGGGGCAAAAATAGTAATTACTCAGTCACTTCTGAGGTACAGATTATGAATAAATCATGAACAAATATATGTGCTGCTTTAGATAAAAGATGTGTCATGATTCATTAATGATGAGATCAGTATTTCACTTGTGTTATTCATTACTTGCTCCTACAGTAATTCACAAAAGTTTGCACAATTAACAGATATAGTAACAAATATGACTGCTTGAGACAAAACATGCATCACGATTCATTAATGATGAATTAACATGAGATCAGTATGCAACTAATAACTAAGTAATAATACTGTATTATTTGTGTCCTGCCAAGTAAAGGGTTACCACTGAATTATCTGCCTCATAGCATTTCAGTACTGCGTCTAAATACATCTGAACAGGTTCTCATGTATGTCTACCAAGGATCTTATAAGTTGTATGAGTGCGGTGTTTACTGAATTTGCTCATAATACCAAACATTATTTTTGGCACCAGTTAGGTGCCACTGGACATGCCTGTACTGCACTCCATCCCCAAACACAGTAAGGATTTAAAAACTTACATCCATCACTGGCATATTTGCACATATTTGATCAGTTCTGCTTGTTCATCCACAGAGGAAGCAAGACACAACCAAACATACATAGATGCATATATAGTGAGAAGTGGTGAGGTAATGGCACCAAAAAAAGGAAATGAAGGCAGCAAACTAATCGACTAATCAATGGTGGAGAAATTCAAGTATCTGCACCCATGAACGCCGCCACCTTCACCCCCTACAGTCTGCTGCCTCATCCATCTCCTTCAGCTGCCCAACTTACCCTCCACGCAAACATGGGTTTGTCAACTTCAGGTAAACGAGTAAACCAGGCATACAAGGACAGATCAACCACACAGACGCTCACCCAAACACACACGAAGCAGGTGCGTCATTAAGAAAATGAAATTAAATACCAGAAAGTAAGCAAAGCAATTTAATGGTTCCCACCAAAATATCAAGTATAATTGCAGATGTTATAGCAGAATACATTGTGAGAACTGTTTATGTCACCTGACACTTCTGCACTACTTGTCCCTGTCACTTTTGAGAGCTGGCGTGTGCTCACAACTCTGGCCTCACACCCGGGAAGAGTGCCACTCCTGTCTTTCAGACACACTGGCCTCCATGTACCAGCGCCCGCCTTGATTCGACTCCATTTCAGCGTCTGCCAAAGTTTTTTTTGCGCTGCATGGATGTTTACAAGGAAAACGTGTGAGTGAGCATGTAGAAAAAGCAAAAAGACTTTTCTTCCTACAAATTAAACTCACTGACTAATAGCAGCAAGCCAAGGGAGGCCAAAGGGTCCTTAAAGAAAGACAGATGTGAAATAGTCCTCCAGCGCCTTCTGCTTTTCTTCACAAACAATACTTTCTTTCCTCAGATGTGCAATCAGGTTCTCCAAAGTGTTCATTTTGGCCACTGTTTCCTCCTCTCTCTTCTCCAGCTCCATGATTTTCACGTGGAGGCCGGCTATCTTGTTCCACAGCTGCTCCTTGTCAGTGTCCTGCCGTGAGTAGGAGTGCTCATCCAGCAAATTATACTCTGTGCTCGAGGGCTCCCTCTCCTGGTCCCCAGTGCCAGCTGTGGGGTGCTCACCTGGAAGGCTCAGGGGGAGAGACCTGATCGCCTGACTTATGGCTACCTGCAGTCTGTCCTGCGAAGCCAACCTAGGACACTGCCGATCTTCATCGAGCTGGTTCACGCCAGAGACTGTAAGTGTTCTCTCACCCCCCAGCTTCTCAGTAGTTTCCTCACTGTGCCCCAGAGGCAGAGCTTGTAGATGAAGCACCTTGCCTGAGTCGGGTCCTTCCGAGTCCAAGTCCCTCAGGAATAACACTGTGGGAAACTGGGGTTCGTCGCCCCCATGATTAGATTCCAAACCCTCCCTAACTGAAGCTACCCCACTTTCCTCGTTGGAGATCTCCCTTTTCAAGATCAGGGCTCTCTTCTTCGTGGGTGAGGAGGGTTCCAGGAGTTTCCCATTTATGTCAGATGTCTTTGGCTTGGGCTTTGAATTCTTTTTACTCTGCAACCTTTTCAGCTCATCCTAAAAAAAAAAAGTGAATGGAAACTGAGTTTACTTTCCCTGCGCAGCTCCATAACTAGACATCCCCAATTATCTGGTGACAGACTATTTTATGCTTTCAACTGTTAATAAAATGCATACCTAATTTACTTCTTATCCTCATTATAACTTTAAACAACACACAAGTTAACTTGTACTGTACGCAAATGTGATATTATTCAATTTCCCAAATACCAATCAAATGATAGATACTTTTAAGTACCTGAAGAGGAGACGTTTCATCTTCATAAATGAAAGGAAAGATAGTAGGCACAGCGGTATTCTTCAGGTAGCGAATCCCCCATCGAAGGTCAAATGAGTCCTCGGTAAAATGGTCACTGCACAAGTACTGATGTCGGCTTGGGGTCCATTGCTCTCGTTTCATATTATCAACCCATTTCTGGAGACGAGCTTCGTCCCGCAAAGGAAACCTTTGCAGGAGATAACGGTCTTAGTCAAACAGGATTATATCACGCATACATAAATCACTATTCAACTATGACTATAAAAGCCTGAAACAACTAGCTCCAACACAAGAAATCGGTGCTTTTTCCCTAACTAAAGTATTTTTCAGTAAGATTCACCACTCTCCGTCAAGATTCAGAATACCGGATAGCGAATACCTAGCTGAATAATAAAGTTAAAGACAATGAGTAAGTGTTAGTAGTCATAGACTTTAAACATCCGCCTGTCAGTCAGCGGCGGACTACAGAATACAGCTAGCTAAGACCATACACATTTCTCCTGCAATACAACTTGCCCAGTCGGCCGAAAACTTACGGGTAGAAACTAATTTTCTTGTTGTCTTTCGAAAGGACCCCTCCACGATTTTTACATAGTTTCACGGCGCAATAGCGGGGCATTTCAGAAATGAGACAGCGTGCAATTTCCAAATCATAAAGCTTTTTTCTATTACAAATTCGAGCAGCTCCCTTAATATGACATTCTAATTCCGGGTGTGACGTTTCCAGTGAACGGATGTGACGACAGGAACTAAACTGTTGCACGTGCTATGAGAGTCAGAGTGTCATGTGATGCAGCAGCGAACCAATAAATTGTGCTCGCTCTATTTTGGTTAGTAGGGCAACAGACCAATAAAGTGTATAATATTTTATAACTAAAATTGCAACATATGTAATTATAAATGTGGAGTCTAAACCTATGGGTTCGGATTACCACGCGCCGTCAAATGGTTTCAGATTTTCAGCAATTTGAAATTAATTTGACTTGTACATTTATTATGGAAAATGCTACTTTAATAAATTGAATGTTTTGATTGCTTAAAATTTGCCAATAAAGTTATTATTCTTCTAGACAGAGGAAATTAGGCTTTCAATTCTTTCTTAGTCCATCCGAGAGTTTTTCCTTGTCAGTGTTCACTTTATCTACTGCTTTGTTACAGTGTTAAATAGATTAAAACTGAATGCCATATTTGACGATTCACTCTCTAAATCTTTAGCACATCTTCCACAAATACATTCTAATATTAGATTGCCAGCCCAAAAGGTGCAATGGCAAATGTCTGTGATTCACAACGACATAAGATTAGTTTTACAATTAGTACTGCACACTGCTTTTTTTGTTCCGTGGGACCTTTTTTGGCATGCGTACACCCAGCTACGGTTGTCTCGACAACGGAGACAATATTCTCGTATTTGCAGACGTATGAACAACGTAAATACAGTGTTTTTGCGTTTAACTCTTGGAAATGTAGTTTATTTCAAGTGATCTGGTATTCTATTAAAGGTAAGACCGATATGTGGAGACTACATATCCCAGAATGCTGTGCCAAATTTTTGTGCGCTTTTATGCCTTTGGCCGGGTTGGTTAAATGGTGGCTGTGTTGCGGACATTGGGTGACTTTGTGCCTGTGTTTGGCAGGGGTTGCTGACTAGCTGGTTCATTCATTTTGACAGGTGCCCGTTCTGCCAAGCCATGGAGGCTCTTATACCAGTTATAAATAAGCTTCAGGACGTCTTCAACACAGTGGGTGCAGACGTAATCCAGCTGCCGCAGATTGCTGTTGTCGGAACGCAGGTATAAGTAACGTGCTTATCGCGATCACAACCGGCGCTTTTTACTTTCATTATTGTACCTGATGAACTGTCTGCTATAATATATATAATAAAAATATTCCAGTTACTAATCGATTAAGGGCCGCTTAATTGTCACTTTTTGATATAAGGCCGAAAAAAATCGTCCGCAGGTGACGTTATAATTGCTTGGTTATATGAAATGACACAACGTTGAAAGTCAATGTAAAATTGCATGGCCGAGATGTTTGTCTCAAGAATTTATCCAGCTGGGGGATTCAGAAACTGTCGCATTCTTCACACACATTTGCAAACGATTTATGCTTGCCCTCTCTACCATTGATCTACGATTGCTTTATCTGTATAGGCTGTCATTCACTGAAAAATGCACATCAGCGTCTATTTAAAAACATACAAAAGCAAATAAAACCGTGACCATTTTTGTCACTGAACAAGTCAATTGTTACTGAACAAGTCACCTTCGTAAATATATATTAAATTATGTAGCTAGAATTACCATAATTTGGGCAGAAGGTTCCAAGTTTGAGTTCCTGGGAAGGGAAATCTTGTTATACCAAGATAATGAGGAAATGTCTTTAAGTCATATTGCTTCAGTAGCAGAAACAGGTGAAGTTAAAACTAGATGCCGAGATTCATAGATTGGTGACAAGTACAATGCTGTCCGTCCCTAGAGCAGCGGAAAGAGCTCGGTGTTGGAGAGCTTGGTGGGTCGCGACCTGCTGCCACGTGGTACGGGCATCGTCACCCGCAGACCTCTCATCCTGCAGCTCGTCCACGTCGACCCCGAGGACCACAGGAAGACAGCGGACGAAAACGGTACACTGAAAAGCTCTAGCTGCATAGTCCCCCCCCCCCCCCCACGTTGACATCACTTTACTGTATTACATCACATCAGTACCGGATGCTTTTTCCCTCTACTGTAACATTTTGCCCATTCATGCAACTGGATATTTCAAGTACCCTGGATAATTTAAGCAACTCTAGGTGAGTCTCTTCAGAGACTTTGGTTCTGCAACATCTCTGTTCCAGTTCTTCAACCTCTAAGCATCCTTTTTGCTAAATCTCAAAAGGCCTATGAAATTCTTCCCGAGCTTTGTGTGCGTGCGTGCGTGCGTGCGTGCGTGTGTGTGTGTGTGTTGGCCTGGGCTGTACAAAGGCACATTGCCGTCAGGGTATTGTTCAGAATATGTGCCACAGTACAGTAGCTGCCATGTGACCCCAATGCGCTTAAACATGGACGGCCTGAGACAGCAGAGCTCCAGACGCTTGGCCCTAGAGTAGCCGCGGATGTTGAATTATTCCCTCATCTTCCTGCCTCATGCTGGTGTTAAAGTGCTACAGGAGAGGAGGTCTGGCTGCTTTGCTGTGCCTCTGCATCAAGCGCATCTATTGGCTGAATTTCTGAGATGGAAGCTCAGAGTCCTATGTATTTTTTCAGATCTTGAGGTTTTCGATTTACCATGTGTTTTTATTTTTTCCAGATAGTTATTTATTACAGAGTCCGGGGTGGTGGGGGGTGTATTGAGGCGCCGGGGTAGATTTTGCGTATTCAGATGGTGCTGAATGTCGGACCCCTAATCCCCTGCTTCTCGTCTATCACGGCTCTCTGACGCTGAGGGTTTGCATGCAGACGCGGCTTGCCGTTAATCACGCAGCTGCTTTCCGCTTCTGGCTTCAGTGGTTCCTCACGAGCGATTTGGATGCCGGGTTGGAACTCGCGTCACGTCTGCTGTGGGCTCTCTGCGCAGTTTCGTTAGCGGCACTTGGAAGCTAAAACTAATCCTCTCTTTTGCGTTTTTCTTCAACCGCAGACCCCAACACCTGGAAAAATGGCCGCCTTCACAAAGGTCCGCTTTTTTTTTTTTTGTTTTTTTTTTTTGGTCTGGGTTTTTATTTTTTTTCCTCCTGCCTCCATATGTTTTTGTCAGTTAGGGGCTGAATCCTTTGCTTGAGCTTGATTTGCTGTGTATGCTGTCATTATTGCAGTACGCTCGTTAACATTTCAGTTAAATTTTTTAGAATGTGCAGTCTGCTGTTTTAGAGCAGTGTTTCCCAACCCAGTCCTCCAGGGCCCTCAGACAGTCCACATTGCTCCCTCCCAGCTTCTGGCCAAAACATGGACTGACTGTTGGGTCCACGAGGAGTAGATTAGGAAACACTGTTTTAGAGCATTGGACAGTTTAGGCTGTCACCCAAGAGAACGTGTTAACTCGACTGAATTAAGGCGTTCTCTACATTCTTCCAGATAGTTTGCATAAACCTGAATGCTAAACACTTGCTCCCTGTTTCCTCCATGGTGTTTTTTTTGCCAGAAGTGCTATAAGCTTTTTTGCCAGCAGATCACACAGGCTGCCTTTTTCCCACAATGCATAGAGCTTTTTCAGCTTGTCTCACACAGCTCTTCTGTTGCTAACTGCAAAACATTTCCCACTGTTTTTTTTTTTTTTTTACTGATTTGTACAGGTCCCTGTGGAAATCTACTCTAGCAGTGTGTTACTGGTACTTGGTCTCAGACCACAAAATCTAACCCACAGTCAGCTGTATAAACTAAACAACACCCCCCCCCCCCCAAAAAAAAAAATATAAAACATGAGGAAAAACACAGTGAACCAGCTGTGTCCTGCGACATGTCTGTGATTGTCTTGTTTTCACAGGGTTGGAGGTAGAGGAATGGGGCAAGTTTCTGCACACCAAAAACAAGGTTGGTTTCACCTAGGCAGCGATGCCTGATGGGTAATAAGCCCAGAAGAATAGACATTTGGTGCATTTGTTAGAATGTCCTTTTTGCGATTCTTTCTCGCCCTCTGTCACCCCCACATGAATTAAAACAATGGAGCAGAATGTCGATTCTCAGGAATGTTCTAGATTGTCAGGACTGCACGTTTGGAAGATAGTGTGGGCCAGTAAATGGCAGTGCCTCATGACCATTTAGTGGAAAAACAAGTCTTTGGCTTTGTGTGTGTGTGTGTGTGTGTGTGTGTGTGTGTGTGTGTGGGTGTGTGGTGGGGGGGGGGGGGGGG
>JAODKF010000068.1:22993587-23006507 GCA_026779585.1 Mormyrus proboscirostris
GCTCTCATCTAGAGGCCCAGAAACGCCCCACAGACTCTAGGTCAACAGGTCAAACAGCATCATCGCCCCCTGCTGGCCAGCTGCTCCCACGGTCACCAGTCCCCTCATGCCTATACTGTCCTGCAGCAGCACAGGGCCTGGGGCCAAACGGGGCCCATACTGTCCTGAAGCCTTAAACCCACCCCCACTTCTCGCCAGGCTGTGGAACATTCCAACAGGATATTTTTTCAGGGTTAAAAAAAAAAATGCAGTCAAAACATTCCAGTGAGTTCAGAGTTTTCCTGGGACAAGCATGTGGGACAGAAGCTCTGGGAGATCATGGCCAGCCGGGCAGGATTGTGAGAAACTTCTCTGCAGCAAACGGACTGTTTGCAAACACAGAATATTGGGGACATGGCAACAGAAGGACATGACTGGTTGCAGAACACACAGACACACACACACAGACACACACACACACAGACACACACACACACACACAGTTGTTTGATGTGGCTTATAACTGCTTTCTGCACTATGTATGAGGTGCTTAGCTTCTGTTGTACTGCTGTACTGTACTGTACATTATTGGCTCCATCCATCCATCCACCCATCACAGGGTCCGAGGTCCTGGAGCCTATCCCATAAAGCACAAAGCTAGGGCTAGGTACAGACTTCAATACTTTTTTGGCATCAACCGAATTACTTAGGGCAGGGGTGGCCGATCTTATCCGCAAAGGGCCGGTGTGTCTGCGGGTTTTTGCTGCAACTCCTGAATTAGGTCACTAATTAGAGAACCGATTGGAGTCCTCACACCTGGGTTTGGACAGCTGACCTACAGGTTATCCCAAAAACCTGCACACACACCAGCCCTTTGTGGATAACATTGGCCAGCCCCTGACTTAGATACTATCGAGTATCAAAATATGCCTCGTCATTCTGTACCGAATTTCATACCTAAGGGCAAAATGTCATCGGCGCACACAGCTATATTAAATGTGCATTTTGGCCAAAAATCCTCTTTTGAGTTTCCTCAGTGTATCTATGTCTGTGTCATGATCGGCAGGTCTGCTTTCCTGACAATTTCTGAGAGAATAACCTGGCAAATCGCGATCAACTTGTAGCCTAATACATCTGACTGTCAATGCAGGTCGCTTATGACCAGTTAACCCTAATGGGTTCATGGGCTGCTCAGCTTTTCAGGGGAAACCAAACCACAATCTGCACTGTATGCAGCGGTTCTGTTTCTTAAAGGAACAGTAGCTCAGAAAGAACCTTATCAAATTATTTCCTTAGTATAATCCGGCTGAACCCAGATGATATTAGCCTGCACTTCAATATATATTAATAATTGCTGTCAGTTTCTGCAAAACTAGAGGCATCTTTGATTTTAAAAATATATACCTTCCAGCCATACATGTTCTACTGTTTTCCCATGATTTACAGAAGTCTATGCTCAAGTACATACTCAGGTACTGCAGGCAGCAGGTGAAATGCTAACGGGGTGGAACAACCTAACAAACATATAAACAAAACAAACTAACAGACTTGTATAAGCATGTTTCTGTAGAAATTTCTCAGCTGTTTCGTTATAATTACATAACCAACTCATTGCCAACATGTGTGCCAACTGTCTAGGGAGTGTAAAGGACCTGGAATCCGTAACGGTATTAATGCTTTCATTCATTCATTAGAATTTATGTTTCTGCTGAACTCCTATGTTTGTGTTAGTTTTATTTTTTTTAACCGTTAGCACCAGCGCTAATCCAGTGAATATGCGTTCAGAAATCTGCACACCCCTGAACCCTCAGTTAAATATTTTTCGTGATGTGAAAGTTCTGATCGTGTAAAAATGCCAAGGAGCTGAGAAATAAAAAGAATTTCCCAAACACCTAATGTGCGGGTCAAGTGGATGTGGGGGCAAGCTGGCGCCCCCCGGGGGAAGCCTTAACTGGCTACAGACACGTCCGTGCTTAGGGCCAGGCTGCTAAGTGTCAGATGGGGTGACCGTGCCGGACTGGAAGGGTCCACCGCGCGACGCCGACGCCTCTAATGGAGAGGAGCGGGACTCCGGGGAGCCACCCGGAAGGCGAGCGCCTGGAGTTCCTCAGAAATGGCAGAGAGATGTGTGTGTGAAATGTGTCTGCAGCAGACTTGATTACAGAGCCGCGGGGGCCGGACACAGCCTGCTGCGGATTCCCTCACATGTTTTCGGTTACGGCGAAAAGCGGTCGCATGTGTTGCGCGCGGCCTTCGAGACGTGCGCGGTGCAGTAGTGGGGAAGCCGTCGCATTATTCCCATTAAGACTGTGCTGCCTTTCTCCTGCGCTTAATGTGAAAAACATGCCTCTGCCGCGGTTACGCTGCCTTTCGGGGAACGGAGTAACTGCACCTCGCAAGGCAGGTTGGGGTGGGGGCCGGAGTAATGACACACGTTCACGGAAATCCCTCGACTTCTGTCAGAAGATGACAAGCGATAGAAGCCGCAGATACTCGTGTGTCCATAAGCCAGGGGGGGACACTCAAAGCAGACTGCTGGATTCCATATTTGGCATTTTTGCCACAATTCGACACACTTTCAAAGTGGCAGTAATGGAAAAATGATTTTGATGACTGTAACAACTAAATTAACATCGCAGACCACAACAATGGATATTTTGGCCCTAAATTCCCAAACGTCATTTTGAAACAATTCTAAAAAACAAAAAAAGTGAATCCCTTCCAACTATTTCTTTGTATAAAAACCCGGCACAGGGGAGGGGCAAGTATAGCGACATACAAGCTAAATGAAAATTATAATTTTTAATGGCCCTGCTGTTATGAGCTTACTTGTAAAGTTTAAACAAAAAAAAAAAATTAGCACAAACTATGGAGAACCAGCATCCAAAAACTGCAACAAAACGATAAAATATCCTTCTGAGACCTGGGGGGGAAAAAAAATGATTAAAATTGACAAAGTTGCCAAGGTTGCAGCCTCACATGTGTGACGTCTCCTTAAAGCCCCAATTCTGCTCTTTAAGGAGTGACAGTTTAGCGGAGCAGCATGCAGCGCATGAGAGTTATGAGCAAAAACGCGGCGTCATCTGCAGAGGACAACAAGGAATCGCTGATCTCGGGCGGCCATGTCAGACATCCGAACACCCATCGTCAGGCGGGGCTTCTGCGCGGACCAACTTGCTGAAGAAGTGAACGCCAGCAGGGGGGCGATCAGTGTGGCTGTGGGAGATTCTCCCCCCAGACATCGGCGCCCACATCTGGCGGCTTTGAAGCCGCTCCAGCAGGGTGTCAGCTAGCCCTAGGCAAATTTGGCACATGGATCAGAGGACTTCTGGGGGCTGTGAAGAAGGTGAGACTGGCCACTCCTCTCAGAGGGGTGTCATACCCCCCCAGGGAGCCTCCGATAATCTCACTTCTGAAATGCGAGAGTCCGACATGGCCGTCTGTACGCGAGGTGCGTGTTAGCGTTGAGGGGGGAGGCTCACCTCTCCGCCTCCATACGCATCTCCTCGCGCTTCTGCCTCCGGAGCTCCCTGCGCCGTTCAAAGTCGTCGTCCATGGTGGGTCTTGGCTGGGGGCTGGATGTCCTGCTGTTTGGCCTGAAAGCGACACGGAGAATGAGAGTGACCGACAGCCTGATGACCTTCAACGACGACACACTATGGTAGGTCGTCTTATTTTACTCATACAAGGCTTTCCCATCTCTTTTCACGCCATCTTACTCCAGAAGAATGCAGTCGTGTAAAACGGGACCCTGTCACACAGGAGGCCACTGTCCCTCCCCTATGCCACCCCACAAGCCCCAAACACCCTGCCTGCAGCCCAGGTGACGCTCCACGCCCCAGACGCCTGACTTCCAGCTTACTCTGGCTGACTAGGGAACATGGAGCAGGACTGAAATCGCACAGGGCACCGACGTGGAGTTGCAATTCAAACCAGAAATCGTTACTCCCAAACAGATTTCATTCCCTATGAGAAGCCCCCGAGCGGCTGGCTCCATTACGGCGGTCAGGGAAAGCAAAGCCACAGGGGATAATTACTGCAGCGGTGTTTGCAGGGAGGGGCTCTCTTATCTGAGCTTTGTGAGGATTCCACTCCTGGACGACCTGCTTTGTGGATAAATCCATCTGCACATTTCAGTGACGTGATGCCAGCACTGTTCCTCCCATGGTCCAGCCCCGACATCAGACAGACACCTGATTGGTCATTGCAGAGGCATGGGCGGAGTTCTGGGACCACATGTACCGGCAGCCGTCTGCAGCTCGATATGGTTGGGTCTCATTCGTAACCGTGACGACAGCAAGTCCCAAGGCTGATCCCACAACAGCACCTAGTTGACAGTGTTAACAACCCCTGTACCGATAACCGCCTCCTGATCCTCGTAAAGATTTTTCTGGAAGCACCCTAGGCCGTACTGTCCCCAGCCCTGTCTCGGCGGTCTGTCACCTGCAGAGAGAACACCCCAATCCTAGGACTCCCATCCCTACCCTTTCTGTCATTCGGTCAGGGGGCATCCTCGCTATTATTCAAAAAATGTGAGCCACTTTTTGGTTTTTTGGTACAAAGTCATCATCCTTTACCAAAGCAAACGCATTTCAGAATTTTAAAAGTTTACTTTCAAATGCTCATCAACTGTCATTCTGTATATTTCTGACAGTTCTCATAGGTGGATACTTACTAAAAAGAGTTTGATTCACCCTTCACACATTTATGTACACGGCCATCCTGACAGGTTTATGGGATATTTTTATTGTCCCCACTCTTGCTACTAGTGCTGCTCTTTGGTGATGATCCCTTGGCGATTTGGCCCGCATTCCTAAGCTGCATTTTTTTTGATCGGCAGAGATGTGCGAGTCAGGGAACACTTACCCTGTGAAAGCAGCTCGGGGAGTGAACTTTTGTACTGGACCGTCCCTTTAAACCCAAGATAGTGCTTAGGAATGCAGATGAAAAGAGCTCATTAGGACAAGTGAACAGTAATTACACTCGCCTGTCCCTAGTTTGTTTTCCTTGACTTTGTTGACAAGCATCGATACTAATGCTGGGGAAAGATAGCTAAAAGCACTGGGATGAAAAAGACGAGGGCAAGGAAAAAGTCCCAAAGGCTTCTGGGAAATAAACAACTCACCATGATGCGTCAGTGGGAGCAGAAGCACGGTCCTCTCCTTAGACTACCTAAACTGAATCTGGACACCAGGTGGCGTGGCAGCTAAGGAACCCGCCGCAACCCGAGATGCTGCAGGTTTCAGAACAGTCGTATCCTTAAATCTCCAGCCCCAGAAATGGTTCTGCAAATAATCCTGCGCAAAGCAACTGTTTAACGACGTGGTAGATGAGTTCCAGTAGTGGTTTCTAACGGTAAACCACGAACATTCAGTTTTCATTTTTGCTGCTTAAAACCAGTTGCCAGGACATGGAGAAAAAGAATAATAAAATGAAGTGCACTGCAGCTGCACATTTCAATGGAAAAATGCTGAATTTTGCAGAAAATAAATCATCTGAAGCTGACTTTCTTGGCATCACTTCTGCGTCTACTGCGTGCGTGTTCTGACAGAAATGCCAGATCTTTCCGTATAATGGGACCGTTCAGTCGCTGTGTATAGCGGGCCATAGAAGGCCTTGGGAAAGACCCTCCCTGATTATCTCTGGTCTACAGGGATTAAGGATCTAGGTCCTTATCTGCTTATCACTGCTCTGGACCCCTCCAGTAATAAGAAGTCCATTAAACTTACACTGCGTGCCTGTTTACACCTCATGGACCCACCCAGTGAGACCACACCCCTGTGGGAGGTGCCACTGTATAAACCCCACCCTCAGATCGCAGACTGTTGGCGCCACTCTGGAAGTTTACAGCGCAGGAGAAAATGCTACGTTAAAAGGTCCTAGCAGGAAACGTGATAATTCCTGGTCACTTTTCAAAAAAAAAAAAAAAATACATTCTTCCATAATTAAGACTGAGCTATGAGTTGCCCTGCACTGATTTTGGCCTCTGAGATGCACAAAATCCGTAGCGAAGCTGATGTTGGTCACATTACTTCTTAAGATGTTGTGCAGCAACCATGTCACACAATGTCGGCGGCGACACATCAGCATTGTAGTGCCAACTCTGGAGACTTAGTGCTGACTTCGCAAGATTCTAAGTGGCGAATGGCGAAAATCCCTTGTCCTCCACAATAGAAGATGGCCAATCGTTCAATGCAAACATCTCCATTATTTTAGTAATTATGATTTTAGTTCTGGCGCTGCTGAAATTGACTGAAGTCCAAATAATCTGCTGGCAATATCGACCAAGACAGACACAGTGGCCCAGTGGTTTCGTCTTGAATTTTAATGAATGTCAGCCAACGCCGATATGTTACTTGATATAATCGATACATATATTGGCGCATTCATACATCTCTCAGTACGAGTGTAGTGCTACCTGAAAGGGAGATTCCCTGACTTACACCTGGGCCTCTGATGAACATCTAAAGAAATAACTTCTGAAGAAATCAAGAATAACTAAAGATGGAAATAAAAAGGGAGGAGAGCTGGAGATGAGTCTGTTCACTTTGACTCCATGGCGTTGGGCATCGGGCAGAAAACACGTCATCCAGTCTTGTAAACGCCCACAAACTAATTCACCCGACAGCTCCTCCACAGAGCGAGACTTTTATCCAAATGCATTGAGGGACGGACAAAGTCTGCATGCTTCAAACTAGGTCGGAGAGACGAAGTTAAGGGCATTTTCTTGGAGCGTAACCTCCTGGCTTGATGATTTTTGTGACAATAACGAATCCTCTCTTTGTGCAGTTCTAAATATTAAAACGAATATAAAGGCCAGATTGTACTTGTTTTTTTTTCCTCCCCAACTGAATCCCCATAAATCTTTGCAGCTGAAACAACGGTTATCTAGAGCCTTTGTACAGTGTCGGATATGCGCCCAGATCTCCAGGCACTGTGCCACGTTAAAATACATGTTTGAAACCTCAGAAACACACTCTCTCCCTCTCCGTGCCGTCTGGGTGAGGAACACTCCCAGAACACTAAGAACTATGGGACTGATTCTCCCGTTTGGACAGTACATGTTCTCCACTCTGTCCATGTGCACTGTTCTAGCCACAAGGAAAATCAGGCTGGACAATCGTTTCCACATGGGAGGGGGCTGCAGCTCTGCTCTCCTTTCCACATCTGCGGCTGATCTAGCCTTCAGAGCAGCCCCCCCCACAAGAGTCACAAAAGGAGGAACTCTAACACCCTCCTGAAAGGGACATGGCCCTCTCCCCTGATCCTCACTGCTTAGCAACCAGTCAAACTCATCATGTGCACCAGGCCAGGGTTGGAAATAACCAGGCGATGAGACTTATGATGATAAACCAGAAAAAAAAAAAAAAATGTACAACGAAGCCAGAATACACTTCATGGCGGCATATGAAGGACGAGCAAATCCTGCACAGTAGAGCACAGTTGGTCCTCCATTATAGGGTACAAGACCAAGGTCCAGTTCACCTGCTGAGAAATCATCCGCTGCAGTAGGGGGCAGCAGTGAGTCTGGAACCTCAGCACAGGAGGCTAACATCATGAACAAGATATCTGCCCTCACATCACTTCACATTCCCAGACGCATACTAGGAGTCACGTCCCTCCCTGACCTGCAGGAGGCGCACCTGTACAGGGTGTCCTCTTGGATTGGAACTTTATCCTTGATGATGGTGTAGGGTTCTTATCTTTAAAAGATCAGCTCAAGTCTTGGCAAGCCCTCGCCCTTTTCGCCGTTAACCCGACTGACTCCCATAACTTAGTCGGCTGTTAAAAACTGGTTAAATTCTGTGTAACTTGGTTCTTAAAGGGTTTATAAGCTCAACCAAAAAGACCAGCAGTCCAGTGATGAATTATTGTGAAAAGATGACAAAATCAAATCTGCACTTCACAAGAAACTCCACAGATCAATAAATCAATACAGCATATGACGATCAAAGTAAATGAATTGCTTTATACTTCAAAATGCAGTTATGCTTGCAATCACATCTATAAAACATTTTAGTTGCTCACACGGTTGACGTCGCATGCTTATTCCGCTGAGAATTAGCTAATGGATTCAATTAATTTTATATAGCGCCTTTCGCAAGATTCACCCCAAAGTGCTTCACATGGGTGTGTTGTGATACATTCCTGCATCAATTATAAGTAGGATATAAATAGACAGAACAGCAGCGTGAACATGCACAGGATCCTTCGGTGGATGTCGCTCTGAACCTGAAAGATTCATTTCCGTTTGGAACCCAAGACGTTGGGGGGGGTTCTCTGACGGGCGAAAAAAAACCCAACGCGCTCACTACATGCGATGCTGCCATGCCAACGCTCCCTCCCTCCGTTCCACGGCGGAAGCTGACGGTGAACTCCACACTCCATCAGGAGGCCTTCATCTTCATAAAACCCCGCCTCACTCACCCCACCCCCCCCCCACATTCCGCTGCGAGTTGACCGCACGGTTTTCCCCATTTCCAGATGTTTGTATTCCCTTCTTCACCCACACAGCTATTTGTACACAGAGACGCATGAAAAGGCTGCAAGGCTGACCAGCTGACATTTTGCTGCTAGTTTTCAGATAGGTTGACAGATAAGGAGGACAGACAGGCGACCCCAGAGGATAGTGCGGGTTTACGGTAGCTGAATGCCTCCCCTTCCTGTCTAAATGTGTGCGACCGACGAGCCGCAGAGCTTTTCGTAGTACTGGTCACCGATTTCGTCCCCATCAGTGTTGAATCTAGGCCGACATCCTTTATCACAGGGAAGGGAAACACCTAGTCTCTGCAGGCATCTGCCTAGGCTCACTCTCGGTCTGACTGATGGAAAGGAGCCTAGTAAAGGGGGGTCCACACTATCGGGAAGAATCAGAAGTGAAAACCTGAACCTTTGAATCGCCGCGCAGACGATCAAACGGTCACTTGGCATCACTCTGCGAGACCAAATATGGTAAGAGAAATGACTTTTCTCCCCCTAAAAACATGCTCAGCACGAAGCACTCAGCCCCCTCCCCCTCTCCCTCCCCCCCCCAGAGGATGAGGGATGATGTTTGTTTTCCCAAGAGGAGACGTGACTCACTGACCGGCACGGATGTCCACCTGTGCACATTTTTCACAATTATTACCGTTTTAATAGTAGCCTGTGATGACCCAAAATGAAAAAACACGAAGTAGGAACCTAAACCTGTCACATCAAGGCTTATGGATCCCAACATCACTGTTTTACGAGGGGGGGGGTGTATTTATAGTGTTGACATTTAACTTGACTCTTCTTGGCCAAATGTGTGTAAGGGCCTGCATGCTCTCACACTGTCCGCCCAAAGCTCGCCGAACCTCCCCAAGACTAAAAATAACATCCGTGCTCAGTACGGAACTCATGGTTTTGCTGGGGGGGGTGATCACATGGTTTTTAGACCGATTATCCTGCACAAGTGCATGGCAGGGCTGGCCACTTCCCTCGGTGACATTGCTGAGGTTCCTCCCTCCTCCGCGCTGGATGACCCCCGTCACCCCATCCAGATGGCGTACCCAGAGTCAGGTGCTCCCTCTTCGTCACGCAACTGCCCGTGATCCTCCCTCGTAACTCACCACCTAAGGATTCCAGTATTTCTAGCAACAATATTTATCTACAGTATTTTATGGAACGTAAAATGTCACCTAAAAAAAAAAAAAGAAAGGCTTCCAGATGCGTTGAGAGCTTGCTGGACTGCGGGTAATGAATGAACGACCGAAACAGTGTAGGCCAACATAAGCTACTACCAATTTGACAGTACATCGCGCCCACCATTTATCTGAAAGACTAACATCTCCCATTGCTAGATAAAGGTGACAGTTTAATATCCTATAATCTGTATTTGGAGCGCAGTTAGCATGCGGCTACCATAGCAGCCAGTTACTGATTAGTGGCAACATGGACAGCTACCAATACCATCACCCTTATCAGTGATTACTTTCTCCTACACTACTGTCGGCCTGTGGTTCCTCCCCCCGTGCTGAGTAAAAGTCAAAACGATCAGATGAAAATCTCATGACACAGGAAGAGGATCAGTTAAAAAGAAAAATGTTTTTTCGAAGATATTGCTGAATTTTGGTACCCTTTCAAAGAAAATACCCCCACAAATCCCTTTGTCATCATTGTAGTTTGAAACAAGCCCCTCAAACTGCCCGTTTGAACACGGACACAAAAATTATGTAGAATCGTGGCCTGGGCAAATTATTCATGTCTGAAATTCCCTGACACAGCTGAAGAATTTTGCAGGAATCGCATGGCTGAGAGCTCGTCCGCTGATGGGGCCACATTCCTCACATGAGGAGACAAAGCCCACGGGCCGCCTGATGGATAAGATAGGACAGAGCTGACTTTGGGCCTGTGAGATCGCAGCTTCAGCTTACCGTGGCGGGTCAGGCCTCAGCACGTCGGTTCTTAGCACTTAACAACAGTCGGGGATTCAGAAGAAAAAAAAAAAAAAAAAAAAGACAGTTACCCAGGATTAACAATTAACCCCAAACCTTCTGAAGGCCCAGAATCGGCATCCCTCCTGAACGCGTGTGTGAATTTACCCGGTCCACCCCCGTCATCGAGGATTACATGGGTCAAAGGTTAAAACGGTCCAGTAAAAATCCCAAAACCTGACCATGTGTTGAAAATGGGGAAATCCGTGAATTCCGCTCCCCTCCCTGGCCACCTGCAAATTACATTCCCTTTATACATAATACTCCTCATTATGGAGGTCTGCGATTAATGGCACACTCACACTCGGCCAGGTTGCCTGTACCGTGCCTGACCACGGCTGTCTCCCCTCCCCATTCCTCTGCTGGTCTGCGCACGCACTGCGTTTAACATTCCAGGCCCAAGCACATGTTTGTCATCATTGCGTGACATTGTGTGACATAGGCGCCATCACACAGCACAACTGGAGACATTTAGGGCGTAACGTAAGAGTTTTCACGCGTTACATCCAGAGTACACCCAAAGTAAGCACTTGAGGAACGGTCTCCACAGGAAAGGTCAACAGCCTAGACCTCACAGTGCTGGAGGAGAACTAGCGCCCGTTCTATCGTCCTGTCTTTCCCTTCCTCTCCAGTAAAGAGGCCGCTGCCTGTGTAGATTGATATGTCATTTTATCTCCACTCAGTTTGAGACTTTGAACTTTGATCACAGCGAAAGTTGAAAATTCGGAACGTGAAGACAGAGCTCGCCGATCTGGGATACAGGAGACCTACCCAGGTGCCAGTTCCCATTGGCTGAGGCCTTTGGGAGTGTAGAATAAAAGCTGTTCTGTTCTGAATGCAGAGATATGGACCACGCTGAGATTTCCGGCCCAAATGCCTGACCGTATAACATACAGCTGCAGTATGTTTTACGTAACATTTGCAACGGTGTTTTGTGAAGACCCATTCGGTTTCACAGATTTCACTGCCTAGATTTAAAAAGACCAATCAAAACTATTAATTATTAATATTCACAAAAAAAAACTAAACAAAAGGAACCACTTACTGCTTTATGCTACATTTAAATCTTCTTGGCAAAAGCTACCGCACTGCAGAAGTGAAAGTGAAAAGGAAGAACTGAACGAGAACCACAAGCACTTGATTTGACACCGCAAACTAGAGTGTTTCTTCCAAATATCTCCAGGAGAAGTTCTCATATTCGGGGGCTGGGATTCCTCCCCCCGCAGCCGGCAGGCTAGATGAGGACGTGGATGTTAATATGGATTCCTCTGGCAGGGAGCTGCCCCAGTCAAATGCTAGCATGCTAACCCCCATCATCCTCGTGGGAAAGTGTCCTCCGACTGTTCAGGTGTCGGTCAGATTCCTATCCCACTTCAAGGCTCGTCTCTGTCCACGGAGCACAAGGTCCCACTGGGTGCAGGATCCGACTGTAATCACTCGACAGCTGAATGACTTTGGTGTGTGGGAAAGCGGTTATGTGTGCGCGCGTGCGTGTGTGCGTGCGTGCGTGTGTGTGTGTCAGCCCCAGAGAGAACGTCAGACACGCATAACAACCTCTAAGCGGCTGGGAACTATCCTAAAATGGATCCATCGTTTTCCACCGTCTCAGACAAGACCTTCACGAGCTCTGCCAGCCAATGAGGACAACTTGATGACAGACAGTGTAATCTCGAAGGGACTTTGAAAACAAAAGGCGTCGCTAATTCTGGAAAGGGCGCGAGATGCTGGAGCAGTCAGCCACTTTACTCCATTTCTCACAACATGCATATATAGGAACATCGGGGCTCGAGTGAAACACCCATCTTTCATCTACTAATCCTGATGTGGGTCATGGGGTGGCAGGGGGGAGACTGGCGTCTATTCCAGGATGCAGGAGGAGCAGTGCTTGGGGGGGGGGAGGGACACACACACACACACACACACACACACACACACACACACACACACACACACACACACACACACACGTTTCGAACCCCCAACCCTGAAGGCGTGAGGCTGCAGTGCTACCCGTCTCGCCTCTCTGACATGGTGAAAAAACCATACAGAGGCTCCATCCCTGAGCACAGAGATCAGCCCAAGAGCAAGAATCCAGCAACTTTGAATTCTGGCATCGCAGCAACGGGGATAAATTCTGCACCCCCTGCTGGTAGAGAACAGCTGAGACGGAGCAGAGCCCAGATGAGACGCAGTCACTCTTAAGCTTGCTTATATTCCTGCCATATGGACCTACTCTTAGCTTTCCACCAGGATGCTTGCACATGACTGACTGGGGCGAGCCGGCGTGCTTCGTAGTCGGGGCTTTGATCTGCCACTTTAATTGTGCTGCCCGGTGACATGTGATGTTTGAGGAGAAAAAAAAATAAATAAATAAAAAATTCACAGGCTGCATTCCGGAGAGCGTGCTGGACGCCCTGCAGGACAGCGGGAGCATTCCTGCGGTTATACAAAAGACAGCTCCCGGGCAGCTAGAGAGGGAGGAGGGAG
>JAODKF010000068.1:23011153-23028016 GCA_026779585.1 Mormyrus proboscirostris
AAAAAGCACCCACCCCCCCCCCGAATCTCCCACTCACAGAGGGATAATGCGCTGCCACAGCACGCACACAGAGAACTCGAACGGTACTGACCGGAGGTGATCGCAGACGACAGACACTCATTTGCATTCTAACTACAAGCACAATGTAACAAAGCCCAGGATAGCATAGAGGTGATATCCAAGAGATCATGAAGTATAAAACACAATGTAACAAAGCCCAGGATAGCATAGAGGTGATATCCAAGAGATCATGAAGTATATTTATTAGTTTTTCGAAACTTCAAATAGTGACTAGGTCTTGAAATGAGGCCACGGCCTTAACAGCTATAGAAGTAAAGCGAGGTGAATGACCATGTTAATAATTCATGGAAAAGGCTTGTATTCTAAATCAAGCATCCTATCCTTTTTGAAGGCAAACAAACTCGAACTTTTACTTTGACACACAAAAAAAAAATTTGATCATGTCACTCCCAAAGCACCAAATGCTGAGATCATTTTCATTATTCTGGATTTTAGAAAGGTTGCCCATTTTACACAAAAATCTCATACATAAATGCACCAAATCCGACAAGTATTACTAAACACACCTAAACACCTACTTGAAGCGATTAAATAGTAACTTATAATGTCCCCATGTATTATATACAAATGTTAAGTGTTAAAGGACTACAAAACAAAGCAATTAATTAAGAATTTCAACAGAAGCCCCGTGGGGGAGTGTCAAAACCTTTCACATAATTAAGCACAAGACAATAAAAAAATCGTCATCACACAAGAGTCTCATGGATAGTAAATAATAGTAGCTGCGATATGAAGGCCGTTATTCACCTCTTCACACCGCTATAACCAAGATACTGGGTTCTCGAGAATTAACCACGACTTTTCCAAAACGAAACGACATGCAACCCATCCTGATGCACGGATGGCGACGGGAAGCGTCTTCTCGGACCATAATGGGTAATATGCCACAAAAAAAAAACGGACCACTGCACGATCATGATAAAGTACACCGCAACTGCAACCATTAAGACGGCATAAAAAGAAAACAGGGAGTTGCAGTTACATTAAGGGGTCTTTCCAGTCGTTGCGGCGACCCCTGATCTCCAGTTTTTCCCCATGCCTAAGTGCCCTTGCAGATAAAGTATTCCCAGCATCTCACCCCGACCTTAAGGCCGGCCCGCATACCGGGAAGGGCGCCCGCTTCCTCTGCGCTTATGCGCCCGATAAGCATCTAAAATCGGCCGCACCAGCCCCAGGCTGCCTTTGTGTTAAACAGCCGCCCTGCATATGCTACATTACACACTTTAAAATAACTGCAAACCACATGCAATATAACCGCAGTAGTCATACACATTTTTACATAGTATAGATAAAATGCATACATCTGCCAGACATGTTAAACATAAAAGACTAGCTGTAACGCTTTTTTTTTTACAATTAACCTTCAAAAGACATCTACTGAACGAAAACAAGGTTAAAGCCTGCGATGGATCCGAAAAGCTCCCCCGTCCCAAATAGCCTAGATGCGCACGTACTGATCCCTGGCAGCTGCCGCAAATTTACTGCTCATGGCGCGATGCGAGTTTAAAACCCCGCATAAAACACTTAAGCGAGACGGAAAGTGGGAAAGAAAACTTACTGGTGCGGTCTACGGGCGCAGCTGGCTTCCTAAAAAGCGGAGCGGAGCTAAAGCGCAGATTAAAACTGCAGAGCGGCAGCCGCCCCTCCCTGAAGAAATCACAGCCCCTGTCTGCGCGCTGTTTACGGCCCCCGCCCGGCGCTCCCCGCTGCTTCTTCTAATTGGAAACCAATTACACCCCCCTCGCCGAAAAAATAAAAAAAAAAAACCTCAAATGTGATCCACTTTCTGCAGGACAGCGGTGCTCCTGTATAATCCAGTAATTTTTGTCTGCGAAAAGAAAGTGAAAAGAGAAGGAGGAGGGGAGTGAAATACCTAGACCTTAAAAACTCCCCAAAATCCCAGTAAGCTGCCAAAACAGACTCGCAATATGCCCTTTTTTGGTTATCCTTCACGAGGCCTCTGTAAGAAAATCGTCTGTCAGGAACAATCATATGAAATGTTAATCTTGGCGAGAAAAACATAGGGATTTCTGTTTGAATACTTAAAAACGGTGAACCGTGAGAAGGAAAGAATTAAAAAACAACCCCCAATTTAGAGAGTTAAAAACTTCTCAACTTGCACGGCAAAGACGGTGACTTAACCTTTTCTGTGTCTGTTGTGCTTACTTTCTATTCCGACTGATGAGACGTCCGTCGACATTAGATCGATTTGTGCATTTATATGAATTAATTAAACCAGTTTGATAAAAATCAAATACCGAAAATCGTGCTAAACAGATCACTACAGGAACAGCATTATGTGATTGTGAATTTAGAGTTTGTATGGGAAAGGGCTGTGTCTATTCCACTTAACAATAATGTTTTTGCATTGTCAGGTTTGATATTCAAGTTGAGCCCCCTCCCCGAAAAAACAGGAGAGCTGTTCTCAGACCCAGCATGCAGCGGGAGGGAGGTTTGGGCTGTAATGAAGGGTAATGATCATTCACGGTCTGGCCTGGCACTGACGGGCACACACAATTGCAAACACAGCACTCTGCTGCCCCGCCTGTTTAATTAAAGCACAGGCCTACATGCTGTAGGATTTGGTGGACTTGGGGGGGGGGGGGCTTGCATTTCCATGCACGTGATTGGCTGCTGTAAAGATGTGAGACACTTTTTTCTTAAAGGCTTGCTTGTGGCACGGTTTTGCGTTTAGCCAAAGTGTGATAATTAAACGTTTGAGACGTTGGTCATTTCCTGTGGTGCTTTGGGCTCAAAAGATTTATCCTACGGAAACGTCCCACATTAGCTCACATTTTATGAAGTGTCCACAATTTTAAATGGCCATCATATTATTTTGTCTTAAACTACACCAGCAGTGTAAGCTCCAGAGTTAAATCTATAATTTCCGGCCCAGGATGTGGCTTTTCTCCTCCTCTGTGTCGACTGGGGACAGACGTGGATTAACAGTTCTGGATGAATGACATGTTTTTGGGCGTGTCTAGCTGCATAAAAGCAAGATGCTATTGGACAGGAAGCATGAGTGGGTGTGTCTCAGTTGCCTTTCATCTCCAGCTGCATTGGCCTTCATAAGTGCTGCCATGGTGAAGTCAAAATAGTTATTATTTCTGTAATGCACTGGTGAAAATTATATGTAGGTGAATTAAATCAGCAAAATCTGATTCCACCGACAATAATAATGGCTGAAACCTACTTACTACTAAAGCCTAGACTAGGCTTGCCCAACTCTGGTCCTGGAAGGCAGTTTGAAAGACAGTTTGCAGATTCCCCTATTCAGGTATACTTACTACACCTGGTAATTAGGTGTCTGAGCAGGGAAATCTGCAAACTGTGGTGGAATTCTGGTCCCCCAGGACCGGAACTGGGGAATTCTGGACTAGACAGTCAGAGTTCTACAGTATGGGCACCGTAAACACCAGGAAACAGATAAGAGACAGATGTCAGCCAGCTGTTCCAACACCTGAGCTCTCCTTTAAGTGAGGGCATTAAAGATCCATCCACACACACACACACACACACACACACACACACACACACACACACACAACTACAGGGCCAATGTAGACTCACCAATCAACCTATCCAGCACGCTTATGGACCGTGGGAGGAAAACAGAGCCCCCGGCCTAAACGGGGAGAGCATGCAAACTCCACACAGAAAGGACCGAGGACCGAACCCAGGACCTTCTTGCTGTGAGGCAGCAGTTCTAAACCCATGCATTAAAGACCACCAACTATTTTCTGAAGGTTAAATGTACATGCTAGAAATGAGGCCTTGGCATTCACATTTATTTTGAATAAAAATAAAAATAACAAATGGCTATTTTAAACTTCATTACCTCAAAACTTACCCACAACCTTCTACAGGATGAGCTAATGGACGTGCTCATACTTAATCTGTACTTATTTGGATGTCTGACACGTGGGGAGTAGAATTAAATAGGCAACTGTATCAAATGGCTCTCTCTCATGCTTAATCCTTAAACGGACATGAATGTCCGCTTACGCGAAGGGCGTTAAATCAGAGCTGTGATGACACATGGTGTGACAGCATGCTGAAGCCCACAGAGAGAGGAAAGGGAACATGATATGCTTGTAACTCATTCAAACATGTAACGGGACATTAAATTAATGACGAACACTATGCTTTAATTGCACGATGAATAGCCTGCCTGTAACCCCAGCGGCACACTGATGAAACGCACTTTAAACCGTGCTGTACTTTTGCCAATTTAGAATGAAGGGATCTGAGGCTATCCTCATGAAGAAGGAATCCAAGACACGATTTTTATATAATGGAACAAGAAAAACCTCCTGCAAGGTGGTTGTTGCCAGGTTATAATCACACTTATTTCGAGAAAGGGAGATTCGTAAAGAGAACCCGGCCATAAAAGGATATTTCAGCATTTTA
This sequence comes from Mormyrus proboscirostris, assembly GCA_026779585.1. Classification (NCBI taxonomy): domain Eukaryota; kingdom Metazoa; phylum Chordata; class Actinopteri; order Osteoglossiformes; family Mormyridae; genus Mormyrus; species Mormyrus proboscirostris. Next base: position 23,015,645 of record JAODKF010000068.1, read on the forward strand.
ATAGTAGGGAAACGGTCTTTATATAGCGGCCTGCATGGTTGAGTTTGGCACTCAGTAATCTGTTACTCTGATGACGGTTTGTTTGCTCATCACGACATCATTAAGATGGCACCCTTTGCGTCCTTGTGTCCCATTGTGTCTGCTTTGTAAACATCCGTCAGGTGCCAGGTCATGCTTCTTTTAATGATATACTTAAGTCTTAATGAGACTGGCAGTTGTCAAAGAGAAAAACTCACGCTGAACACAAGACACCATCCAAGGCCCTAAACTTCTACTCGATTTGTTCATTGTCTAGCTCTTTGACAGACATGCAACATGTTTGATTCTATGTGCTTTAAAGAGATAGAGTTTAAATGGACTCTGATAGTTCTATAAATACCACACAAAAGAAATATCTATGAGTGGAAATATCATGGTTTCTTTGAACTGTATATGTCATCATCTTTTGCACAGAGCTGCATATAGCACTGTGCAACGAAGACATGAAGACTTCAGAAGAGCTAGATTCTCAAGATTAAACATATTCTACTTGAAAAATTACTAAAATCCTTAATGTCATTGCGATGGATGTGGCAATTGTAATGACCTGATGCTATTACCCTGGACATATTTGTAATGGCAGGCAAAACATCTGCTTTCAGGAATCGTATTTGCTAAATTTTATAAAAATGCTTTGCAAAATGTTTTTAAATAGTGTGGTTTAAGTGCAGGATATCAAATATCAGAGAATGCGTCGTCTATATGCCCTATGTCTTCAATATTAAGCCTATATTACTGGATCCAGTGCTGGGATTTCTGAGGCAAACCAGTCATTTTTTTGAGTGTAAATTCCAGTGTCAACAGTTTTTGCAGAAACCACCAACCCCCACCTCCGGCTTCACCACAGTGACATACAGCTGAGATATGCACCCCCCTCCCTGCTGACCAGGATACGCCAATCCACCCTCCCTTCCTTCAGCTCACTTCCTGCTGCAGCCAGAATCCCCGCAGCTGTGCCTCTGAACACTGGTAGAACTTTCTGGAAGCCTGTCATGAGAGCGTCAGTGGCAAACTGTACCGATGTGTCCTGGTCACTGGATAAGTATGGATTCTTGTTTTTTTTTTTTATCACAAAGATGTTCAATGTTTGTAGGACTAAGTATGTATTTATAGTTTGCCTATTTCTCACTTGTGAATATTGTCTCTTTAAATTTTACATCTGAAGCATGACAGTAACTGAGTTTTGTTTATTTGTATGAATTTATCCGCTTCTCGAGTGGTTGTACTCAAAAGTGCATCTGTCCGGAAAGCAGCTGTCGGAAAATAATGCTGCTTTAGATGACGAATCTGTCATCTATATCATTTGTCATCTGCCATCAGTGTGTATGACTGGAGGACAGATCCATCTTTGAAATATCAGTATCACAACGATGCTGCAACAGGCAGTGGGACATCCAGCAAGCTAAGGCAGAGTGGATCACTTTGCGCCCCCTTCTGGTAATCCAATGCATATCTAGCAATACCCACAGTTCTGTTCCCACTGTAGGCTGATGTTAAAGTGTATTTACAATGAAACATGTGACACGCGGAGAATACAGCCTCCTCCCACTTCAGTCCTCATCCTTCATCAAGCACGCTGACATTTAGGTAAGAAACCCTCCAAATGTCAGACTAGAATGGCAGACGTTCTGTTAACTCAGTGGAAGATTTCACCTGCAGATTGAAGGAAGTTCAGGTAGGGTTTGCAAAAACGAAATTCGGGGCAAAGTTACCGATTTTCAGCAACCAAACAAGAGAGGCTTATGCTATATTTCAGGTGTTCAGAAGTTATTTTATTGCCTTTATTAAGACATTATTAAGACATTATACATTACCCACTACTGTGCCATAGTTACTGCTCCATATAACTTTATAAAGATCTGTTTGAGTGTACTATATTACACGATGGAAACAAATATATATATAAATACATATAAACTTATAATAAATATTTTAACAATAATGTCATCTGTATTTGACCTAGCAAAACATACAAACAAGAGCAAGTTACCAGCAGTGAAAAGACCTGAAAGAATGAATCTATCTTGTGCAGTGTACCTTTACTTTACCCAGTATTCAGCTGGCTGGATTCTCCATCTGTGTACAGCGAGGGTCTTTAAAAATCTGGAAATGCACTTATTACACTTTCCGATATTTAAACATTTGACTGGTTTATAATTCTTAAACAGAACCTGAATTGTGTTTCAAATAAACAAATAATTTAAATAAATATAAATATATAAGTGGAAACACGTTAAAATGTTATTACTAACAAAGTGCATTATGTTGGTGGTATCACCGATTTTGGGGTCAACTGAAATCCTTAGTTTGATGCAGATATCCTTCAAACGGACAATATGGAAGTCCTAGGCATTATTTTAATGTGAAATTCCTGGCTGTGGATTAAGGAAGGCAGGTGTATTAATGGGCGACGTTTCGATTTATATAACCAGCTGACCATACTTGTTGCTGGTTCCACTATGTAGACAATGGAGGATGCCGAGCATGTCACCAGTTACCTCAGTGAAACAATGGGAATTTTTATATAACAAATACCAGAGGCACACCTATCTTGCTTGTCTGTGACAATGCAACCAGCTAGTGTATCAAGTTAACAACTGAATCTAACTAAAAAGCACTCAATTCTAAATAAACAAGTCCCTGAACTGTGATGTTGATGTTCGGTTAGTAAGGTAGACAAAGAAAAAGTGTAAATACTATGTGCTGCAATTATGGCAATGCGCCACCTAGTGGTTAATTTTGCCAGTGTGTTTTCACAGGAAGTATAGTAACTTTAAGGCATTTGGCTAAAGGAGTGGTTCTCAATCCTGTCCTTGGTCTCCAATACCCCCCACCCCGCACCAGAATGCACCAACACTATTTTCAACCTGCCACATTCATTATTAGCCTATGAAGGACCACATGAGCCTGATTATATTAGGGTTGGAATGAAAATATTCTGGTGGGGCGGTAGGAACATGATTGGGAACCACTGGGCTAAGTTATGAAAATACTTCTGTAACTCATAAAACAAAGGATTATGTGACAGGCAGAGCAAGTGTGCCTGAACTGTGCATTGAACAGGTTGCCCTACTGAAATCTGTATAGATGTACAGCTTTTGCTTTCAGCGTCAGAGTTTATGGTTAATGGCACAAGGAGGCTGAACCCAGATATATGCTAAAAACATTCTGATGACTCCACTGAACCCCAATCACGAAACCATGTTTGCACAGTAACCCTAACTATAGAATCCGTCCGCATGTCCATTATTTGCCCCCCGGCTTGGCTTTTCCCTGGTCCTCCACCTTTTTGATAGCTGCCTGAATCTTCGCCTGGTCTCCCAGGAGCTGCCGAGGCTTGACTGGACGCAGGTCGCCGTCCAGCTCGAGCAGAATCGGAACACCGGTGGGCAACGTCACACCGGCGATGTCACTGTCTGAGATCCCTATCACGAGACAAAAAAAAACACAAGAGGTTTCCTGTCTGGCTGAGTGGAAGTGAAACAGGAAGAAGACCATTAACTGCAGTGCAGGATTATGGGAAATCTGGTGGCCTCGTTAGAAACACTCAGAGAATATGCATCCATCCGCCCACTTTCCTGCTTATCTTCGAACATTAAGGCGATCAAGATTTAGAAGTACAGTGGGTCTCAGAGGTTACTGCTGACTGAAATATAGCTGCCCTTAAACCTTTAAAGGGCATTCCACTCCTACAATGTAACATTAACTCTCTGCCCTTTAGATAAACTTATGCCTGCCATTTTAAGACTAAAAACAGAACTCCTTCCAAAACAGGAAATATATAGGCTTAGCTATAGTTAAGTTTGTCCAAGTGTATAGAGAGAGCATAAAGTGAGCATCTGTAGGTTTGATGGATGTGGCATCAGTTATGGCTTTCTGAGATACCTTCAAGGTGTTTCAGGAGAGCCCTACAGCTGTTGCCGTGGCCGGAGACCAGCACTGTTTTCCCACGCTTAATCTCGGGGGCGATTATGTTGTTCCAGTAGGGCAACAAGCGATCCAGCACATCCTTCAGGCTCTCGGCACGAGGGAGGTTTTCTTTGGGAATGTCACAGCCGTTGTACCGTCGGTCATCGTAGATCTCCGTGAAGTAGGGGTGGGACTCGTCGATGGGGGGCGGAGTCACGTCGTAGCTGCGGCGCCACAACTTGACGCGCTCCTCGCCATGGTTCAGGGCCATCTCGGCACGGTTGAGGCCAATCAGAGCCCCGTAATGGCGCTCGTTCAGCCTCCAGCTCTTCACCACAGGGACCCACTCCAGCCCCATGACCTCCAACACCTGCCAGGCTGTCTGTACCGAGCGGCTGAGGATGGAGGTGAACACCATGTCGAACTGGTAGCCCATCTCCTTGAGGAGCCTTCCGCACTCCTGTGCCTCCTTGACACCGTCCTCGCTCAGCTTCTGGTCCACCCAGCTGCAGAAGCGATTCTCTTTGTTCCAGGCCCCTTCCCCGTGCCTCAGGAGGAACAGTCTGTGTTCAGGCATCCCACTGACCCAAGGCAGGAACCCGCACACTCTGCTGAGGGAGCAGAGACGGCAAACAACGACATCAGCACCTAGTTCACACGCAGGGGAGCATCGAAACAGCGCGCATTGGGACGCACTACGAGAACTATTTTGGTCAACTTATTTCACACTGCATAACTTGCTCCCCGAATACCGATTTCCTCCTTTTTCATTATAGAAACATACGTAGTTCATCCACAAAACAAGTATAGGTCAATTAACAACTGAAATTCGAAACTGCAAATGTGTCATTATCGGTATATCTACAATAATATTCATTATAATATTAGGTACATATACAGAATAGCCATATTAGCTCGCTGCTACTTGTAACCTCCCATCTTTGCATCACATCCACAACGACCGAGTATTAGTTAATTTTCTCTAACACTTCCGGCATTTTATATTTACAAATAAAAGAGATTAATGATTAAATATTCCTTATACTGACCCAGTGTTCAGTATTCCGAGCTGTTTCCACGCAAGGCACAGCTGTCAGAATTTTACGTTAGCACTTTCGTATTCCTTTACGGTTTGAGTGGCAGGGCGAGCGGACTAATAGAGACCCTGGAGCGCCAGAGTAGGCGGTGCTTGTGGTGTAAATCTATAAATACTCCGCAGCGCTTCTCGCAGTTCCTGTCCAACCAGACGTAGGCGTTACCCAGCATTGTGGACGCTTTCTTTTAAAATGATTAAACTGTTAATTCATGAATACATTAATTAAATAATTTAAAGGAACTTGGGCTTGTATGTTTGCAAGGCAGCTTAGAAGCGCTGAACAACTCATTGCATGAATAGTGACGTTATGTGTGTGGTAATAGAATTTATTAATAAGCCTATCTAATGTAGTATCACTGACTGACAGGCTCAATTCTCTTGTTAGGTTACTGTTAACAGTTTCCCCCCTCATTCCTCTTTTTTGAGAGCTAAACGTTTACTGCATGCTGACGTCCTGCATGGTAGAATCGTACGCCGCCGTACAGCTATAGTATATGGTGAGCCTTAGGTGTATCCCGAGAAACACATAACAGAAAACTGTGGACACCCTGGATAGGACACGAGTCCATCACAGGTGATAAACTCCGGGTGACACCCTCTCGGACTGTGGGAGAAATGTTCCACAAACATCGATGAGGACACGAAAACTTAGCTCAACTGAAGCTGCAGCCCTGGAGGAGTGACGTCATAATGCCGATCACCGAGACGCCACATTTCAATTCTCTGGAGATTTGCGAACTTTCAAAGCTTGGCGCCTGGCACTTAAATTCATTAATCAATAGTTATATATTACGAATGAATGTTTACATTTGTAGTAACAGAAATAAATCATCAGTAAGCAATTATCATATAGCTGTAATAAGTCATAGTAGTCTAGTATGGAGTTTAGCGTGGAAAAATATACCACATCACTTGACACATACACAAAGAACAGAACATCTTATTCTGGTCTTGCAGCCGTATTACTCTTCACATTCTGACATTCCACAAGGTTACATTCATACGAAATGTACAGGAATCTTCAAAAACGAGTTAATATACGGTATGTATATGAACAAAATCAGTTTATGTTTGCAAGCTTCATGAAGGCAGTGAAAATAATTAATTTAATTATAATATAGGAAATGATGTTCTTTTGTTGGTTAGCGAGTGGCTCAACGGGTAACTCCTGTTAGTATTTATGGTGTACCATTTGGCTTAATTCAAAGCAAACAAAAGCGGAGACCCGCCCCGCGTATCGCTCTATGTCGCCGCCTACAGCTGAATAATAGGAATAGTGCACACTTAAAATATGCCATCAGTACTGAACTTTATTAATCTTGTCTCAGAGAATTACAAATATCTTGTCTTTTTCATTCTGTAAAATGATGAAAAATGTTAAAATTTGTATCAGCCCACCTACATGTTCTGAAATGTCCTTAATGTTCCAAGTTATATCTATTTAGAATTCCCAAAGTCTAAATCTCTGTACGTTTAACAGTATAATAAAACTTGGAGAGATCTAAAAAAGAAACATTTTACCTACTCACCTTGATCACTAAATCAATTATATAATTACCAAATTCCAATTACATTGTTAATTACTAATTTTCAATTACACTGTTAATTACTAATTTTCAATTACATTGTTATTTTCTATTTTTCAATTGCATTGTTAATTACTAAATTACTTGGTTTATTACTAAATTCGAAGTACTTGGTTAATCACTAAATTAAAATTACTGGGGAAGATCAGGAGCTCGGGCACGAATGTCTTGCAAAAGACCGTGTTGAAGGTCTGAATTCTTTCAGATCGTGGTGTCTTAATTTCAGCCGGAGGTGGACTGAGATCTGCCTTCCCATTCACTGTCCGGGGTCAAACAGCTTCTTCCTGCCCTCCATTCCTGACATGGCCTCCACATTTTTACGCCAGTCTGTCACCTCCTCCCTCTGCAGAGGTGACACATCAACAGTTGGGACGCAGCAAAGACATGCACAGCCTGTATGTCACATGCTGCCCTCGGTCCTATGCTTTCTGTGTATTTTCTGTGTACTGGTTTGCATGCCCCCAGGATTCTTGCCTATGAAACTTAGGTGTTGACTTCTGTTCAATATTTAATTTGCATGACTGTGTTCTTCAATGGTTGGGTTTCAGAAAGTGATTTTTTAAGTGTTTTGATGCAACTATGTTGGGAAAGGTGATATAAAAATAATCTGAACTGAATTTAAATATCACAGAGTATACCAGATATAGATTAAGCCTCTTACTGCCAAAAGGTTTTGATCTGCTGCCAGTTAATAGGCTTGATGAATATAAGCTGTGTTGGTCACACTGGAATTTAGCTTGGCCCTTGCTTAATCAGAGGGTTCTGGTTAGACAAGTGCACCACGCTCACTGGCACTGGCACTAACTGACCATCAAGGGTATGTGGTCAGAGTAACCTTGGTTTACCTTTTCCTCTTCCTTTTTGACGGTCTTGAGGTTGGCCTTGAAGTCAATGGACTCCTTCTGCTTGGAGCCCAGAAGGACACTCAGCAAGTTCTCAGTTGAGATCCTCACCCTCCTCAGATTGGGCCTCTTCAGTTTGCCCTTTATCTCGAAAATCTTCTGGGACAACTCCTGAATCTTTGGCCGCACACATGTGTGAGGTTCAGTGTGCTCTGGCAGACTTACTTTAAGTACCCGAAAGCAGCATGAATGGTTTGTATTGACATACTGTACTTGAACAGACAGGAAATATATGCATAAAACAATTATTTGAGTTTGGTGGCCCAATAGCCATTAATATTTTGACAAGTAAAAAATAAATAGGATATAATTTATTTGGGCTAGTAAATATTGGACATCGGAAATGTTAAATCGGAAATGACGTGGACCATAATAAGTGGTTAGAAGATAGATGGATGGATGGACAAATGGATGGTTATTAAATACCTTCTCTTCATTTTTTGCCACTTTTGCCCCAATGTCGTACCGTTCTTCATCAATGATATCAATTTTACGGTGCAGCTCTTTGCAAAGATTCTGTGACGAGTAAAAATGTCATTAATTTAATTTGTGTCCTTTAATATGTATTACGAGTATATTTTTGGTGTTTGTGTTATATAAGGTGTCTTGAAGGTACATCAAATTTATGTGAATGTTTACTTATGTACGGGTTTGTGCAATGGATTACTAACGTCTGTTGGGAGCTGCCTGTAAGGCATGACGTGCTTGGCAGGTGAGGAATTCGGGTGAGGTACCTGAAGCTCCTGCACGGACAGTCCTGTGAGCTTCAAGGGAGGCACTCGCTCATTCAGAGTGTTCTCTCTCTCAAGCCTCTTCTCCTCCCTTTCAGCTTCCAGCATCGATGCTGCCTTTTTCAACAGATTGATCTGCGATGAAACAGGGATAATGACGCTGAACTTATTTTTAGGGAACTCAGGCCCTTCCCTGAAAAGTCAGGTGGTGTTGACACCAACATAGAAATCAGCTTGTGGCATGATTGTCAGTGCTCATGTTAATTGCTACTGTCTCTTCCAGTCAAAGGCTGGCTAAAATGTATCACTTACTCCCTTCTGCTGCCAGTCAAAGGCTTCCTGACATGCACCTTTAGTCACAGTCTGCTGCCAATCAAAGACAGGTTAACATGTATCATTAGTCCCTGCTGCTGCCAATCAAAGGCGGGCTAACATGTACCTTTAGGCCCAGTCTTCGGGATGCAGTGATCTTGGACTTCCTCTGGAGAAGAAGGAGAAGCAGACAAGTTAGTCAATAAGACAAGTTAATGAATATTTCTCTTGGCTCTTGATGGACCGTTGGTCCTGTTTCTTCTTGCTGTCAAGATCACCAGATACGCGATAAAGCTTATTAAGAATTTACATGCTGCTCCACCTAACACAACACCATCTGTTTCATCTTGGCACTTTACCTGAATTTACTTGTTGCCATTGCTACTGATACAACAGCGAACACATGTTTTATAATCTGGTTTCTAATCTGGAAGTTGAAAGTGAACATCTGTCATGCAGATGAAAATGTCAAGCAGGATCACTAAGAAAAATGAACAAAAAATTCAGCTCGACAAATTGCATGCTCTAAGCAACCATGCTTCTGAAGTCTGTTGCACAATTTTTTTTATTGGATTACTATGGCTACTTGCTCTAGAAGTATTGATATTCTTGCCCGCCAGGTGTTAAGTTATTGTTCAATAAGAACACTGAAAGATAACTTCTCAGCACTGAAATTGTTTTTCTTTATTATTTTAATTGTAGCAAATAGTTCATGACACACATTTAGTTTTCTGCAAAAATAATAACGCACTTACCAGGCTATTTTAGTATTGGGTCATACGGGGGAATAAAAAAAAATTGAATGGAAGAAATCAATTTCAATGCATTTCAAAAAGTGACAAGAATGAATTGCAGCAAAGAACTGAAAAGTATCAAAATTTATACATACTTCTCAGACATGGCTGTCGCTGCTGATTTGACCTGAAAGAAGATCAGAATATCAGTTCTGCGTGTTGAAATCCTGTGAAAAGGTCCTACTTGAACAAACAGCTAGGCCCGTTCCAGAGAAACATGATATGGTAATATTTTTTCTAGTTTTGGGGATCCTATGAGTAATAGGTACTACAGATCTTTATTGCCTCAGAAAATATTAACTATTAAGCTCCTCCCTCATCTGACCAGCCAGCCAAATAAATTTCGAATGCTAAATGCTTTAAATGAAGAGTTGGAGGTTTGGTGTGTTCTGGAGAGGCCAGGTATCATCAGTGATGAGCTAGAAACTTGGAGAAATATTGGAGGACTAACTGTTCTTAGAGAATCTAAGGTTCTGACCACCGATTGTTGAATTTTAAAATGAAAAACTGTCTGGGATAACAGTTATATCTTTATGACCTTGATATAAATAACTGTAGGATCCTGACATGAAAGTCCTATTCAATGAACTGCAAGGGAAGTTTAATTTCAGTACTATTATTACATTAAGCATAAAACATTGTTATGCTGCTATTATCTATCATTTTGATAGATTTCCTCTATTGATTTATTCTCCTAAGTATTGTCTCATAAAAATACTGATTTACTGAATAAGGAAGGAGAAAAAAATCAATTTGCATGCAGTCCTTACCAAAATTGAGAGCTTAATTTGTCCAGGGTTAATTTGAATGGCAAAACAAGAATGTTCACAGATGGCAGAATCTCAGAGCAATCTGTTTGCAGAAACCGCAATCCCATCTCTAACTACTCAAATGCACACTGCCATTAAGTACAGCCTTTGCTTTCAGATTATTCATGGACAGTAAGCACACAGTCATTCTGTTCTGGACCCGACAGCGCCGTAAGTGAAACAAATGCAAATAGTGAACAGTAAATACATGCCACGTTATTAAGCCGTACTCACTCACTCAGTCAGTCAGCTGGAGGCCAAATGTGATGCGAGGCGAGATCCTTCAGTCTTGCTGGTTTGAAGAAGGGCGGAGGAGATAAAATCAGATTTATAGTTTGTGGCGTCTGTGCGAAAAGCTGACGGATAATGAAAATGGACATCTGGTCATGTCAGTCTCCTGATTTTACTACGGTGCCTGGCATCCATACTCAATTCGGTCAGGAAAGTCTAATGATGGCAAGTGTCATTGCTTGGATGACTGGTGGTATTGCATTGTGCGACTTTAAAGGTGCCCCTTGGGGGGGTCATATTTCCTTGCTGCTCTTTCGTACACACTCTCCTGCTGGACCCTTATTATTGATGGAGTTACAATAAACACGTTTCTGGGGCCAAGATGCCAGCGGAGACGGAAGGGTTGAGCAACACGAGGTGAAATTGGAGACGTGGGTCTATGAGGCAGGGTGACCGTGACCTGCTCGCATGGCCCTCACTCGCATCGCAGCCAGGGGCCGTTTCCTTGGGTCTAAAACCGTAGCCAGTCTGAACCAAAGGATGTCAACATATTCACAGAAAATACACAAGAAAGGAAACACTTGTACTCAGACCCGAGCAGCGCCTCCTAGTGACAGCATGTCTCTATTACAAACAGTTGGTTTGTGTCTCACGAGAGGTGACTGGTCTATAGAGGCCTCTATTTTTGAGATTAAATGATGAAACAACTTTGGAATAACTCAGCACTGTAATTTCTGTTGTCATTTATAAACACATTTCTCTCTTTTTTGGATTTCATTTTGGAACATCATTACTGTGATATCGTGATGTTGCTTAATTAGTGCAGTGGTAGTTTTCTAAAGTGGGAGATGCACGTACAGTAAATGTTTTTAAAATGTAGACTGTCTGGCTCAGAGGACACGGACTGACTGTGGGTCCCCAAGGACCAGGTTGGGAAACATTGCTTGGGTCTATCGTAGCACAGGGTACCCTGGATGAGATGCCAGACCATCAGCAGGCTTGGGCAATCAAACAGTATGGGCAGTTTGTACCCAGAGGAAACCCATGAATAAGGGGTGAAGACCTACAAAGCCAGGGGTGGGATTCAAACTAACCTCAAAAGTGCAAGATCACAGCCACTGCCCAGTATGCCACTGGATCCATACTTAAGTTAAGGTTACCAAAGCAATTATTTACTAGTATTAAAACCTCACATGCAAACAGAGTTGAGCTGAGTTACTGGAATCGAGGACTTGGGGCGCAGCTAGAAATTCTGGGCTCCGACTAAATGTTACATCGGTCCACTTCTGTGTATTTTTGCGACTGATAGGGGGGAGTGGTTCACAGATTGGGCCCCCAAGCTATATTTATGGGCCCCTGTAAAGTACTGGGCCCCGTGAGTCTGCCAGGGTATCCTGATCTGTCCAGTGCCCCAAGCTGAACATAAATGTGGTCTAGAGGCAGTACAAAATTAACTGGAAAATGCTGCAACCATAATAAAGCTCAGACAGCCAGGACAATTCCTTTCGATGTCCACCAGAGGGCAGCATTAGCACAAGTCAAAAGACTCATAGCTGGACTCCATCCAGATTTGAAGACAAAATTCTGTTGTGTATTTTTAAAGCAGTAATTAAAATCACGAAGGTGTCTAACACTGAAAATTACGAAATGCTTTAGGCTTTATGCCTTGGAACAAGGAACAAGTGCATAAATGTTTGGTGTGATTTATTAAGCAATTTGGAGTGGCTGGAACAGGTGCTGGGTTGCCTTGGTGCAGTTTATGGCGGTATGTCAAAAGTGCATTCTCTATAAACTTCACGGGGGCTGTCTGTGATAATAGGTCATCTTTTTCGGCATTGACACCTGACCTTTCTTTGTCAAGGCTAATCCGCTAAAAATACACGGGAAGCTGCTGTCTTGGAACAGGCACTCGAGTCTGGAATCGCTCACAAATTTCTGGGGGGGGGGGGGGGTTTAAAAGCCC
>JAODKF010000068.1:23028116-23046398 GCA_026779585.1 Mormyrus proboscirostris
GGCGGCGCGCCCCCCCCACAAAAGCCACTGTGAAGCACCAGACTTTGTTTATTAGGATAGCTAGCTTTTGTAGCATCCCTCTTGCCAGCAACAAACAGACAAAATGATCCCTGATAAACCATCGCCTTGTAGGTTATTAAACTTTACCGCACGCCGTCAGATGGGCAGTTTAAAAGAGAACCTGGTACATTGTGGACTGTAAGTTAATAAGACTCAAGTTACACATAGTGTTATTTATTTATTTATTTTTAACTCCAGCTAGCAGAATAGATAACAATGCGGTTAAAGCGCACCCAGGAATTAAGGTGGCTCTTAAGGTGGCACACAACCTTCAAACACCACTCAGAGTGTTATTACAGAGCACAATATGAAACAGATTTTCAATTCTGAACAGTTACTGTCACCAACAGTGGTCACTGCAAACATTCTGATGAAAGCAGGACAAATTTGGAGCTCTTTTTATGGGCAGAAGAGCTACCTTGTCTCAGGTATTTAGTAGACAACTATGCCCATGTAGGCCTCAATAATTAATTATGACTTTATTTATTTCCCTTCACATATGTAATTTTCCTTTTGTGACTATTATTTGGCAATGAACAGTATCCAATATTTACCCACATAGTTTTTATACATTAAACCTGGATTTAGTGCAGAAATTATTGTTTTATTTAACTATTAAACCGTCCTCATGAAGTGGTTCTGCATAATTTTCCATTCGGAATTCTTAAGTGGAAGCTCCCCAAGGTCAGTATTAAGTTACTGCAGTCAGTAATAATTCTGCTTATACTCCACTGTCAATTAACGAAGGAGACACAAATATAAGGTCAAGCGATGGATTATGCAGGGATTTAAATGAAATCCAGCATTTGTTTTAGCTTTACGAGCGATGAGCTGGATTTTTAGCACTAATTTAATGAGTGCTGTGCTACTGACTGCATCTCACGACGCTCGTCAACTGGGATGTGACAGAAATGCTTTAACGTTTATGAATTTGGCATGTAGCATTTTAGCATTAGCACAAAGTAGTAGGAAACGACATCACGTCCTTGTTATTGTGTGTGTAGCTGAGAACAATGCAAAGGTTCGCATGATTGGTCCGTGAGAAGGGACCCTTGTATTTGTCTCTTGAAGCTACGTGTGAAACGTGGTCTTTGCCACAGATGGGTGGGTCAAATAACCACTGACGATCCCCTCGTACTTCCCAGGTCGGCAGACAAACAAGATAAATACTAGATAAATACATTTTAAAGCATGTCCTTCCCCTTTTTAAGTACCAGAAAGTCTCTTTTGAGTTTGACTGAAACCAGAAAAAAGGGAATTGACACACTCTTTCATACTCTCATCTGAAAATGTAATAAAAGGACAAAATCTGAAATCGATATTACATGTGGGTACGATGAAGAGCACATTCAGCCTCAGCCACAAGCTTCCTGTCATTTTTCTGGCATTTTCCACATGTTTTGGTAATACCTCGAAGAAAAGATATTATCAGCCCCAGACTGTACGTGTACAGATTACGGACTGTGTAGAAGGATACTGCAGACTGTCCAGGAAGAATTTATCTAAGCTGATTTTTATGGGGGTATATGACAAACAATATAACTGATTGTCGACATATAGATCTTTTTGCTAAAAACACAAACACCCATGCAAACATAGTTATGCACACATACACCATATAATACGGTAAAATTATACGCACATCAGAAAACGTAGAACGCTAAAGGTGTATCGATGTAATACTAACAATGAGAGCAGGACATAAGGCCAGGTCTGGGCAGGGAGCTTAGGGACCTTGGCAGCTTAGCCAGCATGAACCCCCAGGCTCTGACAGCCATATGTCCCACAACTAGATTTGTTTGAATTGGTCTGATTTGAACTGAGGCTTTATCTGCCTTTTGCACAGGTACAGAAGCACAACTACAATGGAATTCTGGTAAGGTTCTCTTGTTGATTTAAAAACAACAAACATGATTATTCAGGCTTAACTATACAATTAAATTATTAAAAAGATTTCAAATACGAACAATGTGCTGAAAAGATTAATAAGAAAGGTGCCTTGAGTGTCAGAGGTCAGAGGCAGTGATGAAGCCCAGTTTGACTACTGGGGTCTGTGATCAGCTGGTGCGCCACGTGCCATTGTATTCCCTGCGTTTTGATTCCCCTTGGACAACAGTGGTGAAATTGCTTGCAAACTCACACAGTTTGTGAAAATAAAACGCTACGTAAAGTTAAAATTAAATAAAATGTGGTTGATTCATCTCTGTGTTTGTGTGGTCGTTCAGATGTGAAATGAAGAGGCATGCTGAACTGCGGCAGAACTGGGCGAAAGAAAATGATATTAAAAATAACATGATATTTTAGTGCGCGAGAGCAAAGGAAGGTGAAACGACGCTTGGAGACCGCAAGGGAGCCGGCAGAATAACATTCCGGCCAAGGCTGAATATAGAAAGGACATATATTTGGGATTCAAGTCAGGAATATTGATTTTTATTTATGAGTGACACCATTCAATCAAAAATGCAATTCCAGAGCAATCGATACAAAACCGGCACCCTATTCTTTCTCAGTAATTGTTTTTGTGTTCAGGGCTCGGAGCTTGGTGCAATGCCCGTGCCGTGTCACAAAATAAAATCCTGGCGGATGCCTTCCGATCTCCCGACAGGGTCTCGTATATTTTTTATAGCTTCTTTAATTCATATCGCTGAATCGACATGAACGGTGGGGAGGAATTTCCGCCTCGGGGGCATATCGCTGGGCTGGAAACCAATACAAACAACAAGACCAGAAAGCCAACAAAACACCAGGAACGCTTTACAATCTGAGATTTAACTTAAAGGGAAAGACATGACAAGATCTGTACACAATGAGACCATGCGTTTCGACATCCATATCTTCTGTGGTCTGCCAAACCGTAGTCTCAGCCAACAGAAACGGCAGCAAAAACAGAATGAAGGACCTGGAATTTTACCCAAGTTTTCATGGCTAAGTCCCAGGAGGGCATTTCTGTTGTACCTCTGACAGAGTTGCTTGGGTAGAATTACTTGAGGACAACATCAAGCTGTAATGCAGACGGGGAAAATTGAATGTGGAGAAAATGATGGAGAAAGACATCATGTGTAATCAACGATTGACAGTTCTGAGTTTGTAGAGGAGGGGCATGAATAGTCAAAGGGATGGTAAAAGGTTTTCCAAAGAATTATGGGACACATAACCACACATATGTTTGCATGTGTCTATATGTTATTATTTCACTGGGTAAAACTGGTTGATGATCGTGAACTGGTACCTTTCACTGGGCAGCGTTAAACAGCTTCTTCCTGCCCTCCATTCCTGACATGGCCTCCACATTCTTACGCCAGTCTGTCACCTCCTCCCTCTGCAGAGACCACGAGTTTAGAGTAGAGCTCAGTGATATTGCTGGAAAGTTATTAGCATAGCGAATAGCCTGACTTTGATGGTAACTCTAGTCTGTATTTCTTAGTGAATGCAAGCAACGTTCTTGCACTTCAAAAGCAGAACTAAATCTGTGTGAATCGTGGTCAAATTTTTTTATTCCATATGACGTTGACGCCCTTTGTTAATTAGCCATATTTTTTCCACTCTGGCCATGAAAATCACCACCTTCCACAATCACATCAGATATTTCAGACGCCAGCTAACAACAAACACCGGAGACATAGTGGCCCTTGGTGTTCTGGTCAGACTGACCTACGCGATTCCTGGCAAGCTCACCTTCTCTTCCTCCTTCTTGACCGTCTTGAGGTTAGCTTTGAAGTCGGCCTTCATGAGCTTGGTGTCGCTCAAGGCGCCCAGCATGTCGTCAGCTGATTTCTTCACCCTCTTCAAGTTGGGTCTCTTCATTTTGCCCTTCAGATCTGCGATCTTCTGACACAGATTCTCGATCTGCCGGTAAGAAAGACTCGCACATTAGCTGGGTATAAAGCAAACCTTTTCCAGCTACGGCTTCAGGTGACCTGGTTCCCAGTACCTCCTTGTCGTTTTTGCCCACTTTAACTTCGATGTCGTACCGTGCTTCATCTACAATATCGATCTTGCGGTGGAGTTCTTTACAGAGTTCCTGTGAAGAGATGAGATTGGAGGACACGCGGCACGTGTTTACAGATACCTATGGTTTGATTCATTTCAGCTCTGGCTATTTGCCCTTCGAAATACTGGGGGTGATTTTACGTGAAGGTCGTCTGTTCCATGGACCATCAGGATGCCCAGTTATGTAGAAGAATCGCGCAGTTGCAGCTGGAACACCTACCTGCAGCTCCTTCACTGACAAACCGGCCAGCTTGAGAGGAGGAACCCTTTCCTTCAAGGTGCTCTCCCTCTCCATCATCTTCTCTTCCTTCTCGGCTTCCAGCATGATTGCTGCCTTCTTCAGCAGTTTAGACTGTCAAGAAAGAAGCAAGTAGCCAATGAGTTTCATCTGCACATTATACACTGAGATTATTTGGGCCCATAGTTCCCCCTGTAGGGGGAGCCATGTTGGGGCGGAGTGCCACATTCCCCCTGTTGGTGGAGCAATGTTTGGGTGGAGTGCCACATTCTCTCTGTAGGTGTAGCCATGTTGCGGCGGAGTACCACATTCCTCCTGCAGGGGGAGCCATGTTGGGGCAGAGTGCCACATTCTCTCTGTAGGTGGCAACAATTCTACACCCATTTACACCACTATGGTCAATGATATCATACACATATTTACTGTAAAACAGTTTATGCATTTTTATGTAGTTAATGAAGGCATGCAGTAGATGGTAATGTTAAGATAACAATGCTTAAAAAGTGTATCATTTGGCTGTCAAGAGGTGTTTCCTGAATATACATGCATGGGTGAGTATATGTGGGAGCTTGACCAATCAAAAAGTAATATCCCAAAATTAGGCATGATACAGTAACATCAGTGCGACCTGAAACTTCACCTTCAGCTGAAGCCGACGTGTGGCTGAGTACTTCGATTTCTTCTGAAAGAGAATGTGGCAGCGGTTCAGTTCAGATGATGCACTTCACATTCCTGCAGACAGGGGGCGCCTAACTCCAGTCTTTGCCACAGTGAATCTGGATTTCTTTCCGCATAGACTCTACGCTGCTACAATGTCATTACAGGGATTTTCACCTGTATACATAAATTCTGAAACAAACAGCCGGAGTTAGGTGCCCCCATCCTGCAAACGTCAGGCTGTTAAGAAAAAAAAGTATTAATGGCTACAAATTAGATGTTAGTCTCACTGATTAATCACTAAATACATAAAAAAATGAATCATTTTCCAGCATCTTATCAGGCATGTCACACATCACTTCAATTGTTTCTTAGGATTAACTTTTAATAATGTCTTTTGGAAAGCAACTGATATATTAATATTAAATGGTACTTAAACGGCTGAGTAAATTATTAACTTAGAATAAAAAACAAACTGGTCTATAATTGAAAAATAACCCATCTCACCGGTCTGTGGATAACAGAGAACAAACGAACAGAGAATGAAACAAAAAGAGATTTTTACAGCAGATCAACAAGTCATTTTTTATTCAAGAAATTAAACAAGCTATTATAACTACAAGTACAAGCCTTGCTGTACGGTTCTTACCCCTCAGACATGGTGAATCCAGATTCTGTCCTGAAAGGCAAGGGGAACGTTTTGTCAGTCTATGGTCATGGTGCTGCAACAATAGCTGGACGTCTCGGTCTGACATATTGATCACATTAACTGAGTTCCCAGGCTCGGGGACAGGTGACGTCATGCGTGCAGTGCTGCGAGGAGATGGCAGGACATGACCGCCGCAGTTCGTGAGTCTTCCCGCAAAGCTAAGCGTTGCCTCTGAAGAAGACAGCCTCTCTCCACCCCAGTGGGGAGTCCCTTGTAGTGCATACATATTTCTGTCACACATTTCACATTGTGCTCACGACGGGGACATCCTGGCAGATACCTGCGGTGCCCAGTTAGGGGCGACGGTACTCTAGCGTGCACATTTCCCGAGCCGTTCCGCTCGTGGGCGGCCACATGGATTCAATCTGGCGAGTACCTGCTGTTACCTAACCTTCACAGGTTTTGAGACACATGTCAGAAGCGTCAGACACCCAGGCTGGGACGCAAGCTTAGGGCTAAAGATGCTAAACGGCCAGTATATAGGTGATCAGGATCAATCAGCTACTGTTATTGCCCCTAAATCCCTTCGCCACTCACCCCAGGCGGACGAAGACGCCAGGTAACTACTGAAAGCACACAACCACCCTCCCGAAAGCGCGCAGTTTGCGCGTGGAAATGGCTGCACAACTGTGTCCCGGAAAAATAAAGCAGTGTGACTCAGTTCCTTGTTCCAAAAAGCCGTTGTCATTAGCAACACGTTCATACAGTTCCGCCATTTGATTTGTTTACTGTGTCTCATCATAATCAAGTGTTAGCTCAAAAAAGAAAAAGGAGGCCGGCAAGCAAAGATGTAAAACAGACTCCAGGCAATCACAAATTTCCCAGCAAAGACGTCACACCTTATCAAACAGACAGATATTTTTATTCAAAAGCAATACTCCTGTGAAAATACAATATTACTCACCTACCTTAATAAATTGTCTTGACTAATATCTGTTAGAACAGAATGAAGGATATTCTACATGTTTATTATTTTGCGTGTAATTAATTTTCCCCACTTACCCTCTGGTGTGAGCGAACGAGCTGGATTATGGAAGAAGGCGATGGGAGATGATGTTATATGTTACTTTGACGGATGGCTTTATGGGGTCTCCCCGCCCGTGAAAGTAGGCTGAAACACTCCCCCTAGGCCCCTCCCCACCCCCGCTTGCGCCAGTCATCCTGACCCTTGACACACACCATCCAAATGCGTTTGAATGATCGCTCTCCTTGAGTAGCCTTACCCTTTGACCCTGACCTTTACTCATCCTACATACAAGCTATTTACTTGTCCTGGAGGATTGTACTGCTAGTTTAAGAATTCTTCACTTTTAACATTGAATAGCAGCACATAGAATAAGGCAAATAATCAAAAGCAAGAGTATCCTAGTTGGGTAAGAAATTACAACCCTAATGACTTAGGTTCCTCTCTTAACGGTTAGATGTAGCATGGAGATAAAAACATGAAAGTGTTTTGTGGTTGTGGAGCAGTTTATGACACTTGGCTTGCAAGCCGAGACCCTTTTTTTGGCTGAACTGAGATGAATTGATGGTCCAGCACAATGCCGCGATGTCCGCACGTGGTGCTCGTGTCCGACACTTGGAGGGAATCCCAAAAGGACTGAGCAGATAGATCACAAAATCGAGGGAATTCTAAAATTTATTGCACACCCGGTCCAGTAGAGGGCAGTCAATGCGATTGCACTTCACGTACTGGTTCTGGGAGCCGGTTCCGTTTCCATTTTTTTGCATTAATTGCTATGCTTACGGTTACTGCTACGTCACATAAAGGCTCGATAACGGCTAAATGCGGTGGGCTATCGTACTGTACGCAGGAGCGCATCCGTATAAGTCTCGGATGTGGTTTATGTAGCGGGTTTCAAATAACAGGAACAGGTGTTTGCCCGCGTGGACGCAGCCCGAGCCCTGTTCTCTATGAACTCTATGCGGCGCGTCCCCGTGAACGAGCCGTGTCCCGCGACAGTGACATTCCACCTTTGTCCCCGTGCGTATTTCCTCACGCTCTCTTGCACGTGCAGAAGTGGGCACACAAGCATAGCACACCCTGCTTGCCGCTGGTGACCTGCACTCCGCCCAGTTCCATGCGGCGATCATGAGGTGCTGAACCTCCCCCAGCTCACATGCCAGTTTTTCCTCTATTTCATCACGCGAGAGGTTGGCCCGAGGTGACACGGCCGTGTGGAATAGATCACATTGTTCCTTGGTTAGATCAGGGGAAACCATTATATTCATTTAAAATCAGAGCCGGGTTTACGTTCACAGTACATTGTTAGCACAGCAACACGGTGAATCAGGTGTCACATTACTCATAATCGGAATACAGCTGTTGTTTTGTTATTTCACAGTAAAAAAGGACAACACTGTTCAGGGAAATCTTGTGAAACCTAAATAGGTTGTTAGCAGACTGAATGGAGCTCCAGGCAAAGCTGCTGTAGCTCGCCTTTTGAAAGACATCTCATCTCAAATGCTTCACTGACTGGTTGCTTATGTGTGACAAAAATGCGCAATTGTCACGTAAATTCCTGTAATGTCGCTTAATGGCATATTGGATGTATCTAAGGCCGCAGCACATTTTACCATTTTATGACTGGGTTGTGAATTAAAAAAACATTTCTTAGAAATATGTGGATTTCTGAAAGTGTTATAACGTGTTACGCCTCGCCTCTCCCCTCCCTGGTGGTTCTGACGGTCTGATTTGAGCTACAGTAATTGGATGAATTTTGGGGGTATGAATGCCCCCTGTTGTTCGGCTGGGGAGGCGCTCGGCTCTTCTGCAGAGGAGCCTTGGAGGTGATAGAAGAGCTTCTGCCTTTTACTGCTGTAGCCAATGTTCGCACCCAGTGCTGATGCTCATAAACATAGGTCACAGTTATTTGTTTTAACCACAGTGTTGGATTAAACAGTTCTCAATGTTACAACATCACCATCTGTCACAGGGTAGGTAGGTAGCTCGATGGTACAACAGCTGAGTCCTTTCAGAGATTTCAATCTTTCTCAATGAGAGAGCACAAGTGTCTTTCCTTACCAAATGGGTCAACCACAGCCCCCCATCCTGTGTTCAATACCCATCTAAATGGCAACTCAGCTGAAATTCTAATAGTATATTTACCTTAATGGTACAACAGAAAATCCCTATCTGAGATGAGTAAATGTAATTTCCAATTTGTATTTTTTATCCCATTTTCACTGGTCCCATTCAAATGAAATGTTTCAAAAATAACTTTATTTTTTTATTCTAGCAGGGATTTGAACATAACGAATGTCCCATGATTAACAATGCTTATTTACTAAGAAATAAATGGTTCTCCTTTACAAAGGGGTGCGATATGAGTAGAATGACCCAGACAGAAGATCACCTCTTAAGTCCCAAGGGATAGAAGCAACTGCATATGAGAAGCACTTTACCTTAATAGATCTGCGATATTCACTCCATCACTGCCTGTATCACATTTAGACGGTGCAGTTTAATGGGGAAATCAGCTGCTCAAAGGACCTGCCCAATCACCCATGTCCCGCCATCAATAAGCCACCGTTGCCGGTCGAATATTAAATTTCACACATCATTTTGTACTTCGGTGAGCACAAACACATTTCCATGTTTTCATATTTTAAAGCACTAATGAAATCTTTAGCAAACGCCAGGCTGGTAATACAACATATTTTACTACAGTCTGAAAAGCTTCCCTGAGGAAGAAGCCAAATTATCATGGCTGAAAGCTTAGGAAACATTTATAGGAATGAGGTTTTTCTTGGGCAAAAGGCAAAGAAGCAATTCCATTATGCGCTCATCTGACATGGCTAGCGGACTTTAATTTTGAGACCTGCACTTTTCCGTTTTGTCCTGTCTGATTCTTTCGCCAGTGATTAACTTTTCAGCTTTACTTCGTAGCTGGTTTACACTGGTTCTATATGAAGGCTACTTTTGTAATGCTTCTCTTTATTCACCTTACCGGTCTGTGCGTCTCCATCGCCATTGCGGTGTGCTGCCTCAGAGTTCCACAAGGGGGCGAAATTCCGCTGTGCTGCTGAGTTTATAAAAATGAATTGTCCGTTACTTAAATGTGCGGACTGCGTTTGGTGTTTGCAGTAACAGGTTAATATTTAAACGTGCCAAATACAAGTGCACAGTAAAAATGGAAAAAGAAAATCCCCCATAGTTACTGCTGCATGAATTCCATGTTCCAAAAGGACATTGAATTTTGGAACCACTTAGCTAACAAAACTGTTTAATTAGTTTGGCCAGGACCAACAATAGGGACAGAGGGCATCTCCTCATTACTGCGACTGGATTTCCTGTTTAACACCACTGTATTCCAAGTGCTGTACTTTTAAATTCATCATGCCAGACTTCAAAGAAGTCCATTTATATATTTCCATTTCCATTATATTAGCTGTGTGGGAATAGATGAACCCCGCAAGTCTGCCAGAAATGGTACAGTCCTCCGCACTGTCAGTGGAGCTGATGATGCGTGTGGAGCTCGCACATATGGATGGTAGCGGCTGAGGTCAGCAGTCGTGTTCGACTCCTCGGCAACTTGTTGCTCGGCCGATTCCTCACGTCCCTCCCCCGTGGAAAGTGCTGCCTTCTGTTTCTGGTTGGGGAGGGCCTGTGAGGGGTGGACTTCCTGTGATGTTTCTGACTGTGTCTCCATGATGCATAGCGTGGTCTCACCGGATGCTGCACAGGTGGCTGCAGAGGTTCTCATCGCTATTTAGAACACCTCCTTGACAACAAGGTCACGGTGACAGAATAACCAGAAGGAGGCGCCGCACGAGTTGGTGATGCAGTCCGGAATGTGACCTTGAAGATGATCACAGTGGTACTGCTTAACAGACATCAGGAACTATTACTCACTACCGCATTCTGACAGTTAACACGTTACTCGAAGGTATTATGTTAAAATAAAACCCCAGAATCCTCCTGTGAGTCAACAGTGAAGTATGGACATATATCTGTCTACTATACTGCACACTCATATACAATAAGAAGCAAAGAAGTACCATTATTTGGGCTAAGAAGCCCAATGTGTCGGTTGGCTGGATTCTTGCCTATAATTACCTTATCATTAGCTAACGGATTTAGCTGGAGCATGTTGTAAAGCGGCAGCGCGGTGAAATAGCTATACCTGTGGCCTGCCTTATCGGGTCGGCCATGCGTACGTCTCTCTCCACAGGACTCTAAGTCATCAAATTGATTTTTAATTCGTTCGGGCTGAGGGCCTTGGCTGTCCCTGTCAGGCCTGCGTGTATGCTGTGCCTCAGTGTCAACAGCAAGGACCGGCGGCCGCCTCAAGGCGGGGAGCCGTCAGAACCTCTCTGCATCCACCGAACCTGGGCGGGGGACACTGAGCGCGCCCGTGGGGGGGCAGAGGGCAGCCCCACTCTCTCATATAACCAGTCTTTCATTTCCTGTTTGCTTTGGACAGGGTGGTTCAGATGTCCTACATGGCTCTTGCACCGGGGTATGGTTATGGAGGTCTGGCCACCCTGGAAGCCCCCTCTATCTTACAGCATTTAACTCGTGTGTGGCTCCGTCTTCGCCATTTTGTGCTCTGAAGGTGACGATCTGGCCAAAATCATGTTAAATGTATCCATATAACAGCTCCAGCTCCCATAGGACACAGGCTTGGGTAAAATTCGATTGTGAAGAGGGCGCCCCCTGCTCCCCTCTATAGGAATTACACTGATCCATGTGAAGTCTAGCATCTGGTTCACAAGTCAGTGACCTGTATTTTCTGTGATGGACACTACACACAATTGCTGGCTGAGATGCGTACTCAGGGGAAGTGTGTGTATGTATGTGTGCGTAGGGGGTGATGTATAACCAATGGGAGCATAAGGGGCCTGATGAACAGCCAATGGAAGTGTGAGGGGCCTGATGAATACCCAATGGGAGCGCAAAGGGCCTGAAGAATACCCAATGGGAGTGTGAGGTGCCTTATGGATACTCAATGGGAGCAGGCCGTATGCCAGTTAAAACCTCATAAGGCTAATTCAGGCTGTCGGGTTGGTCCAGTCACTGTGTCTCAGTCACTTTTGCAAAATCAACACTGGGCCCCTGATCCAGGCTAAACCTCTCCATCCTTGCTACATCCTTCATCCGCACACACTCAGATTCTTTTAACTGGGGGGGGGGGGGCATGTATGACAACCTCACCCACACCAACCCCCGCAAGCAAAGTTTTGTTCCTCAGAACATGGGTTCCGGAGCACTAGGCTCCTTAGTGTCGGAGGCCCAAAGCTAAACATTGCTACTGAGTGCTAGTGTGTAAATCTGTCCCATCAAGTGTTTGTGTCAGAATGCATAATTTATCGCACAGGCTCTCTTGAAAGAGATTTTAGTTTATGAGTGGGTGACCTTGTCTCTTCTTGTCTGATATACTAAAACTGCATACATATCGGCTGTGTCCGGGAAATTATTATGTTAAATAAATATTTGATGTTTGGATATCAAATATACATAAATGCAACAAACTTGCTCATGTTTTCTCTTTCCTGTGTGTTCTTCAGATGGGAAATCAATAGCAATCCTTTTTGCATGACAGGGAATTTGACTGGAATGCATCTCTAAGATCACATGTGCCTTCCATTTAAATCAAGTGCAGTCCTAAGACACGCACAGAGCAAACTATGGCTGAAGGGGGAGATGTATGAAGAGGTGTTCCTCAGGGCCCTGTGCGGGGGCCTTCGGTTTTTATTGGTGACTGCAACACTGTAAGACGGGTCTGGGCAATAATTTTCTGTGGAGGGCTAAATCAGAGCTTCGCCATGTCAATAGAGGCAATAGAGAAATATATTATTTTAATCGTTTATGAAAACTACAATGATATACTTGTTAGATTTGACTATACAATAACCCCTTCACATTGGTGAGGGTTAGGGGCTGAAGATCTCTGCGAATGTGAAAATTCACAATAATATTTGGACGTCCCTAATGTTACCCCAAAACAGTCTGCTAGCCTGAACGGTAACATAAGTCTGTTTATGATCCATTTCTAAACAAAGTACAGTGCTGCACACTTTGTGCATGTCAAATTTAAAGTTTAAAAGTCACTGCGAGAAACTCGAGATTGCAGAGTCACAACAAACAGCTGCCGCAAGTGAGGCTGGTCGCTGAGATGAAGATGTGCAGCCCACCCAAACCAAGACTGTTAAGATATAGTATGAGTTACACTGGCAAATATTATGTATTGCTAACATTTATGTATTGTACCATTTTAAGGATTCAAAATGTTTATTACATGCACAAGACTCTGTGATCTTTCGGCAAGTTCCAAAAAATTTTCCTGTTTAACTATTCAGGCTCAACTACTTTTGTTTGTTTATTTGTTTATTTATTTGAACAGGGGCAGAGCACAATAAAACTAGAACAAGGAAATATGCATCGCACCAGGTTTTAGCAACTATTGCCGTTCTCCGCCCGTAATCTCTGAGCAAAAAGATGGAACGGTAAATTAAACACAGAATAAGATGGTGTGTATGTAAAATTTTACTTACATTTCATCCTCATGTCCCACCCCATCTAACTGCTACAATTCACAAAGTTCAGGTTGTAAGGCAAAGTTGCAGCAACAGAAGTTTTAAAGGCACAATCATCCCCATTTTGCAAAACTAGTTTGCTCACCGCAACTTACACAAATATCTGCCAATACTATATATCCTAAATCCGGAAACCCCCACCCCATCCACAGAAGTGCAAATGTCAAATGTGTGACTGTGAAGGGGTCATTGTATATTTATTATTAATTATACTGTAAAAAGAAAAATTTGTGGGCAAACATTTGGTCATCTTCATAGGTGTTACTTGATTTATTTATTTATTTTAAATGATCACGTGTATCAATGAAATTAGCACCTCAGCCTGGATATGGCCCGTGAATCAAATTTTACCCCTGTTTACTGTTAGATCTAACACTGTAGAAGTTCAAGCAGTTTTTTCCAAGGAGGATTTGAGAATAATCTGGGCTGAGAAATGCCAATTGAAATCTGGCTCCGGTAAATGTACAGTCCCACATGCCAAGAATAAATACTTGAGAGGCATACAGTGAGACCAAATTAGAAAGACCAAAAATTCCATAGCTTTAAGAAATTAACATCACATTCAAACTGAATTACTCCCAGAACAAATGCTCATTTTTTCACTCGCTGAGTTTGTACCGTAGGAGTTTTTGCAAAATTTTAGCTCAAACTCATCTGTTCTTTATCGATAATCTTTTGCTCCACTTGTTGTCAATCTAAAAATAATTATATTCCAAACATATTGTAAAACGATAATTCAGCTTTATTCGCATGAGCCCGGCATAAATTTAACGGTTCCAGTTAGCATGGGGCCAATTCTTTTTAACTAGTGTGACAAGAGTTATTTAACTGGAGAATAATTCTTTTTGTTGAGTTTTATGTTTTTCAATAGCTGGCTTTTTTCTTTGAAGTTCTCCTGCAGTTCATTTCAAAGATTTTTTTTAAGGATTTTTTCCCTCCTTTTTTTAAAATCAGACAGCGGTTTGCATTGAAGCTGTTATTTTTTTGTACTGCATCTTCATATGAAGTGTGTCACAGGACATCTAACACCTTGTTTAATAGATTGGTGAATAAATCTGGACATTCTGGAGATCGTTGTTGATTGTCAGTGTTGCTGCAGAATTGTTTTCCAGTCGACAAACTTCATAAAGTTGGCGGGAAATTATAATTTTTATTCCAAATGGTATTATCAAGCCTCGTTATTTTGCTACGTCTGAGAACATGAGTTGTGGGGGCTGTTCGATTTGGAAGTGTTATTTGTATAACACCTATCGCTTCAATTTCTGACACCCTCTCAAACTTTAAGAAACCCAAACAGTGGTCTACAGTTTAGTGTTTAGTGCAGTGTTTCTGAACCCGGTCCTTGGGGCCCCGAGACAGTCCACGTTTTCGCTCCCTCCTTGCACTAGTTTAGTGCAACGAAGGTACCTCCACATCCCAGCAGCTACCCCTGGATACCATAAAAGGAGGGACATAGGGTCTCATACTCTCAGCCTTCTAGTATGTTTCAATCAGGGCTGTGATTACCTGATAATGAGCTTCTGATGGGAATGTTAGGTTAGACGGCACTTTCTCGGAGGGTATTTGCCCCATCACAGGGGTCACAGTTGGGTCATTAGGATGGGAGTCTGGCAGCCCAGGTGAGAATGTCCTCCAAACGCCGACACGATGCAGTGCAGCCACGACCACGGCGTGTGGGCTCCTGAAGGACGGTATGGACACCTTTAGTGAATGATGAGGCACAAACTGCTCTCTCATCTGTGGATTCTCCTGCCACGATGTCTCTTCCCTTGTGCCTCAGCCTAAAATCCTCATCTTCACAGTTATAGCGGTGGGAGATATAATTGGACAAATGACCTGGACATTCCTCCACATTCAGTAGTCACCTGTATTCGAACCACTACCGGTAAGATCAGAGTAAATGAAGAACAACGTTCAACATTCCTTATCAGTGGCGAAATTGTTCTGCTATCCCCCGATTTCAAAGACACAGGTATAGTCTTCTAACCGGCTGAGCCACAAACAGAGAGAGATCTCACGCCTAGGACCAAGATTACAAAACGTCACAGGGACCGAAACAAATAGGACAGAATATTGCCTGATGCATACAACAGCTTAGTGTAAATGTGTGTCTATCTACTGCTCCAGAAATAGAGGCTCTTCTGGTAAATACAATCACTGTTAACCTATTCATTTGTTTCCAGTGGCAGAGGGGCAAAGGATGGTGTTTTTTCCCTGATAATGCATTTCATTACAGCAAAACTACACAGCTCGCATTTAGCCAACCTGTGTCCAATACATTGACATGTAGTCCTGCGATCTGGAGACAGACACCCGTGAAGATCTTTCTAGAGAACGCCACAGTGACGAAGGACTTCCTTTAAATGATCCTGACACAAATATTTACTTCCTGCAGTGACCGTCGCTGAAATGGCATGTCTTTGTCTGCAATTCAATTTGCGGCACGTGTTTACACGACGGGCTCTGTAATGCGATTGTCGCATTTAATAAGAGAACGTCATCAGATCCCGGGCCGCAGAAATGAGCGTGGCTGATGCCACGCTCCTTTGGGCCGTTTTTGCACAGATTAAAAGCTTATTGATGGTTGTTTTTTCATCGGCACCGCTGTTATAAACAGCGACACTCATTCATTCAGACAGAGAGGAACTGAATGCATCGACTAGCAAGAATCCTCTGGGAGCTCATGGTGCGCAGCAGAGAGAATATTTTAATAAAAGAAAAAAAATTAAAACATGAAAAGGGTTGATAAAAGAAAAATGTAAATGGATAAAATTAGTCGCTTGGCAGAGATTTAACTTGGACTGGTTTATTCTGGTTCTCTTCTGCTGTCCAAAAACATGCAGTTAGGTGTTTCTAAACTTGCTATTGTGTGTGTGTGTGTGTGTGTGTGTGTGTGTGTGTGTGTGTGTGTGTGTGTCCCTCCACCAATGAACTGGCATCCCATCCCACAGGACATGTGTTTACTGGAATGGATTCCAGTAACTCCCAGGCTCCCAGTGATGCCATACAGGATGCAGTCGCTTCTCATTTTACAATTTTTAAATAACACCATGCATCCTGAAGTATATTTTTTTGCTGGGCAGGTCATGGTTTAAAAAAAAACATATGATTTTTCCCGCCATATGTTCTTTGGCGCGAACATCTGCAGCTTCAGATTAACAAAGCCTAAGTAGTATTTCACCACATTAGTATTCAAAACATTTTTCAAAACGCTAAGTGTCTGCAGAATGAGAAATTTGCCGTATACCGTCTAGGCCGAGAATTTATTTGTAATTGCTGTTAGGTTCAAACTTCGGATGCGCATGTGGCTGGGGTACCATTTAAATGCAAGCAGAGCCGTTGCAGCTGCAGTTCGGGAAAATCAGGAGCGATCCACAAACAGATCAGCGTGATCCAGAGATGTCTACAAGGGCTGGGTTTTTGGAGATGTTTACATTTCAGGGTGGCAATGGGACAAAAGAAGACCTTCAGTGTAAACAAATGTAGGATTCCTGCTTTGCTGGGGAGCAAACACCCATTTTTCAGTGATTCTGGGCCAAGATACAGGAAGCTCTGTACCCGGAGACTGGAGAAATAAAGTGCACCGATATATAACCAATCACTGGCCGCGGTGGACAACTAGAACCAATCAACACAAATAATTAGGGGAGCCCGCCTCTCCGTCCCGAGATGCCCCTTCCTAGGATAGACAAAGCAGACAAACGTCTTTTCTTATTGTGCCTCTTCTTTTATCTGCCTAATAATGGGACAGGATGCAAATGTTGCCGTCCTCGAGCTACATGCAGACACGCATTACTTTAATGACTCTGTGCTGCTGGGACAGTGCTTTCTGAAAGCATTTTCAAGTACGATCCTCCGAAAGCCACCGGACCGGTCTGGAATTCTGCACACGTCTGTTGTAGGCAGAGGGGGAGGGCTGACAAATTTGACTTGATGGCAGCATGCTGTGGGATCATGGCAACCCCCCCCCATGCAGTCCCCCAGGCTTTGTGCTGCCGGCCAGAAATACAGGGACCTCTTACATCATCCCAGGATCAGTCTCCACCTCTAGTCTTAACATGGTGAAATCAGTGTCATGTAATTTAAGGTCAGCTGGCAATGCGCTGTGGCCCGGGGGGGGGGCAAGACTTCCAAAAAACCTTCAGGTTCTGCGTGTGTAAAGTTTGCATGTCTCTGTTGTGAATTTTGGGTATGCAGGTTTCCTTTCATGGTATAAAAACCTGCAGTTTGATGATTCAGCATCTCTACATCACATGTGTTGCCTGTGTGAGTGAGTGTCCTGTGATGGACTGGCACCCTGTCTAGGGTATCCCCTGCCCGGTGTCCTCTGATGGACTGGCACCCTGTCTAGGGTGTCCCCTGCCCGGTGTCCTCTGATGGACTGGCACCCTGTCCAGGGTGTCCCCTGCCCTGTGTCCTGTGATGGACTGGCACCCTGTCTAGGGTGTCCCCTGCCCGGTGTCCTCTGATGGACTGGCACCCTGTCCAGGGTGTCCCCTGCCCTGTGTCCTGTGCATTCTGGGATAGGCTCCAGGCTCTCCATGACCCTATACTGGGTAACTGGGTTACAGAGGATGGATTGATGGCTTTGCTGTTGAGTCACCATGTCCTTGCATTACCTCTCTTTACACGCCTATACAGGTCTTAAAAGGAGCAATAAAAATACTCTGTACAGGAAGACAGTGCATCTTCTATCAGGGATCTCTGTTAGGCTTGATGTCACTGTCACCACTGGGGATGACCTGCCGGGTCTCCCCTCACTCTGGCAGGGACCTCCCCTCAATTTCCCCTCAATTAACAATCATTAAGTTCAGTGTGCTGGTGCTGACCTTTCACTGACATCCCCCCCCAGTGCAGCTGAAACGAGATCTCGAGAAAATCACTACTGGTGTGCTTTTAGTGCTGTGGCCGTTTCTGCGTCAGGGAATGCCTGTGATGATGATGCAGCAGAGGGCACATGTGGCTTCAGCTGACCCAATCACAGCGAACACATGGCTTCATCGGCCCAATCGCAGCGAACGCATGGCTTCCCTTGGCCCAATCACAGCGAACACATGGCTTCACTTGGCCCAATCACAGCGAACGCATG
>JAODKF010000068.1:23046498-23056719 GCA_026779585.1 Mormyrus proboscirostris
TCACAGCGAACACATGGCTTCACTTGGCCCAATCACAGCGAACACATGGCTTCGCCTGGCCCAATCACAGCGAACACATGGCTTCACTTGGCCCAATCACAGCGAACACATGGCTTCGCCTGGCCCAATCACAGCGAACACATGGCTTCACTTGGCCCAATCACAGCGAACACATGGCTTCGCCTGGCCCAATCACAGCGAACACGTGGCTTCGCCTGGCCCAATCACAGCGAACACATAGCTTCGCCTGGCCCAATCACAGCGAACACATAGCTTCGCCTGGCCCAATCACAGTGAACAAATGGCTTTGCCTTGGCCAATCACAGCGAAAACACAGCATTGCCTGGCCCAATCACAACGGACATACAGCTTCGCCTGGCCCAATCACAGCAAACATGCTGCTTCACAGCGCCACAAAAAAAGTTTGGTGAATGATCCCCCTGATACCTAACTCACATCTAGCTGTACATCTGTACTGACTTCATACAGTACATACAAAATACCCCCTTTGCACTGGGGGGAGGTTATCCACACATAATCAAAAATAAATATTCCGTTGTTATTTCAAATTCAAAATTATTTATTATTACTTACTGCTTCCCCAACCCTGGGTGTTCTACTGGGGGCTGTTAATCGAAGGCACCTGAAATAAACATTATGTCACACCTGGAGGAAAGAACAGATAGGTCGTACCATGCAGTATACTGTACTTTCATTTGCAGCATCATTTCAAATTATGTTGATTTTTTTACAATATGGCTCCAATTACATCGCTGGCTGTACTTCGAGAAGCGAGTACGAAGGCGGCTTTCTCTGGGAGCAGGATTCACCACGGAGATTGTGGGGGCTGGTATCCCGTGGTGACCATGCGTGGGGGGCTGATGCCTGCTAACGGGGGGGAGGGGGATGCGTTGGGCAGCTGCGGAGAGCCATCATGCTTTATTTTCACGCAGAAAACCTCGCTGCATGCATTGCTCACCGAGGCTGCACGGGTGGCTTGCGTTTGAGGAGCAAAAGGGCTGCAGTTTTTGTGCTGAAATGAAATTATCGCAATGAAGCAGGAGTGCAGGTGTCGAGCACTGGCCCGTATAAATAGGCCAGCGAGCGGAGAGATCCCTCCGCTGAGTTTATCTAACGGCTCGCTGGAAGCTGCCTGAGGGAGCGGCATTGCTGCTGACCTCACTAATCTCCCCATGCGGACCGTCCGCATCCTGACAGATGAGCGCAGGCCAGGCTGCCCGCCATGCAGGGGCGACGTACAATCTCAAGCTGTTGTGTAGCTAGTAAGCATTGTGTGCAGGGTTTGGGCTGCTGGTTTCGGGCCGGTGGATGATGCCCATCAAGCAGCGCTGACCCTTTTTGGGCTCCTAAGCAAAATTTGATTCATCTAGTTATCATTGATTATTTTCCTTCCCATTCTGAAAGGTTGATTCGTTGGGGGCGCCCCCTGGTGGCCGCTCAGTCCTAGGCAGCCGCTTCGTTTATGCCTTGGGCCTTCCCTGCTATCCGGTGTAGCTGTAGTAAACTGCCCCAAGATGCAGATCCCAGATCAGCAGCAACACAACCCTATGCTCAACTCATGATTTAATCACCTAGAGTTTGCCTTCCGCGCTTGAAGAGCACCTGGGCTATGATGGTAGCAACGGCACTGCAGGGGCATTGATACCCTGGCAGATTTGGGGGGGGGTCAACACTCCATTGACTTTGCGGCACGGTGGCACAGCGGTTAGCACTGCTGCATCTGAGACCAGCGTCTCTGCCCTCGTTCCATGTGTGTGGAGTTGGCTTGTTCTCCCCAATGCTGTTGTGGGTCATCTGACCCGAATCAATGCACCAATATGAAAATCAGATTATTTAAAATTAATTTTGATTCCTTTAGACAGCCAGGGAACTTTTGTGGATTTAGAGTAAAATAGTTTCGGATCTGAGCCACAGTGCAGAGCCGGACTCTGGGACTCTCTCCCTAATTAGCTTACAGCTGCCTGACATAGACAGACATGCTTAATATTAATCAATCCCAGTCTGTGCTAAATTCTTTTTTTGGTCTGCAAATTAGTTCTGGGTGTAGAGGGCTGTCAGCAGGATGGCATACTTTCATTTGGGAATGTTTTCCCACTGAAATCGAAATTCGGGAAGATAATAAATCATGCATCCTACGGAAAGCCATGACTTTTCCTTTCACTGGATATTTTTAACTGGAGATTAGTGATTGAATGTCTTTCGGGAGGGGGGAGAGATGCATTTTGTAAAAGGTTAGGGTTATGCAGAATTCACTGTCAGTTCACTGCAATGGTCAAGGGCTTACATCTACATTTGCATTTATTTAGCAGAGACTTTTGTCCAAAGTGTCATACAAGTGCACCAATAAGAAAATTCAGGGAGTTATCAGACTATTAGGGGAAATCCTGGAACAGGTGGGTTTCTTGAAGGTGGAGTGGGAATCTGATGGAATGTGGTTTGGTAGGTCACTTCATGATTGGGGAAGCACACATGAGGAGTATCTGCCGCATAGATTCTGGGGGGAGGGGTTGTGCTGTATGATGAGAATGGGCCATTATCTCACGCGCCTTGTGTCATTTTCACAGCCCTCACGCCGCTGCGGGACAGACTTTCCCCTTGAGCCAAGCAGCGTTTGACCTTTTCCTCTGTTTAGAGGAAATTATTGGTAATGCAGTGCTACAAAACTGCAGGTAGAGCTCACATCTGTATCTGTAATGGTGAACTGAACACAGTGACCTGCTGACCTGTGAGCCTCCGTCACTCTGACACTGAACACAGCGACCTGCCATCCTGTGAGCCTCTGTCACTCTGACACTGAACACAGTCACCTGCTATCCTGTGAGCCTCTGTCACTCTGACACGGAACACAGTCACCTGCTATCCTGTGAGCCTCTGTCACTCTGACACGGAACACAGTCACCTGCTATCCTGTGAGCCTCTGTCACTCTGACACTGAACACAGCGACCTGCTATCCTGTGAGCCTCTGTCACTCTGACACTGAACACAGTGACCTGCCATCCTGTGAGCCTCTGTCACTCTGACACTGAACACAGATAATTGCCATCCTGTGAGCCTCTACCACTGAACAGGGTGATCCTGTGTATACTGACCTGTTTCTGCATGCATCTCTGCAGATTTGAGATTCACATTCATGGACCTTTTAGTATTTGAAGGACAAAAATGTTCTTACTCTTTAATGATCTCAGGCTAGAGCATTTTATAACATTATACAACAAGCAAAAAACTCTGGGGAAATACTGTCCTACAAAATATACCCATAAGCTATAGTTTATTTCTTAACCAGACACATTAATAAGTACATTATTGCATGTTGATTTATTAAGTATGGGACTAATTCAGAGATATCACACAATCTTCATGAATGTGTGACTTCCAGGGCAAAATTTCTATTGCCTCAACAAACCATAAAAGTGAATAATTACACTTTGAACAGGGCGTTCATGACTAATATGGTAAAATAAATGGAAGTAATCACTTTTTATGACATTGCATTTAATGGAGTTATCATTTATATATACAGATGATTGCCAAGAAAAACCTACATGGAAATAATTGATAGTGATACGTATTGAAATTTATGTCACTGTTGCATCATAAATTGTCCTATGGAGTCGCATGTGAGGAAGCTGGAAGAGTTAAGCAGCGTCTCCGAGCAACGCCTGTGCACTTCCTGACCACGATGCTGCGTATCCGACGGCAACCGGGGACCAGCCACTGACTCAGTCCCCGCGGTAGGTAATGTCTCTTGACACCCCCTTAAATTTAGCTGCTGGGTGAAGGTTAATGGAGACTTAATGGCAATCAAACTGGAAGCAGTATGAGGGTACAGATCACCGTTCCTGAATGCTGCAGTAAAATAAAAACCTTTTTAATTAACTTCTGTAAAATATTAATTCTAGATAAAGACACGTGAGCAAATGGTAAGGTTATTTTGCCTCTTACTCAATGAGGTCCCAGTGCTGTGTGGGTAACATTATTATGCCATGAAGAGAATATGCAATTTGTACACAATTATATAAAGGGATTTACATTACAAATGAAAACCAAGTGGGATGTAATTACCCACTATGTCCATTACAGACACAGTGATGGTTCCACTCAGTAGGTCTGTTACAGTACATTATAGATGCAGTGACATATCCATTCATTACATCTGTTACAGATGCAGTGACATAACCACTCAATATGCCCATTACAGGTAGAGTTACATAACCACTCACTGTGCCTGTGACAGATACAGTGATGTAACCACTCACTATGCCTATGATAGATACAGTGATGTAACCACTCACTATGCCTGTGATAGATACAGTGATGTAAGCACTCACTATGCCTGTGACAAATACAGTGATGTAAGCACTCCATTACATACACATATCCATTACAGACACAGTGACAAAACCATTCAGTATTTCTGTTACAGATACAGTGATGTAACCACTCACTACACCTGTTACAGATATAGTGATGTAACGATTCACTATGCCTGTGACAGATACAGTGATGTAACCACTCACTACGCCTTTCACAGATGCAGTGACATAACCATTCACTATATCCAATACAGATAGAGTGATAAAACCATTTACTATTTCTGTTACAGATATTGTGACATAATCACTCACCGCGCCTGTTACAGATACTGTGACATAATCACTCACCGCGCCTGTTACAGGTACTGTGACATAATCACTCACAGCGCCTGTTACAGATACTGTGACATAATCACTCACCGTGCCTGTTACAGATACAGTGATGTAACCGCTCACCATGCCTGTTACAGATACTGTGTTACAGTCATGTAACTACACGCAATGTCTGCGTTCAGTCTGCATTGGTGTGAATGGCTGCATCATTCAGCGAGTCACTGCCTGGAGAACAGTATGCGTCTTTGGCCGCTGGGAGCAGCGAATATGGCACACTCAGCCAGAGCCATGCGTCACGGAGAAGCTGGCAAGGCCAGAGCCCATAGGATGTCACACCCGGAGGAGGCTGGGGACCCCCCATGGACCAATGGTGCAGTCCCGCTGAAGTAGAGAGAAGCGAGTTATCCTGCTTTCCGCTGAGGGGTTCGTGCTGCTTCAGAGCACCACTGTGTGGATGCGTGTGTGTGGCCAGCCATAAATGTCAAGCACACCCTAGTGGGGGGCGACAGCGACTGGGGAACGCTGGGCTTCCTTGGCCTGCATTCAGCACCGGTGGCTAATGTGTGGTGCCATGATGGGAATCGGACCATACCACATATCCTGCCGGGGGGGAGCAGAGGCTTAGACAAACTTTTCTTGACTAACCATCAAACAGTGTGGTTTATCTTCAGAAAATAAAAACTGAAAAGAGGCAAACAAATTAGTGTGCAATAATACCCAAATATAGCTGCTGTGTATCCCTTAGCTTTAAAGTTGAGCTTTGATTAATCAGTTCCTTCTCAATACCTCCATCGCATATTTCTAAATCAAATGGTGCAGAACAGTTCAATTAGCACGTCAAGCTAAAGCCAATTTAGGTTATCTTTTAAAAGTAAACTGCAGTTATTATAAACACAGCATAAGCGAGGGCAAGCCCACGAAATGCAGAATGAAATATTCATTTTTCCCTTTTCCTGTTTGAATTGGCTGCATCCGTCGCCATAGTGCATAGTCGAGGCGCACAGGGGAGGAGATCCGGAACGTGACATGGCTGACGCTGAAACTCGGCCATCCCAAAGTGTGCGATTAAGGCTTCACAACACACCAGCTTGGAAACGAGTTCATCTAGTGTAATCATTATTAGTATATGATATCTCATTAATTAAGCCATTAAAATGCACTGATCTACTTTTTCAGTTAACAGCTGCTGTATTAAGATTTCATTGATACAAGGAGCGATTTATCTTTGTGTATTTGATTTTGTAGAGAGAAGATTATCTAGTATATTCTTCTGGGGCAGTAATTTATGGTGCTGGTCCCAGAGACATTCAGATATAGTTGTCTCAGATTTCCGATATAGATACATTTCTGAGCTGTGTAACAGGAGCCTAAAACGATTTGAGGCTACTATATTATTTATATGGAAAATGTATATATTAATATTCAAAATTGTAAGTTTAAACTGGCAAAATGCATGTATTATATTTTTTTTCAGCAAAAGTGAAATTCTTTTTGACAAAATAAAGATATGGTGTGTAATATAAAAGCACAAGTTGTATAATGCATTCTTTTGCATTTGGCGGGTGATTTTCATTTGCTCAGCAAAAAAAGCATGATTATGCAGTCTCTGTTCCTTTAATGTACAGTAAGATGTGAGGTGTGTGTGTGCTTGTGGGGGGGACAGTGAGATCATGATGGACACCCCCCAGCCTTCTGGAGCTGAGGTAGATGTGGGCGCCGTCTGTCATCTCTCCATAATACTGGGACTCAGACCTTATGTGCTGCCCTGGAATAATATGTTAATTAAAGCAGCGACAGGCTTTAAGTGCAATAATCTCTAATTTATTACACCCAGTCCTGGGCTCATATCATTACGCCATTAACTCCCTTGTCAATCAGTGGAGGCCTGTAACATTTTTGAGGGTCTCTTTTTGCCCTTTATCGTATTTACACTGCATTGAGAGAGTTAACATCACCGATACCTTCGCTGCGTTCACCTCTAACCGTCTCGCACACCGTCATGGACCCGAAGATTACAGTACAGCCGTAAAAATCATAAACCAGTAAACACATCCACTAAATATATAACTAACCCTTTAGCTTTTAAATTGCCTAAATAATAATAAATAAACATACATACATACATCAAGCTGACGAACGGATATAATGTTTTTAACCTTTTCGAAATTGCCTCCCGCCAGCGTGTCTTTGCAGCCGCTTTCCATTGGTACGTGAAAATAAGTCTTTCCTAGCATCAGAAACTCATTTGCAAGTTGAGCTAAGAAGACATTAGATGCGGAGCTTCCCGAGACCGCCCATCTGCTGACGAGAGTGCGAGCGAGAGGGCCAACCATCTGCGTGCGATCCGTCTCCACGTCTCCAGGAAAATAACAGGAATGGCGCATCCTCTTTCGTTCAGAAAAGGAGACCATAAGAGTGATATTCCAACGTACGGTATCAGGGCAACCCAGGCCTGATATATCTGTCCTGACACTCAGGCCCCCTGACCCCCTCGCACACAGACCCCAAATAAACATTACAGCTTAATGGGCAGGATGTGCCAATCTTCCTGCACGCAGTTTATCACACAGATTTTAGACATTACGATTCTCTCTCTTTTTAATATTTGTAAAGGTTGCAGTTTTTAAATATCTCCCCCCACATCACCCTCCCCCCACAGTTCTCTGTTTATTTATTTTTTTCTTACCGTCACCTGTGCCTCACTTGGAATTGTTTCACACCCCTCTGTGGGGAAGGGGGCAGATCTGTGTTCTAGAATACCAGTACCTCTGTTGTAGAATATGAATTTGACAAGAACTGGGGATTGAAAAGGACAACGCAGAGAATAACCGAAGAGGATGTTGGAGGTTCCTGCGCGCTTGGTGACCCGGACTACTTCCCGTCATCCTTAAGACTTCCACAATGAAAGATGATGTCATCACATGCTGCTTTTGCCTTGAGATACTGGGGAGCCATATGATGCAAACAGTGCAGTGCTCAGAAGGTCCAGCTTCCCTCCTGCCTTAATGATGGTTTAGAACATGGATCCATCCCACTGACATCCATAACTGCTCATCCAGTGCAGCATCCAGGTGAGCTTGGAGCCTATCCCAGACTGCACAGGGCACAGGGCAGCAGACACCCAGGATGGGATGCCAATCCACTGCAGGGACACAGATATGACGGAAACAGATTCACTTAAACTTGAGTATCAGTCTGAAGTGCAGGAATAACGCGATCTGCTTGCCTATGGACTGTGTGCGATAAGCAGAATACTCATAGGAAGGCCATAGGGACACAGGACAAGAACATTCCAGACTCACAGCCCAGGAAGTGAGAGGTTACAAAGCTAACCACTGAACCGCAGCTCAACCTCAGGTAAAAATGCGGTTTCCTGAAATGCGTTTATGCCCTCGTGGTAATTTTTCTACTTGGACACATTCCCTTAGTAACAGCTTAAAAGCTGGATCATGTCACGCTAATCGCAGCTACAGAATTACCTGCGGCCCTCCTTCATTTCGTTAGGTACTTTCCCAAATCACATTGACAGTTTTTGCAGACCTGAAATCTGATAGGGAGAGATTGGGGCGTTTGTCTAAAAATGTAATGTACGCACAAAAGCTCACAGGTAAGGGCGCTTAATGCATGGGGTCACCCGGGCTGAAGCCCAGGGGCTTCCGCTAAAAAGGGGCCTCAACTGACCCTGTTACAATTACTACCCCCCCTCACCAATCAACAACTTTTACAGTTGCCACCCCCACCCAACATCTACACTGCTGAAGAACATAGTGTAAGTAGGGCACTAACAACTCAAAGCCCAGGGGTCTCTTGCCATGTTAATGTACCTTTGCTCAAAGGGGGAGGGGTAAAAAATACCCCCCCTCCCCAAGGATACACAAAGAGCACCTTCCCTCCCGCCCCAATGAAAACTAGAACCTCAGACTACAGACTTTCCTGACTTAACCTATCTGTTTCACAAATGTATGGTCTTACGACCAGCTCTCTGACCAGTTGGTATTGTACTCTGTACAAGAACTTTGGTCGTGGAAACGTGGCGTCTCCCCGTCAAGCATCTTATCACGCATCATTTATAAATACACAAAATGATATATATGGTGCAAAGGTGACCTTAAAGCATTATCTAAAGATGGGTGACAGAAACCCATTAGCACTACAGTTTGCTTGAAATATCGGTCAGGGGCAGCTACTCGCTTATCGACACACTTGCTTAACGACCTGGTCGTAGGACCGGAACTTGGTCGTTAAGTCAGGAGTGTCTGTATTCCTCTCATGTAGGGTAATTACTTCATTGGGCATTTCACTTTAATCAGGTTACCAGCAACTAGTCCTTCAAAAAAAACCTTTGTAGGAAAGGTCATTTCTGGTAAAACAGACAAAAAAATAAATAAATAAGAATCTTTGTGATCTTCAAAAAGAGGAAACACCTATTTGGATAATCAGCT
The DNA here is from genome assembly GCA_026779585.1 of Mormyrus proboscirostris. Taxonomy (NCBI): domain Eukaryota; kingdom Metazoa; phylum Chordata; class Actinopteri; order Osteoglossiformes; family Mormyridae; genus Mormyrus; species Mormyrus proboscirostris. Next base: position 23,055,609 of record JAODKF010000068.1, read on the forward strand.
AATCTTGACGAGGAAGCAGATCATGCCTTCAAAGCAGCCGATACTGTACAACAGAACAGCAATGTAGCTGAAATCCCAAGGCCACGCAGAAATCATTAGTTCCTAAGGGAACAAATGACTGTAGTAATTGGCATGTCACAGAGTTTAATTAACAAGCCGCTTTCCCTGGAGCTGCTATCGCTGAAGACTGTGGATACTGTATAACAGGTGTAAAGCTCAACGCGGGATCAGTCTGTACGCTATAAGACTTCGTTCTCCTTGAAATCGGCCTCCTTTGTTGCCAGGCAGACATAAGAAATGACAAAAAAAGAATAAAAGATCAGGTTATGATAAGCTATCTGTGTACCTTTATATACTTACCGTACAAATGAAGGGATTGGTTCTATATTCATTTTATGTATTGAGGAGTAAAATTATTGCAACGTAAAAGAGAAAATGGGTAAAATAATGTAAGATAGATTTTAAGGGCATGGCGTGTTTTATGTTGCGCCAGCACTTTAAGAATGTGTGCGCTTCCAGTGGGTGGGGCATCCTGTGAAGGTCACATGACCAGCACGTGTATTCATTACACCTGCAGCTTATTCCCTACTTGTTAAATGACGCACCCACAAGCAGACCCCCCAACATAGCTGTACCGCCTACAGTGACCCCAATGTCAAGCTGAAATGGCCGGCTGTTGTTTTAATTCTTCCACCCCCGTCCACCAATAAAGCCCCCCACCCCATGTGTACCCCCATCCTGGTGTCACATGGCCCTGTTTGGCTGTCCCTCCTAGAGCAAATGTGACACACACATCACAGGCGTGACACAGGGTGTGAACCTGGGGCAGAGAGGTGGGGATGTCAAACCCAGCCCCAGGAAAATGACAAAAAATTCCCATTAGCTGTAGTGTTTGGCGGGTGATTTTGGAAGCCCCTTTGATGAGCCCCTACTTAATGTGACGGGGGTGGCATGGCTGGAGTTCCGTGATGTCATCGACCTTGTCGCTGTCACATGGACAGTCGGCATGGTGCCTCTCTGTACCTTCACACAACCACTGACGTGGACTTCCCTCCCCCGGGGGTTAAGAACCTTCAGGGAGGTGTTCCTATGCTGTTCCTCTCACTGCCCC
>JAODKF010000068.1:23080028-23090761 GCA_026779585.1 Mormyrus proboscirostris
GTCTTTGATTCAAAGTGACAAGACCCCCCCCCCCCCACCCATCCTGAAAAAGAATCCCACTATCCACAACCCTTTATGCTCCAATCACTGCCTTCTTTTAGCACTTGTGAGGGAAAAAAGGGCATTTCTCCTGAGTGAAATCTGATTGGTTGCAGGCACTTCACGGGCCAATCAAAGGCACTCTATTGTGAGCATACTAAAAATAAAAAGCCGGTACCCTTTGTCAGGATTTGTTTGAATAGCTCCGTCTCCAAAAGCACGGACTTCCCGGGCGTTTCAGACACAGGATGAGATGCGTGCTGACGGTTACCATGGTCACAAGACTGATGCCATGACACCAGCATACCATTTCTGTTATTAACGAGACAGAGAGACTCTCCGGTTTCCTTAAATGTCCCTGTATGTCATTTAGAGCTGTGCTTCCCTAAAACACACCAACAGAAGTGTATATAATTATACATGGGGACACTTTCTGCTACACACATTTCAATGCATTTAACAATCAATAATCCTCAGCTAATGAAAAGATTATATTAAAAAACGATTACAACTAACTAAAAGTTAAGCGCTTTTACTTATAAATTGGAGTCACTACAGAATAAAACATTGCAGAAGATTCTTTTTTGCTGAATAGATTTGTAGAATTGATGAATTATCAGATTTCCTTGTAAATGCTTTATCTCTTGACATTGCTGTAATCATACACAAGGGCTGCCCCTTGGGATGTTTGCTAATGAGACGTGGCTGTGTTGCTCACATGTTTCCTGTGGATGCTGACGGGGGTCCCTGACCTTCCCTCTGATTATAAGGCGAAGCGGCACACGGAGGCCTAGGGTCTGTTGTCATGATGCACAGAACACTCGGGACGACCAGACGTTTGTAGACAGACTTTATTTGAGGATCGGGCAAACAAGATTGAAAGGGGCGATCAGAAGACAAAGTCAGGGCACGGTGCAGGAGGTCGAAGAAGCCGGGGAAGTCAAGCAGATGGGGAGCACAGGATGTGGGATGGGCGGACACAGGCAGGAGTAGAGGTAGTGGGGCTCACGGAGTCGACACGAGAGGACGGGACTAGAGCTGCAGACAGGACAAGAATAGAAACGCTCAGTAAGTCACATGGAATCAACAATACCTCGCGCCGAAGAGAGTGAAGCGACTCCTTATATCGTTGCTGACACAGGTGAGTCCAGTTACATGGATTCGGGGGCGTGGTCCGAACCTCACAGAAAACCCCCCCCCCCGACGGCTGCCCCCTGGCGGCCGAGGAGATCGACGGGGTCGTCCTTGTGCTCGGGGTCCTGGCTTATCAGGGTGAGCGAGATGGAAGGAGGACACCAAGTCAAGGTCTAGGACATCGGCGGCAGGAATCCAGGAGCGTTCTTCTGGACTGTAACCCTCCCAGTCGACCAAGTACTGGAGGCGCCCCCTGTGGCGACGGGAATCCAGCAGGGCGCTTATGGTGTACGTGTCGTCTCCTATGGGCAAGGGACCCGGGGGGGTGGTCCTCGTGTCCGGTGGGTGACTAAGGCTGTAACGAACCGGTTTAAGCAAGGACCTGTGGAAGACTGGGGAGATGCAAAAGAAATGGGGGAGCTGGAGCCGATAGGTGACGGTACCCATCCGTTGGATGACACGATACGGTCTGACGGTCTGGGGCAAGCTTACGGCAACCGGGTAGGTGGAGATTTCAAGTAGCAAGCCAGACCCTTTGGCCTGGGAGCAGTGGAGGTCCGGGGCGCTGGTGTTTGTATGTCTGACGCTTCTGTTGCTGTGCTCCAGCTTCTAGAAGGGTGGTAGCTGGAGGACAGGCTCAGGGACATGTTAGGCATTTTACAGAACGCGCGGAAGACGCGGGAGGTGAACTGCGGACCCCTATCAGACACTATATCTTCTGGGATTCCGTAGTAACGGAATACCCAAGTGAACAGGAGCTCCGCGAGCTCCGTAGTGAAGGGCAACTTTGGCAGGGGAAGGAGCTGACACATTCGTGAGAAGCGGTCGACAATAGTTAAGATCACCGTATGTCCTTGTGAGTGGTGCAGGTCTGTCATGAAGTCAAGAGAGATGTGGGACCATGGGCGCAGGGGAGTTGGCAGGGGTTGTAGTAGTCCAGCGGGGGGTTGTTGATCCGCCTTCTACTGCGCACACGTGGGGCAGGAGAGCACGTATTCCTCCTCCTCCTCTCTCCAATTCGGCCACCAGTATTGGCGTGCGATCAGGTGTGTCGCTCTTGACTTGCTTAGCGGTCTAAAGTACTTGAGGTTTCGGTGATCCGTCACCACTCGGAAAGGGTGCTGGGCTCCCTCCAACTAGTAATGCCATTCCTCGAGGACTTCCTTTATAGCCAGAAGTTCACGGTTTCCGATATCATAGTGTTGCTTGGCTGTCGTGAGTTTGCGGGAAAAAGGCGCAGGAATGTACCTTATAGTCAGGGGCACGTTGGGACAGGATCGCTCCCACCCCGACATCGGAGGCATCTACTTCAACAATAAACTGCTCGGCCGGGTTCGGCTGGTGTTGTACTGGAGCCCTGCAAAACAGCTTTTTAGTGAGGTCCATGCTGTTTTCGCTTCTGGGTTCCACGGCAGCTTCCCTCCCTTCTCCCGGAGAAGGGACATCAAGGGCGCCGCCACTGTACTAAAACCTCGGATGAAACGTCGATAAAAGTTTGAGAAACCTAGGAAACTTTGGAGGTCTTTCGTGGTTTTTGGTCGGGGCCATTTCTTAACTGCTCTTACTTTATCGTTGTCCATACCCACCTTACCGGGTTGAATCTGGTAGCCTAAGAACTTAAGGGATTGGACATGGAATTCACACTTCTCACCCTTTACGTATAACTGGTTCTCCCGGAAGCATTGTAGTACCTGTCATATGTGAGCGATGTGGGCGTCCATGGAAGGGGAATACCCCAGGATGTCATCAATGTATACAATGAGAAAGTGGTGCTACATGTCTCCAAACACCTGACACATAAAGTTCTGAAAGATTGACGGACTATTGGCTAGCCCATAAGGCATGACCAGGTACTCGAATTGACCGGTAGTGATGACGAAGGAGGTCTTCTACTCGTCACGTCGCGCATGCGGATCAGATTGTAGCCGCAGATCTAGTTTGGTGAAGATCTGTGCAGAGCGCAGCTGTTCTAGAGTGTAGAGGATCAAGGCTTCCTTTACGTAGACTTGCAAAGCGTCCTCTTCTGGTCGTGAGAGGGCGTACAGGCACCCCTTTGACCAGGGTTGTCTCTACTCCAGGTCGATCACGCAGTCGGAGGGTCGGTGGGGTGGCAGTCGGAAGGCCTGGGATTTGCTGAACACATCTGCGAAATCCATATACTCACGAGGTATGTGGGTGAAGTCCTAAGGAAGGGGACTCTCGACTAAGGATACTCGACAGGTGAGAGAGAGGCACTGAGTGAGCCAGGGAGATGACCAGGCGGCTATTTTCCCCTGAACCCAGTCAATGCGAGGGTTATGCTGCCGCAGCCAGGGGTGACCCAGAATTACACCGTCTCGGATAATGGGAAGCACCAGAAACCAAAGCTCCTTGGTGTGGAGGGCTCCCACTTGCAAGGTAATAGGAAGTGTCTGATGAAGCACGCAATCCGAAGCTAGCGGGGAGCCGTCCACGCAGCGTACCTGAAGTGGATGGGTGAGGGGTTCCAGGGGGATTGCGTGGAGTGTAGCTAGACCCTGATCTAAGAAATTACCCGCAGCTCCGGAGTCTACCAAGGCATGGTGGAACAGATGATTGCCTGGCTAAGAGAGAGAGACAGAGACAACCATCTGTGCTGCGGACTAACTGACGGCATTTAGTACCCCTACCTGGTTCGGCGGCGAGGGACGTAGAGCCAGACGGGTTATGCAGAATCGGATCAGGTGGCCCGCCTCACCGCAGTACAGGCACAGCTGCTGCTGCAACCAGCGGTGTCATTCGGCAGGCGTGAGAGGGGCGTAACCCAACTGCATGGGCTCTGCCTCCACGACGCTGTGGGTGTGCGAAGTATGGAGAGCCTCCACACGCGAGGGGGCTCGGTGTCGTTCACGCACCACGTTGACCAACGTGATGGACAACTGGACGTAGTCATCAATCTCCCTGGCCTTGCCTCAGCAAACTAGTTCCGCTTGTAACTCCGGATTGAGGGCCTGTCGATAAATCACTTGGAGGGAAGACGCCGTCCAGTCAAGGCCGGCAGCAAGTGTCCGGAATTCTAGAGCGAAATCCGCCGCGGACTTATTTCCCTGGCGGAGGTCTAGTAGTCGGTCCCCCAGATTTCTACCAACAGCGGGGTGGTCGAACACAGCGCTGAATGCCTGCTGGAAGGCTGCGGTAGAATCCAGAACCGGACTCTTCTCGATCCATAGGGCGGTCGCCCAGTCCCATGCTTTGCCGGTTAAGAGTGATATCACAAAGTGAACATGTCCGGGTGATGGTCGATGTATAGCCCACATTGCATCAGAAATCGGGGTTCCAGTCATAGCGCTCCGGGATTGCGATAGGGATCCCACCAGAGGCTCGGGGGGGGGCGTGACCGGTAGCGGCGTGGTCGCAGCAGCATTCTGCTGGAGTTGTCCTACCAGCGCGGTCAGGTGGTCCACCTGATCCATTGCGTCCTGCAGTCGCTGCCGGATATCCCCTGGATCCATGCCATAGGCGAAGTATTCTGTCACGATATACAGAACACTGGGGAGGACCAGACGTCCGTAGACGGGCTTTATTTGAGGATTGGGCAAACCAGATTGAAAGGGGCGATCAGAAGATGCAGTCAGGGCACGGTGCAGGAGGTCGAAGAAGCCGGGGAAGTCAAGCCGATGGGGAGCACAGGACGTGGGATGGGCAGACACAGGCGGGAGTAGAGGTGGCGGGGGCTCCCGGAGTCGACACGAGAGGACGGGACTAGAGCTGCAGACAGGACAAGAATAGAAACGCTCAGTAAGTCACATGGAATCAACAATACCTCGCGCCGAGGAGAGTGAGGCGACTCCTTATATCGTCTCTGACACAGGTGAGTCCAGTTTCGTGGATTAGGAGGTGTGGCCCGCCTGGCGGGGGCGTGGTCCGGACCTAACATCTGTCACCCTCTGTGGGCATGAGGCCAGGCGGACAGTGGGGACAGGGAATGACAGGTGGTGACACCTGCAGCTTTTTGGTGTGAGGAAGGCTCTCCCGCCACAGTCACGTTCACTGCTTCTTCTCACATGTACATCCATCCATTCATTGTATACCTATGAAAATGCCCCCACAAGGACACACACACACACACAGTCCGCACATTCATTTCTGTACATGACCCTAATCCCAAAATTTACACCCCTAACCCCTACTCAGCCCTAAACTTAACCATAACTTTCTAAACAAAAATATAAGACATTCTTAGTTTTTTGATTGCAGTCGCAGATTTTTATAAAATTGAGGTTATCCTTGTTGGGACTGAAAGAATGTCCCCACAAGAAAAAAAAATTGCAGGTTTTTATCACATTTTGGGGAAATCTGGTCCCCACAATGTAAGAATCACAGAAACAAGATACAGTATGGGGGGAGATTTGAACCTAAACCTTGAAGGTTCCCAGAAACCAGAGTGCCACCCACTGAGCCTCCATACCCATCCAGGCCCCTATAAATGGAACTGGTTCATCGGGAAACGGGACATAATGAGAGGTAAGTTTTGGAACAGTGGGGGCTTTTTTGGGGGGGCGCAGGGGGTTAATGATCACGTCCCATTAAAGGTGGATCTCTGTGACACTGGACACCACACTCAGACAGAAGCACACACAAAATGGTACTAATTTACCCACCGTGCCATATATTCCCATAACAACAATCTACCCCCCCACAAGGACACACATTGGGGGGGAGGGGTGGAGACTTAAAAGTCATTAGTTATGGCGAGTCACACTAGAAACGAGCACATTTGCATACAGATTACACATAACTGGGCATTACCAGTAACAATAAATTACACTGAGGTACTAAGGATTACAATAAAAAGCATAACTGGCCATGTGACTCTAATTATTCACAGTCATATCTATACAGGTCCAGATGTTGTAAGCATACAGGCACAATGGCACTCGTTTATGACAGTAAAATGGATTCCGAGCCCGTCAATTTACAGGACCGCTACTTAGCGAATCCTCAAGCTACCTTATTACAAAACAATAATTATAACTTAGACACGGACTGGCAGAGCTTCCAATTTACAGTCAGCGGCCAGGCTTTTTTACGGAAGTCACTTTAAATATAAAATAAAGTCTGTTATTTGCTCGCTATGTTATGGCACAATCAAGCGAGACAACAGGATGATTTACTTGGGTGTTTAAAACAAATAAAAGCTGCACACTGGAAGGCAGTACCTGTTCCTTTAACATATCCAGCAATCAATACTGTGCTCTCCTTTTTATAATTGCCTGAGAGTAGCTGTGAGCTTACAGCCATGGCATATTGGAGCTTATTCCCCAGGGACGCCGAACAGAGGAGAACGAGGCTCGTTTTTGAGGATGCAGACCGGTTTGTGTCCTTGTCAGATTGACAGCTTAAAGACTGGGAGTGGAAACTCCTTCAAACGGCAATAGAAGCTTCATGTCATGGTGCCCCTGCCCTTGTGGAGAGCAGGGGAGGCCTCTGGGTAACCTGATGAAACAGCGCTCATGCCTTAATGTTGTTTGGAGCTGTGGGCAGCTCTAAAGAGACCTTAGATACTCACTACTGCAATAACACTTTAAAAGGCAGGGGAATATCTGAATGATATCCATGCTTTTGTATTTTTGTTCATTTTGCATAGTCAAAAGCAATAACTGGATGATATCATGAATACTCCTGTGTAAATGCTTTTATTAGTTAACTGTACTCAAGCAAAACCCAGCCAAATTTATTCTTGTCGCACTCCCCATCATTTTGATGCAGTATGAGACTTCAAACAACAACGCAAGGTGATGAGTCGACTGAATAAATCTGTACGAACGTCATGCTGTCCTTGTCTTGAAAATGGCAGCAACCCAAATCTCCCTTTTTTCTTCACGTGGCATAATGATGCAGTTGTTTGTCGGACTTCAAAGCAATTGGCCAAAGTGTCCAGAGGGTGCTGCTCTGTGTTTTGCGTGGCCAATAACATGTGAGGGGTGGAGCTCTGAGCAATGTGTGCCTAATGTGTGGTTGTATTGCTTCATGCCAACACATCTATTACCACTGATCTTGCATGTCAACACCTTAAAAGAGACAGCAATACCCCCCCCCCCCACCCCCCACACATCCTGCACGCCTCCGTCCTTGAGAGAACAGACTTGTATATTTCTCCGGAGACATGTTAAATATAGGGTTGTCGCTGTTGGCTGGCCAACTGTATCACTTCACCTGTTCATCTGTCTTCTCTGACAAACAGACTAGGAATTGAGCAGCCAACAGAGCGAATGAATTTATGTTCTAACACGGAGAGCACTTCGAAAATAATTTGACCTGATGCTTTCTGCTGCTGAGAAAGACCCAATTTGGCAGAACAAGTTAAGTTAACCCAACTGACAGTTGGAATAGTGTACAACTTACCTATCAGATCTCCTGCTCCAGTGTTATGGTTTGATAACATTAACTTAGGAATTTGCAAATTTCTGTCTGCAGTGTATATGGCCCAGAATTGAACATCACTGCATTTGGATGGATACTTAAATGAAAGAATTATTTTTCAAGGGTATAAAAAAACTGATCCTTACTTGATGGATTTTTAAACCTTGGTCACATGTCAAGTTAGGCTATGATTTAATTTTATTTGGCTATTCAATGAACATGAAAAGATATTCATTCCTGTCAAACACTGGGGGGAAATATTAATTCTCTCAATGCAATTTATGTAACCATTTTAGCCTCAGAGATGATGTCATACAGTTATACCACCAGGTCATTAACTTTTATCTGAGCAGAAGAGGAACAGGGTGCTAAAGAAATGTTATTACGTCTGTGTAGTCCTCACATGTTCATGCCAGCAAAATAAATATCCTGAAATAAATTTAAAAACCTGCATACATGTACATATACTATATAAAAAAATCTTCAGAACTTTATAAATATGTCAGGGATATGACGGAAAATGACACCCCATTCGGTGGGATAATTTGAGTTCTTGACATTCTAGGTCAAGCCTGTATACCTTCCTACCTTGAAAATGATCGTGATAATGCCTCTATTTGTCCAACATTGCTGTGTTCTCCCAGAATGCATTGCGCTCTATTGTCAAATAATTAGCGCTTGATAAGATGACACACTGCAGTGAAGGTCGCGCCCCCTTTAATGTCCGTGACATCCCGCCACCCTCCTGTGCCCTGCCGTTAGCCCCATCCCCTCGTTATCCTCGTAATTGCGATTATCAGGGGCATCTGAATTGTGGGTGACTGTTAGAACAGGAGCGGCGACCCGTAACTAGTGGTGGAGGTGAAACTGTGAGTGCTCCTCCTCCGAGTCCCAGAGAGAAAGCTCTCTGCTTCACGGCAGCCTCACAAGACAGGAGCAAACATTTAGTCCACGGCAAAGCCTTTGATCCTCAGTAATTAGCACATAAGCCAATTATCATCACCTGCATGCAGCGAGCTCAGGCCCTCTCAGATGGTCCTATTTATCCACATGCTCCATAACCTGTTAGTTTTGTGAGGGACAGGAGATGTGATCTCACAGCCTGTCCCAGGATATAAGTACGACGCTGCACGTAAGGTCACATCTCAAAGCCCATTTCATGTTAACCTCAGTTTTTTTTGGTTTGTCTGAAATGTGATCTGTAGAGCTACACAGTCATAAATCAGTCTAAGAGGAATCTTCAGTCTGATATTTATATCATTTGTCTTCCAGTTGTATGTCCAGGGACGTAGAACAGGGTCTGGAGACTATCCAAAGAAAGCATGGGGACACCATAGACAGGATGCCAGGCCATTACAGAGCACATGCACAGACCCAAGAGCCAACTTGTGGCGCTTTTCCATTGGCATACAGAGACTGAGCTGTACCCACCTGTACTGCTATTAGTTATAGAACGTTTCTAGCTCGCTTTGATTTCCCGCTGCAGAAGGGTCGGCTCGGTAAAGGAGTTGCTGGGTTTGGAGAGCGACAGTGATGGAAAACTAATGAGACACTTGTTTACTGTTCACATGATGTGCATCGTTATTTACTATGTGCTCATTTCTGCATGATAATGCTAATTCCATTAGCGTTCGATGCTAACATAACACGGCCATTCACCCACAAGTATTGGAAATTTGTAAGTTCGAGTTATCAGCGATATATAAATTATGAATAATATATGGAATATGTTCCATTTCCCTTCACATAACCTGTGCATATTGACACAGATCACTGGTTCTTACTTCATCCAATCAGAGAGCCAGCTCGGTTTAAACACGCTTTCGGCCCTGCATGTAAACAGGGCTGTCTTAGCACAGGTCCAGCTTGCATACTTTACAATGGAAAACCATCAGTTCGCGGTACAGTTCGGCTTGGTTCCTGGTGCCAGTGTGAAAGCACCATTGGAGGTACCAGTTCATCTAACAGTTAGTCTTTGGATTACAGGAAGGTATCAGACTACCTGAAGGAAACCCACACTATAGAGAGAACAGCCAGAACAGGGGGGATTCAAGCCCCCAGCACTTGGGTTCTATACATTAAACAACCATTACCTCCATAACCATCTACACACAAATATATAGCTATACACATGTAGTCCCAACCAGGCAGGAGCAACTGAAAGAAATTGTGGCCAGGGTGAGAAGGGTTAGTGATGATTTTTCCTGACTACTACACATGTAGCACCTGACGGAACTACACATGTAGCACCTGACGGAACTACACATATAGCACTGTGCCAAAATCTTAAGCAAAGAAAACGATCTTCAAATGTTCATCTTTTTTTCTGACCATCCCCCCCCCCTCTTCGGAGGACAACTTTATTTTAAATTAAAGTTACAGAGTAAAGATATTCAATTCCAGAGTGGCCACTCCGAACTCACCCACCCTAGTACCGTGATTATACAAAAAAAATACAAGAAAGGGTGGAGGAGGACACAGAAACTGCAATAGTAACAATAACAGACATTAATCACTATGGGGAGAGAAGAAAATAAATAAATTAATGAATAATAATAATAATAATAATAATAATAAGAATAATAAAGGTGGGATGGAGAAAACAAAGTGTAGGGTTGAATGCAGAATACAGACAACCATAACACACATAATACTCATTACAAGGACATCAAACGACAAAACATAATAATAATGTTACAAGTAAGTATTTATATATATTCTGTAGTATACACATGTGTGTGATCATACACACATACACGTATATTTCAATTCCAATTCCAATTCCAATATTTAAGTTACTGTAAAAAGTAATAATAATGATATTGATCGCTCAACCTCGTATGCACCCATTCTTGTTTGTGCAAGTGTAGGTGTGAACTGATTTGTCATTGGATGTGCTGGTAGTTTATGCCGCCGGGGGGTGTGACAGTGCCCCCCCCTCCACCCCTGGGCCCAAGGCGAAAGTAGGGGGAACCAAGGCCACCCTGCCACCCCCACGGCATAAGGGCCTACAGCCACAGGCAGTCCAGCAGAAGGGCCCCAACCCTGGTGCAGATCGGAAGAGACCTGCCCCACCACGCCCGATGGGACCCCAGCTAGCAGGCAAGGACGGGACAACCCCAGACCCACTGGCAAACGGAGAGCCGTTCCAGCCAGGCGGGGTGACTCCCACCCCCCGG
>JAODKF010000068.1:23090861-23122398 GCA_026779585.1 Mormyrus proboscirostris
CCGCACCGTCCCCCACAGGCCAGGCTATTTTAGGTGAACGTTCCAGATCTAATTGCTTACAGCACCATCTATTATGTCTTATTGATTTAAGTTAAATATATTCTAAGTATTTGTTTTTCTCAATGCCATAAGTTTCTACTATTTTGTCAAATGAAATCATGCGATTGTATTGAATTATATGTTCGCGGCTCATTCAAATGCTCTTCATGTTGGTGTAAAATGATGTCACGTCTGTCAAAGTGTGTCAGCTTAGCTGTTTCAAAACCTCTGCTAGTCACCACAGTATTTGCAGCAACCGTCCAATACACCCATACATTTTTGACTCTACCACTACCCACAATGTTTGGCTAATCAATACCTCATTGAGTTATGTAATTAACTAAATACGTTAATTAATTAAGAGGTAAAATTTAACATGGGTTGGAGTGCCCCCTGAGGGGAGATTTGGGGCCTGAAGCCGTGTTCATCTATCCATCCAGCAGGATATCAGTGACTTTCTGGAGAACAGAAAAAAAAATCTTTTTATTGCGTTACTTTTAATTTGCATATATTCTGTTGTTAAATTGTGTTGAGCAAATATACACTTACTACCCAGATACACAGCTTAAAACATTTTTTTGACTGCCAAAGACTTTTGCATAATACTGTATACAATACAGTAGTATATATTTATATCAACATCTTGAAATATGCTTAAATAAACATGCTGAAACATATGAACTGAAATGTAAACATGAGTTTCTGGTTGTAACTCACAGAAGTAAAAGGTTACTAAAGGTTTGACATACTGTAAGCCTGGAGCTGAACATGCTCAAAAGGGTGGAGATGACAGCGAACTTCCGGAGAACCCCCCCATCCCCCCCCTCACTAACTCCCCTGACGGTCCTCAGCGGCACTGTGGCAGCCATGGAGACCACTGAGATGTACGATCTCCTAGGACCGGAAGTGGGGCCCAACACCGTCTCCACCAAAAAAGCCCAACAGAGGACGTACCTTCTGTGACAGGTGAGGAAGTTCAACCTGCCTCTGAAGATGCTGATCCAGCTCCACACAGCAACCATGGCGTCTGTCCTTTGCATGTCCCTCACAGTCCGGTTGGGATCAGCAACCCAACAAGACAAACATTTACAAAGGACAATCAGGATTGCAAAGAAGATCACTGGCTCCTCTCTGCCCAACCCCCCAGGACCTATAAGCCTCCCAAGTCAGGAAAAATCATCGCTGACCCTGGTCACATATTCTTTCAATTGCTCCTGTCTGGTTGGGACTACAGACCTCTAGGTGCCAAAACAAGCCGGCAGGGGAACTGCTTCTCTCCACCCGCCATCATACTCATGCTCAACAGCTAACTAGCTACAGTATAGCCTGTCACTTTAACTTGTTCATTTTTATATGACAATGGTCTTTATTGTGCAAATCTCTGCACATAATTTATAGTCCTGTAAATGCATTGTCCTGAAAATGCCTGTCCCGTACTTTTTATATTCCAGTATGTATATATTGTGTAGTGCCTGTACAGTGTATTCTATGATATTCGTAATTTATTACCTTCTGCTTTATTGTCTTATAAGTTATTGTCTCTAATTTCCCCGCGAGGGAGTACGGCTACAGGAGTGAAATTCCTTGTATGCGCAGCGAACGTAACCAGCAAACTTGAAAACGAATTCTGAATGTAGCTGGCTCCTTTTAACTCTCCTTGTTTTAATCCGGCCATGGAAAAGCATACAGAATATCTTTAGGTCCTGAATTCTGCGCACGGCAGGCGGATAACGCAACCCATCAAGACGTGGCCTCAGCAAGGAGAAGCTGGGGGATTCGCCGCAAATCACCCAGCTTGCATCTCACGGAAGACTCCAAACTGCCAGCCTTCTGAGGCTGATTGGCACACGTTGGGAGGGATGTAGTGAGATTCGGGACAGGAGATCTGGCCGCCTGGCTTTAGCTGGTCGGAAGCGGTGACCTTGATGAAAATCTTTCAAGCAGTTACTTGATTTCAGACAGGGGGTGGGTGAGGCAGGGAAGGTGAGGTCAAGACTTTCGGCATGGGGGTGGGGCCGTGTGGAGGAGGGGTTTTGTGTGTGGCGGGGCTTTATGTGGGGGCGGGGTTTGTGGGCAGAGCAGGGGTAGCAGGATCATGAGAACCCTGTGACAACATGCTTGAGACTTGGAGGTGAAAAAGAAGGGGTGAGAATGAGAAAAAGGTGATGGTTTGAGGGTCCATGCTGGTCACGGATGCACTCATATGGGGACATGATGTGGGGGAGAGGCGGGGGAGAGGGGCTGCTTGCAGCCCTCTGAGCACAGAGTGCCTGACAAGCCCCACCAACCTTTTATGAAAGCTATCTATCTTCCAATTCGTTATTTGGGATGGGGTCATGGGGGGTCTGGAGCTTATCCCATTCGGCACAGGGCCCACAGCAGGGGTACTCCCAGACCGAGATGCCAGTCCATCACAGGACATAGGCATCCCACACTGGCACATGAAGGGCAATTTAAAGAAACCGCATCACCGAAATGCAGCTGGATTGTGGGAGGAAAAACATGGAACAAAAAGAGAACTTACAAGAAACAGGCTGGAGGTGTGAGGTGACTCTGCCGCTCCCTGCACCACCACTGCATCAACCCACTTTTTTGGGAACATGCAATAAAGTTTTTAAATGGCATTGCAGGGCCTCTGATGCAAGGAAGTAAAATGTAAGGAGTCCATTCGCCAAAGTGCTTTCCCATCCATCCTCAATTTGTGGCCTCTCCAGGGAACCAGAAAGTTCTTCCAACACCGACGAGATCCGTGACCGAGTCAGGATTGCGTGTTCTGTACACACCGGCTGCGGTTTGGGGATGGAGCCGCTCGGGCGGTTTATAAAGCCGCCTTATCGATTAGTGGCCCTCGGAGGGCGTTCTGATTAAGATTAACCGCACCGTTTACCCGGCTGACTTGCGCTCAGGGCTACATGGCGGCCTGTTAATCTCATCTCCCCGTGAGAGCCCACGCTCTTCCCGCTAGCTTAAATCAATCACGGGGGAGGGGCTCATTTAGCAGGAGATGGCGTCGTCCTCTAATTGTGTGCTGATGTGAAAGAGGCGACAGGGAAAACGTCACCTGGGGGGAAGAGGGGCGCACCCCACCGTCAGCTTGAAGCGTTGAGGTCACCGACCGCTGTCGGAATCACACGGCAGCTGGCCGAGGCCTGACTGTTAGCCGCCGTTCCGATATACCCAGTGCGTCTTCCAGAACCAGCACTGCCATGTTTGTTTGAGGGTATTTCGTCTCACAGATGTTGAAGGGGCTATAATCTGAGAGCTGTCTCTCTCTTTCACCTGCCTTTCGAGAAGGGGGAGGGGGTGTACTATTTATCTAAATGTTGCTGAGGAATGTACCGGAAAGTGTGGCAGCATTTGGATTGAAGTAAAAAAAAAAAAAAAAAAAAAAGTGTGGGTCTTACAGCAGCACAAAGTAATCAAAAACCCCCAAGCATCAGCTCTTGGCCTGAATTTACAGTTAGCATTTCTCGGTTTTTACAAATAATCAAAAATGCAGCTCATTTCATGTATAGTGGAATGGCAGTGGGGGGGTTAGGGGGGTAGGTTTCTATCAACATTTAATCGGAGGAACAGGGAAAACTGAAATATGCACTAAGGCCACCTTGTCTTGGGAAATATCATCTATAATTCATGCGGAGAGGTGGTGGCAGGAAACACGTTTTTTTTTTTTTTTAACGCGGGTATGAATAATACATTTAAAGGTATCAGAAATGAGGCATCCCTTTAAGGGGATTCAACATTTTTACCGCCGGTGTGGCAGGATGACGAGGGCTACGCGACACGTACATAAACCATGTCCGGAAACATCTGCACCCTAGACAAGGTCTATAAATCGCGATGCTATTCATGATTATATTTAAGTGCTCTTCTGGTGGGGGCTTCTGAGAAGATGCCTCTACATCAAGCATGTTATCTCCTCCCCTGCAGTGACAGCCATCATCATTTTCCGTCCATCCTTTAGAGACCGGCGGTTGAGATATTGAGCGGACGATTGAAAATATATGGCCGCGATTCTCTGTAAAACACGGATGAAAAGGGGAATGCTTTTTTTCCCGTTTTTTGTGTTCGGGCCGTAAACTGCGTGTGCGCGGTAAAATCCCAAACCCAGTGCCCTCCGTTGTGGGATGTTTTTCACAGATGTTTTACGAACATTAAACCTCATCCTTAAAAAGAAAACCACTCTCCCAGCAGCTGAGTTGATCATACCGCGTCGCCCTCACATCTTAGCATGGAGCAGAGATACTGAACTGGTAACAAACCCCATCCTGTTAAATCCCGCGGGGCCGTAAGGCAATATTTTGATCTGCAGCCCTTAATGAGCTCAATTTGCCCCATGGGATCATAACGGATCACGTAACAGAAAAGGACAGTCAAATTTTAAAAAATAGTTTTGAATATATTACTATATTACATGCAGAAATCTGTGTGAGGATACAAAAAAAAAGCATGCCATCGTACTGGAGATAAAAAAGGCATGACATCCTAAAGTCTTACATCTCTATATCATACCAGGATGACTCAGATACACTCATTAAACAATATTTATACAGAGGAATGTAATGTGTCGGTTCACAATAATTAACAGTACGGAGATGTATCACGTTTTCAAACACTTTCAGCTCACTCAGCTCATCTATTCTCACATGCAATTTCACTGTGTTACCTCTTGGCAACCTTTACGAATTCCCCACCATCTGCTTTGAAAAGTGATATGTCTTTCTTTTGTCCAAGATCTGCACCGCTCTGCGAGTGCGGAACGAACGTGTCAGTACCCAGGGAGCCCCCGGTCATGTGGAGACATGTCAGAATCTGGCAGCGGGATGAGAGAGAAGGTGTAGTTTCACAACGTCGCGATGAGGATGGATGTGTGATCTGTGAATAATGAACTCGTCTCAAGATAAAGCCAGATAGAGGGTTGGTCCTAGAACTGACCCTTGGGGCACCACTGAACAAAGGTTACGGTTACATGGCTGCCTATTCAGACCAGGCAGTAACACCAGTCACCACATTAAGCCTCACTGCTAAACCAGCATACATTCACAAAGCAGGACACATGCTTTGACATTTAATGATGTAAAATAAACGTAATGATTGTACGACTGTATTTTGCCAGATTTCCCTTCTAAAACATTGCAAAAGCTTAGCATTCATTTATATAATACTGTCATTATGTAAGGATTACTAAAATACAGTGTTGTTTGACTGAAATTACTCTTCTAGGCACAGAAATAAATTATTACCAACATACATGCAGTGGCACAATAGATTCTGAAAAAAACGTATGGCTAAGGACAGAGCAAGAATAAATTAATTAAATGATCACATATAATTACTGTATTTATTGTGCTACAGTATTATTCAGCTGCTGACTGGACTTCAATCCAAAAGCTAAGAAAGACGTCACATGCTTATGAGCTGTGTGCAATTGACTAGAATCGGTGTTACATTTTACATACAGCTACAAAATTTGCGGTTTGGCCGCTACTGTTAAACCACTTCATCTGGGGAGCTCTCAGTTGAAACGTATTGTGTGGAGTCCACCACCCCCCCCCCAACCTGCACCCCCACTGTAGTCCGTTATGGAGCCAGTAGATAAACTGCCCACTCATTTCACCTAAAAATCTATCCAAAAAAAATCCACCCCCACAAGTTCCCTGCAGATGAAATGGATTAGATTCTTAGACAAAACACTGGCCCTGGTAACAAACCCTGGGTTGATACATCAGGAAACAATGCGAAATGGCAGCAGGGTGACGGCTTTGTGGCTCACATTTATAGACGGCTAATGTCGAATGCTAAATTGTGACTGCTAAGCTGCCATCACTGAAAAAAACCCAGAGAATGAACAGCAAATAAGACCTTTCTTCGAGGGGAGTAAGACACAAAATTGCCTGTTAATACCACATTTTTATTTCAGTAAATCCAGGGCTTTTGTTGAACGTGGTAGTAATAGCAGATTAAAAATACCATTAGGCTAAGTAATAATGAAAGCCTTACTCCCGGCCAAGATGCTGGCAGAGAGTAGCCGACCTTATCGGAGGACTCTCAGGTAAATACACACTCAGGGCTCTGAGGTGCTCTCCTCAGCGTCTCTGATTACGTTCAGGGAAATTAAGGTGGTCTTAAGTCTTTCTGCGTATTACCGTGGGAACTGTAGAAACGCCCCAAGGTGCCCTTGACTTTGCTCCCAGAATTCCTTGGGGCAGCTTGATCCTCTGATCAGAAGTGTTGGTCTAGCAGAGGTGGAGGAAGGCAACAGACACCACATAGTGGCTGCAGCTGGAACTGCACCATCTTTTTGTTCTTCTCATGATTGGCTGCACCATCCTGCCCCCTCAAACCCATCCCATTGCTGTTTGGCATGAGTTCCTGTTCACCAGCATTGCTGGCTTCTCCCCATTCATTACTATGGGGAAAACACTAATCCCAACAATGACGACCTTAACCCGTACCCAGCTCTAACCATAACCATAACCATAACCATAACCATAACCATAACAAGTAACCAAGCAAAACATGAGACTTTTGGCATTTTTAGTTTTTTGATTTAATTCACAGATCTTTGAAGGGACCAGAAAAATGGTCCCAACAACATCAAAATTTGGTCCCCACAATGTAATATAATCATAATCCACACCCACACACACACACACACACACACACGCACACACAAACACACAGACACAAACAGGTAGGGCAGGTGTCTTCTTCTGCTTCCAAAATGCCATTCACCTTACTTCCTATCCCGCGTTCGGACCAGGATGCCCGTCTGAGCACCGCGTCTCTGAAGCCTAGCTCAATTTACAGGCTGTCAGCGCAGCTACGCGTTCATAAACAACTTCCCGTGTACCTGCTAATGCGTGGCCAAGATACGTGTGGGAAAAAAAATAGGCAGCACCAAAGACTCCTTCAGAGGCACTGTGCTTCTGTAGCACATATTTAGTGACCGGGTGTAAACCTGATATATAAAGCCCTGAATGAGCCTTGCACATACTCAGAAAGACAGATATCACGTGGAGAATAGACAACACAAACCCTGCAGGGAGAAGCTCCATATGTGCGTCTGCTCGCGCCAGATGTGTGGGCATCTCGGAGAACGCTGCCACAACTGTCTCCGTCTTCATCACATCCTTCCCAAGCACCTCACGCAGCGCGTGACGCCTCATAACGCTGCTATGTATTACGGCCTTTTCGATTAAATACCGCATGCCTCACAAAGGTTAATGGCCCTTGCTGCGTGTGACCTTTAGCGATGCTGTTTGCCACTTAGGTCAAACGTCTGAGGAGTGTGCCATAGTCAACCGCCTCATAAAAGCGGGTCCTGCATATTTAATACGGCATTTCGCTGCGCTGTTTCCTCCACGCAGACCGGTCAATGCCGTTAACAGGCAAGAGAGACTCATTACTTTGTGTTTGTGGTGACTCTCTTGGGGTAAATATGTGTTTTTTCCTGGCTTATACTGCTTTCCGGTGTGAGGAACATGATCTGTCTTCACACATGGGCTTTTTTTTTTTTTATCGCCTGTTATCCCGGGCAAAAAGATAGGAGCGTTCTCATCTGAAGAAGACATGCCACTTATCATCTAGTAGTCCGATGTCCATTAGTGTGTTTGACTGCAGATGCCACAGGTTCTCACTTTATCAGGGGCTTGGGGAGAAGGGAAGGAACTCATTGCCGCCACGAAATATGTAGCATGTCACTTTAATATGAGGTGGAGTGTGATGAGAGGACAAAAAGACAGCTCTCCCCACATCTTCAATCAGACGGTGCACCATTCAGGGCATATTTAGAGAGGGAGAGTGAAAAAAAAATCAATATTCAAAATGCCAAATGAATATTATGGGAGAAGGAATATTTTATCAAATGAAGGAGGAAATGGGATATGAAGAATGACCCAGTGCGGGAGAGTCAATGGGCTGCCATGACAACGCGCGTTTAACGGCGGCCCGGTGCCGCAGAGATTAACGGCAGCTGCGCGATATGGAGCGGCCTCGCACTGCTGACTCGGCACATTATGCAACGCGTCCGGATCGGCGCCAGTGCCACATCAGGCGGATTTCCTGCGTGGAGACGATCGATCCCGTCGAAGTCCGAGGCCGAGCGCAGGCTGTTGCGGGTGCGGGAAATGAGATCACACAGGTAATCTGTCATCCTGTTCCCATCCGGCGTCTTCCACGAGACGTCTGTTCATAAATCACAAACATTTTAATTATTCTGTTTTTTTTCCCTTTTCTTATGCCGATGTAGCTGAGTGAGTCGGTTTGGCGCAGATCCGTGCTTCGGCATCAGGCTCGCGGGGTGGGGGGTGCGGGGTGGGGATGAGAGTCGATAAAGGCACATGACTGAGGTGCATATCGTGACGCGCCCGTAATTCTGCCCCCTGTCTCACCGATTCGCCGTTGCAAGGCTGGGGTGTGAAATCACGCTCATTTTTTCATTCGCTCTGACTGACTTAATACCGCTCAAACGGCATGCTGGACTTCATAACATGAATTATGAGAATGAACAGAAATAAACAGAGTATGGTCTGCCCATCCATGGGTTTATCTATTTCAGACGTGAAATAATTTCTCCTCAGTACTGCAGCCACTATGACATGGGATAGAAGAGGAGGAAGCACTGTTTTGGGGTGGTATTGTACTTCTATTCAGCACCATCCTTTTGAATTTTTATAAAGGGGATCTGAGCATCTCCAATATTGTCTGCTGTTTAGATCTATTAAAAACACCTCAGGGGATATTCTCTGAAAAAAATGAGTATTTAAGGGCTGCAAATATCCCTCGGAAAAATCCGCCTGGGAAAATTCCAGGAGAGCTCGACCTGCAAAAGAGAGTTACGGCAAACCTGGATCCTATCCCAGGAATGTGAGAGGGTAAAGACGAGTGGGATTCCAGTCCAACACGGGGTACACACACACACACACACACACACACACACACACACACACACACACACAGAAAACTGGGGCAGGAATTAAGCTTGTTGTTAAGACCTGTTGGGGTGAGGCCACAGTGCTACTACTGTGAGCTACACACAGCGGGTCTTGAGGACACAGATAGGACTGACCAATGGCAGCACAGAGATAAGAAAACTGGTTAACCGTGAATGAAAGGTTGTAAGTTCATGTGCCAGGAGTGACCCTAACCTGGCACCAGTGTGAAAAGCGCTTAACCCGCATTATTTAAGTCGAAATATCAGACTGCATGAAGAGGTTCACTGTTAAAGGGCAAATTATGTGACACGGCGAGAGAGCCTGCAGAGAATATGTGTCCAGAACCTGGCCTTTTCATTCCTGACCGATGGATGTTTGGTGTATCCAAATCACGCTGTGACTCTGCTGTTCCTCTCCCTGGAGACCAGAGCTGGGTACCTTTAAAGGTCCTCATTAAAAGCCTACAGTTTCTGGGCCTTATGGACTAGTGTGGAGCGACAGTGTGAATGTTTGCTGGACATGGTCAACCCACCACAATGCATTCTGGGAGTTGTACAGTGATGCAATCAGGGCTCTGTGAGAGATCTGGCAATCACGCCCTCTCACTTTCCTTTAGAAAATCAGCGACTGAGTGACTAAACTTCCAAGCCTTTCTTTTCCCTGGACAGCCAGGGAAGAATGCCCCTGGTTTAACGATTCTCATGGAGATGAGACACTTTTTTGATTGAATATTACTCACAATGGACTGACACTGCACTGACACAGCTTCCATATCCCTGCTGGCCATGAACCTGATGCAGCCTCATTACCTCAGAGCCAAAGAGTAAGAAGAAAAGCCATCCAGATACTCTCCCTTTACGAGCCACCTTAATCCTAGGCTACACCCCAAACTCTATTCCTTATCCAAGCAGAAGACCAGCTTGGTGCTATACTCAACAATACTGAGGTACAGTATGTATAACCATAGTCCCCTTTTTCTTATAAACTCCATAATTATTAGTCAAGTTACGTTCTCTCAGGTCTATTAATGTTATCAGAGCTTTCTGGCAGGTGTAGCTGAACTGAAGAGACTGTTGAATTTGTCTGGATAGAAAGGAAAATTAGGATAAAATTAAAAATGGCAATGAATTAAAAACATAAGTGGGCAGCAAAGACTTATTTATAATTGTGCAATGAGAGGTATCAGCGGTTGCAATTTCCAATTTACTTTTGTAATTTGAAGCTCCGTACATGAGCAATAGAACAGAAGACACTCTATAGATACCTTCTTGTTTTGGCCATCCATCGCTCTGTTCTAGTTGCTTGCCATTTGAGAACGTATGTCAGTCATCTAATGTTACCTGTCAAGTCTGAAGGCAGCCGGCACACCAGAATCCAGCCGTGGAGGAGATCCGATGCCTTTGAGTTTACTGGACGAGCATGAACTTGTACGTCCGTTTGAGCGCCTCCAAGAAGATCCAGCAAAGTGAAGCCATCACTGTCAATGCAGGGAAGACATAGCTGCTGAAAAGAGATAATGAACCCGCCAATGGAAAGACGAAGTAATCGCCAATTCACAGACGACGTTGTGATCAAGTCCAACAAGATGGCGCACGGATGATGTAGCTGACAGCAAAACTGTCAATTAATAGATGATCACTATTCCACAGACCACATAGCCACCAATGTTCAGAGTTTGGTATAGCTAAGAGGCATCATAGCCATTGACATCTGGATGATGTAATTATTGATTTACAGACATAACTATCAAAGCATAGAGAAAGTGGCTGGCAATTTAGAAATGACATGCACGGATTACGTCATACTTAACTCAGTAGCATCATAGTGGTTGATGTGTGGATGATGTAATCATTGATTCACAGATGATGCAACCAGCAAGGCATAAATTAAGTAAATGCCAATTCAAAAATGACGTAGCTATCAAAGCACAGATTATGCTATTGCTAGCTCACAGGTGTCATGGCTGTCAATGTGCAAATGACATAATCACTGATTCTTGGATGACTAGTGATGTAGCCATCAATGAGCAGATTATGCAATCACAGATATGTTACTATCAACATCAAGCTAATTCAAAGCTGGCCTGCAGGACTGTCAAACCCTTGACTTTCACTGCAGAGCCGCAAGACAACTAGCCGTCAGGCATCTGCAAGCTGCCTGACGTTTTATCCTGAACTCCGTATGTAAAGTTAATAGCATTTTAACGAAATTGTCAATCCCAGGCAGCCGCATGTGTCATATTACATAGCGTGCGGGCCTTGCCTTGTTTTTGGTGATGAAAGACATTATCCCTAACAGCGGCAAGGAAACAGCCCGCTTTCTTTGCCCATCGGATGGCGGCATTAAAAACTGATCCATTTCTTGCTGACAATTTCCATTTCAATCTACATTTATATAACCTCGGTCGAGGAAAACCCATTTAAAGGACCCTTTCCTCACCGCCTGGCATGCTCTTCTTTCACAATAAATCAGTAGCACAAGGTGAATGATGTCAGCGGTGACTTTATAAGGTACCCCCCTATTCAGATTGACTTCGCCTGTACATCAGCTGTCTAAAAGTGTTCTCTGAGCGATCAAAGAGCCATCAGTTTTGAGTCAGAGCCCGGGCATGAAATATTTCCACCTATGGTTAAGCTTGACACTATCCATCCATTCTAAAAAAAAAAAGACTAAAGAAGTATTAGATATTGCAGGGGAGCACTCGATATCATGGCGAAAATATGAGGATCGATGGCGACTTTTCACATTAAAAACACCTGGAACTTTCTTCTGTGTATCAAAATGTTTGTTTATCATTTCAAAATTAAAAAGCAAAACGAAAAAAAAATGTGATGTTGGCTGCATTTCTGAATTTTACACACAATAATAAAAGAAAAACAGGAAGATACCCCAGATCCCCAGGTTGAAAAAGATGCAATTTGCGCATTTAAATCCAGCTGAGCAGGTTACAGCTTCGAAAATTCGATAAGGCAGCTTTGCCCTGCGATGTTTCTTTTAATTCAGTCGGTGCGGAACGTGCTACGAGTCCGAGTGTGCAGAGCTCGGCCTCATACTGAGCGACACCATAACATCGCTCCTCTATTAAACATTCACACTGTCCTCCTTGTTGTCGGCGAACATTTGTGAAATTTTTAAAGGTCGTATTGGGGTTTAAAACTGCTTTAATGGTGCGTGAAGAGTGTAGGGGAGCCAGCATATCGCTTAGATAACGAAGGTCCCGCATTGGGGTCGGAGACGGAAACGATTCCGGAGCGGCATCATTATTTACTTTGTTCTGGAAGAAGCAAAATGGTAAAAAAACAATAAAGGAAAACTCTGACTAAACAAGGTTAGCGTGAGGACAGGCAGGAGTGCTAAGATGCTATGGATGAGGGTCTCCTGATCATCTGGAATCTTCCAGTAATCACCCGGTCCTTCAGAAGAACATATTCACTTTATCAGATAGCTGTCAGTCACCTGTCAATCACAATCAGACTTAAATCCTGGGGAAGGTATGGATCTCTTCTTCCCCGTAGGACGGATGTTTCCCTGTAGAATGAATTCCGATTCCACGGGCATAAAACAGGACTGGATTAACGAGGCACTAAATGGAGACTGTGCCAGGGATGAGGGTATTATATGAAGGGCGTGAGAGAAGGCACGGCCTCTCGTGAGGCAGCCGCGGCGCTCTGACTCGGGAGGAATAACATAAACATCCTGGCAATTTGACGCCAGGCCTTCTCCAAGCAGCTCCCCTCGCAGCAGTGCCTTTCAGAAGATAAATTGTGATTGGTCGGAAGGTTCTTCGGGGAGGAATGAAGCTGCGGAGCGTGGCGAGATTAAATGCGGCGTGCTGATTTACGGCGTCCGGGGGAACGCGGCGGCGGCGGTGGCGGCGGCACAGCCCGTGTGACAGCTTTATCGGTACAGACAGCGTAACGGTTCCACTTCCTGTTGTCCTGCTATTTTCACTGTGCAAAATCTGGACAATGACTTACTTAAAATGACTTAAATGACTTTCATTTTATATATAAATACTTATATATACTGTATATATAAGCTCTTTATAAAACAAAAAAGGTTGCAAAATGCAATCATATCTGTACCAAACATAAAAATGTAATGAACATTAGTCGATCTGTATCAAATACAGACATGTCACAAACATTCTGATCAGTGCCCTCAAACAATATTCAAAACTGCTACAAACGCGAAGGTATCACAAGCAGAATCAAACAGAAAGGCATCAGGATAATCTGTTATTGTGCTGGAAAATAAATATCCTTGGCTCAGCTCAGACCAATGAAACGTGCGTGGATGGGTGTGCTAGGCAGCTCAGCATTGAGGTATGTGCAGCGGGACGTTCCAAAAACTGAGTTAATGGAAAAGATAAGTCATTTCAGCCCGATTTACATGTGGCTGTCATAACTGGCAGGACGATCCATCCAGAAACCCCATCTTTTCTCGACGGCCCTTCAATAAGCTCCTCAAAACCCATGTGCTCTCACACACGCAGGGTGACATCCTGCCAGGTCGTACAGGCAGCTGGCCATACTGTTGTGGAGTATTGATGGGAATAACGATACCTCATGAACCATTTGCAGTATTTTTTGAACCCACTAGATGGTGCTCTTGGCTTGCTTTGGGGCATGCTTTGAGCCCTTTTTTGATGGAACCATTTAGTGGGGTCAAAAAATACTGCAAATGGTTCATGAAGCATCATCTTTGTCATCACTAGTGTGGAGGGTGATGGATTTGGGAGGACGGTCTTCTCAGTGGTCCTTCACGGATCCAGATGCCTACACAGCCCAGAAAGAGACACAACACTAATATCAGCATTCTGCACATAGTTTCTGGAATATGCCATTTTGTGGCAAGTCTGGGTGATCCTCTAGATTTCCTCAAATCAAGAATGCAGATTTGGGTATATATACAGTAGGGACATGCACCTACTATCATTGTGAGAGTACTGTGTGTGTCTAGGGGGGTAGGGGCTTCAGGGTTGATTTGACCCCTACTGGTGATGAAACTAAAGATAGGACCTTACCTCAAATGGCTCCTTCTGGGAGAAGATGCATTGAATGCCACTAAGAATAGCCTGGTTTATGTTGACTGATGGATAGGTACTGTACACACTCAAACCGTCCAATCAGCATTTAAATAAGAAAAAAATCAAAAGAATAGAAAAAAACTGAGACAAAGAAATCTCCCTGTAGCACACAGC
Organism: Mormyrus proboscirostris; assembly: GCA_026779585.1. Lineage (NCBI taxonomy): Eukaryota > Metazoa > Chordata > Actinopteri > Osteoglossiformes > Mormyridae > Mormyrus > Mormyrus proboscirostris. The sequence continues at coordinate 23,105,040 of JAODKF010000068.1, forward strand.
TAGAGTCCGATAAGCACAGTTAGCCACAAGAAACCCCCCCCATTCAAATCCATTTAAAAGATGCATCTCTGTGCCCTCACACTATAGGAGGCGCCGATGGGAAGGTTACATCGCGGTGGAAAGGGGGAAATCATCACACCCCCCTCTGCGTCCAACAGGCAGGAACAAATGCAGGTCGCACGGACTGGAGTGGGGTGGGAGATCAGTCACAAAGCGATTGAAATCACCCCCCCCCCCCCCCCAACCATGAATCACCTACAGAAACTGAAGAGTCAGGTGGTCACATGACTGCATAGAGCAGGGGCATAATTCAACTATGGCTTCTCTGACAGCCATTTTAAATGGTGTATTGTTGGTCTGGAGGTCATGCTTTCAGATGTGTGTTTGGCTCTTTAGCCTGACGGCGCTAATATATGAAAAGCTAAACACCATTACTGGTGGAAAAAAGGGATAATTCTCATGGTATTCGTCAGCCTTCGCTTAGAACATCCCGTCTGCCGATTACCTTAAGATACATTCTGTTGGGAATCCACAAGGCATCCAATAGGCTTTACTCAGACGAAGGTTTCACAACCCAGTCCTCAGGCACCCCCAGACGGTCCATAATATTGCTACCCATCTCCCAATCGAAAACACCTGGTACAGGTGCGCTGGGAGGGAGCAAAAATGCGGACTCTCTGCAGGGCCTTCTGAACTGGGATGGGAAGTTACTATACACCAACTGCGTATGGGGATACTTTCAAAGGCCTTTCCTCAGAGCAGTCCTACAAGCTGGTACGTGGGCTTTTATAGAGATCGCATCGCATATCTCCCCGCAGCACATGGGAAGATCTGGGCTCTCTGTTGCCCAGAAAACGTGTATACATGGGCAAATGGGGACAGAGATTTTGCACATGCTAAGCGCATTAGCCTGTGACTTAACTTGGCTGCTGTGTGCATGGCTAAGCTGAGAGAAGCTGAGTGTGCCTCTGAGTTCATTAGTTATTGGAGGTCATTAAGTGCAGAACCCCCAGCCACTCAAGGGACTGTCTGACCCTGATTTCTCAAAAATAGCTATCTATTTACCTAAAATGATACATCTATCTATCTATCTATCTATCTATCTATGTAAAAGGATAGATCTATCTATCTACCTATCTATCTATCTATCTACAGTATACTGTTTGGGTTCTGTAGGTACTCACAAGGTTGGTGTGCTGTGCCTTTTCTCCGCAGTACGAGTGTGTCAGTAAAATGCACCCAAGCGTATGGCTTGCGGGTACCGCATCAGGACAGCGCACCTCTGTATGAATCCGAAATCTGCAGAGAGCCTCCTCACAGCGCCGGAGACTTTTAGTCTTTGCATGGTTCTCTGCTAGCAACCCCCCTCCCCAGCCACCCCCCGCCAGCTTTTCTCACACTAAAACCAAAAATATACAGCACGGTGCAAACACCTTAGGCAGTCAAAGAAAAATGATATTTAAATGATCTTCATATTGGTGTCAAACTATGATATTATATCTGCCAAATTGCGTCAACCTCTCCTAAAATCACCCCAGTATTTGCAATAACTGTCAAATATACCCATACATTTTTTGACTTGACCAGTATCTTGCCTTGTTTGGCTAATCAATACCTCGTGGGGTTACTTAATTAACTAATGAAGTTAATTAATTAATAGAGCTAAAATTAAACAAATAAATGGAATGGCTGAGGGGCCCCTGAGGGGAGCCTGGTGTTCTTTTTTGGAGAACAGGAGAAATTATTGTTTATTTTTTATTGTGCTGTTGTTAAATTGCATATGGTCTAATGTTAAATTGTGTTTTGTTTTTTTGAGCAAACATACAATTACTCCCCAGATAGAGAGCTTTAAACATTTCCTTTGGCAGCCTAAGGCTTTAGCACAGTACTGTACATGTATCTGGGTGCTTGCATACTGTGCATAGAAGTAGCAGTGATGAGCCTTTTAATCACTGATCTCCAGAACAAGATGACCTCTGCTCTGTTTACTCTTAGAATGCATTGCCTGCATGCAGATTTCGGGGAATCCCAGTCAGATTAATTATCTGGCTTGCTGCTAAGAGATGCATGTTCAAACGCAGATCTTTTTCAATTTTTTTGCTACTGTCATTGACCTTATTCCAGATCGCATTGCTCTGTTAAACACACTCTGTTAAATTTTCCGTCTCGGACTTGTTAACAGTCCTTGAAGCGTCATGCTTATGCTCCGGATAGCTGCATAAGAATATGGCGGAAATTCTGCAGCCGACGCAGAAATGCAGCCACTTGGAACTAGAATCTGTCTATCCGTCCATTTTCTGTAACCAGTACAGAGTCATGACAAACCTAGAGCATGATCCAGGAAGCACAAGGCAGGGGACACCTTGGACAGGATGCTGGGCGATCAGAGGACACAAGGTATGGGACACCCTGGATGAGTTTGCTGGCCCATCACAGGACACAATGCAGGGGACACTCTTCAGGGGATGCTTAGCGCATCTCAGTGATTCTGTTTTCTATTAAAAGCTTTCCTTTTTTGCTGTTGGCAAACAGATTTTCTACCAAATGCGTTTCTACAAAAAAGCCAAACCCAGGTGAAGAACAGGCAGGTGATTCCATTCCACTACCAGGACAGAGAACTACCACAGGCCAGTAAACCTTGGGACCTCCTCAGAGCAGGAGGAGCAGACTTATCCTCAGTCCCAACGATGCAACACAAACCATTCATCGTCACTCATGACGTTGGCTCCAGTCAGGAGGACACACTGGATAGGCACACACTCACACAGAGAACAGTCATTCACACACGGGGCAATATAGAGACACAAAGACACCTGACCACACGCTTTTGGACTGAGAGGGCATAGAGGAATCTGTGGCATCTGGAGTAACGCTACCCGCAGTGATCTGCAGCGTGTTTTTCAGGCATCTTCTCTCTGTGACATCACATGGTTAATAGCACAGCAACGGCTCTCCCTTCAACTGCCTCGTCACCGGTCGGATCACTCAACACCCAGGCAGAATCCTCAACAGGCACGGCTTCAGCAAATCCCCACACATCTCAGAAGCTGTGGGCGCGGAGGAAAGGTGCGAAGGTGGGGGGGCATGGAGAACGGCGAGTGGGTGCGTTTCCTGTCAGCGTGTCAGCAAGCACGGGCGGAAATGGAGGAAGACCACGAGAAAGGGCCATAACACCATAAATGACCAGAAAGCCCTCAGCACCTTCCAAGAATAGCTAAGACGACAAAACTGCTATTCATTCAGCTGCCACAATTTTCACTATATTTTACACTTGGTACCACACAACACCTCAGTTTTAGTACCCGAATTCAACAGCTGGTACAATAATCCTATTGCGTGTGCTACTGTAGGTGTTTTCATAACCTCCATTTGTACTGTCACAGTATTAAGTTGAAGGCTGTTTTTGCTTCCCCCGGTTAAACCGGCAGCTGGATATCAGTATTACTCACGATACCACCCCCCCCCCCGCCGTCCTCTGAACCCTGTCGTCTAGCTACCGCAGGTCGGTTCCGCTGAGGCCGAGTTGTGGCTCGGATTGCAAGACAAACGGTGACGTGTGACCTTCTTGCCGAAGGACGGGTGAGTGGAGCCTGAGGCGAAGACGCCCAAGCCTGGAGCCCCTCTGTGGCTCAGCGCTCTGAGAGAAAGGGGGCGTCGTCTATTGTGAAGACATCCCAAAGCCCCAGATTAGATAAAAGCAACTAAAGGCTTTCAACTTTTAGGATAACCCCCCTGCCAAGACACGCAATGGATATTTCCCAACACGAACATTTCCCAAGTGGTACCTGCTTCCTGCATTGAGACTGAAAATGCTTATTGTTCATAACAATAAGTTAATAATGAATGGGCAGAATAGTACCTGAGCACCAGGCCGCTGTCTAACCCAGCCAAGCCTGACTACCTTCAGGGGAATGAGTATTATTTTCCATTTTCCCCCCCAGTTCTGGCCTATTTAATAAAACCGCGCATGCACTTGCTGTTACTCCATTTTGTTTATCGGCTCGCTGATTACTTGCCCCTCCTAAGTCATCCGTATTAATGCTGTTTGATGCGGCTGCGTGTTAAAAATGACGCACAGTGTCGCGTCCGTTTAACTCGGTGAGGACATTTCAGATGATTTTCACTCTTAGGTCGAGTTTTTTTTTACAATACCATGCGTAGTAGTGAGCCATCCGCAGACATATGGTAAAGGTTAATCGATAAATTATGCAGAGTAAGACATTACGGACATTAAATACAGTGATAAAGTACACTGTACATTATTATTGGCTACAGTACTGTACAGTACTATACTGTGCAGTACTATACTCTCCCGAATGAAATGGATTGTGTCGTTTCGGCCCATTCCTCAGGTCATGATAGAGCTTCAGGGATGACAGACAATGACAATGGTCCCTCAGCGGACAAAGGAACAACGAGAAAACGTACCGTTACACATTTCACACATGTCTTTTTTGGACGTTGCTGCGGATACAGGGGGCTACTGTATTGTAACACGACCATAACAAATTTACAAACACAGTTCGTAGCCCGTTTGGGGAGAACTCGGTAATCGTAGTAGTGGGCTAATCTCAAATCCCTGTTTGTGTTAAACTGAAGAGCTGCTGAACAACATATGTGATATAAATAGGTCAGATGGTTGTAAAACCATAGACGCCGTTGATTCGAAGCAGTGGCGCAGGACAAGGCTGATGTGCGGCAGAATTGCTGACAGCCTGATGGATAATTAGGGAACCAACCCCCCCCCCACCACCCTGTAATTCAGGGAGGAGTGACCATTATGACATTGCGTGTTGAATGATTTACCTGATAACCGTCAAGTTCTGATAACAGTGTCAGGCTTGTGCAAGCGTAGTATTTACACTATTAACAGGAACATTTGTATGGCCATTAAGACACTTATTAGACTATTTAACATTAATTTTCTTTTTCTATTATACTTAATATTATACTCCCTTTTTGCTTGAAATGTTTTTCTGGCTCAGTTCACATTAAAAGGCTCCAACTGGCTGTTCTGGGTTATAAAATCCTTTACACTTATCCAGCCAATTCCCAGCTGCATGACAAAAGTATTATTGTGGCCAGTGTTAAGCATACTGGTTGCAGATGTGCAGTGCCCTCGGGTTTATAGGGATATATGCCAGTGAGCCATTGTGAGGCTGCTTCTCATGGCTGGGATCCCCTTCCCAGGTTTTGCACGTGGAGATTTCACCACGCCTCACAGCGCGTGTGAGCGATGTGGGTACGCCATACTCATTCCACGTCCGATAAATTATCGGTAGCGTTTACTGTCGTTTGACGCACGGAGCGCTTCGCGGTTTACAGTAAACACTTCCTGCCTGTGTGGGCCGTTCTATTAACGGGAAATGAAACGTACTCTGCGTTTAGCCCCTGTTCTGTAGCCTTGGTCCTCTTAGCTTAATTTCCAGCATGATCGATGGCTACTCAGCCTTTGGTCCTATCCCATTACCCGTCAGCTTCGACCTTGGTGTCGCTGACCTCTTCCTCCACATCCTCCGTGACCTTCATGGCCACCAGCTGCCAGATGTCCCCGGCTCCCACCCTCAGCCTGTCGAGGCCGACAGTAGATCCAGTGGGGCCTCCCCACTGGCTGGAAGAGGAAAAATAGATGAAGAAGATTCTGAAGCTATTCCTTGTTTATATTTCCTGACTTGTGAGGGATCGGTATCCCCTCGACGGCGAGTGTGGTCCGGCACTGTCTGCTGTAGCCTTTGGATTTTTCTGCTTAGCTGTTCAAATTCATGGAAAGAAGATTCTATGCTATTTCTCTGTGTTTTTGGTTGTGCTTTTACAATGTGTGGATGGAATGACCTGAATGACCGGGTGTCTTCGCATCCGTTACTCAGGACAGCATCACAGGAACTCAAGGGCACGAGAAGCAGTTTAAATCTGGCTGTAAAACCAAGAATGTTTTAGCTGTATTCCTGAGCTAAAGTTCTCTCTCATTTCGGGTCCTTTGTGAAGTGTGTGGCCCTAAACTGATGTGTACGTGTTAGTATCACATCCCAGCCTGGCGGGGATGTGTTCCCTGCGATACCGTGAATCCACATCCTCTGGTTTTCTCTGGCTGGTTCTGATTCGCTCTGTGGGGTTCCTACCGGGCAGGTCACCCGGAGACACCTTGCCGGTCTCACCATGCGGCGTCTCTGCGGCCAACGTTATCCTCTTCCCCAGAAACGTCGCTCTGTTACTGGATCAGAATGGTTTAAATAAATGATGAGACGCTCTCCATTTTCAGAGCTGGGTGCTGGGACGTGTCCTGCCCAGAGCGAACAAAGAGAAAAAATGATTCAAATAAAATGGTGTTTAAAAATTGAATGGTTAGTTTTACTTTAAAAAGAAGAATCTGAGTTTGGCAAGATATTTCCCAGAACAGAATAAATTACTTCAACACTTTTATAGGACAAAAACTGATCTCGTATCTTTCCCCCAAGACATGATTCATGATTCTTGACATTTGCTGGCTAACTGACTGAGTCTAGAGGCCGTTGATGTGTCCAGAGACCCCATACGGAGGACAGAGGACACTTTGTCTGCTATTTTATTTTCTTTTACAGTGAGCTTTTGTGGTGGAACAATTGCAATATTAATATAAGCTTATTTACATTTACCTTGGTGACCACTAGACACGTAAAAGCACTTGGGCCGTCTGCTAATGTGACTTTCGTTCTTTCCCCAGATGCCATCGACACTGCTGTTAACGGTGAAGTGCACGAGGTAAACTTCACCGTAAAACAACTCGATCTGTCTTTCTAGCTGGTGACGTTATTGCCCCCGTTTGTGCTGAGGTGACCCGTGAGGTATGAGAGATTAAGGTCCGGCCCGGCTCAGTACTGTATAGTTTGAGCCGTTTGCAGTTTGATTCACTGTTCTTTAACTGGAAAATATGTGAACAGTATTAAATGTTTATACTATACAGTCAAATAAATCCAGCCATGTTCAGCTCTGTAAACTGTCAGTACGGCCGTGTGCTTCATTTTAAACTCATTTGTAGCGGTTTTTGTTCAGTTGTCTGAAAATCACCTGTACTATCGAAACTGTTTATCTGAAAACCAGAATGGCTTTGTTGTCCCGTGTGAACATTCACTCTTCGTGCCCAACAGGCGAGCAACGGCCCCACCGACGCTTACGCCGCGATCTCCAGTGTCGACCGCCTGCAGTCCGAGCCGGAGAGCCTGCGAAAGTGGAGAGAGGAACAGAAGGACAGGCTGGAGGCTCTGGGTAAGCGACGTGTCCTGGCGGGTCTTATTGAGGCTAGCGATGGCTGGGCCTAGTTGGGAGGGATGGGGAGGCCTTCGAGAGATGAGCCCTACAAGAGGGACGGCTGGGCCGGCTGTTGGGCCTCCTGGTCAGCGTCATTTGTGGAGCTGTGCACCTCCCCTCCTTCCAGACGCCAACTCTCGCAAGCAGGAGGTGGAGTGGAAGGAGAAGGCCAAGCAGGAGCTGGAGGAGTGGCACCTGCGGCAAGATGAGCAGCTGGAGAAGACGAAAGCCAGTAACAGGTAAAGCGGGGACTTCCCGAGTGGCTGGGGGCGAACGGCGGAGTGCAGAAACGGAGCTGGCGGAGGGACCCTCACAGGCCCTAGAGTACTGCCCCCCCCCATACCAATGAATAGGTCATTTATATCAAATAACTTGTTTTATTTGCATGACTTCTACAGTTTTGTATTTTGAATTTAAATATTTAATTTCAGCTTAATTACCAGGAACCTAAAAACTGCTGTTCAGTTTAAATGCGTTTAGTTTTAGTTATTCTGGAAAATGGGTAAATTGTGTTTCGTGAATTATGTAGCTCGTTCTGTTAGTTTAAAAAGAGTCGGCGTAGGAAGGCAGCGATCCTCTGTGATGCAGGAGCTGAACATTTGACCTGTCTCTGGGAAAAGATCCAGAGCTTACCTGAAGCGTAGGTGTTCCATTCACGGCGTTCTTTGGCGCCGAATTGGCACCTCGTCATGCGATAGAAACGAGATCGTCTGGCGGTCATTTCAGCCAGATGGAGGCTTCTGGTCAGCAGCCAGCCCTGAGAGCCGCACACCCTGGGACCGGAAGCATGCTGTAGTCCAAAGCTCCTCCCACCTTAAGCCGTGTAAATGCCCGTTTCCCAGAACCCCCGCGCCGACCCGCCTCTGTCACGCCCGCGCCCGCTGTTTGAATGTCTTCTTCTCCTTTTTACCACTCTCTCTCTTCTTTCCCGCCCGCCGCTTTCCTTTCGGACGTCTCTCCGTCCAGGGTGCTGGACGAAGATTTCTACAGGCAGCCCTTCTCTGAGCTGATTGGTTATGTGTATGTCGCTAAACTAACATCCCTTTGCTTTCACATGCCCGTTAGAAGCATCCCTCATGATTTAACACCCATGATCTCCCGTTAGTTTCCTCTTTCTGTTCGTCTTCCATGTTTTATCGAGTCTGGGCAAGGTTCTATAATGGAGAAAAAACATGCAGTTTTCAGCATCTCTGAACTGCTTGTTTTGTAAAGTTGTAATTGCCTTAGTAATTCCCAAGCACTATAGGGATTTTAATTCATAATAAACGAGTAAAGCTGCACAACACTCTTTGAAAGTTCCTTTGCGTCATTAAATCAGGAAAAACCCAGACCCTTGACACCTTTCCCGTTTTCATTTGTGCTCGTCCAGGTGTCATTTGAATTGGATCATGTGTTTTCATTTTGTGATTTGTGTACGTTAATCGTCATGGTCCTTCGTGTTTGTTAGGATATGTGAGTGACATAGTGACAGTGACTGAGTATAAGTTTGTCTCCATCCATTGTAATGAATGACCTTAATCTCCTAGTATGTCATGTATATGTAGACAATAATGCCTATTATCTCTCTCAATACTCAAAAAAAAAAAAAAAAAAAAAAAGCGTAATTCGCCTAGAAGTGTGTCGATGAAATCCGGCAAATGTTTAAGTCTGATTCAGTCACATTGTCCTGTTTAAAGCAACGGAGTCTCCAGGTGAGGTTAAATTATACAAAAACATTCCTGCTGTGGTCAAGTCTATTAGCTTTAAAAATATTCTTATTTTATCGAATTGCTGCTAACTGTTATGCGAAGCGAGTGTTTTTCTTGTGAGATATCCTTCCCAGCCATGAATCTTAGAAGGTCTGGTGTAGGTCTGGCTTCATGTCAGACGGGCGGTTGTGGCATTTAGATGCGCAGTCTGCTGACGCAGAACCAGCCTTGCCGTCAATGTTACCGTTACAGCCAATAAGGCCCGAGATCTGTTACCGCAAGTTCTGATTGGGTGCCCTGACTTAGACCTGGACGCACAGTTGCTTCAAGCACACGATACACAGTTTTGTTGTAGCTCTGCTTCTGGAAATCGTACTGCGGGCTTTTTTGCGACCCCCCCCCCCCCCCGGCTTCGCGTTGTAGCCCTCATATCCTTCCTCGAGCTGGTCGGTGCCGGGTCGTTGCCTGATTGGCTTCAGAAACTGCGCCGGTGCCCCAGCTCGTGTGATGGCTGCACGCTAAGCCCGATCGGCACGGTCTCCGAAAATGCATGTCAGGCTCTCGTCATCTGCATAAAGCTTATTTATTTTCATTTCTCTATATCTGACTTCTGATCTGTTTCTCCTTTTTTCCTTTCTATGCACCTTTAAGCACACACATTAATCATCCTTGCTACCGCCTAGACCAGTTAAGTAAAAAAACAACAAAAAAAAAAAACAAAGAAATTTAAGTAATGAAGACTCCAGATATATTTAATGTTCTACTCACTGCCAGATGAGACATTTGGTGTCACCTTGTGACAGTGTATCAGTCTGCTGGTTCTGTGCTCACCTGTAGTCTGTTGTGACTGTTACTCTCGTCATTGGCTCGTCATCCCCATTTTGCTGTGTGTGTGTCCTTATTAGTACACAGGGCTTTTTAAAACTAGGGCAGGAATTAGCCAATGGCAGTGCGGAGTCTTTCTGTTGCCGGGTAAGGTTGGGCAGAATGGGTGGAGCTACGCTGGGTGGTGATGTTCTGATTGTAGTTCTGTGGCTCGGTGTTCGAGTTTGGCGGGGGGGGGGTGGGTAGAAAGTGACTCCATGGTTCCCTCCCCCTTTAATGTTGGGTTGCATTTTGGCTGGCCTTGATTGGACAGGTGAGGATATTCTTAGCCTGGAGGATACTTGTATAAGGGACCACATTGACCTCTAATCGCTTCAAGGCCGGAGGAACCTCGGGGGGGCCTGCTTCCTGTCAGCAGCATGATGAGCTTGGCTTACAGGGGCTAATCTGTGGTTAAAACCTAACTTGTTTATAGATCTGTAGAATATTCCGTGGGAAACTTCCCTCGGAATATTCTAGAAGGAGACAGCAAGTTAGGTGCACGGGTTTTTTTTTTTTTTTTTTTTAACCACCTAAATTGCCGTGAAGCTGCAGCAGAAGTAAAACCTTGGCAGCTTGTCTTCTTGAAGCTCATTTACGGTCCCTTTTAAGAGCAAAGTGACACAATGTTCATTAGACTGAGCGATTTCGGCTGCGAGGGACATTTTTGTCTCGTTTTAAATACCTGTGGGTCACCTGTTTTTAATATGATTACCTGCAGTCACCCCCCCTGCGCAGTAGATGGGGATGTGGAGTCTTTTGTTTGGGACATTCACTGCCTGCCTCTCCACCCAAGGTGTAAAGGACCCCCCCTTAAAATATTCAAGAAACCACATAAGCAGATAAAACAAATTTAAGACCAGTAGCAGATGGGCTGTCACTTCAGGTGTATCAGCACAAATCCGTGACGTTTGAGCTTCTCGAGGCTTGAAAGTTGGAAGATGAGAAGTCGAGTTAGTTATACAGACACGTCTCTGCTTTGGTGCTGTACGACGCTGATGGTTCTGGGTGGACAGGGAGGGGTCAGTCTCCCTGGGTTTGGTTTCCACGACCCCCGCTGATCGCCCCCCCCCCTCCCGTGTCGCCTGTAGGGCGGCCGAAGAGGCCATGGTGTGCGACATGGACGAGAACAGCCCCGGCTCTGAGTGGGAGCGCGTAGCTCGTCTCTGCGACTTCAACCCCAAGTCCAGCAAGCAGGCGAAGGATGTGTCCCGCATGCGCTCGGTGCTCATCTCCCTCAAGCAGGCGCCTCTGGTCCGCTGAGCCTCGGCACGGGACCGGAACCGGACCCAGAACCACACTACAAGGCCGCACCCGCTCAAGCACCTCCCCCAACCCGCCCGAAGAGCCTCCCAGCCTGCAGGTCGATGGACAGACTCCTCCTCAATCGTAAAAAAAAGAGATTGACTTATTTTTTTTTCTATTTTTTTGAGGACCAAACTCCAGTATTGTGTGATACCATTAGGCCGACCAATGACATAGTGACAGCACACTATCTATGCATTTCCGTTGAACTTCCCAGGTATAAAGTAATAAATGTGTGAGTGTGTGTGTGTGTGTGTGTGTGTGTGTGTGTGTGTGTGTGTGTGTGTGTGTGTGTGTGTGCGCGCACGCATGCGTGTGTACATGCTGTGTATGCACTGTGTACACACAGAATACAGGCTATGCATATACACACGCCTGTGTCAGGAGGGAAGTTGGTAGAGCAGGTTTGAAGAACTGTAGCTGTAGTCCAACCATTTCAATGTGTGTGTTTCAATGTCCCTTGGAGGGTTTGACTCATTAAAAGTATTTGGAACTTTGCTCAGTGTCACACTATTTACTGCACCACAAATGTGGCTAAAATGACACTTCACTGCCAGTCAAAAGTTTTTTGCACACACTGAGATGTTCTACATTTGCATGTTACTCACTGAATATTTACTAAAAATAACTCAATATTCTTTGCTAACATATACATTTACAGTATGTTCCCCATTTGAGTATCTTTATTGCAAGAAAATGTCATTGATTCAAAGTAACCTCCTCTGGCAGAGAAAATTTGAGGCTTTCATTCAACAAGAGACATTAAATTCTGCTCTGTTCCCTAGGATGGAACGGTTAACTGGTTTAAGTTAAAGGACAGCCTAGAGTTTGATTGTGCCATCACCACAAAACCAGACATGCACTGTTACACACTCTTCCCATGTTGTAAAGGAAACTTTGTTTTGTTTGACTTATATTTTCATTAGTTGTTCACTCAATTTTTCAGTGCTTAACAAGAATAAAAAAAATCTACAGTTTTGAAATAAATGCAAGATCTTTCGGCTGGTAGGGTACAGCTTAGGCTGGGGATGCTGCCAGAATGAAGCCTGGGTGAACCTTGATGTGGTAAAACGGTAATATCGGCCAGTTGACCTCTTAGCTAGTATTGGCCACATGATATGTACCTTTTAAGTGATTTAAATTTGTTTTGACACTATATTCAGCAAATGGGCAGATACTTTGTTAGCAGCTGGTAGCCATTGAGATGATCACATGGTTAATGCGTTAGCTTTGGTCATTCCTGATTGGCTGTTTCCATTTGTCAGGGATCAGGTGGTCATCGTCGCTCACGGTTACGGAGCTGCTCCGACGAATCAATCGCGGCGTGACGTTTGCCGTGACATTTCTTAAAGCAGTGTGGGGCTGGGTTAGCTGATAAGATGTTCGAGAAATTCATCGCGTTGCGATTTTCCTCAGTTGCTGTCGTAGACGATGAGGAAGTATGAGCGAGCGGAAACGGACATTGATGTACAACACGTTCCTTTAAGAAAATCTTTAGAAACGTCATCTTCACATCAACGGAGCCACCCAAGGTCTCCGTTGAGCACAATTACTAACCTTACCCTCAGCTGAACGTTACATTCCTTAGTTTAGATACATAAAAAATTTATAAGCTGTATTTGATATACAACTGTCTTTTTTAGAGACCCTGAGACATTCCACATTTTGTTTGCTCACAGCTCGCAGCAGACTCGAACCAAGTCGAGAACATTGAATAGCTGGTATCGGTGTGTTGGGCCCTGGGAGGAAGCAGAAATGTGGACTGTGTGCAGGTCCTCATGGAAAACACCGGCAAATACAGCTGGCTCAGGTTTGATTTACGCTAACAGCCAAATCCGTTAATTACTGATACAGTAGCTTCACTCGAAAGACGGGTACAGACAGACCTCTCGTTTGGCTTAGCAGCTTCCCAGCAGGTCTGACACGGAGCTGTTGAGCACGCCGATGGTGAATCTGCAGACCGCTCAGCGTGAGAACGAGAGGATGACATAATCCCAGCTGACGTGACAAAACACACCATTTGTCTCGTGGCTATGTGACAGTCGCCATGTCCTCCTGTCACGCTTTGATTTTGACACATCCGTTCACGTCCAGCAAAATAGCCAAGCTCTTTCCAGGGCAGTAAACCTGCATGGACAACTCAAGCTTTTCAAACGCAAAACTAACATCTAAGACTATTCAGATTCATTATAAAAATTTACCATTATAACTATTTACGCCATAGACAGTAACGTCCTGCTTTGAGAGGACTAAAGGGACAGTATATTTTGCTGATCCATGCACAGAACTCGTAACGCTAATGTCACACATTTAATCACACAAACATTTCATGTGCTATTTAGCTGTTGCTCTTATCTAAAGCAATTAACAACCCATTTATTTTACTGGAGAAATTCTGCTTAAGTCCTTTGCCCTGCAATATCACATTAGGGTTCATAGTGTTCATAACCACTATGCTACCTGCTGTCCTAAAAAACATGAAAATCTTCCACGACAAATAGCAGCCTTTAAGACGTAAATTCAAGCATGTCTAACTTGTTCAGTTTCATCACAAGAGATTAAGAAATGTATGTTAAAGGTTTCTTATTAGTAGACTAAAACAGCGTTTCTCAATCCGGTCCTAGGGGACCCACAGTTGGTCCATGTTTTTGCTCCCTGTCAGACAGCCCACATTTTTGCTCCCTCCCAGCTCCTGGTAAGTAGCAAAAACATGGCCTGTCTGTGGGTCCCCAGGACCGGATTGGGAAACACTGGAGTAAAAGAAGACTAGAAATAACTTTATATAGTTAAAAATAGGATTCAGAGGCTGAATGTAAGTGGCCCAGAAATGGGAGAAGCTCCAGGTGGAGGCAGCATCGGTCGGATGAGCTGCTCCTTCATGAAGGTGACTGCCGGCTGCGGCCCCGTACCTCTCCCCAGGCCTGCAGCATGCTGATCACGTGAAGTATACGTGCTTGCAAGATGCGATCTGCACAAGGCATATGTGTGTTACAAAATGCACCCCCTACCCTAACCAGTTTGTTCAGAGGAGGGGGCATGAACTGTGAATGTACCCCTATAAAGGCTATGTTGACCAGAATGTCTTTGGAACATACCTCAAGGGTGGCAGCTGTATGGCTGTTCCCTGAGCTCATCAATGAAGCAAAGACATATACAAAGGCATCAGTCTGTATTGTCATACATTTCTATGACACCAGGGTGCTCTGGGGGTGGTGCTGTCCCATGTGATGCCGCACTAAATGTTGGAGAGTCTGCCTGGAGCTGAAGACCTCCTGAACGCGGTCGTGGTACTGCGGGGCTGACGTTCTGGACAGCGCCACCAACAGGGCGTCACCATGAGTGGGCCGTTGGCTGTTTTGTGGGTCCCAGGATGATTCTTGCTATAGGACACCCCAGGAAGCAGAGGAAACTACCTTAAGGGTGTTTCTCCTTGCCCATTCCCAAGGGACCGCGGGACGGCTCCCAGCAGACCCAGACAATCAGGAATGCTGAATACCTGGGAGGGAGCAAAAATTAGCATGGTCTGTGGTCCCGAGGACCGGCCCGAAAAACACTGGTTTACAGGATCAATAATGGACTGACTCCTTCGTGAAAGATATATGCAGATATGTTAGACATTGCTTCAATTAACCAATACATTTACATTTTCAAAGGGATATTCATGACTTTTACCTGTGAACAACTTTTAAAATCAGGCCTTTCCCAGAATACTTGCAGCATAAGCACATGTTTAACTCTTAGTTGCTGCAAAGAAGGTCAATTTCCTAAACTGAAGGTTTTGCTTTAAAACAAATTGAGATTCCATCAGTATACACCCCCCCCCCCCCACATCAGTATTTATCTCTTTTTCCAAAAACCGTACAAGTTTCACACTATATTATCAGCAAAACACCCAAGAATGATTATTCCAACCCAATTCCAAGTTCTCATTACTGGATATACAAGTCATTAAATAAGAAGAAGCACGTGACAATAGCGATGACAACTTTCACAATCCATACAGGAGTAAAACACAAAAAGACAGACAGACACACTGACAGTCGTATGTTTAGAGCAGCGATTCCCAATTCAGTCCTCGGGACCCCCGGACAGTCCACATTTTCGCTCCCTCCCGGCTTCCTGCTAGACAGTCCACATTTTTGCTCTGTCCCCGAGGACCAATTTGGGAAACACTGGTTCAGAGACAGGCTTTGCATCTAGGTATTACTAAGGTACAACACTTGACCTGAGGTTAGACAATGTCTGAATATAATAATTCATATCAGGCCAGTAAAGAGAATGGAAGTAGTTTAATTGGGCAGCATTTTCCTGCTATGAGCGATGCCTTCAGTATTATTTCTCTGATAAAAGACCCTCATATCCTTCTTTTCCCAGACAGTATGTCATTAGTTTGCATTGAGTCAGTGTGTTTCTCCTTAGGTGTGCAGGGGTTACTGCTGGGAGCTCCAGTTTAGTCCTGCGATACTAAGTCACACCATCCGGATGAACAGGTAACTCTAAAAGTAGTATATGGTTCTGACATTGTCAGTGGATGATAGACGAAGGATGCTGTTTAAACTCCAGTCCAGATTTAGGGCATTAAATATCACATGTACTTTGGTTCCCATGACAACAGGACATAGTGTCCCCCCACCCCCCTCTCCATTACCTATTTGAGTCGTTTAGATGTTATATAAGAAGGTTTACTGTCAGTGCCACAGCTGCTTAAAGGACGTCCCACCGTTGACTCCAAGCAAAAGAAAAGGGCCCAATCATCCTGAGGTTGTTCTGGGTGATCTACTGTGTCTTGAGCATCCCAGAATACCCATAAAATCACTCTGATTCTGCATGGGAAGGCAGATATGATTAAATCACACGATTTATGCTTTCATTGAACGCAGCAAACACCTTGTACAAATAGTCATGATGGCTCCTTAAACCGCGATGTCACCTGCTTGCATAGAGCTTTTACTACCCAAGCAGTGTCTCTAAAGCAGGGCCAAGGGAAGACTGACATGGCCTGGGAGTTTCGGCCATTTTTACTAACGCATTGTTTGGTGCTTTTCATATGCAATGATGCAAGCAGAACATGCAAACCTATCGCAAGAACATGCAAACCCTGAGCGGGTCTCTTGGAGAAACGGCAGGCAAAACGTCGGCCGCATCACCAGTGGGAACGAATCAGTCTTCAAGAAACAAAACGATATTCTTTGATGTAAAGGTATTTCAGGAAAGGCCAGTTTTATCGCAGTCCGTCCGAATGCACCCGACTTCGATAAGGCTGGCTGGTGTTAAAACGATACAAATTATAAAGGTTACTGTTCACGAGAAAGTTAAACTTAATCAAAGCTTTTTTTTAATTTATTATTTTTTTTTTAAAAAAAGAGCCTAATATTGGGCATAGTGTCTAACAGGCTCGTCGTCTCAGAGGGACAACAGGGGAAGATATCCCCCTGGGGGGGGGAGGGGGGGGGGCAAGAGAGGGCAGGAGGGAGTGGTTGTGCATAATTTCCTGGGTCTTGGAATTATGCCGGGTGGACCTGGTCTCTTACATACGCAATAGCGTTTTAAGGGCATTTTACACCTTAAACATGAACGTGATGCCATTTTTTCCCCATGATTGTTTTGTGTTTTTTTGGTGTTGCTCACATTTACATACACGCCGTGTGATTTGTGGTCAAACACCGCACGCGATGTTTATGCTCACGATCGCTACAGAGACTGGAAGTGCGGCCGCGAGAGTGCTGCCAAAGCCCGACATCAGTAGGAAATATTTCTTCTTGCTTGTGTTTTTGTTTTTACTGTTTTTCTTTGTCCTTGTATTCTTTAAAATAATAGTGAAATGGTTACTTATTAAAAAAATGTTATGTAAAAGGGGTGTAATAAGCTAAAGCTTCACACTATACCTTTTCGGTCAATATGCATGCATGTATATGTACTGTATGTTCGTGTGAGTCAAAAACTCAGTAAACTCAATTCAAAGGCGTGAGACCTCAGCTGTTTACTGTCCAGCATCACCTTTGCCGTCTATCATCTAAACAGCTTTCTTAGTATGAATAGCCCTGCACAACGTAGGCCTGATTATTTCATACGAATGTCTGTGGGAACTGAAGGCCAGAACCAGTCTGGAGTTTCATGCAACTTTAATAGCTTGTTTTGTTGATGTGGCCCAAAACGTGTTCGGAATTTTTCAGCAATTTCCCCAGTGCCCCCCCCCAACCCCCCGCACACGGATACGC
>JAODKF010000068.1:23136767-23161022 GCA_026779585.1 Mormyrus proboscirostris
TGGCGGGCTGGGGGGTTGGGGGGGGAGGGGGATTCAGCATACAAGGCACACAGAACCGAGGGCTTGCTTGTTTCAGCGCCAGTGTTAACAACCGGGAGCGGATTAAGATCCGCTAAAGGGAGGGGGGGGGGGTAACACCGGTCGCGGGGCCGAGTGCTGGGGGCACGTGCTTCATCCTTGGAGGTGAATTGGCCGCCCAGGCAACCGGGACTAGCTCCCCCTCCCCTCCCCCTCACTTGAATCACCCTGTTGCAATCAGCAGAGCCCGCCTTGGCATACGGCTCACCGGGCTTTGCGCAGCACGTTAAATCTCGCCTGTTTACTCCCAGAGTGTGACGACAGGGGAGCCATCGCAGCGCCTTCGTAATTAACACTGTCAGTTCGGCGCGGTGGCTAGGACGCTCAGGGGCTTGCTCCCGATCCCTGGCCCCGCATACCGTGCCGCGGCTTTCTCTCACGCGCTCAGCTCGCTCGCCTTCAGGGACCCGCAGGCGTCAGCCTCCACGGGGCCATGAAGGGTTAAGCGGCGTGACTGATGCTGTTCCTCGCAGGGCTGCTATGTCTATCAAGTCCAATGGACACAAGGAGCCAGGAAAGCAATGTTTCTCCATCCGCCGGAAATGGACCCAAACGGACCCACTCTCTTAAAGATGCCATACATTTCGGTGAAGGGTTCGCTGACTTCATCTTTTGGGCCCTGCAGTAAGAGACTGGATGCAAGCCAACACATGGTACAGGTTCGAGATCCTGATCCACCCCCACAACAAAGAGAATGCCGGGTCACCATTGTTGCTGCGGATGCAGTTTGGCGGAATTGCTGGTTCTTGTCTTCCCTGTCGTGTCGCTTCCGTCTGGCCTTGTCTCAACTCTGCCACTCCCGCCGATCATGTAGCCAGAGGTAGGACTGAGTCGGCCCGCTGTCCCCAGACTGTGGGGATAACAAAGTGGCTGTGCTTGAAAGGGCAGCCTAGCTGATTCTGCCGTGGAGCAGAGGCGACGTTTGACAGGTCGGCGGCCATCAAGGCCAACCGCTGCCCTTTAGATCTGAACCTCCCGTGTCATCGATGCTCGATGCATTTGTGGCTTACACAGATTTCCTGTTTAAAAATATAAGGCAACAGATTATTGGAGGGAACTGGAGCACAGCCATCATGTGGCAGCCAATGACATCCAAATAAAAAAATGTTATGTAGGTCACAACAAAAGACACACAAGCCTTTAAGGGCTAAAGTGTGCATGTCGGGGGGGGGGAGATTATTATTCCTTGAGTGGTGTTAAGGTTTATCGGATACAATCCAGCCAAACCCACCCGCTGTGGACCCTGAAGCACCCTCCCCATCGTCGGGGGATTGACGCTGCGTGTTTATCCCGTTCCTCTCTTTCTCACCAGAAGAAACGGCTGTGGCGTTTTCGGGTTCATAAACGGCGAAATGGAACAGAAAAGCACAACTCCACCCCCCGCTTCCCCCCCCCAAGACTTGCGTACAGAGCTGCCTTGAAGGCGTCTGCGCAGGCGGGCGGCAGACGGACAGCCGGAGAGAGTGGCATCATTTTAAATAAATAAAAAGGGCTGACAAGAGAAGCACAGGGTGTGTGTCCAGAACTTTACTCCCAGCGACACACACGATATAAATTACGATAGATATCCAGGGCCTTTAAGCACAGAGTTGCATAAAGACAGAGTTTACAAGGCAGGGTGCACTCGAGAGCGATACTGTAAAATGTATATATGCCGCACACACAGAAGCGGGCTGACACACACAGCAGCCCCGCTACAAAACAGCCTCAGATATGGATGCTTTCTGCTACACAGAGCTTTCAGCCGCTGCCAGCACGGTGACAGGTGACTCTGAGAAGTTCCCACACTTGCACTCGAAGACGGGGGAGGTGAGCAGCCTGAAAATTTATAACCGGAGCCGCCCCACCAATGGCGTATAAAGGTGCTGTCTCCTCACCTGCCTGCAACCTCCTGACCTTTTGGCAGGTGGCTGCAGGCCGCGCTGTAAAGATGCATATTCTATCTGCAGCCTATATACTGGAGATGAGGGGTTTATAGAGATTGGAAGGCCCTTCCAACGCCCACCATTAATAACCAGCTGACGATTCTGCATCATGGCCACCAAACAGGGCCTGCCAAACGTTCAATCGTGATGTGTGGACAAGTGGACTGTGACCATCCCCCTCCACCAGTGCATGCTTTTTTTAATCCGGTCTCTCTTCGGGAGGGGCAGGGGGAGCTGAAAACCAAAAACCTGTGGGGTCTGACAGCTCAGCATCGATTCCTAATTAATTGTCGACTCTGCGCTTGTTTGTCAGCAAGCCAGAGCAGGTGTAAAGCAAGCATCCCGCGCAAAATTTCATTATGCGCACTCCGTGGGGGCCACGCTGCTTAACTCTGCCTCACCCCCCCCTGGGGGGGGGGGGGGGGATAAAAGAGGAAAGCTAAATGGTAAATCAATATTGTGGGGGCTGTGAGGGTGGGCTCATTTATGGCACCGCCCCCCTAGAAATTCCGCCAATGCCCTGGTGGTTGGCAGCTTGACAGACTTTCATGGCCACCATTTAGCTAAAGAACGGGGGGGAAAGATGTAGGCGGGGACTTATCGCTGGAGGACAGGGGTAGGAATCAATCACATAGTGTAAGTGGGGTAACGATATTCCGTGTTTTAGCCTATTCTGAGCACAATCTATTTACTGATCAGGACGTAGAGGGATTTAGCCTGAAGACACAGCCTTCAATACACTAGGGTCAACCTTCAACAATACACTCCAGAGAGACATCACGCAGAGACTGAGACAGTCACCTTTTCACAAGTTGAAAACACAAGAAAAAAATCCTATTTAGAATATCAAAGAAACGAAACATGCTTAAAGTGATTTTAACCAGTTATATATGTTTCCTTAAAATGGCTTTAATCCTAGTTGCAGGATAGCTACTAATCTTTCAAGGAAATGTATATAACGAATATTTAATAAAGCAGAGACAGCTACTAATCTATTACGAAAACCCACTAACAATTTACGATACTCTGTGTGAAAAGTTAATAGAAAACACACACGCACACGGCCTTTTCAAAATGCTTGCATTTATTTTTCACTTTATTAATCAGCTTTTTCCTTACATTGCTAACACTGCAAATTAAAATGAAAATAAAAAGGTACGCTTGGCTTTACACAGAAGGTCCCGCATAATTGGAGGAGTCATGATATCAAAACATTACATTTTTTCTCCACGGTTCCTGCTACCTCAGGACTAAGGCTGCATAAAGAATAAGCGCTTGCAAGTTAAAAAAAATATAATAGCAATCTCTGGATTATTTATTGTGAGTGTGAATAATTTCTCCAGGGTAACTTTTTTTAGATCTTTTTTAGATTTAATCATCAAACTGTTAACACCTAGTTTTCTTCCTTTAATATAATAATATGTGTGTATGTGTGCATGATTTACGATTATGTAGTTCCAATAATATACTTGCGCTTGTAGTTTTCAGGGCAAATTTGATTACGTTTCATTTTCAGGTCCGAATCCTCTAGCCATACGGGAAATAAAACACCCTCTAAGGTTATTCTGACGGAGGATTCCAATTGTAGCGGGAACAAGGGTTGGGGCAGCGGCACGCCGTGTGTCATAGAAGTGACCCGTTAGTCGTCGCACATTGTTGACCGTCTGTCCAACATGACACTTTTATCGAATGACAGCGGCCGTTCAGCTTCCGAGTGGATGATTTCATCCCAAGATACTTGCAGTCTGTATGTATGGTATCGCAGGCTTGTACAAATCTCTTTAGCGTTTTGCTAAAGAGATTTAGCATAATTTATTTTGCCCAAGGGTACAAAAGCAGAGCGCTCCCTCTGGGGAGTCCGAGAGCATAATCACCGCTCTGCCATCTGCCCTGCTGCGTGTCCTAGCAGGAAGGATGGCGTGCTGCCTTACTGTGCCTAGACCACACTTCATTCCTCTTCACTCAGCCATTCTTATTGGCGTGATTAAGATCTGTCATTGTCCGTCTTCAGACCATTCCTCGGGACGTAGATCTAAGACGAGCACAGTCCTTGTTTGCATCTGTACGTTGAGTCCGTTTTTGCTGGCTAAGTGACCTTCCTGAAATGAATCGGGAAGGACGATTCCCACGCAAGTAGAGAAAGCCAATCAAACCACTTTTGCTTCATGGGGGCATGGAAAAACATTAAATCCCCCCTGGCTTGTTCCAAACTGCCATTAGGTGACCCCACCTCCTCACCACCTCCAGCTCATAGCCATCTCCGCTGCAGATGGTTAAGATGAATCCCTCGAGTGAGGGGGGGCATGGGGTGCCTCCCCAGACTGCTATCAGACTGCCTCCTCAAATTCAATCTGCTTGGCAGTACCATGCCATAGTCATATACACGTTGCGTGAAATCCTAACGAACGAGAATAATATTACATTTTGCCCTCTCTGAAACTGTAAACTCCATAGGTTATAATTTACCCATTTGTCTTCCATAGCCTCTTAATATGGCTTTTAATCCATCCATCCATCCATGCATCTCCCATAAGTGCTTATCCAGCAGTGGGTCACAGGAGACCTGGAACCCATCCCAGGAAACAGGGCAGGAAACAGGGGACGCCCTTGCCAGGATGCCCGCACATCGCACATTCCACCCTGTGGCTAATTCAGAGATACTGGTACACCTAAATGGCATTTGGGAAACCTGTGCAAATATGGGGAGAGTAGTTTGCACACAGAGATCTGGGGCAGGATTACATGCCTATCCCTGGAGGTGTGAGGCTGCAGGGCTCACCGCTTAGCCACCGCGCCTACGAATATATCATCATATATTAGCATGCTAGCAATCCACCGTGTCCAAGGCAAAGCTGTTAGCGGATTAGTGCAAAAGGCGCCAAGCAGGCAAAGCAAACTCTTGATTGATTTACCCTGAACTGCAAGGACCCATGTGCTAAGCAGCAACACATGCTAATTTTGCAGGTACACAATGCTCCCGTTTGCGATGCACCATAGGCAGCACCCAGTTGCATCAGTGACTATTCCATTGCTGTCGAATACCACGCTTCTGCCATAGTGGTGCCGCGATGAGCGTGTGATGCAGGTCATTCATCTCTGGGTCTCATTTGCTCTAGTGTTACCTACGTGTCTCTTCAGAAACATTCAAGGCTTACGTAAGATATCACTCCCATAAGATGTTTTTCACATTTGCAGCTCGTCTTTTTTAAAACTTAGGTAAAGTTGCTCAGTAGCTAAAGTTAGCTAGGCAGGGTTACAGTGGGCAGCACTGTTGCCTCACACCTCAGGGGGCTGGGGGATTTGAATTCCGCCCACATTAGTGTGTGTGGAGTTTGCATGGTCCCACTGCGTGGGTTATGTGTAGTTGCCATAAGATCAATTGGTGTCCTAAATTCCTAGGATAGGCTCCAGCCTATCCCAATGACCCTTCAGCACACAATGAGTTTGAAGATGGATGGATGAATTTACTCAATTGTCTTTTGCAAGAGTTCCAGAATTCCTACAATTACAGACAGTCATTTGAAGCAGATGATTTGCAATTGTTCACATCTACCAGACTATCTGCTTGGTTGACTGGTGATCAAATGTGCCCTCGCCGCGTGAACGACAGAATCATAATTTAGACGTTTTTCTCTTGAATGGACACACAAGCTACTGGGCACATACACATAATTATTATGACATGTTTGCCTCTTGGGGAGCTTGGCATTTAATGGAGATTTAACTAATTTTACAGGCTCATAAAACAGCAGAATTGATTTCGACATATTCCAGTCTGATTCGCAATTTCTGATCAGGCTGAAACAATTAATATGAGTTGTCTGCAATATGGAGCAAGTTGGGCAAGACATGTGTGTTCTGCCGATCCACTAAGATGGGAGAGGTGATTATGTGCTCAGAAATGATGCAGAGAAGTTATTGGGTGAAAGTTTGGTTCTGTAATAGTTACTTGTCCCCACAAGACTGTAAAACATGTGGCCCATCTTTTTCATATCATACTTTGCTGGACAGCGAAGACTCCAGGACTTTATTTGTGCCCTACACTGCTAAAGTAACAATAACTGGTACATCCATTCAGCCTGAATGGTGCTCCATTAGCGTTTTCGTCATCACGTGAGGGCTGCATTTTCCTGGAGCCCTGTATTCCAGGAGTGGGACGGCAGGTCACGCCATCAGTCATTACAGCGTGATAAGGAGCCCTTTGCACACTGGCCACCTCTCCTGACTTTGTAGGAAAATGCACAAAACTGCACTTTGAACCACTTTAATGGGGCAGTCTGGAGTCAGGAGCACTCAGTCTTTAGAACCAGATTCCTCTGAAAGGGTTTAAATTCTTAGCGGCTCAGATGAGCTGTCTGCAGCTTTTTTTTTTCTATGTCATAAATACAGGCAATTCTTTTTGGATTTTACTGTTTTCCCAACTAGGGCCACTTGTCTCCACTTCAGAGCTTTCAAGGTGCCTTAAAGTTCACTGCATTCTTAGGTTACAAAACAGTTGACGGGGTGGGTCTCAAGTAAAAGTTCAGGCAGAACACGCTGTGTTGTCATCAGAATGAATGTGCTGCAAGACTCATCACATCCCAGATCCATAACCTCTGTAAAATCGAAGGATCTGCAAACTTTCACCAGAAGCTCAGGTTGAAGATGAAAGACAGTGTCTATGATCTATTCCAGGAAAACGAAAAGGTAATTCATTGTGTAATCAGCATTTCTCTGCTTGCAAAGTGATGATGACATATAAGTAATGGAATCCCTGCATCACTAAAGCTAAAAAAGAAAATATCACTTTTTAATTATATTATATTTTGTATTTTAATTATATTCCCTTGTTTTTTGCACATTACAGAAAATCAACATTTATTGCATCAGTGATGAGTGTCGAGGTTTTTGCATGTCCCCTCCCATAGCTCATTTGTGTCAAAACAAGTACATTTTACAAATATGCGCTACAAGCTTCGGGATCGGATGCAAAAACAGTGTCAGCTACACCCCTACCAGGAAAATGGATGACGTGATAATTAGCGGATATGCACACATTACCATAATAGATGTGGAAGTGAAGAGTGTTGTGTGAGGTGGGTTACAGAGAGTTCACTGCATTTTATTGAGTGGGCGGGGCTAGAAATGGCATATGGTTGCTTTTTTTGTATTTTTAAACAGCTGGTGGATCACAACATAAAATGTGGTCTTTCCACGTTCCCAAAGAGCCTGAAAGCAAACAAAAAAGCCGCATTTGCCAGCGACCTTCGAGCAAGTACAGTGCAGTGCAAGGTGATGCAGTGTCGCATCTCGTGTTGCGTCCTTCCTGTTGTTGTCACACCGACATCGGCAGCAGCAGTAATGGCATTTCCATCGGCACAAATGTATCAGGAAACACATCTGCAGCACATCTGCGTGGATAAAAAACGGTGATGCTCCCCCGGAGTCAGCAGCAGCTGCCTCCGTAGACCACAGTGCCCCCTGCAGACATGCACAGCCGCTCCCAGTTGGAGCCCGTTCGCGTGAATTGACCTCGGGTGATTTGATTAATCTTTACCCAGTGCCCTTCCTGACACAGCTGTCCCAAAGCGCTTAAAACGGAGATTTAGCGAAAAAGAACTTTTCAGGTTGGTTGGACACCAATTAAAAAGAGACTCATGTGAATCCATAGTAATGGTTACCCAATGTCATGCAACATTTGTTATATACTTTATATATTCTATAAGTATGTATATACTAATGTTTCCTGAAGGTTCAAGATAGTTTTTTTGGCATTCACAATAAAAAGAGGAGAAAGGATGCTTGAGCACGGAACTTACAGCATATTTGTATTGCCCAGCTTGTTCAGAATGAGATTTTTGCTGTGAAAAATAGCAGCTATACTAATAGACCCACATATATCAGTACCAGGGAAAAACACAAACGACTGGATATATAAATTTGCTTGATGACGCACCGTCCTAATGAAGCCAGAAGGGTTAGGTTAAGCAGACGACTGGGACCAGGAGACAGAGACCGAGCCAAAGATGTAAGATGTTCATTCTGGAAGCCTGAGATGTTCCCTGAAGCGACAGCATGCTGACTTTAATCCATCCATCCATCTCCCATAACTGCGAATCCAGCCCTAGGTCATGGCAAGATGGGAGGCTGTCCCAGGAAGCACAGGGCACGAGGCAGGGGACAGCCGGGCAGGATGCCAGTCCATCCCAGGACATGCATGCAAACACACACACTAACGTGGCTAAGGGTAATTTAACGACATTATTTACTATAATGGCCACTAGAGGAAACGGGAGCACCGGGGTGAAATCCCTGTAAACACAGGGAGTAATATCCAGCAACACACACAAGACCTTAACCGCTACGCAGCCCTGACTGCAACTATAAGCAATAAAATAAAAATGCCAAAAGTCTTGTATTTTAGGTGTTTGATTGCAGTCACAGATTTTCATAAAATTTAATTTCCCCTTGTGGGGACTGAAAAAACTGTCCCCGCAATGTCAAAATAACAGGTTTTTATCACATTGTGGGGACCAAATATATACCGCCCTCCCCACACACACACACACAAGCAGACACAGACAGACACAGAGTCCTTCAGCCCTAACAACCATCCTCTCCTTGTTCATCTGACTTCATCTTCACCCGCCCACAATGGCACGCAAACAAAGCTCTCCACCTGTGAGCGGCATATCCTGTTTTGAATTAGTGCAGACAGGCACCCCTGCTTTTTGTAGGCAGGCGCGGCCTGGCTCTGCCATAAGCTCCTCCACCCACCGTGACAGCCAGCTTGGCTTCCCCCACGGCCGAGTGCCCCAGCGTCCTTGTCCGAGGAGCAAGCGCTCTGGCTTTGCGCTGTGAGGCAGAGAGCCGAGTGGGAGGGAGAGAAGGAGCTCGCGGCGTGTCGCTATCCTCCTGCTCCGGCCCTCATCTCAGCCGCAGTTCCGGCCAAGAGAAATTGTATATCTCAAAGGAACAGGGGTCACATCTCCCCCACCCCCAACCCAGATACGCGGTGATGTACGAACATGTACTACTGACACGTCACTAGGCCACATATTTGCTAAGGGAAGCTACACAAGTACCATCTGCTAAGGGAAGCTATGCTAGCCCAATGTGCTATGGGAAACTATGCTAGTACCATTTGCTGATGGAAGATACGGTAGAACTGTTTGTTAAGAGAAGCTATGCAAGTAAATATTTCTTCATTTAACTGCTAATCTTTAGCGTTAAATTAGCCCCTAACTGCAGACACATTAAGGGAGCAAAGGTTTACAAAAATGATCTGATGAACAGCACAGAGGTCTGCGATTTTAAACAGATATTTTAGTCCATCCATCCTCCATAATGGTTTTATCCATTACCGATTCTGCAGCCTATCCCAGGGGCACAGGGTATAAAGGAACGAATGGAAAGGATACCATTGGGGTTCAGGACAAACTCGCACACAGTCACACACTCTGGGCTGTTTAAATTCTCTAATTCACCTAAACCACAGCACTTTGTGTGGACTGTGGAGACCCGAGTACCCAGAGACACGAGCAGCAGGAGACCAAGGACAGGAAATGATGCTTCTCCTCCGAATTTAGCTCGCTTGCCACACCCGTAATGCTAGAAGATTCCATCTAATGGGTTTGTTGGTGTTATCGCCATAGAGCGAGGGGGCATTTTTGCACTCAAAGTCAAGACATTAATCTGAGCATCAATGGAGGCTGCCGACCGAAGCGATTCCCCGGAGGCGCGGTGCTTATAGTATGGCGGTGGTCATGGTATGATTGCACAGTCAGTATAGCGGCGCTCGTGGGACGATTGTATAGCAATATGGCACTCCACTCCTTGTCCTTCATCAATAATCCTTTTGGCCGCAACAACTGCTGCATGGCTACTTTAGCGTAACCAATGGGATGCTTGTGTGTTCAGTTGTTTGTTCATCTGTCTGTTTATTTTCTCAAACCTTTTGGAGGGGGAACCAGTGCTTTTTCTTGTTGGGTACTGAATTTTGTATCACTAGGGGAAAAAATGGGACAATAAAAATTCAATAAAACGAAGATCTTAAAGGGATGGGTTGCCTAATGGACTAAGTTAGTGTACCTTTAATAGAAATACCAGACTATACTATGACTTTCCTGGGATTAGGCCTTTGAAGGATCATCAAATTTTAGACTATTTTCTATGAATGATAATCCTAAAACCCTTTTAAAGTGGTTCTGTACCACCAGACAGACTGTTCCATACACCAAAATAATGTGTACTATCCTTACTACTGTACAGAAATAATAATGTTAAAACAACCATTTTTAATTAACACAAAACTAAGAATGTCGTATGATAGCTGGTGAATGGGAGCCAAATAAACAGAGTGTTCCATCAGAACCTTTGTACAGCCGGTCATGTAAGTACCAGCAATTCTGCTTTTTTCCTAGCACACCCTGGTCTTGTTTTATGAAGCCTAAAATAAAGAGATTTTTTGGATAATTTATTTTAATTTCTCCCCAAACTACGTTACCTGGATTAAAGCAATAGTCATATACTGCTGTGGCTGATTTTGGCTGAGGATCATAAAGACCTTGTGTCAGGGTCCCAGATCAAAATAGACCCCAGCTGGGCATCAAAGTAACCTTTTGCTAGCCCTGATCATGGTGGGCAACCCTCAGCATGCTGGTCTTCACACAAGCTGTGCCCTGTATCAACCAGCCTTGACCAAGCCCTTCCTCTGATTTCTGTGAATTCACATTGCTCATTTTTTTTTCCCTTCAGATGTGCTTCCCATTTCCTACGTTTAACATTTATGTACAGATATAGAATTGTGTTTCAACAAAAAATGTAACTGAAATGTAAGACAAACATTACCCAAGCTGGGTTTATGTTTCCAAATCATCCAACACACCTTACAAAAAAAAACACGCACACACAAGCCAATAATACACTAATGCAGTAAAGAACAGATATTAAATAAGTGAAAAGATACAGTAAAGGCAAAATATTTTCAGTATAATTTGCCCTATTGCATTAAATGCTTCTGTAAACTCCATGTACTGTATCTCAGATATAGACCAAATTTATGTAAGTTGAGAGCCGCCTTTATTTTGAAAGTTTTTATTAGCTATATTTACTGTTTATCAGTTGTGTACATTTAAAAATGTAAGGAAATAGCTAATAAAACAATATATTTTTGGGAAGGAGGACACAAATGCTTAATTTTTTAAGTGAGGAGAAAAAAAATGTCAAGGACTTTTTTTCCACTTCTTTTCATATCTGGTAAATAGACATATGACATCCAGATGATTGATTTGACAACTGACCAATCAAGCCTAATGGACAAAGAAGCCAGATGGATCTAAACCACTGCACACGGGACTGGGACATCTTGTTCCAGGGCACTGGTTCACATCCCTGGTCCATGGGGGGGGCGGGGGAGTTCAGCCGGAACCCTCTGCTTGATCGCTCGACTGTCCTGTGCTGCCAACTGAATCAATTTGGCCCGGTTTCTCCGGGCTGAGGCTGCTAGCATCTTACCGAGAGCTGTAAAATTTGCAGAAGGTGCGACTGGTTTTGGGTTTAGGGACTGGGAAGAGGCACTGTTCCAGAATTTTCCCTTTAGAAAGCAGTCATTCAAAGATCACTAGCTCATGCTGAGTATAACAATAAATCTTTGCTACATATTTAAAAATCTCCTTTTGATTAATCCAGGTTCATGTAAAATTATTCTATATGATGCAGTCTTGACTACTGCTAGCTTTTGCATTCATGTACTTTGAAGAAAACTGTAAATGTACTAAAAAGTTCAAAACGTTCAAAGTGTTACTGTCAGTACTCCTCCCACTCTGCAATGAAATGCATTCACATTTTTGTTTTCTTTGTTTTTTCCTCCTCAAACCAGATGGACAAGTGATAGAAGATACTAAGGACAGAAGCCTCAGCAATTAATCCTGTTCAGAGAAGCTCTTGCACTTAGCTCTTCCATGGGCTCGCTGCCTCTACTCTTTGAAGGACGAGACGACCTTCATGAATTCACTGCGCATGACAACCTCATGTGAGACCGCTGAAAGGTTTCTCCGCTCAGCCGAGGAAAACGGCACCACCGACTGGGACACTGATCAGGGGGAAATGTCTGTGGCATCGCCTTGGTAAAAAATGGCTCCCCTCTTCCTGAAGTTAACGGTAGCAGCCGTTGATTCTCTAAGCACCAGTTACAAGCTAAGGAAAAACGGGGCCAAAATGAAGGACATGGCATTTGTGTTCTGTCTCATTATGGGAGTCGCTATGACTACTGTACTTCCTGCAACAGAGGAAGAAGCCAATTGTCCCCAGTCATGTGTTTGTGAAATCAGACCATGGTTCTCTCCAAGGTCTGTTTATATGGAAGCCCCCACTGTTGACTGTAATGATTTAGGACTCTCTGTTCTACCAGAAAAATTACCAGCGGACACACAGGTATTATTGCTACAGACTAACAGCATTGCTAAAATCGAGAGGTCCCTGGGATACCTGGCTAACCTCACAGAGATAGATGTGTCTCAGAACAATCTGTCCGCCATTGGGGATGTAAACTTTGGCCAACTTCACCAGCTTTTGTCACTGCACATGGAGGAGAACTGGATTCATGTTCTTCCCGACAGCTGCTTCTCTGAGCTAACTGACCTCCAAGAGCTCTACATCAACCACAACAAGATTTCCATTATTGTGCCTGGGGCATTTCTGGGGCTGAAAAACTTGTTGCGACTCCACCTAAACTCTAACCGGCTGGAGGCCATCAGCAGCAAATGGTTCGAAACCACACCACGACTGGAAATTCTCATGATTGGAGAAAACCCGGTTGCCAAGATCGAGAACATGAACTTCAGGCCACTCGCTAATCTCCGAAGCCTGGTCCTTGCCAGAATGAACCTATCAGACATACCTGACAATGCACTGGTCGGCCTTGAGCAGCTTGAGAGCATCTCGTTTTATGATAACACCTTTGCCAGAGTTCCGCACACCGCCCTGAAGAAGGTTCAGAGTCTCAAGTTTCTGGACCTCAACAAGAATCCCATTCAGAGGATACAGAGAGGGGACTTCGTGGACATGCTACACCTCAAGGAGCTGGGCATTAACAGCATGCCTGAGCTTGTGTCCATCGACAGCTTTGCCCTTAGCAATTTGCCAGAACTGACCAAAATTGAGGCAACAAACAACCCCAAGCTATCCTACATCCATCCAAATGCTTTTCACAGGCTACCCCAGCTGGAGACACTCATGGTGAACAGCAATGCCCTGAGTGCTTTGCATCGTGTCACTGTGGAGTCCTTACCCAACCTCCGTGAGGTGAGTCTGCACAGCAACCCCATCCGTTGTGACTGTGTTGTCCGCTGGATGAACGCCAACAGGACGGCCATTCGTTTCATGGAACCAGAATCGTTGTTCTGTGTAGAGCCGCCTGAGCTGGAGGGTCGGCAAGTTCGGCAGGTGCACATCCGTGAGATGACGGAGGTATGCCTGCCGCTCATCTCTCCCGGGAGCCTCCCAGGGATAGTCCAAGCCCGCAAGGGGAGTTCACTTTCTCTTCACTGCCGGGCATTTGCTGAGCCTGAGCCTGCCATCTACTGGGTCACGCCCTCAGGAAATCGGGTCCTACCCAGCACCTTCTCCAAGAAGTACTACGTGCATCCGGAGGGCACGTTTGACATCTATGACATCACGGAACGTGAAGCCGGATTATACACATGTGTTGCGCATAACTTCGTTGGTGCAGACCTCAAATCAGTTTCTGTGGAGGTCGATGGTTACTTTCCACAGCCAAAAAATGGATCCTTGATCTTAAAGGTTGAATCTGTGATGCCAAACTCCGTCCTAGTATCTTGGAAGGCGTCTCTTGGCAGTCTGGCTGCAAATGTTAAGTGGTCTACGACTGCAACGCAAAGCAGACCCACCCTGGTCTTCACAGTGAGGGTCCCATCCAATGTGAAGGCGTACAATCTAACACACCTAGAGCCCTCCACGCAGTATAAGGTGTGCGTGGACATTCCCAGCATCCGCTACAGGAGACATGGAAAATGTGTCGACGTCACTACAAAGGGAATAGAGCCTGCGTCGATGAACTCCGAGTGGCAGGATGCAGCTGCCATCTTGTCCCCCGCTGCTCTTTTGGCCATGGTATCCGTTGCCTGTTTACTCATCTGTGTGATGATGAAGAACCATCTCGTGTCTGGAGAGTTGAGGAAATTGGAGTCTAAGACCTTGCTGAATCCCCTGGCTGAATCACCCTCCCTACAGAGGAGAGTTTGGAACTCTACTAAGGGGCCAGCCAGCATGGTCCAAGTGAAGGCCACAGTTTTAGATGTGTCCAACAACTCCATATAAAGAAACATACCTTTCAGTTATAAGTGTGTGGATTTCTTGCAAAAAAATGACCTGAGATTGGACAAAAGCAAATGGGGAAAGCACAAAGCACGCAAGTCCCTAAATATGCATTTCTTGCCCCGACACTGATGTTCTGGAACACTGCAAGATTGTGTTTTGGAGGGGGGTTCCCAATGGAAAGAGGCAGACGTTACATAAGCCAATGTTAAAGGAGAAGTGGTCTACAGTGACTGTATTAACAAGCATCACAGGGATTATCGCTCAGCACGTGGCTTGAGTTGCTGGGTATTGGCTGTTATCCAATGAACAAACAGAACCAAGGGCAGGTGAAAGTGTTGTCCCTTACTGGCTGTTATATATGTAAAGAATAGTGGAAATATCCTTGTGGTCCCAAGCAATACCTTGTGTGCTGTATTAAATAAATAGGCAAAATTAGACATGCCACACGTGATGTTTATAATGGAGAAAACCTAGTAGAATAGATCATAATGGTGACTATGATGTAAGACTTTTATGAAATATACATTTTTTATTAAAAAGGGGGCTTTGTCTTTTTTTATGTTGGTAAACGTTTTATTACGCCGGCCCGGAGAACCAGCTGAATACATGGTCCTAATTGCACGTTGTTGATGAAGCAGCGTGTTTGTATTATCTGGGGTCCGGGCGCTAAATTAAATGTCATGCCGTCACTGGGTGAAAATGACGGGCATATCCCATGGACAGCCGCAAATGGATATGGGGTCTCCCTTGAGGTATGGGGTAGGGGAGTGGGGTGGGGTACGTTTAACAGTAAAGAAACGTATGTTGATTCCTTGTCACTATTAATGAATTCAGTGTCTCTGAAAGTACCGGATGAGGCCGGTTTTTCAAATGTCAGTGAGCGGCTGTAACTAAAGTGGAACACGGACCTAAGATTTCTAGAGACTGTGAACAAGGGAACACGAGCAAAGCCCCCTGAACAACAATTATGAGCTCTAGTTTAATGTTCCAACAGCAAGACAACTATCTTGGGTTATAAAAACGCTGGAAGACAGCTTGAAATTTCAACTATTGTATTGCTTGTGAATAAAATTCTACCCACAAATAAGGAGGTCAGCCTCTCCGGTGTATCACTGCCGTGGTGGATTGTGACAGAATCCCATAAATAACATAAAGTTAGGTATTAGCTGCGCCATAAACATGAGAAGGGTGGTAATGAGTTCCCTTCCTGATTTTAGGGTTCACAGGTCATTGTGAGTGGTGTCTCTCTGCTTAGGAACTGGAATCTGCTCAGGCCAAGGACAAAGCAGCTCAGGTAAGCTGAAGGCACTTTCCGGGTGTGATAATGTGTGTGAGTCTGACTCCCTTTTGGTGGACTAGCCGCCATGTATCCAGCCTCATACCCTGATCTACTGTATCTCCAGGACTCAGACTGGATAAGCTTTTATCAAAAACGGATGGGCCAACATATAATATGGATCAGACAAACTTGTCCTCAACGAATCTCTCGCGAATGCTCTCAATCCTGTGCACAGTGGAAGCATTTTCTTTCTGCATAGGCTGTTCCTCAATTGTTTCACTGCCAATACAAGTATTAAAATTTTTACTCGTCACAGAGACAGAAAGATCAACATCTTGATGTATGTAGACTGACAGCATAATCCGTCTAATAGACAGAACCACATATCATGACGTCTGCATCATACATGAGCCTTAATACGGGGGGTGGCACAGACACACACTCTCGTACCGCAGATTCAGGCCCCAATTTCTTAATTTCATCTCCATTTATATAGAAACCCTTGACCTTTGACCCCAGTCTTGGTGAGCTATCATGAACAGGCCATTTTAGCTAATAAGAGACACCACATGAGATGGATAATGAAACTCAGCAAAACTACTGTCTTTGACCGGGCCAGAGATGATTCCAGAATGTATGCAATCTGGTGTCCTTTTTATAGAGTTTTCCTTTGGGTTCTCAACTCCTCAAGACTCAACAGTCCAACAGCAGAACCCATGGAAAATTCTAGGATTTTTTTATGGTGGGAGGCATATGAGGGGCTGTTTTGAACTGGTGAATGATAGGGGAGGGGACACAGTAGGGCCAATCAGCTTTCAGCTAGGGCCAGTGCCCCAAGCTCCATGCTGTATATGCCCCTGCTGGCACCTGTGGACCTTTGGGCTCTCACAAGAGCAGATACTCCTAGGCCGCCCACCTTACCAATCTGATCTCCTCAGTCCTCACCAATCTATACCTGATCCGGGACGATGTAGACAGAACGTTACAGTAGCACCAAACGCCAGCCCATGTTACACTTCCCTTAATTATACACACACGGCTGCTGAACAGATGTTGACTCATCCAGCCGCTGGCGGACTGGCACACTCCCTGACAGTCGCTGACGCGTGCTCCATGACAGATAATCTACCTCAACGGCATATCCCAAAAAGCCGCCTTGACAGCTGGTTATGCTACATCTCTTCCCACGCTGTGTGCCTTAAACTTAATGTATCTCTTGTTACCAAGCTAATTTCTATTTGCGCTGTTATGCATTTTGGCTCCCGCATATTCATCTCAAGACATTTTCGGCCGAAGATGGCGGTAATCCCACAATGTAACGAACTGTCCTTTCAAAGACGGTAAGTATCTGACTAGCGTGGAGCATGCGGTTAAGTGTTTTCTGTACAACACGTTACTATGACAACTATCTATAGCTCGGGTTTGCTAGCAATCAGAAAGAAAAGGTAGCGAGGAATACTAATCAAAACAGAGGTCCTTCACAGCGCCCGGCTGTGGTTATGAAAGACAAGAACGAGAGTATAAAACCGTTCCCCTTTATGGGATGTGCTGAAAATGATGCAATATAAAATATAACCCTTTAAAGCCAAATCCGGGAACAGATTTCTCATCCTGTAGTGAAACGTCTCTTTTTGTGACACCCCAAATGTGTTGCACGGTGCCAGCTCCTAATCACTAGCTTCAAGCGCGCACACACACACAGACAGACACACACACACAAAACAACAGGCATTTAGTTCAGGGGAAAATAGAAAACATTGGATAATACACTGAAACTAATATCACCTATTTTGTTTAAAACGTGCCTTTTAATAGTGTTGGATTCTTGGCAAATTGCAGTTCAGTATGGAGTCAGAGTGGTTTCTAATTGGACTAATGACTCTATAACCAAAACTGTTTCTTTCTTTTTGCCCATTTCCCTGCATGACAATACGCCACATGGATACCTGCATTTCAGCATGGAAAAAAATAAAAAGTGAGGAGATTAGTTTGCCTGCTAACAGCTCAGGAAGCAGGGGCCTTTCTGTATCTGTCTCGTCATCACACACAAAGAGCTCAGGCAGGCTGAGCTGCTGCAGCATCTCCTCCCTTAGTCATATATATTACAGTCCTGTGGATTAAACTCCAATAAATCAAACATGAAACGAACTAGTGAACTGTCAGTGTTTAACGCGCAGAGAAAAATGAAATGAGAGGTTACCCAATGAATATTTCCCAAAGTTCAAAATCCATTTCAATGCAGCACCAGATTACAATGTACATCTCTGTGAATATTAAGCTTGTTCTAGACAAAGTGACATGATAAATTGCCTCTAGCGAGATGGGAAGAAGGAAAGAATTTTAAACTAATTTACCTGCAGCCTTTCTGGATGTATATTGGTGAAACTCCCCAACACTGAAAATAACATGCTTTGAAAGTAAAAAACACAATTGTGGTGCGTATTAGAATGTATATGACTCCTGTGGATTACAAAAGGAAGAGCATCCGCATCATGTGACTGTACAGACACTCCTCATAGGGCAGGTGCTGTGACTCCCTTACATCTGATTGGTATGCGTACACATCCACACAACATAAGTAGCATGTCCCCTTGAATTTGAACCCAATTGAATTTCAAAGTGAGGTGGCTTAGTGGGAGCACTGTGGCCTTCTGTCTCAGGGATTGTGAGTCTGATCCCTCCCTTGACTCTCTGTGTATGTGTATGGGTTATGTATATATTAATGTATTAAAAATTTGTTATGTTGATGTTGTGGGGAGAATTCTTTTCAGTTCCCACAAGGGGAAACTCAATCTTATAAAAATCTGTGACTGCAATCATAAATCTAAAAATGTTTGGGTAAGGTTAGGGCTGGGTAGGGCTTAAGGCAGGGGTGGACTTCCCATAATGCAAGAGTAGGCAGCTGCCCAGGGCCCCCGACAACTAAGAGCCCCATGAAGATGGAATTTCCAAAAGTTACATTTATGGATAATAGAAATGATTGTTTACATGACAGCAAGATGTCTGTTATTTGCATTTTTAGTGACACTTTTTACCACAAAGTTCTCCCATCCCAGCTGTAATGGACTTTTCCCACTCTGCATAGCTTCTTTTTAAACACTGGAGTCTTCACTGCCAAGTGAACTGACAAAGTAGCAGAAGAAAACGGTGCAAAAATACAAGCTTAACATTACATCTTCCGTGTTCTTGGTAACTGTCCCACAACAGTCATAGATTAATTGTATTTGGATATGAAGAGACATAATTAACGAGGGTATGCAAAAATTCAAGACTAACCTTAGCAAAAGAGGGAACAGTTAAATTTCTAAAATTTGACCTATTCTACCAGAGTGATACCCCCCCCTCCCCCCGATTGGCAAATATTACCGATGGTACTCCTGCCCCAAATCAGATTGGTAAATTTTTCGACTGCTACCACTGGATTACTGTTGATGTTCCATTGTTTTTAATTCCCTTTTGTTTCTTAATTGGCCTAAAAAACTAGCTCAAATGGCCCACTAAGCCCCAACGCCCCCCCCACCCCCACTTGGGTCTACAGCCCCCAGGTAAATTAGGTTATCAATGCTGGGATTAGGCCTTTTCCCATAGAATTGAATGGACAGTCCCCACAAAGATATGAAAGTGTGTGTTTGTTGAAATGTCACATACAGGTAGTTCCCAACTGACATCAATAATCTGTTTCACAAACTATGATCTAAGTCAAATTTTATGTAAATTGAATTTACCTTTCCATATCATTCAAGACACCACAAAACAAAAACACATTGACCAAAAATATACAATAAAACTTCAGATTGCAAGTATAATTCATTCCAGAAATGTGCTTGTAATCCATGCACTCGTATATAAAAGCGAATTTTCCCATTAGAAATAATGGAAACTCAGATGAATGTGCCACAACCCAAAAATATTCATATAAAAATTGATTAATACAAAATATAACGTAAAATACATAAAACAAATTAACCTGCACTTTACCTTTGATAAGAATCGTGGATGGCATGAGGGAGAAGAGGAGGGTTATTTTGTAGGACGACTTTCACTATAACTAACGGAATCACTGCTATCTGTTGGCTCACTGTAATCTTCTTCTTTTTGCGCGACTTTGACAAGGAACCTATCAGGCTTTTGCCTCCTTTTCGATTTTGCAGAAATGTGTCATTGCATTGTCTTTAAACAAATTCATCGCTTGCACTACTATGCCCTTATTCAGGTGGTGCTTTTCAAATAAATTTTGACTATACAAGTCAGGCACATCAACTGACACCAAACATGGTTTCCCACAATCCCACAGCGAGAGAGCGAGAACCATTGGCTCAGTAGTGATTATGTGACGCTAGGCAGACATAGCATATACGTAATACTCATATTGCAAGACCTCACTCGTTTATCAAGTTAAAATTTATTTAAAAATTTCGCTCGTCTTGCAAAACACTTGCAAACTAAGTTACTTACAATCCAAAATTTTACTGTACTTGTAATATGTACCAAAGAATACATATTAAACAAATGAGAAGATAAAGTTTAAATTTACTTACGGGCACATTCTTGCATTAGCACTTCTGCAAACTCAAGTAATTTTTATTTTATTTATTCTGATTTATTTATTAAGTTAGTCTTACGTAAGTCTGGGTTTCCCTGCTTAGACTGCTGCCCCCGCGACCCAACCTAGAATCAAGCGGAAGATAATGGATGGATGGATGGATGGTCTTACGTAAGTTGAGAGCTGCCAGTCCTCCAGTTTTTCTCCTCAGTCAAAACAGGCTGTCATCCAATCCAGGGTTATCTGTGACTCTGCAATCTAAAAGAGATGGATGGATGGATGGATGGATGGATGGATGGGAGTGTGTCAGGGTTTAGCAATGAGAAGATTTTTTTTAAAAGGCCACATCACTCTTGTGACATTTAATTTTTCCAGCACAGATATCGGATAAAAACAATCTCTTCATGTTCTGAAACAGATAAGATTTTTAATAGCAAAAGCTCAAAAATACAACATGAACATGTCAGAGCATGCCTCGGTTATTTTTATTTATTCCAGCTTGTCAACTTCTGTACATGCAAGGTGAGATACATCCTTAAGGACAAAGGCAGACTTCTTTTAACGTGACTCTTAACTTAATATCCATCCCAGACATTTCCTGCCATTTAGTGCATACCGTGTCATAGAATAATTATGGGCAATCTATCCCCAGCTTGAGTTTTTGAAACCTGAAACTGACCCCTGTCTTTATAATAGCATTAGAGAGCAAACAATCACCTTCATGTCATAATCAGTCTGAGGTCATTAGCGGCCTGATTTGTGCAGCTGTGTTTGCTGCGAATTTAATGTTTAAGGCCAAGCCGAGCTCGGCTAAATGATGATTGTCATTAGTGGTAAAAATGACCACAAATTTGACATCAAATTCCTTCCTAGGGTTACGGTTAGGAACCACTGTTACAGTATCAGGTATTAAATGTGAGAAGCCATGTATCGTGCTCATTAAAAGTGGTAAATATGGGTTGTGGGCAGGGGTGTCTTCAGGGGCTTGGCCAAAGGGGCAATGACCTGGACTGAAAGCTGATTGGCAGTCAGAGACCCCTCTCCTACGTCACGCATTGATTCAAAACATATCATTGGCTAATGACAAGGTTGGCACCTGATCATGGGGGATCCAAAGCAATGTCAGAAGAGCTCTCCAGCATGCAAGCCGGCATCTCCGAGGTCTTTATCCATCTCAGATCAAGCAAAAAAGAAATAAATAATGACTATAAAATAAATAAATAATGAAAACAGTGCTCATTTCTGCTGCATTTGCGTGTTGATTTTCCCGGTAATTAAGCAGCGCTGGTGTTGCCGATCGCCCCCAGAAGGAAATAATGTGCTTGCATATCACAGTTTTGTCCCATTGTCTATACGCAACAAAAGGTGAGGGGAAAGGGCAGTACTGAGACAGGATTATTTTTTTTAATGAATAATTCATTAATCAAAAAGGGAACTATTACTGAAAACCTAAGGGATTTAGCATTTACATGATCATATTTGGGAAATACCTAACAGATGTTCAAGTACTTGATGCTGGTTTTTAGAGCAATTAATGGACCCGCACCCATAAAGAAGCTCTCTATGACCTAAGTCTTTGGTCAGCAAAGCAGTGCTGCATGGTGGAGATGTTTCATTCTAGATGGTTTTCTTGTGTAGTGCTCCAAAGGTCGGATGAGCTTCCAAACCACATGCAGTCATCAGATTCACTCTCTACCTTCAAGAAATGTCTCAAGACCCATCTGTTCCAGGAATTCCTTTACAATCAGGAATTCCTGATTGCATTCCATGTTCCCTGAATGTTCCTAATGGTGCACTTTCTTCCGATTGAACATTCATCTTATCAGGTTCTTTCTTAGTTTGGAAGATGTTGTGTAGTTCCGGCTCCAGTACTGCTTACACTTGTACTTGTGCAATCATTGGCAGATGGATGAAAGTTCACAGACCACAAGCTTCCACCTCAGCCTAGGGCTTTTGGTAGTTCATGGTTAAGTGAGCGTGATCGTTTGAATCCAGCCGGTTCTCTGGAGAGCGTGAGATTTTGAGGCACATTAACGATGTGATAATTAATCATTGGAAAGGATTATGAGTCTGTTGAAATCAGTTACTCACACTGAGTAATCTCTCCCCTGGACTTGAGCAGAGATCAGAAGAACAGAGCATTGGTATCAACCTCACCTCTCGAGGTAAATAGCTCTTGATCCTAAACCCAACACCTCTGTCTGAGACAGGGAGAGCATTGCAGGCCAGCACGACATTCAGTGAGTCACTGAGTAATTCTGAAAGCACTGTAGTGTCACAGTGCTCAGCGTACCTTCTGATAGAAACTGTCCTATACAAACTCAATTAACCTATTAGACATCAATAATGGCTCCTTAAGAGGGAAAAATAGCCATGAAATGAGACCAGTGCTCTTTGAAGAATGAGTAGGCTTTGCGAATCGTGATGGGTTTTTTACCGCTTGATTCCTACCGACTGAGGCTTAAAAGGGGTCCCTTGTTCCTTAGTTTACTGGGTTGATACATGAAATTTCAGGTCATAGGTGCTTTAGGAAGCAGAGATTAAATCAGGTTAAGGCTCTGTTCGCCTTCCGCATCCCCCAGTGCGGCCGTCCCCTCCTTGTCAGGCTTGTGCGCTGCTGTACAGTAGCTTGCTCTGTGGCCTTCCAGTCTGAGAGGAAGCCACTCTGCCCTCACCTTTACCCCTGAGGCCCACACACCCTTTATCCACATGTAACCCTGCAGAAGGGATTCTTCCCAGAATCCCCTGCCTGGCGCACTGCCTCCCCGCGGTGTGTATCTGGCAGCCCCGTGTTGTTAGATTACGCCTGGGGCACATCCTGGTCGCGCCAGTCGCACGGCACCGCCCCGAGAAGCTCTGTTTGATGTCTGTTCTCCTCTTGCCTGATTCCTGCGCTCTCTGCAGCCTCCCCCACTCAGCCCCGATAAGACGGATCCACCAAATTAGAGTGGATTACCGCCGAGATGCGCAGCGCCCCACTCTGTACTGACGATAGCTGAACTTAATGCTAATTAGCTATTTAAAATATTTAAAATTCAAATGAGCGAGCCAGCTAGTTATAACACCGTAGCGTGAAACGAGCTCATAGAGACATAGGGGGGGACGATCCGTCGCATGCTAGGATGCAAGCTGAGGTCAGGATACTCATTGGCCCGGCGATGTCACCGAGGCTACGTATCACCGACGCGGCCCACGTCACGGATCGGACACCGTGACTGAACGTTCCAGAGGGTAAGCGGACGTGATTGTCAGCCTAGGGATTTAAAATACTGAGCATGCTACAGAAGAGCCTGGATATGAAGCGAAACTTCAAAGTGGCTGATTACATTAGCAGGACCGCCTCGCTCGGGTTTAATTTCACTTTTAGCATGCGGAGGCGCGTCAGGGAACGCGAGGTGATAATCGTAATCGCCTCGGCGTACGGTTCAGCCACGGCCCGATTAGACGCGTGAGCCAGGACCTCCCTCCATCACAGAGGACCGCGACCGCAAACCCCTGCGGAAACTTTGCTGAATGTGCCGCTGTGTTTGACCGCTCCAGCTTTGAACTGATGAAATTCTGAGCAATAAACACAACTGTTTCCTCTGTGACGACAGGTGACACAGGGAAGGAGCGTCTGTTCCGTTGGCAAGGCAGGAGTGGAGTCCTGCTGTAGAAAAGATGCCATCCCTCAGTCCCCCACCTGGATAAAATGCTTGGGTGACAGGAGTTAACAATCATCTGCATTTTATTGTCCATCAGTGTTGTTCACTCGCACCGGCAGGTCTGGTGGTTTGATTCCCACTCCCTGACATTGTGTGTGTGTTCAGAGTGTGTGCATGTCTTCAGAGTGAGCTTTATAAATGTGGCTAAGATTAGGAGTTCCGGGCCTCCTGAAGACTGTGTTCTGGTGTACGTTGCGCAAAAATTTCACACTGGAAAAACTTAGGGGCGAGGCGTTGGGGGTAAAATGACAATAAAAGTTGCAGAGCGGGGGTTTTTCAATCCCGCAATATACAGAACT
Source organism: Mormyrus proboscirostris (assembly GCA_026779585.1). NCBI lineage: Eukaryota > Metazoa > Chordata > Actinopteri > Osteoglossiformes > Mormyridae > Mormyrus > Mormyrus proboscirostris. The sequence goes on from JAODKF010000068.1 coordinate 23,160,914, forward strand.
GGAGACTTAATAATAGGTTCAATAGGTTTAACTGCAAGACCACCAGGCTCAAAAACAGCTTCTACCCTGAAGCTATCAGACTGCTGAACTCTTATCGTACTCCGTAGAT
>JAODKF010000068.1:23168058-23186512 GCA_026779585.1 Mormyrus proboscirostris
TTAAATGTAACTGAGCTACAAAAATAATTCCATCTGCTCAGTTTTTGCTCCAGTGCTTGTGTCTCTTTTCCCAGCACCCGGTCATTATCACCCCCCACACAGGGGGGATGGATTGGCACTTGAACACAAATATCACGACTCCAGAGTCCAGAACACATGTAGGGACACATTCTACTGACAGGTAATATACCCTCAAATCTGAAAATTATACATACAATGCGACTAAAATGCTTGTCTCCCCCTGTGTCCTCATCCCAAGCAGGCATTGGTGCTGTGGGGCATCCCTAGAAGGTCTGAGAATAACAGCAGGACAGGCAGACACCTCCCAGGCGTAAGGGTCCCACACACTCCCCGGCCATATGGTGAGGCAGCTGTCTGCACGGCCTGGGGACCGGCTCTGGGTCTCTGCAGGACATGAGACCCGCTCGTGTATCACACACACGGCACCGGGAGGACAAATAGCAGATCAGGTAGGTACCAGGGTATCAGAGTGTTCATTGAGCCAGTGCACAACGCCAATCAAATACAGTGGCAGCACATCACATCTTTCTAGAGCACTGTACATTACATCATTGTAGATTGCACAGCACAGTACAGTGTATAATGCGTCACCTCTTTCCAGAGCACAGTGGCAGCACATCACATCTTTCTAGAGCATATGCACAGTACCTTATATTGTTCTACAGCATACTGTAGAGTGACAGCACATGACATATTTCTAGAACACAAATTTTGGGGGTAAGTGCAGTGCCTCTCCTGATACACACATAATCAGCAGGCCTGACGCCTGTTGCACAGCATTCACTGAAGTGGGCGTGGTGAGTCTGCAGCCAACAAAGGAGCTGCATAACAGCTTCTGTTATATTTCACCTTTTGCTCCTTCAGGCAAAGAGTGAACACTGAGAAGATTACCACAGTCACTTTTATACTGTACTCACTCACTCACTCACTTACTCATTCAGTCATTCACTCACTCTATATTTATTTCTTGTAAATGGTGCTTCTGCAAATGATGGAATCACTCTGAAAATCATTCTTTGGGCACCAGGGACCCTATAAATGGGCTCAAGGTTTTGAACCTCCTTGGATCATGAATGGATGGATGGATGGATAAATGCATGAATAAATGAATGCACACCAATTAAATTGCCTGGTTACAATATTTTAGACTTTCAGGACAAGGTTCTACATCATGGCTGCTTCATTAAAGCGTGGTGCAAGGACATAAGGATAGCCATGCAAGGACATAAGGATAGCCATGCAATGACATAAGGATAGCCATGCAAGGTTTGTCACCCTTTGCCCGAGACCTGGCAGCAGACCACGTACATCAAGCGTAATGCAGCTGGTGTGCACTAGGACAACTTGGGGACGTCGCACACACCAGAGCAGAAAAGGCACAGGGCGGCAGGGTTTAAGTCTTTTGCTGAGTCCCGAGGTTACCTGTACGGCGGCTAATGAGCCGTGATGCCTGGCCGCGGTCTCCCAGAGCGATCCACCAAGATCTCGTGCAGAGTAAACTCCAAGCAGCACGTAGTGAGAGGAACATGAAACATGTGGAAAGCTGACATTTCAAACTTCAGATTCAAAGCTTTCATTGCTCTTGTGCTGCATGCAGCATTATGTTAGCGACTTCCAAAGCTGATGTGATGCGATGTAGCAAAAAAAACTATATACAAAAGAATTAAACTGTATATAAAAGTAAATTTTATATCATATATTGTAGTAGTCAAACTATAAAAGAGGTCAATTATAAAGAGAGAATATGTAACAATATTGAAGTGCAGGAGTGTCAAGCGACCATTACCATAGGTAACTGCACGATGAATACTGGGTTCTGAAATTCCCTATTCTTGATGATAGCTGGTGTAGTGAACCAGGGCAACTGCTAGCAGCCTTGTGAGATACAGTCTGTGTTTGGGTATTTCAGCTTAAGAAACAGCCCTTGCATTACTGCTCCTGGGAAGGTGTGCTGGACCTCTGAATGGCAGACTAATAGGAAGCTACCTGCTAGGATAAGACCGCAGCACTTTCATTCAATGCAACATGCATTTTCAAGAAAGCAGGGTCAGCATGTCTCTGGAGCAGTCAGGGGTTAAGAGCCTTGCTCAAGGGCCTAACAGAAATCACTCGGATGACCCTGGGATTTGAACCAGCGACCTCCCAATTGTGGGCAAAGCGACCTAACCCACCGAGCGACACCGTCTCTTACACGGAGGAATACCAGAAAGATACATCCTGCCGAGTTTGTGGCAGACGAATGGAAAATTCTACGACTCTGGCTCTGCGGGTCCATTCTCATGATTCAGCTGCCTACCAATGTCGGACAGCACGTAACTTTGCATTCAGACAATTTCTATACCTGGTTACTTTATCCCAATGACAGCACAGCGCTGACTAACACTCACACTTTCAGCCTTCTAGGGTAATACACTCTGTGTCACTTCCTGTTAGAATCAGCAACTCCGGTCTGAACCAGCTGTCTCTGGGTCAGCAAGCAGGTCTTGGATCCAGTCCATCCACCAGCCCATGATAGAAAGCAATGGTCTTCATGACTCGCCAATCTATGGATCTGACCTGAACTTCAACCAACCAATTCTTGCTGACATCATATTGCATCAAAGCTCCATAATTAACTCACACACAAACTGGAAATCAGATTTTTATAATCGAATGATTTGGAGAATCGTTTCGTCCTATTCTTGCTGTCCAGGATATACCCCAGCCGTGTGTTTATGCCGCCTGGGAATGGCTCCAGGCCCACCATGACGCTGACCACCATAAAGAAGATTGATGAATGGATGGATTTTTGCCTACTGTTGTTGTCGTTTTTATTATTGTCATTGCTGTTACGACGTTGCCTTTGTGTAGCTGTGTTTATGCATCTTATTCCCCTTCATATAATTGGCACTTCTCAGCCATAATGGACCCCACTAGTAGGATGTATAAGCAGAGTCAAATGGATAAATCATCAATGCGTGCACCTGACCCACTCTGCCCCTTTGCAGCATTTACTGGTTCTTGTTTTTGGAATATTTTTAGCGGAAGTGTTGATCCAGTAGGCTAATTTTAGTGATGGGTGGGGGGCTCTCCATCAGTAAATAGATTCTTCACTGATTAGGTGCCTAATGGACTTTGTTCCATCAGAGTGCTTTTGAAATATTGACCTTATCGCTGTTTGCTGTGTTTTTAAGCGAGTGTGTTTGTGCCTTTTCACAGCTATGCTGTCCTCTAATGAGAGGATACCTGTTTCCTCCCGCCTGACATCTACAGGATTGTGCTATTTTAGAATCTGTACTTGTCACGGAAAGGTTGTCGGTTCAAAAATTCCAGCAGGGGGTGGAATCCGTCCTTAAGGACAGTTACTTAACTCAAACCGCTTTATCAGCACGGGAGCTTTAAGACCAACAGTCGCAGTTTTGCAAATCGCTTTGGTCATGATTGTGCAGCTAGCGGAGGCAGTGTGATCCTCACAGCGGCGCATAATAAAGAACCGTAACAGGAAGAGGAAGTGGAACGCCACATCGACGGGACCTGAAGGCGCCTGATTCCGCCATTTGGGAAAACCACCCCGTATTCCCAGTGGCTGGGCTGTGCCAACTGTAATGTTGTGAATTTGAGATAATAATTATTTTGCAACAATGATATAAGTTATCGATTCATCCATTTTCCATAACCACCATGCTGGAGATGATCTCAGTCGGCCTGTAGCTTATCCCATGTAGCAGAGGGCAGGAGACGATGGACGCCCTGGAGGAGATGCCAGTGTGTCGCAGGGAACACAGGCAGCCACACACACAACCCCCACACCATGTGCGGTTTAAAGGTGCCAGTCTACCCAACAGCATGCATTTGGACCACAGATGGTTGCATGTCAGGAAGACATGCAAACACATTTAGAGCCGGGATAAGGAATCCAACCCGTAGCCCCAAACTTTGATGAACACAGCATCATTTTGTAATTCATGTTTCTCCATCAAGTGCAACGTCCAGCTGATCTCCTGCAAATGTAATATCTGGGGCAGGATTGCCTGTCCTCCGAGTGACGATTTGGTGCCAACTTCATTGGATCAGTGGATACTTTGGTTCTTAGTGGTCATGTGGGAGTGTAGGTTGTAGAACAGGGACAGAACATCAGGATAGGCTTTCACTGAAAGATCAAAGGTACTGCAGGGAGAAAGACTTCCTCTTCTGGACAAAGCCACTTAGAAGCTGTTGAAGCTTCCTCCCTCATCCATGCGTTCGAGACGATCTTCCCCTAAAGAGCAGTCACTGATCAAATACTTCATCCACAGGACAAGTCACCAAATTAAAAGTGAAAGCAAAGCAACATCGCCCACAAAAAAGCCAAACACTGTCAGATGTGAGTGCTGATTGGCTGCCTTTTTGTGCCTTTCGATGGGTGAGCGGTAAGCCAGGAGAGACAGCTTGAACAGAAGTCCCGCCCACGTGAGACTGTACATCGTGACATCACGGAGATCGAATTACATGGACTGACAAACCACATACACAAAGGCAAAACAAATACGGAATTACAAATCACTGCAAATGTCCGCGAATCTTACTGGAATCCTTACTAAATCAAGATTTATTCATCCTATTCAATTTAGCTGTATAAATATGCAGCCAAAACAGGCAGAATCTTATCTCTCAAACACCAACATTCCCAGGCACAATTAAATGCAACAGAGCCAAAGCACGCAGAGAAATCACATATATGACACACGACTTTGAGAAAAAAAGAAAAAACCATAACATAACATAAGTCCGAAAAACAAACACAGCTGTTCCTGGTTTAACTTCAGACATATTTATACTTAAGCCAACACCAACAATTCCATCTTAAACAGGATTCATGCTGCAGCTTAATCCGTAAGTGCAATGCCTTCCGGAACATTCACAGAGCTTTTAACGGTATGCAAAATCAGCCGGGGGCGGGCTAGGAGGGGGATGAGGTGTACAGATGGCGGGGGGTGGGAGAGGGGCAGGACATTTCGGTTAGGGGTATTAGACACGGCGAATTGGGAGGTGAATCACACATGGAACAGCACCTGGGCAACGGTGGTGAGGGGGCGGCATAGAATTCCACCCCCTGCGGCCCGGCTCTGCGTAAAGCCTGCCATGATGGCCTCATCACGCTTTAAAATCCATCCTCGGAGCTCAGAGCTGCCGGTGACACCCAACAGGGCTCACCGCCAAGCGTGGTGGATTCATCACGGGCTAATGTTTATTTGGCAGGGCCCTGCACCGCTCCGGCAGCCTTTAATACAGAGGCACTTGACGAGCTCCATCTCAATTATATTTTTGAGAGCGACGCACACAGCCGTCCCATAGAGCCTTCTATCGGCCTGGGTCGGGCTTTTACGCCGCTCTTTGAGGCTCAGTGTCATGGGTTGAGGAAGACTGTTTTTAATATAAAAAAGGGGTCCATGTTTCCCCATACTCCACTGTTCTGACTCATATAATTAAATAATTAAAATGCCCGAGGTAATGTCACATCGATGAACTTGAATTGAACCATATCATCCGAAAACCACAACACGATCATGCTACGGAGGGACCAGTGCACCGGAGTAACCGCTAACCTCAGGCAGCATTGCAATATATCAAATTAGGTTTAATGGCTGGGACTTGAAAGGCATCCAAACGATAACGCGGCGTTCTGAAGGGCAGTGAGAATCAAGCTGCAGACTAACAGGGAGCAGGTGTCAGACACGCAGCTCTCCTAGTCGGATCGAGTTCCTGGGGTAATCAGGAAGGGCAGAGAAGATGAGGCTAATCAGGGCCCCAGGGGGAAACAGCAAAACAACAGCAACCTCTGTCTTTTGGGTCCATAAACACAGGTCCCAGTGTTAGTGGAGACACTTCATCCACTTCTCATGCAGGTATTGATGATTACCTATGAGACTCACTAAGCGTTATCCTCTTTGTCCTCCGTTCAGCCCCAATCTCTTCTGCCTGCCCTCCCTGCTCCAATCCCCGGTCCTGTTCCCCTCCGACCACCCCAGTGCACCTGCTTCCTGTCTCATGTGTACTGTGCAGGACTGGCCCCCCAGGCTTCTGGCTACTTCTGCACCTTGACCCCTCTACTACAGTTCTGTTTGCCCATGCCCTTAAATAATGCCCCATGTGTCGCCTTCTGCTTTTCCAAGTTTCTGTTCACGACACCCACTTTGATGTATCAGTGCAAAACACACAACCAATCGGAATGCGAGGACAGAACAAAAGTGCACATAGTGACGGTCCTGTGACTGCAGTGCCATTTTCCTCCCCCAGGACTCCAGGGAAATTCAGCTTGTGTATTGCTAAGAAAAAAATGGAAACTCAACAGTTGCCACTTGTTTTTTCCCCATGTTGTTTTATTGTTTCTATACTTAATAGCTGTCAATGACTGCAAGAGACAGCAAGGACATTTGTTCAATTCTTTGGTTGGGGGAGGGGCACCCTTTACTTATGCTTGGCTCAGGTTCCGGGAAAGTCACTTTCAGCAAACCAAAGATGCACCTTGAATTATTGTGGAGTCGTTAATGTAATAGAAAACAGGTCAATATATCGCATCGACAGAGTGATCGCCCCCCTCCCCCCCCCTCCACTCATGTTAAAATCGGGCTTCTCCTCACGACGCCTTGCAATCCATAACACTGGGATCCCTATTTTGCCCAGCACTGGGAATGTGGGAAAGCTGACATCATCCATCATACCTTTCATTGTTATCTCCAGGTGAGGGATCAGCCGGCTCAGGAATTAACTCTGATCTGACGCTTCGTTGCCCGTAGAATAAAATTTAAGTCTCTGAAGGGTCTGGTTTTCACTTCTTGTCACACAGGACTCCGCTTAAATACTGTAGCTCTAACGTGATTCTGCTTTACCACAGAAGGATTTCAGTACGTGACGTCTGAGCTATAGGAACTAAAAGGAGAGGAGAAAGCAGGTCTTTAATCAATCCTCATTCCCCTTAATGGGTACAGATATTCACATGATCTGTTTTGCCCCATCAGGCGGTGTTTCGCCAAAATCCTGTGTCTGATTACCTTCCCTCCCACTGCTTGTCGTTGTTTGATTAGTCTGAGCACATGACCTGCTGGAAAGGTCATAATACAAGAAAGGCTTCTGGTTTAAACACAAAATTCCTCTGTTTTGTGATCAGTTTTGCTTATCAATTCATGGAGACCGGTCCTCTTTTCCAGCTTCTAACAGTAGATGCTGAAATAACCGTGACTTTAGTCTGTCTTTCCACAAAATACGACGTTCGGCATGATACAGCGACAGCGTTATAACCTTACCGGGTAATTCTGAATCCCATTTCCTCCCATCTCCTTCTCCCAAGGGTGACGATTACTTTTCATTTTAGGAGGCAGGGAAAAGGACAAGCGGACTGCAGAAGGTCAGGTACCCATTAACAGGCAGCCGTATCCCAGCGCTACGTAACCACAAGCTGAACCGCAATGAATTCAATTACACTCACCTGTGCTGAGGTTAAGCACATTTGAAGGGGGAGACCCTTTGCCCGTCCTGCCCATCCCCGCCCCTATCCTGATCATGACCACGCCCCTTCCCAGTCTTAGCCCCACCCACATCACACCCTGCCAGTGCCTCACCCCCACACTGACCACTTCCCTGCATCCCAGCCACACCCAAACCCATTCTTTGGCATCTTTTAGTACACAGTGTGTTTCCCATCAGCTCGCCTTCTGCAACAATGCCATAATTTAGGAGACTGACCATTATGAAATCAGCGTTATTAGTTTTAAATACCCTAAATAACTTAACAATTCATAGAGCAGCTGGTGGGTTGACGAATGTGGACTTCGTAATCATAAGTGGCAGAAACAATAGCCCGAAAAGGTCCAATCAGAGTCCTCTGTGCAGAGAAGGTGACTGTGAGCATGGCTCCGCCCACTGCTGTGCACATAGAGGTCAGGCAGAGTGCTCAGAAACGAGCTGTCCAGATGGATGCGGACAGCTGTGACAGTAAACTCCAGGAACAGGGGAATCAATCACCTTTGGCCATTGGATAATCTATTTGCAAGGCCTATGGCTATAGGTTATGAATACACAGGGGGCGGAGCAGCACAGCTCAGCCCATCTCAGCCTGTGACTGTGGTAGATAAGCATGCGAAATGGATCAGCTGTCTGGAGTGGGAGCCTTCCGCGGATATTGGCTTATCACTCACAGCAGCACGGTTCACCGAAGGTGACCCCGGACATCCAGGCTCCCAAAGGGGATCTATTGCTCCGTTATTAACCGAGAGGTCGGCAGTCATGCTTTGAGCAGCCTGTCGCATCCCCAGATAGCTCAAAGGTGCATCTGTGTGTATCGTTGAAAACAGAAGCACTGGTGAACCAGCCTTACCTGGACTGCATCCACGGAAAAGCCATAGTGGAGAGGCTGCATATGAATGGATACAGACCCCATGCATTTAGTGTGCAAGGCCAAATTCCAGCCAGAGGTCAACAACAAAGTGTAGGAAGACAGGGTTCCTGGACCAGGCACATGACTCTCAAAAGAGTCTGACACCACGTCCCAGCAGAGATCAGGATACTTGGCCAAATGCCGTTTTAGCAAACAGCCAGTTATTTAAATCCAACTATCCAGACAGAAAGATATGCAAATGGGTTCAATCAAAGGCAACAAGACTTCACGTTCATATTTGCAGTAGAATCCTGTGTTTGGAAATGAGACAAAAAAACAGACACTTCTGATACACAAGTGAGAAATGCAACTGATCTTCAAGGAGGACAAACTTGGCTGATCTTCCGGGAGGACAAACTTGGCTGATCTTCCGGGAGGACAAATGCAGCTGATCTTCCAGGAGGACATACACAGCTGATCTTCAAGGAAGACAAATGTGGCTGATCTTCTGGGAGGACAAACGCAGCTGATCTTCAGGGAGAACAAACGCAGCTGATCTTCAGGGAGGACAAATGCGACTGATCTTCCGGGAGGACAAACGCAGCTGGACTATGGTGTTTTGTAGCTTGGGAGGCGCCTTGCCCATGTAGATCAGCACTGACACCGACGCTTATCAGATATCGACGGGTGTCCGCGTCTGGTGACAACGACTGCTTATCAGCCTCCAAGATCGGTCAGACGCGGGACGGATGGTCCCAGAGAATGGCGAAATGGATCAATCTCCCCAATCGGGGTGATGGATCAGGGCAACCAGCACCTCTCACGTGAACGCAGAAACGGAAAGTAAGTCAAGATCTGCCTTCTCTGAAGGGACGACATCAGAAAAATGAGATCGGCTGAGGGATTTAGTGTCTCTCATAAAGCCCAGAGTGATGAGAGAGTAAAAAGATGAAGGAAATGAAATAGGAACATGATGGACCTGTATTTGTGTTTATTTATTTAACAGACGCTTTTTTCAAAAGTGACATATTTCGGAGAAAGCAGAGCCAGAGCAACTGGGGTTAAGGGCCTCGCTCAGGGGCCCAACGGTGACATCACTCCGCTGACTAAGGTTTGAACTAATGACCTTCTGACCACGGTGAGTGACACACAGCACTCCCAAAAACATATACAAGAAAAAAAACAATGTGTTTAGATAAACACAAGTTAAATGTATTTACTGTCCGTTTTACCGTTACCGGTACTTAGATCACGCTGTATTGGATATTTTTACATTTTTTACCACATCTTGCCAGACACACACAAACATGCACACACACACACACACACACGCACACACTAGGCTATTCACTAATGATGAATCACCTAAATGTCTGTAGGAGGAGACCAGCTCAGCGATGGGAAAACCACAGAATTGCTGGGAGAACCAAACTCTTCACAAACAAAGCCAGACCTCAAACCCACATCTCGTCCGTCACGCATTCACATACGCCCAAAAAAATATATGCTCCTCAAAAACCCAAAATTCAAATGGCTGCAGAGATAGAAAACAGACAGTTGGAACACTGGAAGGTTAGGGCAGGAATCACTATGGCGATAGGTGAGGTTCAGCAGATTGGGTGACTCCGACCCAGGGAATTAAAAGCGGTGATGTTGCAGAATGAGTATTCTGCTTGTGCTGTTTTACTTGGCTGCCTGCTGTCCTGCCCAGCCGCCCACTCAGCTCTGCGGTAGCTTGAGAAAACATTTACACAGAAAAACAAAGTCAATCCACACGGAAACACAGTCCCTCGGCCTGACCTCAGAGCATTCGCGGTGCTGCCTATTAAACCCGGTCAAGAAAACGCAGTCACGGTTCCTAATTTGACTGCACTACATCCCTTTTGCTCATGAGTCCCCTAATTGTCTCAGGCACTCCCAGTGGGCATACATTTCATCACTAACTCGTGTTTGTGAATAGGTACACCGTTTGAGGTGAAGACGTATTCGGAATTCACAAGGTCGCTCGATAAATTTTCTCAGCCGGACACCGCTGTGTACTTTCCAGAAGCTTCCTTCTATCTGACTGAAAGAAACCAGTAGCAGTGGCCCAGCTCACGAGCTTCGCCCTTGTGTTGACCTTCACAGACCCCTGAGCAGACCTCTACGGCTAATTCCAGTGATTCGTCTCAGAATTTCCCGGATCGTTGCTGCATGTCCATTAGCTATCTGACATCTTGAGCAATATTTAAAAACTGAAGCTGTTGCCATGGTTTCCGAACATCAAAGCCTGTCCGCCATGCCCAGCACACAGCCGTTTTGACAGCGTCTCCTACAGTCACAAAGAGCTTCCCCAAAAACATCATGTTCATCCCATTCCCCTGTGTAGACATGTGGCTGCAGGAAGGGTTTCTGAAATTGGTGCATGTCTGTAAAAGTTCCGTCCATGTCAGTGACTGGGCCGGAACACCACTGTACTGAAAGTCCCTAGAAGGTTGGTCCATGTTGGTGACCAGGCTGGAACTCCCATGTACCCAGAGATTCTAGAAGGTCCACCCAAGTTGGTGACCATGTTTGTAACCAGGCTGAACACCACCACACGGAGAGCTTTTAGAACATCCATCCATGTCTCTGTCTGGCCCGGAACCCCACTATACTGAGAGCTTCCAGAAGGCCATCCATCCATGTTTGTGACCAGGCCAGAACACCACCACACTGAGAGTTTCCAGAAAATCTGTCCATGTCAGTGACCTGGCTGGAACACCACCTTACCCATGGCTTCTTGAAAGTCCATCCATGTTGGTGACCAGGCCAGAACACCACGATACCAAGAGCATCTAAATAGTCTGTCCATGTCAGTAACTGGGCCAGAACACCACTGTACCAAGTGCCTCTCAAAGGTCCATCCATGTCAGTGACTGGGGCCAAAATACTTGTACAGAGCCCAGAGGATCCATGGGAAAAGAACCCCAAATAGCCCCCAATAGCTAGGAGCATCACCAGAGTCTACAAAACTGCAGCTAATTCACAGCAAGGTCAGGCTGGGGGGGGCACACACCCTGAATGCACTGCACCGCAGTATGACAGGACCAGAATCCTTGGGGACCTGCTGTTTGGTATGGTGCTAAACCTGAACAGCTCTTGTAAACATCTGATCCTATATAAAGTGTGAATCTCCAAATCATATAGCCTATAAGCTGCTACGGCTATCATCAGGGCTGCTGAGAGATTTACTGTATATATAAAATGGTAAACAGATGACAGAGCCAGCTGTCTGAGTGGGAAGCACTTTGAGAGAAGCTCATAAGCGTGGATGTGACTCTGGATGTGGCTCATGCTGCACATTGACAGCTCTACCAATGAGCAGGTGAGGGACACAGCGGAAAGGAGGACCACCCCCACCCCGAACGCCTTCCCGGGGGAGGGGGCAGGCATTTGTCGGAACAACAAGGTCACGGGAAAAAACAGTGGCTAAGGCTTCTGGGCACGGCCCCGTTTAGCTGACCAGCGACCTCAGCAGGGTCCGTGGGGGGCGGGATCACTCACGTCACTGCCAGGCCCGGAAACAGAGCTGTTCCCAGAAAGAGCCCTGCAGGGAAACGTTAGGCAAAGGCCACTGACATCATCTTGTGCGCAAAATCTCCTAGGACAGGATGTTTGGGGATGTTTATACTATGTGCTGACATGTTACGTAACACTATTCCTTGGTTAGATATTGTCTCTACAAAACACTTTATATTAATGTCGAGCTTTCATTGCATAAAAGATGCTACAATTGATCAATTTTCCCATGCTATTTCAGCAAATGTGGAGCACCTTCTTTGCACTCTACGGAAAGGCCAATCATCCCTCTTTTTTTTGAACATTTTCTCCTCCTGAACACGACGCCCTTTCCTGAGTCAGGATGGCTCCTGTCAGCCCAGCCTCCTGCTTCCTGTCAGCCCAGCCTCCTGCTTCCTGTCAGCCCGTGGACCGTGGGCTTCGTGAGCCATGTAACGCGCTGTGAGGAGCACCACTCACCCGCCCACCTGCCTGCTCTCTTGGCCCCACCCACAGCCCCGCAGGTGCCCATGTGACAGGATGAGGAGCAGAGCTGCGTCAACTACCAGGCGGTGCAGCTCTTGGTGTCTAGCAGCTCACCTTTCTGTGGACAGATAACACAATGGACCAAGGGTCAATTCCAAAGACTAAATTCAAACTGGACGAAAACACAAAATAATGCGAATGTTCTACTACACAGTTCAAACAGCTGCACAGGCTGTCCCTGGGTTAAGAACATCCGACTCATGGACACCTCATACTTACGAGCAGTCTGCCATAAAGCCTAATTAAAAATTCCGGTTAAATTTGTAACGCTCATGAAAACATCATATAGCTTCAGCTGTTTGTCCGCTTGATGTACAGTACAGAACTAGTAGTTTGTAGTTACTTTTTATTGTTCCTGTATTACTCTTATTTTGTACTGTATTATTATTTTTCCAACGTACCTACAAATTGGACTTAAAGGCAAATGTATGGATCTCATTCGTAACCAGAGGACTCCCTGTAATCAGTGCCGGGCAAAGGAAGATCCTCATTCAACCACATGACTTCCATAATCTAAAAACTTTAAATTCAATTAAAATCCTGGATGTGGGGATGGTTTAGCCCTTGATCAGGACTCACGGAAAAAATAAAAATCCCATGAGGGTCCCTTTTCATCCACTGCTCCATAAAGATCATGTTAACAGGATCGCTATGGGCCTTTCATGAGCTCTAGGTTTATTGAGTCATACATTTATTACTGTCGTTTGTGACTGTTCATGTCTGCCCATGGTTTTGTGGCAGACCTCAGTCTGCGTATGCGTTTGGAACGGCACTTGTTTCTTAGCAGTTTATGTGTGTTTAAATGGGGCCTTGTGTGTCAACAAGTGAGGGGATGGGAGTGAAGGGCTAATGCCAAAGCCTGGATACACCCTTGGAGGTAAAGTTCAGCTCCTGGGAAAAAGACGATGTTTACACACCGAGTCAAACCCACCCACCCCCCCGTCTACCAAGCTGATTCACAGCCCATAACCAATGCACCCATTAGCCCGCCCTAACCGCACTCATCGATATTCCCCCGGAACCATTATTCCCCAGTTCCAATGTCAGAAGAAATTATGGGATGTGGAAGGAAGAACAGGGAAAACATAACGGCAGGATGAGCCAGGGACACGCCTGCTGATTGGCGGCAGGCAGTACAGGGGGGCTGCGGGGGGGGGAGGGGCTCTGCTCATGGTGAGACAGACTCTCACATAACTCCAAGCGGGGAGACAGACCGCCATTAGTTACCCCCATGCGACCCGGGAGGCAATGGGGGAGGGTCATCAGTCACACATTTAACATGTACCAGGTGGGCTGGCCGGCAGGGGGCCATCCATAACTGGCAATCACAGAGAAGCTGAAATGGAAGCATGTGCATGTTTGGGGTAGGGGTGCCATCATGTGCTGATGATGGTTCCGGGGCGGGGCGGGGGTTTGAAGGTGAGTGGACCCCAGCAGAAGAGTGTCGACACCGTCTCTCTGATTCGGGTCCGGCTTCAGGTGCGCCGGTGTGCGTGCGAGTCTCTAACAGAACAACGCAACAGACCAATTACATTTGCCATCTTTCAAAGCCGAGGAGAGTCCGACGAGGTCAGCGACAAGGCCTGTGAACAGTTTCCGTGGTAACGGGGGGACCTGGCGAGCGCAGTTCCAGAGACATTTGGGCCAAGAGGTGGCCGGCCATAGTCACGACAGAGACCGTTAACACTGCTAGCTTCTGGGTTAAATCAGCAGCCCAGCATAACTGCGCTGAGATAGCATTTAGCTTCAGCCTTACCTATTTAATGAGTAACTCAAAAAACATGACCAGTCCTTTAAAAATTAAACATAATAATTAGTAACTGCAATTAACTCTGCCCTGCATAATTAGCATTAAAACACAGAGCTAGGCCTTATTCATAACCACCTTCTAACATACTTTGAAGTCCTGATCATTTTCAAGGTTGATTAAAACTCCGTCCTCTGATATGAAAGATAAATCTTACATTGGATATTTGCTGTAGTGCAACAAGTAGGTCCAAATCCCAAAATGCATATAAAAATAACCCTTTCCTGTACTATAAGTCGCTTTGGATAAAAGCATCAAATATATGAGGTAAATCCATGAAATATGTCTCTCAAATCCAGCACAGTGCTTCTTCTTGCATAACTGGAGTGTTTATTTTTTTCTGCTTGTCAGTTACCCTTTGAGAGATTGGGGAGGGGGGAGGGGTTACATTGGAGATGAGGCAGCTGCTCTGCACCACTTGTCGGAGCGATCAGGCGCCCTCCCCCTCCACCTGGCATGGAGACGCCCCCCCAACTGTCGTACGACTCGACCCGGGGGTGCTGCATCCTGAAGGTGGCACCCGGCAAACGACACCTCAGCCGTCGCAGGTTAATTTGATAGCGCCGCCACCGCTGCTAATTTGCGTTAAATTAGATCCTTCATCACTTCCAAGCACGTCCAATTAGTGCCGCGCCATTTCCAGACGGCCCGCATCCCATCGCATTTACAGCAGGTGAGAGCTGAAGCTTACTTAGAAACTGCCAATTAAAAGTTCCTTTTTCTCCCCTTTCTGCTTTTTTAAGCTCAATTGAAACTGCAGATTCACCCCAGGTGAGAAACTAAACCTTAGGTGTATCACAAGCAACACCTGTGATCTGAAAGGAGCAAGGACAGAAACAGATGGACTTAACACCAAGGAACAGCGTCCTACCCTGGGAAAAAAGCGCGCGACTGTCTGAGTATTACGGCTCTAGCCACCCTTTTGATTGGAGCATCAATTGTGCGCTCCTCCACCAATCACGATTCACCACATGGCTCTCAAATCCAGGCCCGGATTATAGCTGCCCACACGTGCAGCCTGCAGCGAGGAGAACACACGCAGACACTTTGCTCTTTCTGCCTCTGCACTTCAGGATTCATGCTGCCCCCGTTTCCCCATGGGCTACATCTGACCTGTATCCTTCGCTACCTCACAACGCCGCGGCCCGTTTCACATTTTAATGCTTCGCGCGAGGCGGTGACTGACAGGCAGCACATAGGGATAGACCGGCGGTGGGTGCAGATAATGAGACTGGCTCGTCCAGGTGATATGCGGATTAGTGGAGAACGCGATTTCGAACCGGCGGTATCTTCCCCTTCAAACAGTAACGACGGGAAATGTCATGCTTTACTTGGTTTTTAACAAACGACCTTTTTTAAAGGATGTAATCCCTGGCAATCTGAAATAATGACATACCAGACGAGAGTGCAGTTTGCAAAATGTCTGAACTTAAACCAATGCACGTGTACCTACATGGCCACAGAAAACTCAACAAGGAAAAATAAATATCAACACGACTGCAACAAATTCAAGATCATATCAGCAGGAAGCCAAGGCAGATAAAGGCTTCAGATTTATTTTTTTCCTTTGCAGATAAAATTACACCAAACCTGTGTATTTATGTGAAGAAAATCTTGTCAATAAAAAAATGAGGATATCATACTGTTATCAGTTTACCTGTATATGCAAAAGAAAAGCCAATCTTTTAAGAAGCAACCCACCAGTGATCTTTACTGTGGCCGTCTCTCTGGACGTCTGATTGCACCATGCAATGTGCAGCAAGTTCCACAAATTTTATTGCAAAACAGAGGATTTATTTGGATAGTGTACTTTCCTGTTCCCTGCTTTAACAAATAAACTAGACATTTCCTGTGAATGACTCAGTTTATTATAGGAAGAATAATTACGGAAACAAATAATGAACAGATAAGTGATGGACTGGTGTCCTCTACCTTGTACTTACTAGATTACACTCCAGATTCACCAGGGCACAATGTTACATGAACAGCAGAGGGTAAAAAAAAGCGTCAACCTGGTGGGGACGTCTGTCAGAGGGCTGCCTGCCCATTGCCTGCACAAGCAAAGTTAAGGGACAAAAGCGTCACACACTAAACTAGGAAGAAGGAAGCAGGGATAAAGACTCGAGGAGGGGCTAGCAGACAGGGGGTGTTTAAAAACCGCACAGCAAACACAAATGTTTGATCGCGCAGCGTGCCGCCACCAAACATCTGCGATCAGGGCATGACGCGGCAGGAGACGGGCGCCTTGATTCTGATGACTCTGAGTAAAAAGCTAATTAGCGGAGCTTGTGATTTACGGATGACGTCTCAGAACCCCTCTCACGGGCAACCCGAAAAGCCGCCGTCAGCTGTGCGACGGGCCGCGTAAGGGAGATGGCTAATGTACCCATTTCATCGCCGGAGATTCGCAGTGAGGTGCTTCTAAATCATCTGCGGTGGAGCAAATGAGATACACGATGTGGAACATTCACTGTGAATTCATCTCGGAACACGCAGAGGCGCCGGGTGCACAGGCATGGGGCGAGCCCATGTGTTGCGACGACCTTCAGGGGGCGAGATGCTGGCATGGGGGATTGGGAGTTGCTGGGACATCACCCCAAGCAACAGGGGAGCTCAGCCAGGACCTGGTTTACAAGAAAGGGGTGGCACAGCCAGGAGTTCATGCAAATATTTTCACATTTCAAATTTAAAGCATTAAAATGCCAAACACAGTGCTTGAAGATTCTGAAGCTCTCTGGATCTTGAATGAACAACTAAATCATGAATGTGTGAATCATTGTACAAACAGACAAATGAAAGCATACACCAAATCCGACTGGACACAGTATTGTTGACCACTGTTTCTGAACCAGTGGGTCGGGACCCAGAAGTAGGGGTCATGTAGTGTGTGGTAAAAAGAAATATTTAGTATCTTTTGCTCAGATTGTCAGATTTTTTTTTTCATAACGTCAATGTGCTACTGTTGCTGCCTGATGTTCTGTTTACTATTACTGCAGTATTGTTTGTCAGAAAAATTTGGTTCAAAAATTTGAATTTGGGTTGTGACTTATGAAATATGTGGGTCTTGAGGCTAAACCAGTGAAGAACCTCTACCCCAGTGCCTCAGCACCATCTGGCCAGACCTTAACCTCTCGGGTACGGTGCGTATCCTTGTAGCCCCACTGCCACATCCGTTCCATACACCACACATGCGACCCCTCACAGCCAGGACACGGAACACCGCCTCAACCGCTCTTCACATCAAAGCCACATCAAAGCAGTTTTATAAAAAAAAAACACCCAGTGTTCCTTCTTATGCAACTTTGCCTCTAATGAAGTGAGAAGAAAGAGTGTAGGAAACGAACGCATCTGACGAGCTGCTGTTTCATACCTGGGGGATAACTTTCATTTATTTATTATTATTATTCTGAAGAAAAGGACAAGGACAGGACAGTTATTACAAAGACACAATAAACATAAGCTGCCAGCCTCTTGTCGTTTCTGAGGAAGAGCCCTCGATTCTCTTCTGAGGTTTCTGTCGGACGAACCCACAAGCTGTGACATTTTAATATCTGCCCCTCCCCCACCCAATGGCTTGCATTGGCTTTAATGAACACTTGCTTTCGGCCTAATTATAAGTGACCCCTACGATAACCCCAGCACTCTCGTCTGTCTGGCCATATGTGTAATAGCAGAAAAGGTGTAGCTCTCAATGTGACTCCGGTGCTCTCATTGCCATAGTAACCACGGAAAGTCCGTTCCTCAGCCTCTGCCGATCTCCCTAGCGATTCAGCCAAACCAAAGCCCCTGGTAAAAATCGAGAAATCGACTCTGAAATTGGAGGAAGTCCGGTCGGCCCTTTGGATTTATCCGCGGTGCTGAGGGTGATCCCTGGTCAACCGCAATGATGCTGCCTTCCTGATCGGTCAGCTTAGGTCAATCACGGGGCTCAGAACGATGACTCAATTAAATGGAAAAAAGTCCCCCCATCAGGGAATCCAACTTACAGCCGTCGCTTCAAGACCTAATTCTTACTCAAGATCGGGATGTGGAAAAAGAGGGGGGGGGGACTGTATTTCTCTCCTGATACAGCTGTTAGCAGGGCGCCGTTGTTGACGACTCAGCGATCCCACAAATAACTGCCCCTTGTAGGACCTCATTAGGTATAAACAAGTAGTAAACTCTCTCTAGAGAGCAAGCATTCCATCTTTGTTTAAGGGAACACAAATTTAACAGTGGGGGGGGGGGTG
>JAODKF010000068.1:23186612-23205055 GCA_026779585.1 Mormyrus proboscirostris
GGGGGGTACTCATTCACTGGGGGGTTGGATGTCAAAATAATGAATCACAGAACGATTCACTCTGCCCATGTAATGAACAGCACTTCCGTGTGAAGAGTGTTCGGGCATCTCGTTAAGTCTCATTTATCTCAAGAGATGGACCTGACTCCCACATATGGGACGTGGCATGCCCCAAATTGTGGACCAGACGGGCTGCTAGCTGATAATCGGCTCCAGGGAATGAGGATACATTTGTTTGTGCTTCCTGCCTGAAAAGGAAGTCCCACCTCCCTGACCTTCCTCAAAGCTCATAGTCACCTGCACTGCTACAGTACTTTTTTTTTTTTTTAAATCAAAGTTACATTTTTCTTATAATTAGTGTAAGATCTCGGCTTGCCCCTGAGGCTTCCTGAGAGTGCAGCGACTGGCGCCTGAGCCTCCCACGCTCCGCCGAGCCGTGTTCCTACCACGTCGGAGACACCGAAGGTGATGCTTTTTACACACCATGGCGGTGCATTAACAATACAGTCATAACAACTATGTTTTTTTTTAAAAAGACCATATGGCGCGTCGCGGAGAAAAAACGTAATAATTAACCACTCTAGCCTTGGTGCCGACTATCACGGCTTCTTTTGTGGAAATGGAGAAATATGTGCACCTGCTGGAGGGAGAGACATTAACTCCAGGTGAAACTAACTGCAGCCCAGAGTAAACAAAGCTGCCGTTCTATACAGTTTTAGCATAGGATTGTGTCATCTTTCTTTTCTTTAGGTTATCTCATTCCTTTACACCAGGTTTATGTACAAAGTTTATATAAGGCGCTGCAGGTTAACAGCATCACTCAATGGTTTGACAGCATCTTCTCCCTGAGACTTTGACCAGGAGCTTTCAGGTTCTCTGAACGGCTTGTGACTCTCTCCTCAGCTGGATTTTTGGGCAGTAAGTGTCTCCCTTTTGGGTTTAGGGGAGTAGCTAGGGCTGGTCGATATGTCCTAAAAATATGAGCATATTTTCAGAGATTTTAGTGAGTTTCTGTATATATCATGGAATTCTAAAATTCATATTTACAAAATGGTAAAATATGAAAGGTGGTTTTCAGTTTTTCTAATTATGATGAGCAAATTGTTTTACTAATAGTTATGCAGCATGTGAAAAGCATAATGATAAACTATGCCGACAGACTCGATCATTGATGGAATTTGAAAAATAGTGCATTATGGCTGTTAATTACACAATACTCACGATATTCAAATTGATGATATGAATGTTCATGATCACGATGCAATATTTTATTGATATGTCCTAGGTGCAGTTGCAACTCTTCATCACTTCTGGCATTTTGCTTCACACATCTAAAGCTTCTAAGCAAGATGGTAGGACTATGTGGCAAGAGAGACAGTAAGGGAAGTCAGGGAGTGGTCTGAGTTTACCCTGTGGTAGCTGTGGGGATTCATGTGACTGGTAATAGCTGAAGAGTAGTAGGTGAGACGTGGGATTGGGTCTCCTTGACATGTGACCTGGCTTATCTGGACGTTTACTCAGCTTAACCTTAGCAGCGGAGTGGAAAAGTCAGATTGATGCTCCCAGGCTTGATAACGGAAAATTCCATGAAGGTCAAGAGTTCAGTGAAATTGGAATGGGGTCTGCTTTCTGCTTTGAACCGTCAGTGAGAACGAGTGCTCATCAAAAGCTTGATGCGCAAAACTGTACTCACCCACTGGGTTGAAAGCAGCATACGCCGGTAGCACCTGAACTGAGGCATTGTGGGTCAGCGCCTTCCAGAGCCATAACCACCCATCAGAGCCATGATCAGCTAACTAAAGTACTTCAGCTTATAACGGGGAGGTGCTGGTCATTAACTCAAGGATGACTTGCGGCTTCGCCCACTTCACACCATCACAAAACCCATTGTGTATCACAGGACCATTCGGCTTTTAAGGATCAGCATTGAGTCTGACTTCCTGCCTGTTAGCTCTGTGTACACACGCACAGGGGCATTATTGTTAATTAAAGGGATCCCGCAGCTGAAAGTCACTCTGTTTGGCCATTTAAATAGGACCTAAACCACAGGTGCAGGAACAGAAACAGGAGCATGCAAATCAACATCGTCATGGACTCTTCTGGAAGGTGCTGAGTAACAGAGGAGTTACTAACAAGATTTAGACTCATCAGAGGTCAGGGGAGTGCTTATGATGAGACAGACAGCATGGTTTGCGGGCAGGTTCGCGTGGTTAATATTCCCGTAAACCACAGCGAGTCTGACAAGCGTCTATCATGCCCTTAACGAGCCAATTAGAGGGGCTTAATTTAACAGTGACATTTGAAAATCTACCTATTTAGGCAAATGAAGCTGAAGTGAAATATGAAAATCACGTCTGCAAAGCGCATGACCCTCGGACGCATCTGCCAGAACGATGGGAAAATCCTCATAAACAAGGCAGAACGGAAGCAAGTTCCCGGAAAACATTAATGATGCGGCATTGTAATGAGAGCACAGCCCTCAGTCCAGGCCCCAGAGTGGCCGTGTCATAATTCTGCCTCAGTGTATTTAAAGGTAAATAGCAGACTGATTAAAACATATCCATAATGCATAGATTCTTATGCTTCCATTTATTTAGCATATTTATTTGGAGTTTGGGCCATTTGCATTTACTTAGCTGGTAGATCATTTGTTTACTGCCAAAACCAACGGCTGAGCAAGCCGGCTTTTGGGAAAACACTAATCCGTCCCATCTCCAGAGCCAGAGATTGGGCTCCCTCCACCTCATTTCCACATAGGACAAACAGACTCATTTTTAACATTATCTATAAAGACTGGACCAAAATGCCTCAAACTCTGGCCCATGCAGGGATTTTTTAAGGAGGGGAGCATAACATAAGAGGGACCATTGTTCATACAAACCTTATCATTGGCCAATGATATGTTTTGAATCGGTGAGTGACAGGGGAAGGGGCACACTGGGGACCAATCAAATTTCAGCTGGGGCCAGTGCCCCTATGGCCCCGCCCCTGTATGTGCCCCTAGAAGCTCTGAAGAACTACCCAGCAACTGTCTCCCGGGGGCATGAGCGACGGGTACTGCTGAGAGCCGTAGCACAGGAAAGATGTAACTAATCAAGAATCCAGCCAGCAGAAAGTCATGCTGGTGGGGGTCTGAAATCCATGGCATGTACCGTGAAAAGGGACAGACTGTCATCTTTTTTATAGGTTCCAAGACCATACTCCTTGTGGTTGTTAGGGCGGGGAATTGAGCCCAGCACCTGCGAGATGACTCTTATCCCCAACATTTGTAGGGATTTTTAGCACTGAGCTATACATCAGCTCCATCCACTTCTATCACTCCCCCTACAGGCCACTTTGGAAATGACGATTCCACACTATGATACGGCCCTATAATGCAATTTAAAATCTGCCCTCCAAACGTCTACCCCGACAATCAGGTGGAACTGGATCAAACCAGATGGAACTGGATCAAGCCAGATAAGGCTCTTGAACCAGGGATCAGTACTAAGTAATACTTTTGAAACAGTGCTTTTAGAAAGACAATTTTGTGCAGGACAGACGAACATGACATCTACCTGCAATTTAAGCATTTAGCATGACTTGCTAAAACTGAGGAGCTCCATTCTAAAATAAAGCAGTCTCTCCCCAGATGCATATTATTTGACAGAAAGCTGACGTTAGCAGGCTTTTATTTTAATACCTCAGAAACATCCCTAAAAAAAATTATGTCTCGGTCTTGATCTAATTGAGGTCTGTCTTGAAACGAGTGGATTTCCATTTTGAGTGGTTGCACTTTGCTTTTAATGTGAATTACTCCTCATCCACCCACATGGATCAGGCAAAGCAATTTACATGAAACCAGACAGTAACACAAACAGTAATTAGAAGTCTGGTTAGATTCTTCCTCCTAATTACATAAAACTTGCCCCCAAATCGAATCTCTGTCAAACTTGAGTGGATTTTGGGACACTGTTCCTGTTGTAGGTATGCTAGGGGAAAAGGTTGATCTTAAAAAGTGTAGGGGGGGGCACACTTCACAATGTAACAGTCAATTGAACAGCATAATGAAAGTATTAATCGCTCCCTGTTATAGCCTGGGAATATTATTGCTGGTTCAATCCGTGACTTAATTTGACAGAAGTCCCCCCTGCGGGACACCGTCAGTTCAGGGACGGTATGAAGCCTACAGAGTAGTGTGGGTGTGTGGGCATCCCCAGTCCACTCCCCTCACAAATCACGCTGCAGATGTCTCCATCAGGACATCATGGGCAACACAATTTCAGTCAACACCAGCCACCTGCTTCTGAGGTCTGTGGGGGGGGGTATTATTATGTAAGTGCTATATTTTATTTTAATACAAGAAGTTGCTCATCCATCTTTAAACTGCAGATCAGGGTCACTGAGGCACCTGGAGTTCATCCCAGGCAGCATAGGAACAAGGCAGGGGTACAGCCTGGATGGGATGCCAGTCCATTGCAGGGCACACACGCCCACAATCACTATGGCTGATTTAGATAGACCAATTAGCCTAACTGCTTGTCATTGGACCGCGGGTGGAAACTGGAGTTCCTGCAGGAAACCCACACAACACAGAGAGACCTCCACGCACACTCATGCTGAGCAGAGTGGGATTTAAATCCCCGGCCCACCAAGCCACCCTCCTACCCATTAAAGTAGAAACCTTACGAAAAATAAAATGAAACATCTCCCTCTGGTCCTCTTTGGGATTTCGTATGGCTGTTTAGTGATTGTAGTTTAAAGGGGGTTTTTCTAAAAGGAAGCACAGTGTGGGTGAGCATCAAATGCCCCAGCCCACTTTCCAAATACAGGCCAGTGCTGGATACACGACACCGGCGCCGCCATCCGGCTCTGTCAAGATCGGCTCTGAGAAGTCGGAACGCCAGCACGGATTAGCAGTAGGAGTCGCCAGCTTCCTGCCATGCCGGCTGGCTTCCCAGGGCCCCAGTGGGAGACATATTCAGGGTCTCGGCGAGTCCCTGTTAAGTTGCCGCCAAGTTCCAGCCAATCACGGCACAAGGGAGGCAACGGAGCTACAGATTTTAGCATTCTCGATCTCCGTTGTCGCCAGGGCAAGCTTCCTGCAACAGGAATCCTCACTGATGGGACAATGTTCTCTTTTCCACATTCTGGACAGCCCCCCGTCCCTCTCTCTTCAGAGTAAGCCCTTTAATCTCCTCGGAAATAAAGGTATTACACTTGCAAAGTAGCGAAGGCTCTCATTTGAGCTGGGATGGCACATTGTTTTTCCAGCAGTCCCTGGTGGAATGCAAGGGTGCTGTTTGTTTTGGCGGGATGAATCTCTACCACACCTACAGTTCTCACATGGAATCCTCTGCCGGCTGATTTGGGCCACTATAGCTGTGGTGTCCGGAACTCACTCTGTCCCTTTAATTAGCAATGCACTAGCAGGTTTACGTGCGATCGATCGGGAAGGGTGAGTCGGGGGACGGGGTAGTTTGAGAAAGCCGCTGATCAGCATTACGACGCACCAAGGAAAAGATTCATCTCCGTGGTGCTGCCAGCAGGGGTAGTGAGTGTAGTGTAGCGAGCTGCAGGCGAAAACGTAAGGCCTGCAGCTCTTGTGTGTGTGCTGTTGGGAACATGTGGGCAGCTAATGGGGTTTAGTGTACAGCAGGCCACTGACCTGAAGGCAGGGGGGCAAAGTAGGAGGACACACACACACACACACACACACACACACACACTGGAAGAGCAATCAGTTTGCCTCCACTGACACACAGAGGCGTAGCCCACGAGCCACCAATACCCACGAACAGGGAAAAGACAAGCGAACACAGCGGCTGTGTATGGCTATATTTAGCAACATCTCGTTGGGCGCCAATCAGAAGGCATTTGAGTTGAGACCCACTGCAGAGACTTGGCGAGGCTAATTCAGCCTACGCAGAGAAAACACAAGCAAAATACACCCTGTGATTCTGAGCTCACCATACAAGAGAAGCGAACCATCATTATCATCCTGTTTGCTGAAGCAGATGTGCTTCCCATTTCAGTTTTGCATTTTACATACACATCGCACCTTTATTTAAACTGATTTAAACTTAAATTTCTCATGTTTATGGAGCAAAATATTTAGTGAGGCAGTCTTTGTACTTGAGCCGCGTCCTGTGTGGGTTGAAGCACCCATCAGGTAGCAAATCGCTTCCCCTAAGTGTTATGCACCCTGCTGTCCAGTGACCTCGTCATTCATCATAATTGGCTTGGATGATCAATGAGTCACCACATTTGAAAAATATGTCTCAGTGACTTTTATGTTTTTAATGTTATAAACAGAGGTGGAAAGTTCAGGTCCAGGAAGTACAAATCCAGACCAAGGTTTTGTTTCAGCCAATCAGTTGAGTATAAAGAGTCACAGTCACAGAGTACTCAGTTGGTTGGTTGAAACAAAATCTTGGTCTGGATTTGTACTTTCCACCTCTTGTTAAAATGTTCACGCATTCAGTGAAGGTACCACCCATCACAAACTCAGCTAGTGTCTCAGGCTCCTTCAGAAGCTGACTGCTTAAATCACCAACTCCAACACAAGGTTGATAAGGAAACTCTCCTCTTAGGATGCTAATGCTACCAGGAAGCTAGCATCAGTAACAGGCTACCAGACAGCGACGTCCCACATCAAAGCGGTAATGTTACAGGAGGAGCGGGTGCCATACTGCCCTAGAATTACATGGTAGGGAAATTACTGCACACTGAAGCATGCCATTAATTAGGGGTGAGGAATTTGTGGTAACACTTAAATCCATGTTTTTCATAATTTATAAACACATTCATAACAAATAATAATGCATATATAAAGCATTATAAACCAGTAGAGGTGGTCCAGAAAGTAAAAATCCAGACCAGGATTTGGTTTCAACCAATCGGTTGAATAATCTGTGATTCTTTATACTTAACTGGTTGGTTGCAAGAAACTCTTGGTCTGGATTTGTACTTTCTGAACCTGAATTTTCAACCTCTGTAAACATACCTATAAATATTCATCAAAAGGCATAATATATTATAGTCATGTTTATCGTGCATTATGAATTCTTTATGAAAGTCTCATCTATAATGCACTATAGATACCTTCCTGATGCATTATAATGGTCGGTATCAGCATTAAGGATGCTTTGTACTGCATTTTGAAGGTATCTATAGTGCATTATGAGGCAAAATCGAAATGGTTGGAAGGGTTCAACCAACAATGTTTGGGATGCCGAATCGTTCTCGATAGGAGACCTATTACTTCAGTTTAGCTTAACCACTACTTAGCACATAACACACCGTAACTTTGGCTACTGGTGTTGCTGTACGTGCCATTTTTTATCTACTATGCTTGCCCATGCTCATCGACGCATGTTCTGTCCATCCATGCTCTCTGCCTTCCTTCCCATATGTCCGAATGAAGCCCAGGGTGGGCATCATCTGAGCTGGAGTCCTGCTTCAGTCCCATGGAAGGGTGACATCGTGGATGTGACACTGTGGGTGCAGACTCCAATCTGCCACACGACACTGGCCGGCGTAGAGAATTGACTCATTGATGAACTTTTGCTTGACCTTAATCAGTTTACACCTTGCTTTTAGCAAGCAAGCCCACTCTTTTCTTCTTCCTATCATGTTAGCAAGCCCAGTGGGGTTGGGCAGCCGGTTGACCTTGGACCCCCCAGGCCTTTTTTTCTCCTTACTTGAGAATTTTTGGTTCCTCTCCTCCAGTGTCATCTGGCTTTCTTCATCTAATTTCTTTGTCTTTCCTTTTCCCCGTTTTGTATTACTCTCACTAATGTTGCTGTAATGTATCACGACACATACATGTACTGTAAAGCACCTCGGGGAGACTCTGTTGTGAAAGGCACTATATAAAAATAAATTGAACTGAAGTATAGATGAGAGCTTCATAAGGCAATCATAATGCATTGTAAACATGACTATAATGTGTTATGTATGTATAATAATTGACTCTTTATTTCCCCTGGGGGGAAATTCTTTTTATGCCTCCCCTCAGTCTGTTCTTTGCAGAGAAAGCTGTCTGCAAAGGGCAGCCACCTGCTGGGGTGTCCAGGGAGCTGGGGGTTAAGGGCCTTGCTCAAGGACCCACAGATATGTCGAGGCTGGGTTTGAACTAGTGACCTTTTGATTACAGATCCGCAGGCTTAGCCCACTGAGACACACGCTGCTCCCATATTTATATTTATAAATATTTATAGGCATGTTTATAATGCTTTATGAATGTGTTCTGAATGTGTTTATAAATTACTAAAAACATGGCCTTAAGTAACAAATTTAAGAGATAAGGAATAGGTACAACCAAAAGATTGCTGGTTTGAACCCCAGGAGGGCCACCTGTTTGGATGCCCTTACAGGGCTGATGTGACGCTCCCTAACAGCAGGGCAGCGGCATAGTCCACAGGATGTACAACGAGGTGATCATTACACCAGAGCCGAAAATCACAAGTTTAGAAGCCACCCGAAGACACAAATGAAATATCAACATGGCATTTATTGAGGCTGTTGATTTCATTTTAAAGACAGGCTAATAAAAATTTTATACGATGCCATATCTGTCTGTGGCAGTCGATTTAATAACGTCTTTTGTACATATTACACAGACCCCATGTTTTTGCTGTACAAGGTTAGCACAGTCTGCATCGAAATGCTGGCACTTTGCTGTGAGACCTTGCAAGAGAAATAAATCACAATGCATCTGCTGGAACAAATCTACAGAGTGAAGTCCTCACATCGGCACTGTGCTGCGGAGGTTTACTATACAGGAGAGCAGCCCTACTGTAAATTTCTTTCCCGAAGAGGGAGGAAGAAAACAGTGTTTAGCATTCAGAAGAGAAAGTGATTTCATTGTGTGGAAAAGAGACCCCTTGCTTCCTCGTTAAAAATGTACTTTTTAGTAGAATCAGCATACTCCGCTGATATGTTGCTACTTGATATTTGCACTGGATTCAAAGACCTCAGGGCACAATATGATCCACCTCTGGGGAGGTCACATGCCATATCGGCATCCAATCACAGCTTGCCCAGCCTGGTTGTCAGACCAGTGTTAACAAATCAAAAACAGTCGATGATACGCAGATGTAGGCAGACAGACGGGACCTCTGGCTCAATTCGGAGCTGGGCCACCTCCACCAGCAACAGCTACAGGTATACCCTGAGGTCAAACCGCCTCAAGGTTGGTATCTGAAGGGGACGTTTTTACAGAGACTGCTCAGCAGCGCTTTACAGCCATCTACAAGGCACCTTACTAAACCCAAATCCCTAAAGCAGAGGCCTAAGCCAATCATCACCCTACGGGACGTTGACAGGAACGTGACCTGTGACGAGGGGTTTGTTTACACGAGGCTGTAAGTGGGAGGTATAAGCCGGATTTTCATCTTACAGCATGCGGGGATGCCTGAGGAGCTGCAGCATGAAGGGCCCAGCGAATGTCACTCGTATCATTGACACTGATACGACCCATTACAGACAGATGTATCATGTAGAGAAAAAGATTGTGATGTTTGCAAGAGCTGTAAAAGGTGTAGTGGAAAAGGACGATCAGCACACGGCGGATGGATTAATTATCACAGTGCTGAACATGCCTTTGAGTATCCTGAAGACCCAGACAGAAGTCTGGACAACCTCATAAACAGGGACGCTAAGACGCTAAGACTCTCTTTTGAGTAAGTCTTGGGCTCCCAACTTTTCTGCTCATCAATATTGACTTTGTGCTTCTGGAAAAAGAAGATCTTGGTTCCAGGGTTCAAGAAACAGCACAGAATAGCAGGGATCCTCCAAGTAGGGAGACAGAATGTGCCGACATAACCATGCAACAACAGGCCTTTCACGCTAATGCTAGCAACGCTAACTCATCTGATATTGTTTAGAAGCCGCTGTCAGGCAGCAGAAATAAAGTATATTTCTCTCAATTCAAACATAGGGCAGACTCATAAATCATAGGAAAAGCTCTTGACGGCAGTGGTATCATAACACAAGTGAGGATTGTTCAGTTCTTTCTCCACATCCTTTAAGACCAGATACCCTGTAGCTAAACACACAGACATACCTTCTGCAGGCATAAGCAGGCGAGGGAGGATCTTCAGGAGGCCACCTCTGCCTTTCACTGCATCCTGACCTCTCTGATGTTCTGGTGAGGCTCCCAGCCCAGGCACGGATCGGAGGGTGGTGCCAAGATCTAAACAGCATGGAGCTTCAGGGCAAGGGGATGATCAGCTCTGGGGCTGGCCTGATGGTCAATCCAGAGGTCTGCTCTGGGGCCTTCTGTCTGACTGGACAGGGTGGTTGGAGAAGACAGCACATGCTTTTAAGAACAATGTGGCAGGGGATTCACCTTTTTCTGAAGACAAAGGGATTAAACTGGGTAAAAATATGAACAAAATGCTTTTCTGGGGCAGAATTTGTGACGGGAAGGATTTTACTTGTTGTTCTGGGTAACTGGGGACTTGTGCCTTCAAGGGGTCAAACATAAAATGAGACGAGTGAGATTGACAGGTTTTTCTCTTTTAGTTTGTAGTATTGGCATTATGCAGCCTAATAGCCATATATCAACGTATGGCTGTTCCTGTTTAACAGCATTTCCTTGTCCAGCAAATCACAGCTTGCCTAGTTCACAATTGCATGCCTCAGTCAAGGGCTTCATAATTAGCTGACAAGGAAAATCTGGAATAGAACTGAAAGCTGGACTGGATTTAGAGGGACTAGGGATTAGACTGTCATTATCTGCGCTAACCCTGGGCAACGGTGTTAGCCTCGGAAACCCCATTCTCAGCAGTGATAAATGTGTCATGCACCCAGACAAGCACCTTCGGACGCTGCACGTTTCCACATTAATCATCGGTACGAGTCCAGATTCTGGATGCAATTAAGCAAACAAAGACTGTGTAGCATTTATGCTGACGATGTGGCAGTCATAGTCAGGCTTCATTATGAGGCACAGGCCTTTAACGATTTAGCCTGATAGCAACCCTGATGAACTCCACTCTGCCACGCCACGCAGGGAATGGGAATAACGAGGGAGGAAGGCATGTGAGGGGAACCTCGCTGAAGGGCAGTCCGAGCTGCCTCACTGTCCCCTGGTGTGCGGTGTGCGTGAGGTGTTGGGTTATTACTGCCGTGCCAATGAAGTGTGTGCTCTGCTGAGCTGACAGGGGAGTGATGTGCTGCATGGTGTTGAACAAAATCACTCACAAAAGGCATAGTCAGGTGTTCCTTAAAAGAGAGAGACAAAAGGACAAAATCCTCTTTATATCAAAATAACAAATACTAAACAGGTTATTACACATTATTCATATTTTTCTGTACTTGCTGGTCCTATGCAGGGTCATGGGGGTGTGAAGCACGGAAAATCCCAGGATGGGGCGGCAACCCATCGCAGGGCACACACACACCATTTTGTGATGTCATTTCATCTCAGCCCAGAGGAAACCCCACAACAATACAAGAGAATTTGCAAACTCTACACAAGTAATGACAGGGCAGAGACTAAGGGTGAGCTGAGGATGCTATCCACCGCGCCACTAATTGCTGTTGTTGTTGTTCTTCTTCTTCCAGGGATCCTGCTCAGGGTATGGATGGACAGATGTGTCGAAAGAGAAGAAATTACTTTAGGATTAAAGATCAGTGGGTTGTTTTATGAAGTTAGCTGGGTTAGCATAAGCTAAAAGTCATGACTGTCCAGTAAGAATGCTCCTTACTGAAACTCTTACTGGAGAATCATGACTTCTAGCTTAAGTTAAGTCAGCTAACTGAGAAATTCTGCTTCGTGGAACATCTGTGGTTAAATAATACTTACATTTTTTTAAACATAACATGTAAATGAAACTCAGAAATGTATCAAAATGGCTAACTACAAATAATACTCTTGCTTATTCATTCATAATGTTCCCGTAAAAATGCATTAAAATGTCAAGTTATTCATGGATTGCATCTTACACACGTCTTATGTCTAACAGAGTCTAGCTAATAAGTGAATAATAATAATAAATTTTGGCAGCAAAATTAGTCAAGATAAAACAATGTAGGGAAGAAATCAAGGTGTCATTTAGGAATATCTCAGAAATCGAGGCGTCATTTAGGAATATCTCAGAAATCGAGGTGTCATTTAGGAATATCTCAGAAATCCAGGTATCATTTAGGAATATCTCAGAAATCGAGGCGTCATTTAGGAATATCTCAGAAATCCAGGTGTCATTTAGGAATATCTCAGAAATCGAGGCGTCATTTAGGAATATCTCAGAAATCGAGGCGTCATTTAGGAGTATCTCAGAAATCAAGGCGTCATTTAGGAATATCTCAGAAATCGAGGTGTCATTTAGGAATATCTCAGAAATCAAGGCGTCATTTAGGAACATCTCAGAAATCGAGGAGTCATTTAGGAATATCTCAGAAATCGAGGCGTCATTTAGGAATATCTCATCCAATGGAAAAATTTATGTCTGGTCAGAGCTACTAATAAAAGTTAAAGCTGATGGAGAATAATTCATGATTTTAGCACAAAAATTACCTTTCATTAAGTTGTTCACATATAATCTTTTTCTAAATTTTGGTACATTTATAAAAGGGTAGTGCTGAAGGTGGCAGAACTGTGCTCTGGTAAGTAGTGATTTGGACAAAAGGAGGTGGAGCTTGGCTCTGCTAGGCTCCATTGACCTTTATGGTGCATTCGTTTTTCTCTCGGAACTCGGAAATTCCGAGTTGAGTGACATCACGTCCGACAATCTTACGTTCGAGCTACAGTATCCACATCTCGGAACAAACATGGCTGCCTCCATGAACACTCTGCTGTGTGTTGTTGCTTTATATTTTAGCAGATTTGGAGTATTACAGTTGGATAATTTGGAGATTATTTTTTCAAAGAGACAACAAAATCTCGTCCGAGATCAACATCATAAAAGAGGCGTGTTTCCGACGGAAAGTGACATTTTTGTGATGTTTTCATCTGAGTTCCGAGCTGGAAAGAAGTAATCGAACGCACCATTACACCCAGGTTATGGGCCTTGCTTAAGGTCCCAGTGTAGATGTGGCAACTCTGCTGAGCATAGGATTCAAACTAGCAAGCTTCTAATCACGGGTGAATCCCAATGAGCACAGATGAAGTAGCATCATAGAATGGACAGAAAATTTCATCTCAGGGGAGAACAAGTGTATTATGGTGGCAAGTGTGGGGTTCAGAGATGCTGTCTCTGCCCAGTCCAGCTCGTTTCACACTGCACTTGCACGCCCATAAGATTTCCTGCCGTGTGGCACGGAGACATTAAAAATGAGACAGTTTCTCCTCCCAAAACTTTTCCAATTATAAATCCAATCCGCCAGACCACTTTCTGCATCTGTCCTGGACGACGGTACTGAGATCGGACAAAAGGGAGTGATACAAACCATGAAGAGTCTGTGCGTAGGAGGGGGCAGAGTCTGGAGAGGATGCACCGTGAGCGTGGCAGGCGGGGGTGTAACGAATCGCCACGCCTTTTCTATACAGCCATGGGAAGTTACTGCCAAGGAAAAGCATGGTCTCAGCAATGGCATACCTTTAACGCAATAGTATTTATGTTCTGAGCTATCCAGTCTCCATTGTTCCCCATGTCCTTTTTTAAAAAATGGATAGATAAATGGCATGGGGGGTGCTTATCAGAACCACATCAGGGCCATTGGAACCAACCACACCTGGGGTTTCCTGTGTTTGCAAGGGCAGGGATGAAAAGGCACAATGATTCCATGTGGAGGGGGATCCTGGATACTATCAAACTGAAAAAAAGTTAATGAACGGGGCACAGGTGGAACGAATCAACATAACTGAAGTCATTCCTTTGATAGATAGAAAAAGCACCCCTCCACACTCACCATGACATTTTGTAAAAAAAAAAGAAAGAAAAGAGCTTTATATACTCTCTACTGGTTGCCTAGTTGTGCTGATAAATGTAAAAGTCAATGGTGGATTGGGCGATCGACTCTCTTGCCGCATCCTGGAGCAGCACATGCTGCAGCCATGCGGCCGACGCAAGACACTTCCGAATTAATCCATCCAACACAAACAGAGGGTGCATAAGTCATCATTTCCAGCATATCGAAAATCTTTAGGCTAAATCACTGCGCCGCATCATCCCTCTGGATAATGATGCAGTGCTTACGCCACTGGCACACTGGCGTGGGTATACAGAACGTAGGTGTATAGAACTGGGGTATATAGAACAGTGTAGAATCTATGTCACTGCATGGGGGCGGGGGGGAGGGGATCAATGCTGTGTTTCTGCACATGTGACTAAAGTGGTCACCATCATTGTCCTTTTTACATTGTTGTGCCACAGTTGCAGGGGAGGGAACAGGTGCATGGAGGGGTGAGCAGGTAGGACAAATGGTAGTGCGACACCCATATAAAGTGAAATGGACCACTCCGAGAGTGAGCAAGAGCCTTTCCCTCCGAGGGGTAAAACAAACCACTCCAAGAGTGAGCGAGAGCCGTTTTCCTCCGAGGAGGCACTCTGAGAGTGAGTGAGGGCGTTTTTTACTGAGGGGTGACACAAACCACTCTGAGAGTGAGAGAGTAACTATGGGGCTCCCCTGACTGCTGTCTGCAGGCAGGTTACAGATGGAAGAGGTAGCCTTCCTGCCCAGGCTAAATGTTCCTGCAGATAGCAGCTCAAAAAACCCTCATCTACCAGAACCTATTTTCCCGGGAAGGAGTGTGCTGGTTGGGGGGGGCAATTCTCCTGGTGCAAATGTATTTTCATTTACACCTGCTTGGCTCAGACACAAATGCACGATGGATGCCCGTGAGGCCACCTCTGTGGCCCCCGCACCATCTTTCTCTGCTCACGCGGGATGGTTGCCTCGTTATTTCCGAAGTGGAAGCCGTCCCGGGGGGTCAGAACCGCACCGAGGTGCAGCCAAGGTCGGTGAGCCGGGAGAGAGGGGGGAGCCAGGAGAACCAGGGCCGGGAGCCCTTTGGCAATTTGAGCCACGCCGATCTGCTTGGACCTCCTCGCCTCGGTGCACGTGAAGCGAGAGAGCAAGTGGGGGCATTCTTTATGGGGGGGAGGGCAGACATAAACCGTCTGTCTTCGTTAAACCCAGTGAAGTCTCATTTGCAGGTGTGTGTGTGTCTCGTATGGTCTAGCAAACCTGAAGGACAATAATCCTACTCTGCAGGCTCTTTCTTTTGCAGTAATAATTGTCTATACATCATTCCATCATCCCATTCATACTTGAAATGAAATGGTTTGTTATCGTGCATTGTTTATGCAATTTCACACCTCAGAAAAGGCGTAATGTCATCTCAAACAGCAGGAAGATTTTGTTTAAAACACATTGAATGGTACCGTTGCATTACCTGGAACAACGCAGGAATTTTAAAAATGCTCCACAAATCCGAGTCCTTTTCACCCAGCGCTAGTAAAGTGTGAGGATTTAATGGAGGATAAAGGCGTGTTTTCTTTGTAATAAGCGTACCGCTGGAATATTTACCTCCAAGGCATTCTGGGTAAGCAGGGCCTTGACGCTTGAGGATAGATGATACCTACGCTATTCTCTGAGAATTGCTGGCTGCTGTTACAGGAAAGTGAGGCAGAGAAAGTGACTTCAGGGGCAGTAAGCTAGCAATACTACATATAAATAAATACATGGTGGTACACATTAATACATGACAATGAAGTAGTATCATCATTTAAAGACCAGTTGCTTACTTTATCCAGAATACACCTTGATAGACAATAAAAGATCGTCATCACTGCGCTTTTTTGTTTTGCTTAGTGTGATAAAAAGTAATGCATTTGTCTGTTAATACCAGGCAGAAAGTCTGCAGTTTTTAAATCTTTTGTTTAAACATTTCTGACAAATGTTCACTGCATCCAGACAGTATAAAACAAAATCCATTGTATCTCAACAGTTAAAACAAGCATTCAGTGCATCTGGAGAGTTCAGAACAGGAACCTACTGCATCCAAATAGTTCGAACATGCATTCACTGGACTCAAGCAAGTCAAGTATATTTCCACTGGATCAGAACACTTCAAACTCAAGTGCACTGTTGATTAGGGATGTGACACTGTCCGAGACATGGTGTTCCTGTGACATTTCACAGTGACACTTTGGCAGCGGGTGGTGTAGTGGTTAAGCGGTTAAAAGTGTAAATGGTTAAGTCTTCTGATCATCAGGCAGCCAGAATGTCACACAAAGGAAAGTGCTTCTGTCCCCTAGAGCAAGCACAAACACATAACCCAGCCGATTTCCATAATTACTCTGCTGTATGAACCATTAACAGTGTATGCATTATAAGTATGCTTTGGAAGGAAAATAATGTAATGCAGTGTAATTCTGGGCCTCGCATAATGCTTTTGTTATCACAGGAATCTGCCTTGTCTTCTGGGTGTTTGATGGCCTCACTTTTATCTGAACCATCGTCCCTTAAGAGAAGAACCTTCTACTATTACTATATCAGGATAGGAGTGATCAGGAACTGATGAGCCGGGAGCCAAAATATGCAACGTCACAGCAGTAGGTGAAGGCAATCTGGGAAGCTCCACGCCACACCGTCACCTGCTCCGAGGCACATATGTGCAGCCAATAATAAGAAGATGGCACACACAACGCAGATCACCATTCCATCGCCATGACAACAGAGCCACTAATTGTGGCATTATTAAGCTGAGCTGGAGAAGCGTCACACTCCACAGCTTGGGGAAAGTATAAGGTTACTTTTTGGCCCATTGATAACCATATTCTTCTGCTCTGTGCAATAATTATAAGAGGAGAAAAGGGGAATCGCGAGTCGCTCTGCTGGGTATGTCACTTTGACAAAGTCAGCAGTTCTTTTATGAATTTGTGTGAATGTGGGGGGCTGGCTAGGGGGGTCCAGTACCGCTGGGAGAGCTCCTTTAACAAAACGGCACCCTGACAGAAACATATACAGTACAGGACATTTGTGGAATGTTTTGATCCTGACTGGAATGAAGAGTCTTTTTGGCATTAGCTTTTGCTGACTGGCTGTTTTCCCTCCGATAGACTAAGTGCCTGATTATCCAAAGCTTTAATATAACTCTTCCATCTCCTGCTAACTTCACTGCTGGCTTTCATGCCTGGCTCAGGGCCTCTTCAGTGGAGAACCTTCGATGTTAATGAGCACCAGTTTGACTGTGGGATCAGCAAGTGAATCTGACAGCTTTTGTTGTAGATTCATATACAAACCTACATGTATATCTTGAATTTTTCAATTTTTCCCACCACAGTTTGATGCGCAGCAACCACAATGTCACAGGCTGCACATATGCGGCACTAACATGCAAAGCGCAGCCGCTGCACAAGGTGCTGCTCCAGTGCAGCTGGGATTATAACCAAATTCTTTAAGGCCACACCTCATCTAAAAGTCACATTTATAAGAGGCTGCACTGCAACGCTAATATTGCACTGCATCAAACAGCTAGGACCTATGTAATAGGGTTGTCAAAGATAACACATTAATGTGTGTGATTAATTTGAAAATCATACCTCGTTATTACCATAGAATCCCATTTGGGGTCAGGACAATGTATTTATTTAGCTTTTTGCACAGCATTATTCATCTGCCTCCGTAATTTATTTTTTTGAGGTTACCGTAGTCACTTCCATATATGTCTGACCGGAAACCCAATGGACAACACATGCCTGAGAACACTCATTTTAGTATGAAAACAATAAGAAAACAAGAAATCCTTTCATGACAATAAATCCTTTGATTATAAAACTCACACTGAAGTCTTCGGATCTCAACTTTAAAGGTATTCATGTCATACCCTGTCCACCTGACCCTCCTGTTTCCACCATAGCGTGGCCCTAACAAGCCACGCCTGGTACTCCTTGTTTTATCTCCTGTTCCTGAACCTTGTGTGAATCACTCCCAGCTGCCTCTTGTCTGTTCATTCATTAGTCATGCATTTAAGTGCTTCCCAGTCATGTACTCCCCGGTATAGGCATTGACATCAACACCTCATGTTACCAGTCCCCTCCCTAGGTTTTGGTCCAATTGTTTTTTGAGTCCGTGGAATCCAGTTTGTTTCAGATATCTGTTTTCTTGTTTAATAAGACCTGCTTCTATGAAATGCCTTTAATAAATTTTTTTAAATGTAAATTACACAGAAATGTTAGTGTGGCATCCATGTATAGATTAAGTCTGATTAACAATTATTCTGGCTATGTGTTTTATCCATAAATGCAAACTTGTAGAATATGATACTGTCTGACTGCAATTAAAAATTGATTGTAATTATTGTTCAACTTCTTGA
The DNA here is from genome assembly GCA_026779585.1 of Mormyrus proboscirostris. Classification (NCBI taxonomy): domain Eukaryota; kingdom Metazoa; phylum Chordata; class Actinopteri; order Osteoglossiformes; family Mormyridae; genus Mormyrus; species Mormyrus proboscirostris. The sequence continues at coordinate 23,204,863 of JAODKF010000068.1, forward strand.
TGTACATGTAGTGAAGGGATGCAGTAACGACTCTGTCGCTATCAATGTAATGTTACTAATGTAACCTCTATCCAGAGGTGGACATTTCAGGTCCAGGAAGTAAAAATCCAAACCACGATTTTGTTTCAACCAACCAATTGAACATAAAGAGTCACAGTCACAGAGTACGCAACTAGTTGGTTGAAACAAAATC
>JAODKF010000068.1:23212729-23240219 GCA_026779585.1 Mormyrus proboscirostris
CCCGCATCTCCAATCAACTTGTTGCCTTGGCAACCGTATTTAAAAATACCCGCCGAAGCTGCATGGCCGAGGAGCTGGAGAGCGCCTGTTACAGGCAAACCCAGGTACTGTGCATCTACAGTACAGTATGTACCTGCCAGGTCCAGGGTGGCCTGAGCCAAAAACAGGAGAGGCTATTGGCTACAGACTACCTGTCACTCTCAAATTTAGCTGTTCACGGAAGAAGAGGATAAAGCACCTAATCTACACTAATCTACCTCAAGGAATATCAAGAATGTTTTATTTAAAAATCAAGCATGATGTGAATCAATCATGCTACAACTCGCTTTCGCCCCAATTAAAAAGATTTTAAAATGCATTACTAAAAGCATGTCGTCTGACTACAGGTTACTGAACCTTTCTCAGTGTTAGAAAAAGGCAAGTAATCCAGTAAGCTACCCTTCAGGCTTACAAATATAAGCAATTAGCAAATAATACTTTGAACAAAGGACTAATTGAAACTTTTGTACCTGCATATTATATGCATGTTAGAACCCATGGAGGGAAAATGCGTTTTGCAAAAGAAGACTGAAAATGTGCCAGTTCCTTTAGAGACTGATGTCATCTAAAATGCCTTTCAATGGGCAACCGTGAGCTCTGTGTATGTTCTCCCCATGTCCCCCTGGGTTTCATCGCACAGTTCACAGACACACTGTTAAAGTAACCGGCATCTCTAAACTGCGTATAGTGTATGATAGTCTGTGTGTGTATGTGTCATGCCGTGGGCCAGCATGCTAGCTATGGTGTACCTAGGGGGCTTCTGGGATAGAGTGCAGACCCTGACCAGGATGAGTGGTTGGATGGATGGATGGATGGATGGAATGTGCTATGATGGACTAGCACCCCTGCCCTGTACCCTGTGCTTCCCGAGAGCCTGTTGGCTCTTAGGTTATCATAGTCATGTATTGGATAAGCAATTATGGAAGATGGATCAGTTACTTTCATAGCCTACAGGCTCATGCGTTACACATTTATACAGCATTGTCTGCTTTAATCCTGGGTTGCTATGCTACCTGTTGCTATGTGATGGCAACAGGATAACTATAGGATGTTCCTTAGGACTCTACTAAGACTGCTTGCACCTGAAAGCCCCCCCTCACCCCCACAGCATGTCCACAGGGTGTGGAGAGAGCCCCATTTACACCAATCAGGAGAACAGAGCTGCTTCTAATTCTAGTCGTCATTGTGCTGTGAGTAATATGGCCACCCACAGGCACCAGTCGCCGCTCATTAACCCCATAGCGGATCCCCCCACCTCCACGAGAAAACCGTCTCAGCTTCATTCACATCCATTAATTCGGGTCACAAATGTCTGTCGGGGGGAAAAAAATGACTCAGGAAAAGAGCAGGAGGAAAAAACGAGCAATGCACCTGTAAGTGGTTAATTGGTGACTGGCGGTTAATTACTTCATGGTTAATTACCATTGACCTGTGATCGTTAAGAGCACGGGACGGTTTACAGCAGGAGTTTTGGAGGTGTGTTTGGTCATCTTCCTTCCTGTCAAGGCTGAGCTCTTCATAAAAATGCTCATCATCCCCATTCAACCCTAGTGTCAAGTGGATTTGCTTGCTGCCCCAGATCTTACACTGGTATTTATTTGTGGGCTAAGGTACAGGCCACGGTCACTCAAAAGAGGTGGGAAATCAGGCACCCAGAACTGTTCTGGCCAGGTGGTCTGCAGAAGCAGGAACCATTGTTCCAGAAAGATATGCTTGAAATCCCAGGATTCATTTCTAAAGCTTAAGGAAGGATTGCAACAGTGCGGTCTGTTCACATCAGGAATTCCAGAAATACAAATTGGGTATTATATAAAGGGAAAACTTTACAGTAGGTGTCTGTGTCCCGCTCCGGTTCAATTTATTGGGATTACGCTTTGGCATGTCTGCTAAAATGCGGGGTTTCGGTGCGTGGGGCCTTCCGGAATGCATCAGGAAGATAAAAACTAGCCACGGACAGATCTGTGGAGTCGGGGACCACTTAATCAGAGATCCTGGAGTTTGATGACGAGTGGGAGGAGTCCTGGCGGGGTTGGGCTTTGCAGGTAGTACAGAGTCACGGAATCGACGACAGGACATCGTCGAGGTGTCGCCGGTCACCTGCCGGTTTTTCGTCATCTCTTCCATTTGCAGTGCACATACTTGGGAACATACATACATGGGAAGCAAAAGGTGGCCCATGTGTAGAATGTAAAGTGAGAGAATTTCAGGAGCACATTAAAAAAAACCCATTTTAATATGTCAAATTACATATCGACATGACATATGTGGGTACTGCACACACACACACACACACACACACACATATAGAATGGACCAAGGATATTGTAGAAATTTTTGAATTATAAAAACTTGATCAAAGTTGATTGATTTGTGTGTGTAGTAAAATGTAGTACATGAAATTGCTTCTTGTTTTATTTGTCCATCCATCCATTTTCTGTAAACGATTATTCAGCGCAGGTGGCACAGTGAACCTTAAGCATATGCCAGGAAGCATCGAAGTTATTCAATTTAACCCTATTAAATAAGATGCCTGAATAATTAATATACGGTAAGTTATTAACGCCCAGCCGCAATCTGAGCGTCAGCAGAGCGAGGAGGATTAGTATCTTAACACCACTGGAATATTTCGCCCAGCGAGTTTATTTTACCCGCCTCCCCCGAAGACTAATTATACGACATGAATTATTAATTTTTACGCGACAATGACTGACGATGCAGATCCCGACTGAAAACAAAGATCATTCCCGGTGCCGCGCAGAGACTTTCCGATGGGCGGACGTTCAGCCGGGAGGTTCTCTCAGTACATTTTGCATTCAAAACCTCAAAAGTGGGACACTTTTAATCGTTAAGGGAAAGTGGGCAGGTGCTCAGCCCCATCCCCCCCTTTGCACATGCCTGATCATTGGAGTTTCCCTACACAGCGACCCGGCTTTGATGGTACACACAGAGAGAAAAAAATGACAGCACTTTAAAGAAAACGTTTTCTTATTGCCCCCAATTCACAGAGACTTTTCAGCGTGCATAGGTATAATTCACAAGGGGCTAAACGGTTCAGAATTCATTTTAAGCATGCATATGATATTATTTTTCAGTCTGGTGCAGCTTTGAAGACGTCTTCCTTTTTATATCTCTCTCCATTGATACGTTTCAGTTTTAAATGGTACATTTAAGGCATTTTGCCTGGCAGAGGCGATGCACACGAACGAAGCATCTTGTGTGTCGTCGAGACCTTAAAAACGATGCATCTCAGCAATCCATTAAACGTATACATTAGTGCAAATCATCTCCATTTATCTGCAAGTGGGAAGTAAAAAGAACCCAGAGAGAGCTCAGAGGCACGCTCGACCCCAGCCTTATAAGTTTCCATTTCCTTTGTCTTCAGATTGTGTTTGACGCGTAAAACCGGCAGCCATCCTCTCAATTCAGTACAATTTTTCGGTGGATTACATCCCCTCTATCAGAATTTCTCTCTATATATAGCGGAAACTCAGATAAACAGTTGACATTTTCTGTTTCCCCGAACACAATAACATTCAACACTTAACACCAAACAAAGGATTGGGCCTATTTATGAATCATCCTCATTAGGTGCGCCAAAACATCGCATTTTCACATGTTTTTAATAATTGTGTCCAAATATTTGTCTAGATTTAAATTTAGGCTTAATGAGAATGACTGTCCTCAAAGAGACTTCGTGTTGCAAAAAAAAGTCTATTTGGAAAATGATCGTTTCGTTAATTAATATTTCTATTCACCTTAATATTTTCATTACATGAGCCCGAGGTCATCCTAGACTCATGGTTTGTTTTAGGGGTCCTACGATACAGGATTTCGGCTTTTACATAAGACATTTGATGCTATATTTATTTTAGACAAATATCACTTAATTCATAAGTTTCAGTATCACAGATCCAAGGAGACTGCATCATCCCCGTGAGTAGTTTAAATAAACTTTTATCCCCGTGAAGTCCAGAAAGCTTAGTAAAGCTTCTTGTAAAATGGTGTAGGGCTGTCGAAAGGGAGTTACCTGAAAATGAGAATAAAGGTACAGGGGAACATAAAAGTTCTGCGACTCGACACGCATCCCTCCACAAAGTTTACCACCGAGAATCGATCCGCACTCCGCAGTACCTATCCCGATATCGGTCTCCTGGTTCACAATTTAGGGTCCAAGGAGCATCGGATGTTTTTGGTGCCGTGCCTCGGGTATGCGGCTCCGATCATTACGGTGACGCGCCTCGGGTACACGGCTCCGATCATTACGGTGACGCGCCTCGGGTACGCGGCTCCACCTGTACCGGGAAATATGGGACTCCCCGGGGCCATAAAGCGCGCGTCCGCACGTGCGCGTATTTGCATCCGTCCCGGTTCAGCCGCGGTCACTCGCATCCGTCGTCGGGGATTCAGTCGGACCGTGTCGCATTAATATGGAAAGTGACGGGCGACAGAAAAATCTTCCGCAGCTGTAACCCCTGTGAGGTAGAGCACAAATCACTCAGCCTGCATGAGGGGATCTCGCCTGCAGCAGCTGCGAGTCTATGCAATCCTGGGTAATAACTCAGTATAACTTAATAATACGTCTCCGCAGATGGATGAACAGCCATCAGTTACTGTCAGTGTGGCTTCACGAAAACCTGGGATTAGACTGAAAAGAAGTTGTTTTCTGACCAACATAGAATGCATTTTAGCTAAAATTTCATTAACAACGTCAGCTGCTGGCACTGGATTCTTAAATGTTTATAGAATAAGAATGTAGAGAACAAGACTATAAAGAAAAGATATTAAATGCAGAAAATTAAGCAATAAGGTCTAAGGACTTGATCTTTTTCATACATTTTTACATTCAACATGTTTGAAAATGAGTGCAATATGCCTCACTGAGGCATTACTCGGTACCCTGAGGGACAACACACGAGTGTAACACACCTGGGGTATTTCCAGTCCGGACGCTGAGGACCAGCCGTTCACGTGGATTACAAGTTCTAGTGGCAGGTTTAGTTCGACCCGTATAAACGAGCCAGTCGGTAAACACGGCGCATATTTCTTTTCATTTTGAAAGACCCCATTTACGTTATAAGCCGCCACTATTTGCGATATCGGGGGCAATTTTCGAGCGCCGCTCTCCGCCTTCACGCGGCGCCGCTCCAGCGCGAGAATGTGACGTTGCCTAGGTTACCAGATGCCTCGTGCAGCTTGCAGACACTCGTTCCGCTCCTCTGCCGGTAACAGGTGTGAAATGGCGACAGTGAGGAACAGCAGTGAGCCTCTCCCAATCCTGTCTCTGCGGGTCTGCCTTCGGAGCTCTGTCTCTGAGCCCTAAATGTTCCCAAAATAATCCCTCCTCAGCCCACTGGGGTGTTTTAATTGGCCTTCCTCGTGCGATGCGCATGGGGAGACGAAGTACGCACCCCAGACAGTTCGGTGTACAGTGCCTCTATAAAAACTGAGGCTTTGGGAGTATGATGGTGAATACTCTCTGTTACCTTATCAGTATTTCACTACAATCAGTGGAAAAAGCAATACTAGCAGTTCTGATGGCAGCAGAAACAGCTTTATTTGAAGTGATTATCAATCTGTAAATACTCCTAAAATCAGATGGATGGTTAAGGCAAAAAAACATATGGATTGTTAGATTTTGTTACACCACTTAAATAAATTTCGATCCATCCATCTTCCTTAACTGCTTATCCGGTACAGGGTCATGGTGTGCTTGAAGTCTATCCCAGAATGCACAGGGCACGAGGCAGGGGACACCCTGGATGGGACGCCAGCTCAATGTGGGACACGCACGCACACACACGTTATTGGCAATTTAGAGACAGCATTTCACCAAAACCACATGTTTTTCCGACCGTGGGAGGAAACTTGAGAAAATCCATGTGATCTCCTGGAGAATACACTCCCATGAACCCCTACTACACGCAGGGAGACGGGGGCGGGAATCAATCCCACAGCATTGGAGGTGTGCAGCTCTCACAATAAGGACCGAGCCACAGTGCCAGGCTATTTATCTGTATATTAACCTTTTTTTAAAAATATATAGAAGTCTGCTCTGATTACTTCCCCCGTCCCAAAGGAACACTTGTCGTCGCATTTCAATTAACGAGATGAGTGACGGATAGCCCCGCTTTGGAAATTCCTGTGCTATAACTCATACGTGCCCCCCCCCTCCCCCCCAAACACCCCGTTCATAAATTTGTGCTTTCATCATGCCCTCAATGTGTCAACCTAATATCTCGGCTGTTAAATCTAGGAGCGTGAGCTTCTGTTATATTAGGAAACAGGAAAAGAATGGACGTTAAGGTCATCCCTGTTTCAGGCTGAGCCTCCCTGTGGTCTCTGAAGCCAAATACTATATTCGATGCTTCTGAAAAGCTGCTACGGGAGCAAAGGGGCGTATCTTGTACTCCTGGGGGCTACCAGCCTCCTTCTGTGGCTTTTAAGACACCCCGTATGACCTGTGTTTATTTTGGGAATGATGCTTTTTTTTTTTTTTGTTCTGAACATGTGAATCCTCCGCATAACAGTCTGCAGCGTTAAATGAACACACACGGTGTTCCTGTGGACACTGGCGGTGTTAAATTAACAGTGCTGATTTTGCAGTGTATATAAACAGACTGCATAAATCTGATGATTAACCAAGGCTATTTTTCATAACTGCAAATTGGAATATATGAGGCAATACTCTGGGCATAATTATATAAAAATACAACAGTAAATATCTTACGTTGCTGATTTAGAAGAATGGGTGACTAAACTAAAGAACTGCTTTTGGTTTATTTGGCACTAACACAAACTCACTTTTTATTTTAATTAGCCTGTTTTGTCCATACCAAACATTTTATGATCTCATACTTCAAAGACAGAGTCCCCTCCAACCTGAATGAAGATATTTTTTTCCGTATAAAAATGACTGGTCAGGAAAAATGTGCACCTTGCAAGCTTATATGTTAACTGCTTTGAAGTCTTTTTTTTTCCTTTTTGGAAAAAAAAAATCTAGGATTAGACATTCCCAACCAATATTTGCACGTTGAGCTGTTTATGAAGTTATGGCTGTAAAAAAACTAGTCTTGCTTCTGGCTCTTGAACATTTTCCTTGTCCCTTTAGCGCTCTTTGCGCTGAACGTGGCACTTTAAATTGAAGGGAACGGTCACATTTGAATGAGCCCTGTGGAAATTTGCCAGTCTGCAGCTCTCTTGTGTAAGATCGTGGAGCGATTCTGAGGAATGGGAGGGGTTCCTGTGAGATTCAAAAACAATAAAAACAAGAGCTGGAAATTTCAAATGCTGCCCCCCCGGCTGTGGCGGGAGACACTATTTTTTGTCTTTTAACTGCCATTGTTCCTAATCCAGGGAAAATGTGACACTATAAAGCTCAGAATTGATCTTCTGCCTTACCTAGCTTGACTGTTGGGTTTGTTTTCCAGGTTCCCACAACGGCGATGCCCGTCCTCCAACACTCATAGCTCATGCTGACACGTACAACCAATAAAGAAGTGAAACAAACCTGCCGTCATTTTTCTTTGTTGACGTTGCCTCACGGTTGAGCGATGAATTTTTTTTTTTACCCCAACCAGCTCTTGAGCTGAGCGCCGAACTTCAAGGGGGAACTCTTTAAACTCAAAATTTAGCCGGCCCGAAACATTCATTTATCATGGCTGATAACAGAAGCCAAACGGGGACACGGAGAGGTAAGTATCCCACTACGGAAATACACCCAACAGCTGGACAAAGCAGGGAAAAAAGCTCTTCCGTTATTTTGGTATGTGGTCTCAATGTTCAAACTGGACAGCCTGCAGGGCCTGGAGCAGAGACCTAAGTGGGGGGATTTAAAGATGTTATACTGTACGCAAAGTCATCCCATTCACACTGTTTAATCACCCCTAAAAACATTAAAACCAGGACTGTGAAATCTGCCTCTTTTTCCATGTGTGGTGTGACGGGCAAAGGAGTGAAACGCTGTAAGTCATAACCTCTAATTTCTCCTGCATCTCCTGTCTGCTAGTAATCTGTGAAGCAGAGCAGAACGGCCCCCGTCTCATGAATAAAATATCGGGCAACAAGCAGGATAAATTTGCCCAGACAACATATTAATGGCACATCAACATTCACCCGTGGCCTGGCCCTCATTTCTCCACCTGGGGCACTTAAAGCACAAATTAATTCTTTTGAAGAATCAACATATTTCACTCTGCGGGGTTTTTAAGGTAGAGATTTGACATCCTCAGAGGTGCGGGGGTTTGGGTGTCAAAACCAGCCGCTTATTCAATTTCAGTCATTAAATATAAAACCAAAGCAAGAATTACAGATGATTTATCAATCATTTTTAAATATTAAAATTCACATGCTGATTTCACAGTGATCTTCCTCCTCCTAGAATAGATTAATTTATTTGTGGTGGCTCTGAAATGTATTTAAATAAGAAAAAAGAAAAAGATTGAAGCAAGTAGGCAATTTGGGTAATGATGAATATTGTATAAACCCTTTGCTGTGGCAAACTAGAATTAAATCACGTGCATAAAATTACCCTAATGACTAACACAATTAGCTTAGGGACCCACGTCTGTCTGTGGCAATTTCTTGAGGTTTTAGAACAACAGAGCTCGGTGTTTCACTGTAAGACCAAGAAATGTAGAGAGGCTGGAGATACAGTCACAGAAAGAAGTGAATCTGAAATCATGCTTTACTTGCCATTTGCACAAGCACATTGGAATGCTTCTTTTCAAATATCCCATCATGCTCTACTTTGAGACAAATACAAATATATATAGACAATTGAACATGAAGCTGGAGGTCAGAGCACAGGGTCAGGCCACTTATCTGATACCATTTAAGGCCCTAAAAGTCAGGGGCCCAACAAAAATGAGAGTGTTTTGCCAAGGATGGGACTCAAACCAGCACCTTTCTGATTACAGGCACGGAGTCAGACTCCACTATCAGAGCAACTTGATGAACCCTCAGTAAATGGGAGACGCAGATGGAGATTAAATCAGGCAGACAGGTCCTAAAAAAAAACGGCATCGGGACAAGCAAAAAAAAGGGGGGGGGGGGTTAGATAGCATTGTGTAGTGAGCGGCACTGCGGACTCCAGTGGCCGAGGTGGGAGACTAGAAGGAGGATCTGCTGAAGTGAGCTGTCTGCAAACCTCCGGCGACCCTGCGACAAAGCAGCGCTCAGTCCGGACAGCGGCCGCAGGCAAGGAGGGCCATAGATGTCAAGCATTATGTTTGGGCCAGGCTGAATAGAGAACGTGTCCATATCAGCATCACCCCCACTATCGGACGGGAGTACACCACTGTTAGGGCGTCTCCATTGGGACTGGAGGAACCGGGACACCAGGAAATGTGCACAGACAGTAGAGGAGAGCCGGTCTCTGTCCACCAAGCTGGGGAATCGACTTACGCCCTGACGGTGATCCAAAGTCATGATGTTGAACATGCAAATCCTATATAAGCGGTAAAACTGAGATTGAGCAGAATAATCAGCCAGTATCAACTTAAACACTCATGCAATATGCAGTTATTACAAGCATTAATATGGCCACTGGACTTATTGACAAGCAGTGGTCGAATTGTCTAAGAGGTTGGTAAAAGTCATCGACCGGAATCATGGCACTGATTCTTGTATGATGGTCATTTTAATGCACATTATTTCTCCCTTATGGGGGAGGGGACCTGGCATCTCCCTCAATTCAAACACTGCTAACGAGGTCCTAAGATTGGTAAGCCAACTGTGGCAACAGGCCCACCCTCCTTGCAAGATTTCTACCTGATCATCTTTCCTGTCCAACAAGTGAGCCCCAGAGTCCTCAATGTTGACAGAACCTGGCCTTCTGCCTGCAAGGGGCTGAGCAGGACTCGGGTACTTTGCTGAAATGGATCAGACAGAAGGTGAGACCGTAGGAAAAAGGTCAGGTGATCGACAAACAGGACACAAGACGCAAAGCGAAACCAGAATGAGAATCAGACGTTGGAACCATGAGAAAACAAACAATTCAGAATCAAAGGACTGAACGAAACCTGAGAACCAGGAGATCAGAATGGTTAAAATCCCAGTCCACCAAGCCTTAGGAAGAAATACTCAGATTGTACAAGAATACATGGACCAGAATGAGCATAAATTAACTGATTCAGGTGCGCGTGATTATAAGTTAGACTCACCTGGAGGTGGGCGTGGCCATGGAGAATAACTGAACTGGATTCAGGACTGGATGACAAGTACCTTCTTAATTTTTAAGATCAATTACCAGCATAGGGTTAAAACAGATAAATTATACAGTAAGCCTGAAACTTCTTTGTTCTATTTTGTCTATAAAGTAACCACAGATACAGTACTTCATATATAATACAATATTTCTCTCGTCTTTAGTTTCCACTTAACATTTTTTTTTTATCTCTTGCTCAGGCAATAAACAAAGACAACAGCCAACAGCGGCCATTTTGCAAAATGGGCTACAGTTTTTTGTCTGGTACAGAAGTTCAATGTGGTGTTCTGACATTCTGTGGAGAGCAAACAGACAGTAAAACATGCCAGTAAGCAGTAAGAGTTACCGGGAGGTATATCTACTGGAAGACTCGCTCAGAAATTCAGAGACATGTGTTTGATGGGGCAAGGAGCTTTTATTCTGAATATCAATCCTCACAAAACATACAGTTCTGGAGAATTTCCAGGCATAGCCCAGCCTTGATGACAATTTCAATGGAGGTTTCAAAGGACTATTTGAAGTCCTGGATCTTGATTCTCAACCAAAGAGCTCAAATAACTGGAAAGTGCTCTTTTTTTCCCATTTTCGCAGCAAAGGGTTACCGCCCCGCCACGCTGTTTACTGCGATCCCTCGAAATCGGTCAGAATTAGGTGACAGTGACACTGATGGTTGGTCACTTGAGCAGGAGAAAGTCTGATGACATTCACAGTATCGGCTGGGAGACAGAGGATCAAGAGACTTCATCCAGCAATTTAAAAATCTGGGGCTTCCATTTAATTCAATTCACTTCATTTTATTTTTATACAATGCCTTTAACAACAGAGTCGCCTCAAGGCTCTTGATGAAAGTGTGCGTCATTCCATTATCATCTATACGAAAAAATAATTATAGCACAGTTTTAAAAAAACTGAAACTTTGGACCAAAACCATGTTTTGATTTTGAGCTTATTTAACATTATCTTCAAGCGGTGCTGATGGAAGCTCATGTGGCATCCTAGGCAAACTTCAGTACCAGTGCCCCCCTATAGGTGGCAACCTAAGTGGCTGGCTGGGTTGACTGGTGCTGTTTTCAAATGATTTTCCTGTTTATTATGTGAAATTACAAGACGCAGTTTTTTTTTCAAAAAAGACCAGTATACTGTGTTTTTTTTCTGGAGCAGCACACTGTCAAAGACCAGTAGACTGTGTTTTGTCACACGCGGTGAAAAAGCAAGAAATAACGATGGTCGGTGTCGTCCCTAAGGCTTCCAAGCGGGGCCTCGGGGCTGCACCGGCAGCGAGTTGCAGGCGCACATGCGACCTTGTGAACACGTGATGCATGGCGGTAAAAGGCGGGCTGGGGAGCCGCATGCAGCTGACGCGTCGGCACAGACGCCGCCTCACCACCGTGTTCGGCGAGTACCCGGACCAGATCTGACAAACTCACATGGCCATTGAGTCAAAAACATGAGGGGGGGGTGCTAGGGGCATTCGACCCTCACCCAGTAGCATCTGGGCAGGGGTTAGCGAGTTGTAGAGCTAGCTCAGGTGAAATCTGAGGCAGCGAAACATTCAGGGCCCCCCCAGGGCGTTTAATCTTTAATGCTATAATTAAAGATTTGAAGCGGACCCTGGAGATGTACTGCTGGGAAATGAGGGGGTCTGGCCAATAGGTTTATCATCTGGGCATGCTCAAAGACTTGCGACGGCGGGTAATACGCGCCAAGGACTGTAATCAGAGCGGTCAGTGTGATGGGGCCGGCGGTCACACCTGAGCTGCCCTCGTCATACCAGGGGACCCGTGACACGTCCAGAGACACGCCGTCTTCATCCCGCCACCTCTGCATGCCAGACGCTTCTGTTCCACATTTACATAACGTGTTCCCCATGTTCCGTCACAATGACCCATACACGGGCGTTAGAGAAGCAGGGAGAATTGGTCGCTGGAAGAAGTTTGATAACCAATGCCCTGGATCACAGCTACGTGTGGGTCACGGTGTCTGCTCAGGGCTACGCGCTGCTCCGATCGGAATGTTCCGGAAAGCGACGTGTGAAAGTTTGAGGGTCACAGGGTCATAGTTCCAGTTCCAAGCCGAAAACGCTTCTCCACACAAACTAAACACATCAGCAGGATCGCCTCACAACGCGTTAGAATCATCAAACTGGGTTTTCGACATCAGGGACTCATTTCTAGAATGTTCCACCCGAAACCCAACCTTTAAATGAAACATGCATATTAATACAAATTGTGTGCTCAGTAATATTATGTTACTGCACAGTACACACGGCAATGTGCAGCTTAGCGATGGCGTGAATGTAATAATTATAACTGTAGTAATTACGTGGGTAAAAAGCCAGCCTAAATCATTACCATAAATCATTCAGCAGACAAGGCATGAATGTTTAATCTGCTCCTGATGGAAATAAATAAATATGTAAATAAACACTGAGATTTAACTGAACGGTTAGGTCTGTTCAGAGTGGGGGGGGGGCTGTCCGGACTCATTAAGGAGTACGACGAATCAACTTCTGGATTCCGAGGCACGAAGGAATGCATATTAAAAGTGCTAATTACGATCGGGCAAAGCCACACTCACTAATTAATTCTTTGTGTAAAATCAAAGGTTTGCATGCTGAGTGAACTCCAGTGAGAGGGGGCAATTTTGCTGGTAGGAGATTTTGACAGGGGTCATCTTGGGCCATCGCATTTGCCTCGCCCCACCCAGCTGATCTGGGGGGGGGGGGGGGGGGGGCGGAGTCAGATCATTTTCCCACACAGACATCACAGAGAGCACCCCTGACAGGAATATGCACTAAGTCATTCTCAATCACTGCGCCTACAACCTAAGCTACCTCAGAAACCAGAATAATTCCCTGCAATTGATCTACCCCTCTTTGTGCAGACCTGCGTTCCAAGCAACCCAATGAGGCCACAACCTGGAGTGTTGTGTCTGTTAGCTTAGTGAACAAATCGGTTCTCTTAGCTAGAGTGGTACATTTTGGGACTGACAGTGTCATGGTGTCAATTCTCAAGCGGTTCAAACTTATCAGAAAATCACCAGAGCTGAAATGCTCAGTCCCTGTTTGGAATAACAAAAAAAGGAGTGTACGCCAGTCTCTTCTGATGAGCGCTCGTCACCATCAAAAGAGTTTGTAGATCTGCAAAATGATTCAGGGAGGCTCAGTCAGACGGACCTGAAAAGCTGCCTTTAAGGCCAGTGATTTATCACCTCTGTGCCCTGTTGCTTGAATCCAGCTCAGAAACAGACAGCATCGATGGTCCTGAACGTCAAGACAGCACGACAGACACCGACGACCCAAAGACTACAGTGACACCCATATCCGTCTTCGACAAACAGTCTAACCACCTTATTTTTGAAGAATCACTGTACTGTAAGTCCATCTATCCATCTGTACATACACAAAACACAACCACTGCTCATTTAGCGACCGAGTTCCGTTCCGACAACCAGGAGTGTGTTTCCCGAAAGTATAGTTGCTAACTGCATTAGCAACTTACTGTACATAGTTGGAACCATGCAACTGAACTGGTCCAACTATGTAAATTGCTAACGGTAGAAACACATCCCAGGCTGTTAAGCGAAATGGGCTTTAAGGAAAGATCATGGTAGCCTAGGGGTGACCATGACTGAGCTTACAACATCAGCCTTCCTTCATGAAGTATTTTTAGTGAAACTTTTCACTTTTTTAACATTCTATATCAAGATCTCTCTCAGTCTGGCATGCGATATTGAGAGGACTATGAAATTTGGCCATGAAACGGTGCATTGGTTGGAAAATACATTTTTTATTACAGTACCTTCCAAATTTGCAAATGATGGCTAACCATGGTAGCTGCTAAATGAGACTAAGGGAAAGTAAAGGAAATGTGTTCATCCAGGAATCAGCTTTCAGCTGTTCCAAGATCAGCAGCAAAGTTTAAGCAACATGGAGGAGAGCTCAACTGTAAGCCTGAAAGGGGCAGCTCACCGCATGTCACCAGCGAACGGCGGGCCCATCCGCGCTGCCGAACGGCACCCCAAAATGACTGAAATCCCGCAAATGAGATGTTATTTGTGGACTGAAACATTCCCTTGAACTATTTGCCTTCAAAATGAATATCAATTATATTTGAGAATTAGAATCTCCAGTGGAAGATAAACACGAGATCTGAAATGTAAATAATGGATAGCACTTTTGGCTGGGGAAGCAAATAGATTCGGGCCGTTCAGTTTAATGAAATCCCCCCCCCCCCCGACTCGGGTGTCAATATGGCCCCTCTTCACATGTTGCTATAACGATTTCTCCATAATATTAAATATTAATTTCCCATTAACAACAAGTATACTGTAAATATTTAAGTCTGACATGTAACAGATATAAAACATACTTTTGGTCATGGAAATGAGAAAAGTTGGGCTGTTTCTTTTCTTGGGGAGGGGAGCGTTTTTTTTTCTTGAAAGTGCAAGTAATGGTAGGAATTGCATTTGAAAATCTTCTTGGAGGAGGGCGATAATATACAATACGAATATGAGATTATGCCACATGGACTCTGGGAGACTTTGGCATCTTCTGGGATATGCCAGGACATGCCGGCTTCAGCATGCAGGAGCTAAAATAGTAAATAACACTTCCAAATATACCAGGCGCCGATCTTCAGTGGGGTCCACGCACCGCGTGGTGTCACTGTGCACGGCGGGGTTTTGCCACAGCGTGAATTAGCATTCTTAAAAGGCCCAGGCAGCGATCTGTTAAGAATAACGGTTCTCAGCGGGAAGTCTGCGTGACCTGCGCAGGGTATCTCTCCCCCCCCTCCCCCCGAAGGGAGACAGTGCCATCTTTGGGCAGGAACAGAGGAATGCCGCTCTCACTGGGAAAGGGGAATGCATCTGAGGAACAGCACACCGGCTGAACGGCCAAAGATCAGCGACTCACTGATGGCAGAATCGAGCAGCCGCAAAACGAAACGTCTAAACACCTCGGAATATCCCGCAACAGTTCAGGGTGGAATCTGCTCACGCGTCGACTGCAGGCCACACATGCGATGAGGGAACCTGCTCCTTATCATCAGCTCATCCGCCAAACGGATCCCTCAGGATTGGGCCGTATGATCCTCCATTTCTTTATTGCTTCATAAGCCTTTCAGCGATACGCCTTGACTCAGTAATAATACAAACTCTTCATGACTGTTTAGGAAAACAGCACAGAGTATTTGCAGACTAAATAATAAAATACCAAGTACGTTTTCAGCAGTAAGATGAAAAAAAAAAACAGCGATACACTGAGATGACAAAGACAAGTTAGATCTCAGATGGAAACGTCAGAAAGAGGAGAGATGGGAAACAAATGTGACCCCCTCAGCCTCAATCCCCACCCCCCGTTGCTTGGCTCCTCTCTCCGCCAGAGAGAAGGAAGGCCACTTAAGCTTAAGCACGCGGTGCTCAAAGCCTGGTTGCCATCACAGCGCTGCTCAAAAGTACAATAAGAACAGGGAACGCTGGTCTGATAAACCCCGGGCAACACAAGCTCCTTGGTCGAGGATGCAGAGCAGAGGCAGGGAGGAGAGGCAGGGAGGAGAGGCAGGGAGGAGAGGCAGGGAAGAGAGGCAGGGAGGAGAGGCAGGGAGGAGAGGCAGGAGAAGCTCATTTACCTCTGAGGGTTCATGGCTCCAAATGACGACCAGACGCAGGAGCCCACTGCGATCTTACAGCTTGACACCTAAAGGATGAGATCTGCATGGCAGCAGCTAGTCAAGTCTTCAGCCATTAGACGCGTGGGTCATATACTGTAATGAAATTCCGATCTCGTTGGTCGTAGGGCAAGAAACAACAAAATGACAGAACAATCTTTAATTTTCTGTAAATCTATTGCTCTCTATTTAAACCCTGCAGTGCGAAAAATTGTGAGCTTCTAGAACCATGTTTGGAGGAACATCAACAGCCCAGTGGAGCCTGGCATGTCCCTGGCGGAGGCTTCGACGTCAGCCGTTCGTTATCATCGCGATTGATGCGGCGCCCCCATGCGGCTCCAGACTCTCCACCACGCCTGAGCGTGATGTCAGCTGAATGGCGGGGGGGGTGAGACGCTCCCCCAGGGCTTGTGAAGGAAGCCATGCAAATTAAAACTTATATGCACAAACATTTTCACTGGAAATGAAACACAAGTTTCTTTCATTATCAGTCATTCCAGGGTAAAAAGAAAAAAACAAAAAAAAACGTCAGGGGATGCAGTGATGTGAAGCCGCAGGGAAGGAGGTAAGGAAGCAGCACCTGAATTCCTTGCGGGCGGCCACAGCGGGGCAGTGATGGCGGGGCGGAGCCGGCATCACGGGGGGGGGGCCAAACACATCTGCCTCGTTCAGGTCATGTGATTTTGGTGCAGACGCGAGAGACAGGCGCTGCATCCTGTGTGTGCTGTAACTCCCGGAAAGGACACCGTGTGCATGACATCTGTGCACATGTTTTATTACACTATCTTGGTTTATAATGAAGACGCTGCTGAAATCACTAATTAGTTTCAGTCTTTATATAGTCAGAGTCCCTTCTTCATACCAGGAGGGCTGGCAGGTCACATATGGGTTAAAGGATTGATTTGATGGAAGGTTTAGACCTACACGAGTATAAGGTGAGCAAGATTTTAATTTAACATACGATTATCCCATTGATCCGTTTAATTAGTTCAGTAGTGCGGCGCAGACCCCTTTAAATCGCAGTCCTAAGCTGAAATTAAGTGGGTACATTATGTTAATACCTGCTAATATTTAACGTTGTGCCTTCCTTTGTAACCAGGTCTGAATTTTGTTTTCTACTCTTGAGGAAATTAAGAGTCACGCCACGGAGTATAAAGTGGGTAATGGCAAAATTGCTTGGTGGCATGTGACAACGAACGCAATCAATTTGTCCCGTGAAGATTTATTTGTGTTGTTATGGGCAAAACAGCAGTGGTGCATCAACACAGATTTTCATAATAGCTCTGACAGCCCCAATGAATCAAACGTCAGTCATTATGGGAGGCTTTTAAAGGTGTGTCACTGAGAAGCTGCGAATTCCACTCCATGCTAAATGCCAATGAAACACTGCTTGAGTGGAATATCTTTGGCTGCTTTGTAATGTACAGGAAGCCCTCGACTTATGTGAAACCAACTTAAGTAAATCTGGATTTAAGCAAATATACCCAAGACACACAATTTACATATGCCAGAAAGTAAATGCATATATTTTACTTTCATTTACTTAATGCTCATTGTTTAGTGCATACTATTATCTTTTCTATTAAATGTTTTTTTTTTGTTATAAGACCAAATGCCCCCACCCACAATGTGATAAAAACCTATTATTTTGATGTTGTGGGGACAATTTTTTCGGTCCCCACAAGGGAAATTAAATTTTATAAAAAATCTGTAACTGCAGTCAAAAAACTAAAAATTGTATGTAGGGGTTAAGGTTGTCATTGTTGGGATTAGAGTTTTCCCCATAGAAATCAATGGACAGTCCCCACAAAGATATGAATACAAATGCATGCGTGTGTGTGCGTGCCTGCATATGTGTGTGTGTGTGTGAGTTTGCATGTTCTCTCCCTGACTGGGTGGGATTCCTCTCACAGTCTGGAGACAGGTGTGCGCCCTGCATCTCATTCAGGGTGTCCCTCCCCATTCCCTGTGCTTCCTGGGATAGGTTCCAGGCTGGCTCTCCTCCTGCTCTCATACCAAATGCATGGATATTCTTGCCACAGTGACTGAGGAACTGAGCACCGGCGGAACGCGTGCTAATGCAGGACTGAGGTTCTCCTGTATCTGTCACGTATTTTGGCCTTTTCCAAGGCTACGGGATTTGACGTGTTCTTGCACACGTCTGCCTTCATGGACGTGGGAGATTTTCGGCAAAGGGAACCCAATCCACGGCATCATACCCATCCATCTTCAAGACTCAGAGACTGGCAAGACTAGTGAGACACAAAACCACTTAGGGTTCTGTTCTGTGGCTTTATGACAAAGGAGACACCAGTGGTTCAACAAAGTTCATGTTTTAACTTCAGGTGCGGTTTCACTTTAAACAAAAAGGGGGCGGCATAACCTACACACAAATGCCAGCACATACATGAGTTTAAATCTGACAGCCCTAAACCAGGATTATGGGATACCTAGTCCACCAAGAGGCACACTACATTGATGTAGCCACATTTAATTAAAGCAACAAAGACCACAAATCCCACCCCAAAATCCTCTGCCAAATTCTTAGTCCATGTGACAGAGAGTAAACCAGGTGCCAGAGGTATAATCTTACCTTAACGATATCATAAGAAGGGAGCGCGTGCTGCATTAAATCAGCTGTCGCTTTAAGTGTACTTCGAGAAATAAATCACTCTGGTCAAAGCTTGCTACTGATTAGATGATTTCCCTCGAGATCCTGGCTTCTATTTTCTCACACTGCACTGTGGGAACAGTAATGAACAAAACTTGTTCCGCTCCTCATATTTTAGTCATTTTTTTTTTTTGCAGAGACTCCGCTCTTCTCCCGTCCGCTGCCGCTGCGGAAGGGAATCGCCCACCTGACGCGAAGGCGGCTAGAGACACAGAGCGCAGGACAAAACGGGCACCAGAGGCGCCCAGGGACAGGCAATGGAAATATAACAAAACGGGTCGGCGCGCTGCTTTTGCATGCAGCAAGAAATGCAACAAAGAACATCTGCAGAGAGGCTTTTCCGCAGAAAAAATGTGCACTAAAAAATGCAATTAAGTTTCTGTAAAGAAAAATGCTGCCGAAATTACATGAACCAGGTCAGACCTCGAGTTCGTCCATGAGAAGCGCGGGGGTGTTATCGCACAATTTGAAAATCGAGCTGTTCCTAGACACATCATTTTCATTTAAATCTTTTAATTTATAGGGGTCTATTTGTGAGGGCATTGTCAATCTGGTCCAGGTTCATATTCGTTTATCTGCTGCTTTTATCCAAAGCGAGTTACAGTGCAGGGAACGGTAAAGGGTTATAATTTACATGCGCTTCGCGGGATTTAAACCCACACATTTTGCATTGTTCGCACAATACTCTACTTGTAGGGCTACGGAAGGTTATGTTAGACCCCAGATGGCATGAGTATCATGCAACAAAACAAAGAATTATATCTGACACTCTCCCAACACCATATCTTTCTACGATCTACGAATATATTGTTGTCGATCCTTTGAGGACCAAAGAATGAGATAATGACAGTGATGAAGGGCTGTAATACGGCCGTGACTTTATTCAAAGCGATAAACGTGGCACTTAGTTCCAGTCTGTGGAGCAAGACTCGGGGCTTGTTTCCGCATCAAACAGCTCTTGCGTGACCGGATTCTGTCTTGTCCATATTGACATAAATGTAGACATCAAATGAATCGTTAAGCACCCCCACAATCACGAAAACCCCCGATTAAAAATAAAGTCCCGTGTCTGTCTCCACAAAATAAATACTTGCAAGCGCATTTCCGGATGAGCAATCTTCTACTTCGTGATTTCTCATTTCCATCCTGTTATCTTTCATGCAGATAAAGTGTTCTCTAAAGCTGACAGCACGTTTCGGAAAATACAGATATGTTTAATGTTGTAAAATGAGGAAAAAAACAAAACTTTTTAAAAATGACTCAGACATACAAACAAAAAACCAACAGAGAGAAATGCGACATGAGATTATTGCTCTGTAGACAGTGTTGATTCATTAAACAGAATATTAAGAACACCGGTGGCCAAAGCTGACGGCCTGCATTTCTGTGAGCGCATCACAGACACCTACAGTATAAGGGTAGACGAGGTTTTACATGCTCTTAAAGGCACATTTTTAAAGTTTATGGAATCGCGAGCCTTCTTCAAATATTTTAAACCGAATATGAATTCTTAAAAGAATGTCATACAGTAAATCTTGTGCGGGGAGATAAATGCCGGCCATATCTTCCGAAAACTTTTATTTTTCCTGAAAGATTGGATCCTTCAAAAGAGCCGGAGTCTTGCTCTCGCCGTTTCTATAGCAACGCCGACGGAATAAAACCCCCTTATACCACGGGCTGTAATTTGTTCTTGAAAAACATATACACTCAAAAAAAAAATCCCATTAAAGGCTGTAAAGGTAGCTCCATGACCCAGATATGATTATAATTAGCCAACAACCTCTATGCAAATCACAACCCTTTTTCTCTCCCAGACAGCTGCTATTAAATGTATTGAAGCTGTCTTCATTTTCAGCATTTTCAGACTGACCTTGAGTGTTTGTGTATTATCTGTGTTCTAGATCTTTCCATGTCATTATGATACTTGCAGCTGGCACCCCTGGTACCCACCCCCCGTATTCTCACGTTCTATACTTCAGTCTTTCCCTTAAACCACACATGTCTTTTTCACACCATTCCTCGACACACAGTCGTTGCCGATGTCTCGACAACCAGCTGGAGGCGCCGCAAAGAAGCGCCAGATGCCCTCTAATCACCCAACCCCCCACCGCAGGACACATGCACATAGTCTGTGGTCTGCTTCAAGATGGGAAAATCCATTGGACCATTCATCCGGCACTACTTTGGATCGCCGCGGTCTTGATGTCTCTCGCGTCAGACGCTCCTTGATTTTCCTGGCCTCCTTAGTGATGGTTTCCTAAGCCTTAAATGTGTCTCTTCTCCATTACCTCCGTTTACTGTTCAGCTCTTCACGTCAAATATATTTTTATACTTTTATCAAGCATCCCCATTAACCCTCTATTACTGGCATCCGCTAGCCGACAACCCATTTTCGTCTTTGTTCTTAACATCAGAGAGAAAAAAAACACTGCTCTTAAAAGCAAGCATTTGTTTTATTTTTACCATTGTCTTCATTAATGTGTGCGTGTGTGTGTTTGTGTGCGTGTATGTTTCATGGAGGATTCATTAACTTCATAAGCACTTTTTTTCTAACGTAAATACGATAGCGATACACGTTTAACGGAAAACTTCAAACGGTCCCTTATCAAACGCCGCTGTCTTTCTAATCATTCGCCCCAGCCCAAGCGTTAAACCGCCCTTCTCTGAGAGGACATGCTCTCTTCATAAGCATTTCAGACGGTTCCTAACAAATAGATCCAGGCGACACGGCAACAGTAAGCAGCACCCGTTTGTTGCGGCAGAGAAAATAGCGCAGACTTACACGATCTAGTGTCAGAGTGGATAAACCGGAGATTCGGGAATATTCCCGGCGGTTTCTCCTGGATGTCGGTTAGCAACAAGGGTCAGGAAATGCAATAATTATAATGGTGTAGCTTACTTAGGAGGTCTTTAACTGTGTGGTGTGCCTCTGGGCCACATAGAAAAATTATGGAGGCACTTTTATGGAACGCAAATGAATATCGTATCCTCGCACCCCTGCAAATTTTACCACATGTACCTCCGGGGACCAGTTTGCGGTGTGACATTCCTGAGCTGGTGTGATCCCTGACCAGTCCTCAAGGTCTATGTGTATCTTGAATGCAGACACGTGGGTGGCACTGTAGCCTCACACCAGCAGGCCGGGGTTTGAATCCCACCCCTGATTCCTTGTCTGGGGGATTTACTAGTATGCATCCTGTGACAGACTGGCACCCCCCCCCGGCGTGCTGCTCCCGGTGGCCCCTGGGATATACTCTATGATCTCCACGGCTGGATGAGTGGTTACGGAAAACCGGTGGAAATTTGATCACAGACATGCTGACACTGCTCATCTTGTCACTTCATGTTACACAAACAGCTCAATCTAGAGATGTTTGCTGCTTGCCCCCCATCCCCCTGCCCCCCCCCCAAACACACACACACACACACACACACACGAACACACATACAGAAGTAGCCACTAATTGGGGCTTCTACATGCGTGCTGTCACAATCATAATTAATTATGCATATGTCACCCTAGAGTGACACCCCAAATGCACAACAAAGTTCATTTGTTGCCCCACCTTCTTCATCACATTGTTTGCTTGGGAAGAAAAAATCCAAGATGACTGAGTGGCTACTGAAGTGGAGATAAGATTTAAATTTTTATCTTGGAGAACACAAACACCTCCTTAATGATACCCAGCTCTCGATTTCCCCCCAAACGCAAAAGCTAAAAGAAGTCAACACTACTTAACAGGCAGACAGAAGTCATTAATTTTCTCTTTTATCACAGCTATCCTTTGGATATTTTATTAATATAATAAGACAGAACATCACAGAATATGAAATATGAACTCACATGCTGTAATAGATGTGTTTCAGTGTCATTAATTCCAAGCAGCAAGCTGAACTGTGGACATGTATCACATTTTTACAACAGCTACATCAAAATGAGAGGCTTCGTTAGTCTTACTTTATGGCACTAGTAATATGGGCTGAAATAAACTAAGGAATATAGGTATAGACAGGCAGACAGACAGACAGACAGACAGAGACAGACAGATAGACAGACAGAGACAGACAGACAGACAGACAGACAGATAGACAAACAGAGACAGACAGACAGAGACAGATAGACAGACAGATGGACAGACAGACACAGACAGACAGAGACAGATAGACAGACAGAGACAGATAGACAGACAGACAGACAGAGACAGATAGACAGACAGACAGATAGATAGATAAATTGATAAAAATTAATAAACTGATAAATGTTTAGGAAATTGTAAGTAGCTGATTACACATACTTGAATGGTCAAAAGTATAAAATTAAAGACTGTCCTCGTTAGTGGCCACGGCATTAAATCTTGAACACGCCAAACTAGACGTGAGCGTTAAGTCGTGCCAGTGAATGGGCTGCACTTGCTCCTATTGCGATGGACCCATAACGGAGGGAGAGCCGCGCTTTCATCACTTAGCAGCGTGACGCTTCGCGAAGGAGAAAATCACAGGATAGCTGATCTTCCGGATGCCTCGTGTTACGTACGGTACGTGTGTGTGATTTCAAACTGGGCACAGAATGATTGACGTCAACAACCCTTATTTACTAATGCTCCCTGTTCAAAATCATAGCTTCATATATAGGAGTAGATAAGCTTCCTTTCTAAATCTGACGAGGTCTGTAAACAAGTAAACAATCACCCCTGAGATTGTTTGTTCATTATTCATCGAGATGGGAAGGATTCCAGGTGTTTAACATAACAAATATTTGGATGTTCACATTCTGATCTCTCTTTCACCAGGTCAATAACAAATCTTATGACAAAATCTCTGTTCGAAGTCAGCCCCCCACCACCTTAAACTCCTTCCTTGTGCTTTTTAACTAAATCTCTAAAGATGGAAATATAATTTTATTTTAATATTTCTTTTTCTCAACCTCAAATCTCACGCCTTGTTCTTTCGCTTCTCGTCCCCCCCCCCTCCCCCACCTTAATCCACGGTTCCCAGTGAGGGACACAAACTGGGGAGTGACGTAGATCCCTGTGGCACACTGGCACACTCAGGAGGGAGATTCAGTCAGCGCTATGACCCACGGTAACACAGAGAGCTGGTAATCCTTTTAATCGAGACAGAATGATTAATGAGGACCTTCCTCCAAAAAGACAAATTAGAATTAGAACACAACTGGGGGGGGTGTTTGTTAAATTAAGCTTTTCTGGCCAACATGATGAGATACATATGTATGTGTACTTACGTATTTGGTGGGGGGTTGTGCAGCTCTGCAGGTTTGGCTGCTGTACCTGAAGCCAGTAGATCACTAGTTCAAATCCCAAAGCCAGTAGAGCAATTTCACCATTAGGCCCCCAAAGTCATAATCCCCAATTTCTCCAGGACTGTCTGACCCAACCATCTCAAAAAGTGTAACTTTTTAACCACACACATTTAGCGGCACGTGGACAGCAGACCACTGCACCCAATTGTGGGTTTGAGTCCCAGAATATGCACCATGGTGTTGTGCTCCAGTGAAGGTGCACTTTACCCTCAATTGCTCAGAAAATGCAGCTGCATGAATTTTACAAGCAAATAAATAATTCAGCGCAATTTGGTATTTGTCCAAAGTCATTATGGGAGCCCTTAATGAGAACACGCTCCTCTCCTTCCCCCGGCAGCAAAAGGCACGCAGAGAAAAAGCAGCTCAAATGAGAGACACAAGAGCTGAAGAATGTGCCGGAAGCCAGCGCCCGCGAGGAACCGTCGCCGGCAGCGTCCTGAGAACCACAGGCAGCCCCCTCCACGTGGATCTGTATTCTATTGGTGTGCATTATACACCAGCCACAGAACCAGGGGCCATTCTAGGATTACCCAATTACACGTTTTGAATCAATTAGCGACAGGGGAGGGGGCACTATGGGGGCCAATCATCTTTCAGCCGCTCCCCCATATACAGCCCTGCATAGAATAGAATGGGAGGAAGGCCTTTCTGCCTGCCTCTCCTCTTCATCCCATCAGCCACGCCCTGGTCTGGTCCTGCTCAACACATAGAGCGTATGCCAAGCAAGGAAATTCATTTGCTAAACCCACAATTATAATTCACAATTGAAGATAAAATAGACAGAGTCTCTGACCCTGAATAATCCCTGAGTAAGCAGTTAGAAGATGGATGGATGGAGTTAAAAATAAAATCTTACAAAACCTGCATAATTTCAGAGCCCTCATGAATCTTGAACGCAAATTTTAAATTAGTGATGGGCTACCTTCAGCGCCGATGTGCTGGCCACCTTCCAAAAGTCCTTTTCCAGATCGGTGGGGAGCCAAATCCTGGAGGCACAGAACACAAGTCGATGGACACCCAGGATGGTTGCCCGTACCACATTCACACACTATGGGCTTCACTTACCTGTGTATTTCGGCATGTGGGAACTGGAGTACAGAGAGAAAAGCCACACAAGCCAGCGGGAACATGCATATTGCACACACACAGAGCTGGGCCTCGAACCCCCAACATCGAGGTCTGTCTCGTTAAATCCAAAGTGACTCTTGTACTGAGGTGTTAAATTGCCCAATGTGTGTGTTTGCCCCTCATACCACGAACCAGCATCCCTCTACCGGGGTGCAGATGCCCCCACTTGACCAGTACTCCACAGAACCAGTGCACGGGTAACAGGATAAGCAGTTTGACGGACAGCATGCGTGGAGTCAGTACCATGAACGAGTACGGAGAATCGCAATCAGCAGCAGTCAGGACGTATCTCAACTTTCCAAACTGGTTTTCACAGGACAAATGGAAAATGATTCTGACAGGAGTGGACTAGGATCCCGCAGTGACCCACTTGCATTCATGCTCTTCCCACCCACAGGAACAACATTAAAGAGTTTCACATTGCTGTTGTCGCCGCTCGCAGAGCTTTAATATGACTCGGCTCAGAGCCGGCCGCACTTTCGGAGGATAATGGTCGAGAGACTGGCAAAGAAAGTCATTATTCAAAGATCTGTGTGTTCACTGTCACTGTCATTCACCGCCTGACGGGAAAAAAAAAAAAAAAAAAAGATGAATGCAATTCGCTCTTCCTCCGTCGGCTATCGAGGCCATCTGTCCGGGAGCGGAGAAGCGGGAACTCGGAGCAGGAGCCGCAGTACAGCGGGACCAGCCTCCGGACTGATCATTCCCGCCAATTTACTAGAGCTGATGCACCACGTCGCACCGATCGGCCTGATGAAATTAGACTAATTAATAAGCTCTGGGCCCACTGGACAAGAGCAGAGCTGTTTACAGGTAAGCCGGATCATGTGAGCCCCCGTCAAAGAAACTGGGCTCCCCCCCCCCCCTGCCAGGACACATCATCGTCAAGCACGACCGTGTGTCTCGGCCACCAACCTCCCGTGGGTCACCGGGAGACATCGATTACAGCCTGTCAGGGAGAAGGAACCTCACTGGCACTGCAAAACACCCTCTGGCGTATCGTACCGCCGAGATGCCCACAGAATGGCCCACACACCTACATTTGGGGCAATTAAGGCTTGTTAGATGTCCCTACCCCCGTAGGCAGCAATGCTGCCATTTGGGGGCGATTTCTGGCTGTTATTTCTGTTTCTTTTTCTGTCTGGAGATGATTACAGCTGTGGGACAAAAATAGTAGAAAGGGATCACTTGGGTGCTCAGAGAAATGCTGCACGAGGGGCCTGGTTTTCATTGCTTGGTCTTGGAGGAGGGTAGCAGAGAATGTCACAGTGACATAGTCGGGTCATGACAGCCTTGCACGGACGGGGTTGCCGGACAGGGATCCATGGGAAGAGGACTCAGGAGCTATCCTAGCATTTTTTTTAAGGTCAGGGGTATAAGACGGGCCATAATCATACAAAAGGGCCAACTTCATTGTTAACCAATGATATGTTTTGAATAGGTGAGTGACAGGGGTGAGGCATGCTGGGGGCCAGTTAGCTTTTAGGGCCTATGTAGCCCCGCCCCTGTATTTGCCACTGTGCAACAGAGGTCTAAGAGTGTTCGGGGGATAGTGGTATTCGTGTGCTCGCCCAGCCACGGTGGTTTTTCATCCACATTAAGCACATGCTCTGCGTTTCACAGAAACATCCAGAACGTCCTCCCTGTTGGAAAGTGTCACTGTTTTGTCGGGATCGATCATGCGTCGCCTCTTCTGCAGCCACCTGGGGGCGCCTCTGCTGTCAAACGACAGCCCACCGGCAGAACGCGTTCCAGACGCCATCTGCGATCACGGTGCCCCCTGTTCCCCATCCAAATATTACAGACGGTGGCGATGGTAAATTATTTAGTAATTTTCAATGGAACCAGTGTGTATTGAACTAGCGTGACGCTGTCATCACCCGCTAAGCGTCAAACGATCACGGGAACATGAAAGGCGATGTTCCGCACAACACGCACATACACGTACAGGAAGCGCGGGAACGCCACTCATTAACAATGACAGATCTGAAACATGGACCACTGCCAGGCTTCCTGTCGTCGTCATTGTAATACACAAGTGGGGCGGGTCTCCTGCAGCATCAGGGGACAGATCATTTCTTTTCTTTGCCATCTCCGTGGTAACGTACACCTTGACCTTAGCCACCCCCTTAAACTATACATTAATTCTTAGACTTGCAAAAAAATCCTAAAGAGGTGGCTAAATGGGAAACGGACACCAGATCGTCCAGATAAAGCCATTGGATGTCTTCCCCAACCACGCTGATGAACTTTAATCGTGCGCGAGAAGCCGTCATCCCCACTGTCGCCGAGCAAAGCTTAAGAATGCTTAAGTTCCTTCAGCACTTACGCCACATGCAGCTAAAACAGCCTGCCCTGAAGAAACAGGAAGTTGCCCATATATGGAGCAGGACAGGAGCTTGACAGATACGGGAATTACCTAAACCGCCCCCCAACCCTCCCTCACTCAGCCCCTCCCC
>JAODKF010000068.1:23251951-23262337 GCA_026779585.1 Mormyrus proboscirostris
CCCCCCCCCCCCCCCCCCCCCCCCCCCCCCCCCCCCCCCCCCCCCCCCCGGCGGAGGTGGTCCCGGTTTGTGCTTTTGTCCGACGCGGCTGCGTCCCGGCTATTGCTGTTGCGGAGGTCGTGCGCGGCGGTTAGCCAACCGCTAGTATTCCGTGTCGCGCACAGATTGGGGGGGTAACTACGATTGTGCGTTCTTAGAAGATCGACTCAGGAGAGCGCGCCTGTTTGCTGGAAATCTGCGGGTCCCGTTACAGAAACGCGTAAAGGTTCCTTTGGCACAAGACTTGGTGAAAACCAGGCGGATCTGCAGTGCGGGCCACGGGGAAAGAGGGTTGGTAGATTCTAGGCTATGATAAAAGACACAGAAGAAACCTCTAGCACCTTTTAGCCATTGAGGACAGTATAGTAGCTTTTCCGATGTGTTTCAGGGTTTACTGGAAACCTTCAAAAATAATGAGACTCTAATAAGGCAAAAACCTGTTATTTTTCCAACTCATATATACATGTATTCGAACATTTCATTGATCACCAATCCTGTACTACTGTGTCAGAGTGTGTTAATTCGAGATGCACTAAGAGGTGCAGTAAATATATTTACAGCCCTCTTTAAAAAAAAAAACAATAAAAAAACACTTCTACTTCTAAGTCTAAAGCCGTCCTGTCCTAGAACCTTGGGATTACCCAACCAGAAAGTGCATAGCGTGCCGTTGGTTGCCACCAAAAGGGCGGCGCTATAGCTGAGACACCTTCCTCGGTAGGGGCCTGGGCCGCTGGATGGGTTCTGGTCGCCGGGGCTCTGAGTCCAGTTTGGTGCCACGGAACTGGTGGGGCTTGGGAGGCAGGGCAGGCGGGGCGACGGTGGGCGGGATGGAGAGGCTGTGGGGGAGGGGCACTGGCCGGCGCGAGTTGGTGCGCTCGTACACGCTGTACGGCGGCGGAGTCTTGTTCCCAGGTCGCGAGAGCTCGTCGGACCCGCCGGACACGGAGGTGCTGAGCGTGCCGGTGGGGGCAGGGTCGCCGGGGGGTGGGGCCTCCAGGCCCGAGGTGTCGGACACGCTGCAGCGACTCAGTGAGGAGATCCCGCTGCTGTAGCTGCCCGACAGCACCGGCGAATTGGACACCAGCCCCCCCGAATGGCACTCGGTCGGGGAGGGAGTGTAAGGGGGCACTGAGCTCTGGGGGGGGGACGACAAGAGAGTGGGCCATTAGGGCTGAACTACACAGCGGCAGCCAACTCGCACGCTGAGCACACCCCAATAACACTGTCACCACGGACAGATGAATGGGTCCTGGACGAGCCGGAGAGATGAGCGATCTGCTACTGAGCAGAATTCACAAGAGAAGCATCCAGAGAGAACACCACAAACAATAATAATACCAGAATGGGAAGAAAGATCCCTCGATCCTGTCTATCTGGATGTGCCAGATCTGTGTCCATAATACAATCCCTCACTTCTGGCAACACGGCTCTAGCCGAATTGCCGCGGTGCGTCCAGCATTTCCGTTTAGGTGCCCAGAGAGCCCAGCTGCCACCTCCGGGAGCGTTCCCGCCCTCCCTCGTGCTGCCACTTTAAAGCCTCTGGGCCGCACTGCCGTGACCTTTTCCAACCTCTAGTGTTTTAGCCGAGTAAATGGACAATTATCCATATCTCACAGGGGGTTAAAAAAAAAAAAAAGAAGGGGGGGGCAGCAAGTAATCGATGTTCGCAGGCAGACAAGGACAGTGAAAGAATCCCAATACAGGCGATTAGGCCCAGATTTAGCGTGGCCTGACAACAGGGATTGAGATTTTTTCTCATTGCTCGGTGACGCTGTTGGCTGTTACCCATCAGCCGACACTAACGAGGGTAATGAGCAGAGTACCTGCTCTCGGGCTGCCTATCAGGGCGGTTTCTCTGACAGCAGATGGGCCTGGCTTAGCCTCGTTCGGCAGCACATGGCCGCCACATGCGCCCATTACCATTAAGCGTTTGGATTCATAAGCGCGCAGGAGCAGCAGGGAGCACTGCATCGCGCTTGCAGGCGGGGTCTGGCTGCCCATATCCCACAATCCACCTGGGGATCCCGAGACGGAGCAGGGCATACCTTTTGCGGAGACCTGGGGATGGGGACGGGGGACAGGGACCTCAAGTTCCTGGCAGGTGAACCTGTTCATAGGGAAGAGGGAGAGAGGGAGAGGAGGTGGTGAAAATGGCCGACGAAGGCTGACGTCACGCTTGAGACCCAACTGCATGCAACAGCCGCAAAGGAGCTGAGGGCAGGAAGGGAAGGCGGAGGCGCTTGTGTCAACGCCGCAGCCCTGTACCAAGCCCTTTAGCATTAGCATGTTAGCAGGCAACATGCACCGCAAGCCAGTCACATGGCGGGTGGGGGCGCTGTACTCCTAAAAGTCGGTACAACTTGGTTTAGCTCTGACAGCAAGGCCGTTATACTCGGGGGGGGGAGGGGGTGGGATACGATGAGGCCTCCCTTTCCTTGATCGTGGATTTAATGGAGCCTTGAGGTGGCCTGGAGATAAATGTGTAAAAGAGCCTAAGAACACTGATCCGTAGAACAGCGCTGGGATTAAGGCCTATGGATGAATGAGCACTTACACCGGCGGTTTACATGCTATGTCCTTCATGCTAATATCCTATTATTTTTAGCATGCGGTCCACAGCCTGACCCATTCGGATGAACCGGGCCACCCGCAACAACGAAGGCGGTGTTTCTACAGAGTTTCTGGGTGGCTAGAAACCCTTGCGTTTTCACTGCAGCTGGCGGAACTCCAGACATCGGCAATCGATAGGGGAGTACAGGTCTCCGTACAAGTAGGGCCGGCCCAACCCTTTACGGGACCCTTAGCAAAATTTGATTAAGCTAGTCGTTTGTCATCTTCCTTCCAATTCTGACAGGATGATAGGATGTGAGGTTCCCCAGTGGACTCTGAGCAGCCGCTTAGTTTGCTGCGTACGAGTGCCCAGTGGCTGGACCGATGACGTCGAGGAAAGCGGGAGAGACACGTGAAAGCACGAGACAGCGGCAGGGGAAGCCAAGCGCAGCGAAGAAGCAGCAGATGATCCCAGCCAATGGGTGCAAGACTGCGGCAAGGGCGGGAAATGTTAGCGGCGGCTGCAAAGCTCTCCGTCGGTGTTTACCTGTGTACGGTGGCCTAGGAGGGATGGGGGGCGATACCAATTTCCCGAGCGCGTCTGAATACTGCGTGCTAGCCTCTTTTGGACTGTCTAGATTCCAGGTGCATGCGGTGGGGCTCAGGACTTCACAAAAGACACACGAGAAGAGAGCTGTCAGTTACGGCTAGTCACCAGCAGCTTGGAAGAATTATCACTTTACCCAAACGATGCATAGCCATAGGGGACAGACACTGACAGCAGGGTTACCTACTAGGGGACACAATTATGGCTCTGACTCATGCCTGGCCACCCCCTGCTGGTACATTTTAAGACGACACCTCTAAGGAGGATCCGTGCTGGTCCTCTGCTTGAGCCCCCCACCCCTAAGATATTTGCTATCTTCTGAAGGTAACCCATCTGTGCCATTATCCAGCAAGGCATCCAGGAATACTGTGGGGTGATTACCTATTACAGCCAGTGCCTCCACCCTGCCCCACCCCCCTAACAAACCTCGGCACTGAGTAGAGAGAAAAAAAAAGAACTAGCCCTCATCGATGGAGCGTGTGGGGGGGGTTGGTTGGCATTTGGAATCAGCCTTTTACATAGACGAGTTCTCCAACGCGCTGTGCGGTTTTGAAATTCTCAGTGGGGCGGTTCCTCTGCCACTGGTGCAAATTAAAACCCGTCTGCACTGTGCATTATAAAAACCTTCAGATCGAGAAATGGGACAGATTTACGCACTTATAAACGACAGTAATATCCGGCTTCGGCCAGAAAGTCTCACAAAAACGCAATTTAACAGAGAATATCTTAGCACGTCTAAAAGGTCCCCGAGGTCGTTTTTACACCGACAGTCCACAGTAAGGAATGAACCCTCTGGCAGGCAGGGCCAGCGAGGGACCATATAAATGTTCCAGTGATGCAGGCCAAAAGATTCCGTTCATTTCCCACAATGCACTCCCTCAAATTATAAAAAACTCGTTCATTGTTAACAAATCAATTAAAAGGGAGAATCTCGACTTGCATTTAGAAATTGCACCTAATGTAAGCGAGAATCCCAGGTTTACTTATTCACTGGCGATGCCGATGATGACGAAGGTGACGAAGGTGACGCTGGACAGCCTTACCTTTCTCAGGTGCTGCTTGGCTTGTGTCACTCCGAGGTAATGAAGAATTGCTTATAAGTTGTGGGAGCGACCTCTGGGGGGAAAAAAACAGCGTGGTTAAATCACACACTCCTAGGGATCATCTTCTGCCACCTGTAGTGGGTTGACATAGGGTCCAGATGTCCTACTTTGGGATGTGAGTATAGGGGCACACTCCTCTGTACCAGCCATGTGGGACACAGTCTCACCTGTCCTGGGTCCAGGGGGATCGGGAAGCCAGTGCTGCAGGGTCTATCCCGGGGAGAGAAGCAGGAGTTTTCCCTGGAATGCTTACTTTTGTCAGACAGCAGCGGGGAGCCTGGGGAGAGAGCTTCAGATGGTGACACGTGACGCGCAACACCTGCCATACGGCACAGGGACACGGGACAGACACGCACGCTGGCGTACCTTCAACAGGTGTCTCGGAGACGCTGTCGGTGACCGAAGAGGGCCGATTACACACTGACGCCTGGTCGCCGGGGGCTCCTTCAAGGGGAAACGACCGTTGGCGGGTTTTTCATTCCGAGTCCACCAGGTGGAAAATTTATGGATTAGCTCAGTGTTCAGCTCATAACAAACGCTTTATACCCAGTATGGATGCTCAAGCCCTCCTAGATGTCCACAGCTACTTGAAATTGAAGGACTTGCTAAGTGTAATCAGATGTCAACCACTTGCTTAACAGACGTTCTCACAAAAACGATTTCCCATCATGCATTGCGCACTACTTATCTTAGAGTGGACAAACAGAGCTGGGGGCAGCTAGAATTATAACTGATTTTAAACGCAAATTAGCAACTTCAGTGTAGCAATGTAGGGCTTTTGAGGAATGTGAGGTCTGCAAGAGAGGTGTTGGATCCTTACACCAGAAGGGTAACTCTGAGTTAAAGGCAGGTCAGCAAAAGTGGCTTCAGTTCAGAAGGAAGTGTGGGAGGCAGGAGGGAGAAGGGGCTAACCTCGAGCGTTGGATGGAGTGGCGCCGGTCACATTGGGGGAGGCTGAGTGGCTGGAGCTCAGGCTTGAGGTAGACGGACTTGGCTACAGTTGCGGGGAGGGGAGGCATACTTTACATTAATACATCATATCCGTGACCCTGACTTTTACACAGCTGATGTGTGTGAATTGGTCTGCACTAGCATTAATCAGAAGACCAGCAAAAAAATCTCCAAAGAAACTACTGATGGGTGACCTCCGTTTGGGCCGAGGCGACCCGGAGCATGAGCCAGCAGAGAGCCCTCTAGTGGGCGTGGCTGGCAAGAGGGCAGACCTGCATGTTGAAGACCTCGTCCGAGCTCTCCGACTGGCCCGTGATGTTGCTCACTTCGTTGGAGGCCTGCGATGACAGGGAGGACGACGAGTACCGGTTGCCAGCTGGGTAGCTGAGGGGACTGTCGGCATGGCAACAGAGGAACACAAGGATACAGGCGTATTCAGAGCGCGCAGAACTCGGGGGGGGGTGGGGGTGGGGGGACCAACCGAATGCTCGAGTATTTGTAATCTTTAAGGCATAACACCAAAAATGGATACTTCTTGATTTATATTTTAATTGGCCTTTTTTCTTTTGCGCTAAAAGGCCTCCCCAATGCAGCAATGTAGAAGCCCAAACCCATTACATTTGTTTTATATAGCAGATGCTCTTTTCCAAAATAATGTATAATTGAAAGAGCAGACATCAACCAGCCCCTGGAGCTGGGATTAAGGATCTCGGCTCAAGACAGTGAATTCACTCAGCTGGCCATGGGATTTGAACCAGCAACTTTCCGATCACAGGGCTTATGCCACAAACTGCTTCAATATTCATTAACTACCATCAGGAGCTGAACCCCTTGTGGCAATCAACTGTAATTGGCACAGAGGTCCAAGCAATCAGTCAAGCAGGTATGGGAAGAGCTAATAGCTGGCGAGGACGGGGGATGGGCCTTCACCTGCGACGAGCCACCACTCGGCCACTGTCCGGGCTGATGGCGCTGGGAAGGGAGCTTCTACAGCCACGCGGGCTCCCATTGATGAAGGGCAGGGGGTTGGCATGCACGTAGGCCGGGAACTCCTGCCGGAGAAGGAGGAGGGAGGAGATGAGAGCGAGCAGGAGAGAGGAGGTGCCAGCACTCACTCTGAAAGCCTGCCGTTGCATAGCAGCAGTTTCTGTAGTTACGGGGAGGCGGGAACGGCTGCAGGCGAGGAGCTGTTATGAAACTCAGGGCCTGAGCCGGAGGTTTGCATGTAGCTGTGTGCCGAGATGCAAAGCAGAAGCAGACCGAGTTTCACACATAATGTAAGATCTCATGGGTGTTTGGGGGGTGGGATGAGAACACAGACCCACCTGAATTCCCAAACTCGTCTTCATCACATGGAACTGATCCACCAGCTTCTTGTGCAGTGGCCGCATGTCCTGGGGAACGACTTTCTCGTGCACGGCCAGACCGTATTCCAGGATGTGTGCCTGAGAGACAAACGGGGCAAAACGGTCAGCAGGGACAACAGTGGTTAAGGAACTGAACTTGAAACCGGAGGTTCACACGAGACACAGGTGCTATCCCCTTAAAACCTACCCGACGAAGCTGGGGAAAGTGTCTGACTCTATAGAAACTGCAAGATTATTGACTGCCCCCTACAGACGGGTGTGTGATGTGACCGCAGAGACGCGTCGGACCCACCTGCTCGAACATGAGCTCCCTCAGACGCGTGATCTTCTCGCCATCTTCCGGGTGGCTCGCCACGTAGTCCTTCCCGAAGAACGCCTGTAGGGAGACGAGCAAACTCTCTCAGCCGTGCCCACCCCCCCGCCGTGACCCCGCCCCCCCGTACACGGATGGCACTGGGAACTCAAGGACGTGTTGACAGCGCGGTGGAGGGCTCTCATGCGCTCCCTGCCAGCCGTGGCTTACCGCTAAATCCAGCTCAGGCCTCGCCCGGCGGGACGTTTAATGAGCGCCGACAGGCTTTTTACCGCCCACACAAAACCAGAGCTTCATTCTTGCGCCGTGAACGCTAACGCCACGCGCTAGACGTTCGACGAAATTGCGTACAGAACTCATGTCCTTTCGTTGCCTGTGTCTACCACCATTTGCTGCGACGTTGCGCATTTAATGAATAAACTTTGATTCGATTTGATGTTGAACACATCAGAAGTGATGAGATACAGTAACTCACCCAACATGATGTCATACATTTTACCCTAATCATGTGACTTTACCTTAATCATGTGATTTATGAGTGGATGTTTTGGTCCGTACCAGCCAGGGCTGTTGGTGGAATGACCACTGGCCCTTATTCCCTCTTTATGCCACCAGCAACAAAAGCGTGGGCCTGGAAGACTTTTCCGGAAAGCGGCGATTCAACTCAAAAGTCAGCACTGGTGTTTGAGGCTCAATTAACTGGCCAATCAAAAAAAAGTCAAAATACAGAGCTGTAATCCATTATAAGACGGTTTACACCGCGAGGTGAGAGATGGGAGATCACGAGGACCGGCATGAGATTCAGGGCCCCACGTTTGCTCCTAAACCCGGCACTACACCAGGTGGTCATCATTTGGGACCTGCCCTACCGTGCCGATCAAGCGGAGTCACATCAAACCGCGGTGGAAAAGAGGCGTGGTGACACTCCTGCCCACGGAGATGTCAGCCGGCTCACCGAAACTGTCATGATGACACTCGGCCCCCGTGGATGGAGAGAACGGGATGGCGCTCCCTATAGGTTAACTGGGGAACAGCGGGTAGGATGCTACCAAAAAGCAGCACCAAGAAGGTTCCGTGGGATTGGCTGCAGGTACGAGAACGGTTCTCCAGGGCTAAAGTCTGGAGCACGAAGAGATCTTGGCCACCCAAGGCGCTCACCTCCTGGTAGCGGGCGAGGCCCCCGTTGACGGCGGCATCGATCACACCGTTGAGGCACATTGTCAGTGGGCTGACACTCTGACCTTGCCGCGCCTGGCATTGTGCGATCAGAGTGCGCAGCTGCAGGTTCTTGTTCTCCATCACCTCGATGGCGTTCTCCAGTGGGCTCACCTCCATCTAGAACACCCACAATGCCTCAGTGCTCTCGTTGCTGCCTCCATTCTCCATCCAGATTGCTTTTCGGTAATTTATAAAAGGGAAATTAATCGCCTAGAGCAGTGGTTCCCAATCCAGTTCCCGGGGCCCCGCAGACTTTCCGCGCTTTTGCTCCCTCCGAGCTCCTTGCCCATCAGTCTACATTTTCGCTCCTACTATGAGGTGGGAGGGAGCAAAAATGTGGACTGTCTGCAGGTCCCTGAGGACCGGACTGGGAAATACTGGCCTAGAGTCAAGATAATTAAGGAAAACGGTTGCAAGAATGGGGAACGATCTCCACCAGAACATTTCAGCATGAAAGAAGCTGAAGCTAATACAGTAAGTCTGTATACACTTTTAAGGCCTGTATTCAGGCATCAAACACAGGCTACACTAAGAGGACTCAGTAGGGCCCTTTGGATGTTCTCTTCAGAGGCAGATACTCACCAGGTCCCTCTTGTCTACCTCGAACCAGCGAGAAATGCCCGGTAAGCTCTGCACCAGTGTTAGCGTTGTCCTCTCCACCCACAGGCTCTACACACACACACACACACACACACACACACACACACACACACACACAGAGTTACTGATAACCTTTCCACGTTCCACTAACACTCCTGAGATTCCATCCACAACCAATCACTGCACTATTATGTATAATTAAATCTATGTCCAAGGCCACAAAGAGATAGATGCTGATCAAAGCTCTTTATGTCTAACAGTATAACCACCGGGGAACAGGATGAGCTCAGGCTCACCAGCAGTCCATCTGAATGGGTGGATGGATGGATGGATGGATTGTAGACGGATGGAGGAGTTCTCCCACTACACACCTTGAATTCATTCTCCTTGTCCTTGGTGCCCTTGTGGAAGGGTCGGTCGTAGCGGAAGCGCCAGATGTGGTTAACCTTGTAGAAGCTCTTGATGTTGTCTGCCACGCCCTCTCTCTGAAGCACGTCCTGGGCCTCAGGGATAGGGCTCACGGCATAGATCTGCAGGTCTAGAGTTGCCGCGGTCAAGGAAAAACACCCACCTGCCTCTGCCTATGAAAATTCCACCCCCCAGGAGAAGCTTGAGTTTTAAGACCCAGGCTGACAAACACATTTGCATTGTATTTACTTAGCAAATGCCTTAATCCAAAGGCGACATACATTTTTGAGAGAGCAGAGTCAGACTGGGGATTAAGGGCCTCGCTCAGGGGCCCAATGGTGACATCATTATGCTGACCCAGGATTTGAACCAGTGACCTTCTGATCGTAGACACGGCATTCTAGCCCATTTTGCCACAAACAATAGCCCCGGTCCCCGCAGGTAAGATGCAGTGCTGGTGAAGGGGGGCAGCGGGGGCCCACAGGACGCCAAATACTGCAGACGCTTGATTAATCGTAAACAAAGATAACAAAACACCACACTAACGCAGTCTGACTGGCCTCCTCCGGTATAATTGCACCCAGGAGGAAGACGCATCTCCGGAGCACGACTCTTCCAAACAGCTGTCCCATCCGTTGGCCCGCATTAGCATAACGGACCTCGTCATAAAACACGCCGGCAAATTTGAAGCAGCCATCGATTTATCTCTGCCCGTCGGCACTGCTGGGAGCGACCCTCATCGCAGGAATACAAATGTCAGATTACAGCCCCGATAGTCCGACAGCCTCGCAAGTCTGAAATATATAGGTTTGTTTTATTATGAATACAATGATGGTTGCTATGTGCCTGCAGCACACACCCACGTGGGTACATATGCAGTGGTTTTGCTGCTGCGGTTACGCGCTCTCCTGCGGTCTCCGTTAAAGGCCACAGTGTATTAAGACGTGCTTGGCATTTTGGCGTGAATCGCATTAATATCATTCTTGTATGTAGAGCGCATTGCCTTCTGTAGGATTTCTGGGGGTTTCAATTCATGCGCCGTGGTGTTTCGGGGTGTGATGCGCCATCTGGGGCATCCAGGGGCCTCAGGCACTCAGCCAAGAGGATACACTGCGCCTCGGCCTGGGAGATGGTCTCATCTGGTTGGTTGACATGCTGCATGGCGATGGCCTGGGGGAACTCATTCAGCATGCGCTGCTGGAAGGCCTCCAGGCGCTCATAGTCGTGGCC
>JAODKF010000068.1:23265952-23277807 GCA_026779585.1 Mormyrus proboscirostris
ACACACACACACACACACACACACACACACACACACACACACACACACACACACACACACACATAGGGGTTGCACTACTCCGAGCATGCACAGACATGCACAGATACTGCTCATTGCTAAATTCCCTCTACAGACGCTGACATACGTAAACACACAACACCATCTGGGCCATCAGCGACCCTGGGCAAGTGCCAACACCTCTAAACCAGTAGGGGGCACCATGTCAATCCCTCCGTCACATCCAATTCTATAGCAGGCAGTGAGCAGGGTGGCATCTTACCTAGGGTAGGGCCCAAACAGGGGGATTCTAATCCAGGAAGCATTGGTAGGACAGATTAATTTTAATATATTAATATTAACACACACTCACACATGTTAGTACAGTGTTAGTATTGTTAGTTGGAGAGAAACAAAAGCAAGAAAAAATAAAGGAATCTTCTAGAAGGAAGAGGAAGTAATCAGTTGTCATGGTTCACACTGAATGAGGAGCTGATGGTAGTATCATCAAAGACATTCAAATGCTTTGGGGATATCAGCAAAACGGCCTTACGGCTAACAGAAGTCAGGACAAGGTTTGCACAGAAAGTCACTGGAGTGAGTGATGAAGACAAGACAGTGGATAACGGCGAGGCAGCCCTGCAGGGGGCGCAGTGTGCAGGACAGGAACAGAGAGAAAACGCTTGAAATGTTTGTCGCTGTCGCCCACAGGCTAAAATGCTAGTGTGTAGGTTTGGGGGGCTTTGAACCAGCCAGCTACAAGACTCTCTCTCCAGTAGGGATTAGGCTCAATGCTACTATTTAATATCACTTTTCCTATACACACACAAATATTATATACACAAAAATAACTTATTAATAATAAAACCATGCAATAATCCAAAAAAATCACATCAAGACAACATAAAACAAATTCATTACACCAGCAAATGTGTAATCAATTAAAATAACTGTGGTCATAAAAACAGTTAAGCCGTCATGTTATACAGTAAATCAGAGCTCTGAACAGTGTGACAGCAGCGAGGGCAAGACGAACACAGGGATGGTCACATGATCACTCATACGTCCAAGCCAGCCTCAGTGCAAGGGGGGGTGGATGTTCACCCGAGCTATTAAATGACCACGTCCACTGCCCCTCCATCCCCCCCCACCCACCTAATTCCCACAGCCACCAGTCACACAGAAACCACTCGCGATGCCCATGATAGCTGAGCGTGAATTCAGTGACACGAATCTGCTCTCGGTTTTCACATTAATGCACAAGCAGGGGTCAGCCTTGGTCCTTATGCATGCATTGCACATCGGTGCAGGAACATGTGTCAGACACGGAGGAGGATGCGGTCTGGTGATGTAACATCACACTGTTTAGGACACCAGTATGGTATGAAGGCAGTAGTTTGCACACAATGAACATTTTATACAGCACCAAGGCACCAACAATGGAATAAAATTAAATATTACCCACCAAAGGCTAAATCCACACTACTACATCTTCATTCAAAAACACAGAGACCTGCTTCCATTTTCAGCTCTTTAATGGCTCCCAAAGCTGTTTATGTCTGAAAACTATTTGAGCGTTGCAGTCTGGGTGAGCGGAGACTTATGAAAAGGCAAAACGTTAAAAGCGCCCTGATTGGTCCCTACCCATCACATGACCTTTTCCTGATTTGATATCCCGCTACTTAAAACCTCTCATTGTCTGACCGGCCACCTGGTCACCCTATTCAGAAATAAACATGTCCCAACATGGCGGATACGCAGAAGCTGTTAGCAATAGCGCTCGTCGCTACAGCATGTCAAATCAGCCGTGGATGTGAGTCACGCGTGCGTCAGCGTTGAAAGCCAAATGCAAAAAGCAGCTAAAAACTAGCTAAACCGAAAACTAACCAAAAGCAAACGAAATGCAAAAGCAGCTAAAAACTAGCTAAACCGAAAACTAACCAAAAGCAAACGAAATGCAAAAAACCTGTATATGTCCAGTTCCTGTGAGGGGCTTTGCCAATGTCAAAACAGACAATTAAAGGTAATCAGCCATTTTATGGAAATTTATGCAAATACATGACATGGTCCTTAACTTGCTATAATTGTTAAGGGTACAGGTTTGGCAGATGATCCAAAGCCCTTTATTACATGAATAGTTTACTATGGTTGACTCAGACTGGCAGCGCATGTGCGACTCAAATCCACGGTTGACTCAGACCCTACAGTCACAGCAGTGTCACTAACAGGTAAGCAACATGTTATACAGTGTGACGCTGCACTTGTGTAAAAAGAAACAAATTCACTGGCCACTGTGTCGATGGGTGCATGCCCGATGTACACTAATAGCTATGTCTAATGCGTCTGGGAGCGATGTGGAAACGCCTGTGTGAATGGAGGTCGTTTGTTTGAAAAGGTAGCCGTGTGGATGCACCCAAAGACTAGTCTTCAGCACTAGGTGTGAATAGCGTGAAAGCCCTCTGTACCTGAGATATGTACACAGAGATAGTCTGGCTTGTGTGGGGGGCAGGTAGGAGGTGACTCACATGCTGTTGAAGAGTTCCCGGTACGTCTCGTCCCCCTTGCCCTCCGACATCAAGCTGTCCAGCTTGTCGATCAGCTTGGCTTCCACCTGCAGACACCAAAGCCACTGGTAAGTGTCTCGCACGTGCACACGTGCCGGACCACCTAAACATGAGTGCACTGGGAAACATATGCAAATGAACACCATACACTTACAATACACTGCTACACCATCACTGCATATTTAATCAAAACGGAGTTATGACCGAAATCGGGTCTCTTAGGTTCAGTTTTATCTCGTGACGAAACATCTTAGTTCAACTATGCTCAGATTTTTTTAAATACAGACTTTCCTTGCTTTAAAATGGTTTGATTGACAATATTATGACTTTATGATGGCGCGATAGCGGCACATGTTCAGATGTCAAGCATATCATTTTGACCTGTTCCTGGACCAGCGATATGTCGTACGATACATTCTACTAATTCCGGGCGATGGCAGCATCCACTCAGCCATGCCTCCAGTGTCTGAAATGATCGCAAGCGTCTCATACAGTGCGTCTCATACAGTGCGTAACAATGTATCTTACTCTGCTTTTTTCCCTGTGTTTAACCAAATTCTTCACCAAGCCCATTATGTCCACTAAAGACCCAAGCGTGTCTCCCGTTCTTTTGAAAAGAAAAAGAGGACAGCAATTACTTCGTAGGTGAAATTTTAAATAATTGCCCAGCTTAAAGGCAGCAATTATTTCTGTAATAACTTTAGTGACAGTAGTAATTTACTTAATTATTTTTGAATTTTATGTTTGACTTACTAAATTTTTGGCTTATGATGGGTTAACCGGAACGTAACCCACAGCCAAAAAAGCCCCTTTACTCAGTGTGAGCATAGTATCTGTTATGCTTTTGTAAGGCAGAATAATGCACCTGAAACCAAGTCAAACCATAATGAAAGAGATTCGTCTATTTTGACAAAGTGGTTCTGAGCCAACCCAGAAGGAAGGCTGGATCGACTGCGGTGAAGGAACCCCACGAAACGTCGGCAGGCGGCAGAACCGCAGAGAGCGGAGCCTGCAAGTCCTCGGCCTACGGTCGGGCGGGCCGTGTCCTGCAGGCACCGGGACCAAATGCGTCTGCCGCACCTGTTTGAAGTTACCGCTCCTCCTCTGCTCCCAGTCCATCATGTCGTGGAAGATGGGGATCATGACGTTGCGGAGGTCCTGCTGGGGCACCAGTGTCACCTCCAGGAAGGGGCCGATCATGGCCGGGATGAAGTTCAGCTTGTGCTCCCCTATGGAGGCCAATAAACAGCTGGGTTAAACACAACCTTGCGCGCTTGATATATCAGAGCATGTAAAAATGCTCCGCAACAGCATAGCACCCATTTCAATGACCTGATAGGGTCCTGCAGGGACACGCTGAGACACATGGTGCTTCGATGACAGACATCTGAAGCAATTGGAGGTTAAGGGTCTTGCTCGGGGGCTCAACAGTGAAATCACTCTCCCGATCCTGGGATTCGAACTATGGCCTGATTGCAGACACAGGGTCCTAAGTCACTGAACCAGAGAC
The DNA here is from genome assembly GCA_026779585.1 of Mormyrus proboscirostris. Lineage (NCBI taxonomy): Eukaryota > Metazoa > Chordata > Actinopteri > Osteoglossiformes > Mormyridae > Mormyrus > Mormyrus proboscirostris. The sequence continues at coordinate 23,270,024 of JAODKF010000068.1, forward strand.
CACCCCCAGTATTGTTATGGTTAGAGACATGGATTCATATCCTGAAGATCAACCTTTTAAGTCCAAGCAGCAGTCCAGGCCCAAGGCATCAACAAATGGTAAAAATCTCCAGCTACATCAATAGGCCAAATCTAAAACTGAACTATGCAACGAAATTTCTCACCTAAATTCTGCCACATGCTGAAGATCTCGCAGCCCATCATCACCCGCATGTCGCCGTACCTTCAAGCATGACACACACACACACACACACACACACGCACACACACGCACACACACACACACACACACACACACACACACAGGTTATGCGAAGACAGATTCAGGTGGCCGAATATCACTGTGCTGATTCCTGCGTACGGAAGCCACTCACTTTTCCAGGATCTTCTTCCTCTTGGAGGGTGAGAAGGTCTCCAGCTGCAGACAGGGCTGGTTGATGAAGATCACGGAAAGGTAGAAATAGGAGTCCCACACCTTGGAAAGGAGAAGTGGAAAAAAGAACCAAAAAGCACTTCATCACGCGGATTGTGTCCTTCATTCAGCCATGGACTGAAGGTCTCCATGCATCACCATGTGTGTCTCCTGTGAGGCTCACGCCAGAAGGCCCAACGCGCAGCCACGCTGATCTTGAACACGCCAGATCTGCCCGTAATGTTCCTATGCTCTCCTCACCATGCGAACCACCCTGGACACTCAGAGCCACTTACCTTGTAATCAAACTTCTCATTCAGGAAGTTCTTCCTCAGGGCGTCTGACAGGTATAGGACCGTGGTGATGATAACACTAAAGAACAGGAAGCAAAGAGCGGAAGGAAAGCATTTCATAAATCCATCCAGCCATAACCATTATTGAGTACTAGGTTACTGAGCTCTGTGAACAATATGGTTTGATACAAACAGTAGCAGAAATTCCAGGAAAAACAAACAATCTTGAGAGGTTTCATGCAAATGAAGGAAGGAACTAACTTGTTGGTGACTAATCGCATGACCGTCCAGTCCTTGGGGAACATCTCTGGCCGGATGAGGATCCGAAAGACCGTGAAGATTTGCAAGAGAAAATCCTTGGACATAAATAAAGAAGTTACACTTACAAAGAATGCGCTTCGACAAAGAGCTGCGTGTCGGAGCTGTGCTTGCATGCGCGGGTGGCTCACTGTGAGCATGCGTGCGTCGGTATGTTTACGAGAAGGGATGAGGGAGTGACTGAGAGGACAGTAATCCCTCTTCTCATCCCCTACAGACACAGGTCAGTCGATCCCATTTGCTGGGACTAACCAGCTTTCAAAGTGGGAGTTACCGCTCTGGCCCACACAGACAGCAGTGCTTTAGCAGTGTCACAGCGAGACCGCAATTTACTTTCCGCCTGGATCTGATATTATTCATGAATTCCAATTCCACACTGTGTGGTCCTCCGGTAATGAGCTGTCTCAAACTGAACTCAATTACCCAAAATGCCTCACTCCCCTTTCAGTGGCCGTGCTAATGGCGCTAGATGGCAATCACCAAAGGTTGCATCCCTCCCTGCTGAGAAACGGGGGCCTGACTATCGCTACAGTGATGAAACCCTTCGACGATGCACGGATGAGTGTCACATCGAGGGGGACCTCACCCTCAGGTCGTCCTTGCTTGTTAGACTCTCCAGCAGCTTCTGGTAGTGACTGTCGGTCATCTGCCGGAGCAAGGTCAAAAGGCAGGCCACAAACTCCCCCTGGTGGCGAGACGGCGGAGGTGTCAGAAACCGGACGCGACGCACGAGCCGCGTGGTGATGCGGGGAATGGTACGGCTCCTTGGAGATACAAAGCCGGGCACACACATGTGCACACGCAGGCGTCTAAGGGTGTTTTCACACTTGCTCCGTTTCATCCTTTAAAGCGAACTCAGATCGATTAGTCAGCATTTATCGCGTATATGTGAACAAACAAACTCAGACCTCTTTGAAACGAACCGAACTGAGACCGCATCGGGAGGTAGTCTCAGTCCGGTTTGCTTTTAGTCCGCGTCACAGTTCGTTTAACTTGTGCATTATGAGCACAAAGAGGTCCTGACTTGCTTCGACAATTTTTACCCTTTAGCGTTGCAGTAGGCAGATCACATGGTACAGTCCGGTAAAGAAGCAAAAGTAATGGCTGCAAGTGTGGGATGTGGAATAGCTTGGTCAGAGGAGGAGGCTACGGCACTTCGTGACATTTGGAAGGAAGAAAACATAAAATGTCAACTATCTACAACACACAGGAATTTGCATCCATTTTGCAGCTATCTTCTTTGAAATGAAAACTACCCAGAATCCAAAGCAGTAAAGGTCTGAGAGCTCCATAAGAACTTGTATTAACAGAAAAAGGCCCCATCTGAGCTGAAGTAAACCAGAAAGAGACCTGAGTCCCCTTTCAAATGAGCCTGCAATGTGAACACAAAAACAACTGCGTTCCCCTTCTTTTGTCCACTTTTGGGACCACTTCTAGAGGTCTGAGTTTGGTTCCTTTAAAGAGGACTATATTTGAAAACACCGCAAGACTTCTGGATCCCCCATAACGAAATACGCTAGTCGGTCCCATTAAATCATCGACGTCCAGGGCCACTGTAACAGCGTAAGGGTAGCGCGGCCACATACCGTGACATCCTGAAACTGCAAGCGCATGGAGTTGCCGGCAGGCTGCGGTCGGTTAGTGATCTCCAAGATGGTCCTCAACAGCACTCTAAGAAGGTTCCTCACCATCACCTCCACCTCCTCCGAGGCTGGGGCCTCCTAGGTACGCAGATACAACCAAACACAGTAATGTAGCCAAGCCCAGCCTCAGAAGAAACTCACTACTCCTTGCTAACACAGACGTGTGCCAGACCCCAGAAAGACGACCGTTTTTATGCTTCTTAGATCTGACTACCCTCCAGAGGGCAGAAATGATTACACCTCCTAATTGTTATTAATGTGATTTACTAATTAAGCGTTCTATTTTAGGAGGAATGCAAGACCTTCCTGAGAAGTTTCTCTGCTGGCTCTGGACAGCTACAGATAGCTTCTCATTCTCAGGGCCTGAGATTATAAAGGCTGCTGGGATGTATGGGTAATTAACCCCTGGGATACTGAAACGGTGTGTGGTCTGTTTGATCTCAGTATGCCAGGTCAGTCTAGGGTCTGGTCTTCATCATCTCACCTCAAATATTTAAGATGCTCTTGCCCTCTGTCCATATCTACATGAACACTTTGCAATAACAAATTAAGCCCCACCCTCCCACCATGCTGGGGGGCACAGTCAGGCATTTTCATTATATGGTAAATGAGGTGTTTTGCAGTCAACTTACATTTCAATTCATTTTTTTATAGTGCATTTTCGTGACATTACATTGTCTCAAAGCGCTTTACATAATCCCTGCCTAATGCCCTGAGAGAGTAAGCCAGAGGGAACAGTGACAAGGAAAAACCTGGAAGGAAGAAATCTTGGGAGGATCAGACTCGGAGGGGGGGGCTCCATCCTCCAGGGGTCGGCAGAGGAAGTCCAAAATAACAAAGGCCCGATTTTATAAATTAGACTTGTGAATAGTTCAGGTATAAATGAGGAAGGTCCAGTGGAATTATGGAAGCTGATGTCATTTCAGAGAGGGGCGGGGCAGGGGAGCGGAGTCATGGGCAGGGTCATGGGCGGAGCCATAGGCGGGCCCAGGAGAGCACTCACAGTGTCATCCTTCTTCATGAGGGAGAACATTCCGGAGAGGATCTGGGCACACATGACGATGTCCCTCTGCTCCTGCAGGTGTGCCTGGAGGTGGTGCAGCACCACAGGGAGCAGGACACACCTCGACTCTGAAGGGAAGAAGAACAGACAGAGGTGGGGACAGGAACCTCCACATGCCTGCGGACGCCAGGAGGATTTCATGGCCACGCCGAGTTATGTAAGGAAAAAGGGTGACGCTTTACATTAACTGCACCTTCATAATGCTTTTATATTGCATTTATAAAACGTTCAGTACACCTTTGTAATGTATTCATTAAGTATTCAGAAATCATTCATAAACATCATGCATGTATACCTTTACATCCTAACATCCCTTAACAGCTGTAATATACATTAATAACAAACATTATATAATAATAACAAACATAATTGTATAATTATGTAATGTCTATTATTAATGTATATTAAAGCTGTGAAGGGATCTTAGGATGTTAAGGTGTACTTGCATGCTGCTTATGAATGTTCTATGAATGCATTATGAATGCTTTATGAAGGTGCACTTTGGTAAACGAAAAAAAGAGTTAAATTAATCTAAGGAATTGAAGCGGAAGGATATTCCCAGGGGAATAGGGGAGTGTAAACAGACATGGTGGAATATTAAAAAATAAAGAAAGAGAAGCAAACTAGCGGAGCGCAGATGAGAGCAGCAAGGACACACAGTCCCACATTAAGCAGGAACTGAAATCACATATTAAGTTTCTAAGTTTTAACGGTTGATTCCAAGGTGCGGGAGATTTGGCAGCGCTACGCCAATGTGAAAACGGATGACAAAAATCGTGACACCACGGGATGGTGCGTGGACAGGACGTGTGAAATACCGACTGAGGGTTTTCTTTTCCTATACAGAGAAAGATTAAGGTAGCCAGCTCAAGCTTCTCATAAACGGCAGTGGGGATAGGTGTCGCTTTTAAAGGAAAATGTCACTAAGATGGTTTCTCCCCTAATCCCCTGCAGAACAGCCAGACAAAGCAGCTGGTATTTACTTATCCAAGCTGGTGGGGGGGGGGGGAGCAGCAAAAGCAGGCCAACCATAATCTCCAAACCCAGAAATAAAGCGAAGCAATAGAGTCAGTTTGTACCCCTGCTTCTCAAAGGTGTATATATATATATATATAACGTCGACTCCTGGGTGGCAATTTTTAGCGGCGGAAAATTCCGGAGGAAGCACATGCAAAGACACAGAGAACCGACAGAGGCAGGGGCAACACTCAAACCCCCAGTCCTGGGGACACGAGAGCAGGCATCGAGCCACCATGCCCCCGTCGTCCTGTCTGCAATCCCTCGTTACACCTTAATAAACCGTGTCTCTGAAGACGGCGGCGATTAATGAATGAAAAACAAACACGGTGGCATTAAAATTCAGCCCGTCGGTCTTTGTAATTTTAATCAATTAATAAGAGGCTAACTGTGAATCCGCTGACTGCCCCAAATGCAAATCCCCCGCAAAAATGATCACATTAACTTTTTAATCGTCCATTTCCGTACAATGGATCCATTTCTTCCTAATTACATTCAATTCATTAAATCACCTTTAAGGATATGATTCCCAAGAAGTCCAATCCTGCCCAGTGCATAATTTGCATTTTTTTTCATATTCAAAAGGACAATGTAAATTGTTGTTTATGCCTGGTAATAACACACGTGTCCCACAGATGGCACGTGACAATTACCGAATATCGAGTTAATCCCACTTTAATTATCAGATGTGTATTTACAGTAAGCTTTGTCTGTGCTAATCACATTTGTAAACAGGATTTGTCATCATCATTTAATACCTTTAATGGTGTAGTGGGGAATTAATAACTAAAGTGTCACCGCAAGAAACATTTACGACCCCATCGGTGTACCTGGGTTAGTGTACAGTGAGCTCTCCACGGTCTTGGCAATGCATTGCAACTTGACGGCCTCCAGGGGGCAGTCAGCATGGGAGATGGCGGGCAGGCTCCCGAGGGTCTCCCGCACGAACCCGGCCACCTCCCGCATGGTGAAGATCTTCAGCAGTTCGCAGTAAACGCAGGGGAACGTCCTGAGGAAGACGGCCTGCGGGAGGGTGAGCAGGGAGGGCGGTAACTCGTGGGGTCGCCACACCTACAGCCACTATTGGGAGAAGCCACACCCATTTGCAAGAGAAGCCACACCCACTAATTAGTATTGGCGACACCCACTCATGAAAGAAGCCACGCCCACTCACAGGAGACTAAACCCATGCACTCACAACCCATAGCTGGTCTGCTTTTGTACAGGCAGGATGATCAGAATGTTAAAAATCAGCAGGGGGAGAGGCAGCCTGCTCCAGGGCATCCAGCAAGTGGGAGGGGGGGTGAGCGTGAGAGATGGGGAAGGATTATAGAGTGGGGTTGCAGTGGGGGGGGGGGCTCAGACTGCCTTCAGCTGTGTGTTGCGGTGGTGCTACTCAAAAGAATCTGCGAGCACCTGAGTGAGTTCCGGACACACACACCTCCCAATAAGTACCCTGGGGGGGTGGGGTTTTAGACAGCACCTCCACCTCAGAGCAGAAAAACAGCCCCGTGACAAACACGCCAGCCTGTCCCATCTGCCTGAGAGGCGTCTGTACCGACGACAGACGCAGGGCGCTCTGGGGCCGGACGGCTCGGAGGAAGTCTGAAGTGAAAATGTGATCAGGGATTCTATACACAAACAATCTCTACGCGCAGCATCAGAAGCAGCAGTGTACAAAGGGCATCTATTTTCGGGGGGGGGGGGGGTAGGGGACGACATGTAGCCTGTTCTGTGTCCCCTGTTAGCATGTGACCACAATGCACCCCGTGGACCTTCACAAACCAATGTTGATCCGGACAATCCATCTTTGGCCCCCTCCAAACCCAAATGTGAAAAACAGAGGTGGGGAATGCAAGTTTTTTTTTTCCCACAAATGGGGGCACCAGCTCACCAAAACCAGCTTCAACTTATTCATCGCTCAGGCTCCTAGTGCAGTTACTCGGGAATCAGTCTTCTGCAAGGGGGCCCTCAGTCCTAGCAGAGCTCCAGGGCCCAACCACCCAGTTAAGAGGTGCAACTGGGGACCAGAATTAGCTCCACTCAAACTCTGCGGGAATGCTGGCCTTTCCTCTGCTCAGTGCTTTCCAAATTATTTTCTAAATTATTATTTGGATGCCAACTCGCCTTTTTTAAAAGTGTGAATCGGCCGCTAATTAAACACTGTGACGCCTACAGTGAAAGCTGCAGCGCGCCTGAGGACCCTGGCTTTGTGCAAAATGCCTCGGGGCGGCAAACTCCGAGCAGCACGGGATTGAAACGTCCACGGCGATGCTGACGGGAGCTGCCGGGCTGCCCTCCTCACCTGCGTCTGGGTCACAGAGTTGCCGCCTTTACCCTCCTGGGACAGGAAGAAGCGTAGTGACATGAAGAGCTCCCGGATACAGCAGCGGAACTCGTCCTCGTTCTGCCCCCCGGTGGCCAAGGCGAAGAGGCGGCGTGACTGGATGATGTACTTGAAGATGTACTCCGTGGCCTGACCGGGGTGGAGGGGTACGAGAAGGGGAGGTCAGCGGCGGGACTGGGGCGTTTATGATCAGGGATGGGAAGAGATTTTCTGAGCGTTCTGTCGGTTTGCCGCGGGATATGGAGAAGCGGTGCTTGGCGTCTGAGAGGAATATAAACCCCAGTCACCTTGAGGACCTGCTGGATATGGTCCTGATGCTCGGCATCCACGATGCGATCCACGTACCACTTCAGCACCTTGATCAGGTCTCTGGGAGTGAAGAATGGCGGAGAATCAGAATCAGGCAGAGGTTGTGACGGCTTAGACTTAAAATTCAAAACTTCTATTAACTTTTCATCCCGCATGTTGACTACTATTAACACGTTTGATCTCTGGACAAAATCAATCCAGGTCCAGGGATTCACACTGTAACACAGGAGTCAGACTGACACACGTTCTTCCTGCCTGGGCCCACACCCCAAACAGCCTGGAACCCCAAACCTGCCTACCCTGAATTGCCCTGCGCATGCGGTGACTCGCAGTGAACAATACGTGCCGGGGGGACGGGGGGGGGGGGGATACTGTGAAATCAG
>JAODKF010000068.1:23297115-23309161 GCA_026779585.1 Mormyrus proboscirostris
CTCAGGGCTAGAAAGGGAACAAAAACAGACCTCTCAGCTCTGCGTGCGTGTGTGTGTGTGTGTGTGTGTGTGTGTGTTTATGGCCATGGCTGCGTAAAGATAAAAACTGTTAAAACTTTGATGCATCAGACAACCTCCAGGGACCAGCTCAAAGTAAATCATGCGGAAGCCATTGTTCCATATTCCAAAAAGCATTTCTCACAAAAACTCCACATTAATAAATCCACACGCACACACACACACACACACACACCTATGCACACGCACACACACACACACCTATGCACACACTCAGACACCAGCTGAAGGCACTGCTCACCTTGGCACTCGGATTCTTCAGAACAAATCCTCTGTACCATCCTGAAGAGACAAAAATATTAACCTTTCCTCCATCCCATCTCTCCTTTCACATTCCTTTTTTAACATTTGGCCATATCACTGCATTTCTGGACTATTTGAGGACGCTCCTGGAACTCTGCAGTCTCCGTTCTTAACCTCTATGCCCCCTATTGTGCACATTTCAACGCACCAGGGGCAGGAAAAGGTGATCTTCCGAACAATACAGCGGTTGTGCAGATGTTTTGGTCCCGAGGTTTGCCATCGCCGTCCTGCTTTGCTTTAAGCTACACTGAGTGGGTTCACACACTGAACCCCAGTTCACTGCTCACGCAGGACATCTACGCCCAGTTACCCGAGTCTAATTGGTCCTGAAATAGAGGAAACTCCGATATCAGGCTACTTGCTTTGGGTACATTTCAAGAAACACTCAATATAAACAGCTTAAAACCATAAGCTATAGAAATCCCATTGTAGAAAAATCATCTGATAATCTCTCTCACACATACATCTATATATATACACAGATAAAGGCATATACAGCATACAGACACACAGCAGCCTTGGGTAATATTAAGGTGAAATGGTATACAGAGGTATTTTGGTTGGGGTGGGATATAGTATAGTTTTATCACGAAGATTTCAAAAACGTAGCACACTGCTTTTGAATACCATCAAGATACTGTATACTGTGACACCACCCAGGTCTACACACACACACACACACACACACACACACACACACACACCACATGAAAATAGAAAGTATCTTGGAAGCATCTAAATCACGATTTCAGATGCAGCAGCAAAAGGTGAGTGACATTACACCACATGCCAGGCAGCAGTAAATGTCAGCTATCAGAGAGAATCGGCACCTTGATATGCGAGTTTCCAAAGGGTAAAACAGAAGCCAGATCAGTGCTGAAACTGCAGGTGTGTCAGTCAGAAAAACAGCAAAACAGAGTCGCCTTCAGAAACCCTGACGGCGTGCGCCAAACACGGACAGCCTGAATCGGCAAACAGGACAAATGACCGAGCCAGGGACTGACGGACACTTAACGGCACGGCCGGAAACACCACAGAACTACAGCCTCAGACACGACTAGAGCCTCAAAGGGCACAACCAACCAAAACTGTGAACTGGAGCTCCATAAAGTGTAAGGATGGCAAACGCTGCACCTCTGACTGATGTATCCACATGGGTTTTTGCGCATTTAGTCCAAACCAAGGATGCTTTCAGGCCATTACGTCTGTTTCTGTTTCCAACCATTAATCACTGTGAGAAGCCCCTTATGGTACCGTCAGCTATCACACGGTCATGCTCCTCATCCCTCAAAGAAATGCAAGCTTTACTTCATATAATATGCTCCAGTATCCCATTACACACAGTCTGGGTCTTCCGTGACAGAAAGAGCCACCCTGTAATTACTACCTGCTGATAGGACGGTTGCCAGTTCACATCCCAGGTCTGGTACAGAGATTTCACCCTCACTTCCAATTGCTCTAGGGACTGGCTGACCTTGCATTCCCAAACCTTGTTTTGTTCAGAAGTCTGATAAATATCATGCACTTAATATTAGCCTACATCCATGAAATGGATACGTTGGTATTGGCGTTTCTGTTGTTTTGCGACTAACTAATTAATCTTAATTGATGCATGTAATGACAGACAACGCCCAGCACACTGTACATCTCGCTTCTCTCAACCGATACAGCTGGACTCTAACTCAGCAGCCCTGTGTCACCGGAAAGCTTGTGCAGACATACAGCACTCAGCTGTTAATGGTAAACATCAGCGAATGCCCGTGTGCTTCAATAACACTGTTTACAGAGCTCTGTGACACGCGTAGCATCGTGCCTTGTTCAGACCTACAGTGCTCACTTCCCCTCTACTCTCATGGTTTACAATTTAAAAAAAAAAAAATTGTAAATGAGCTGAGGAAGAATAGACACAAACACATTTCTCTTATCTTCACTCGACAGGAAATGAGCAAACGGAGGAGGATTTGGACAAAATAGCCAATTTACAAAAACAGGAAATTTTACAGATGCCTGCTTAGAAAACATCTCAAGCCATAGAGGAAGCACCTTAGCCTTAGGAGAAGAAGAAAACAAAGACAACCTTAATCTTCACTTTGTCAAAATGAAGGTCCTGGTGGATCATATTACCTCACAGCAATCAATTCAAAATGACACCAGTACAGATTCGTCTCCTCTCCATGCATCACTGGAGGGAAACTCTGCTCCACGTTCGTGACTCACAGTAATTAATGGCATGCTTTGTTTTCGGGTGCAAATCTTTATTGGGGGGAGGATGGCAAACGAAGATCATACCTTCACACTTCTCCAGAATCTGCACCGTGTCCCCGATCTCCAGTGGTAAGCCACACTGCACAGTCCCTCTGAAGCTGGCCAGCACTGGAAGACACACAGAAACACACACCGGACTTTAATTTACACGGAGAAGCAGCTTCATCTACTCTGATCTCTGTGTCTCCACATGCATTCCAGATCCTACCACGCTGAAAACGGCAGATGACAGCCTACCACTTCAGTGATGAGCAATAACAAAGACTTCAGGTCCAAGTCTGATAAAGAGAACAGTCATGGCTTGTTTAGACAAGGTACTTAACTAGAGTCGGCAGGACAAAAATAACCAGCTGGATAAACCGGGTTAAAGTGATGCACGAATTAAGTCTTTGATTAACCAGACATTCTGCAGACAGAACCCAAAAGTGTATTTGTAAATGGCCCTTAATCATCAGGCTCCCCCCAGCAGAATCCAAAGGGCAGGCATTATGGATTTAATCTCTTTTGTTTAGCCTGCCATCAGGCAGTATGGCTGGGGAGCAGATGTGATGATCTGATGCTGCGCATTTCCGGAAGGTCTCATGACCCCCACGGCGGACTGCTGGTCTTGCCTCCTCCAGCATGCAGCCTTGTCACGCCGTACCAACCGACGTGGCCAATGAGGGGCTGGGGGGGGTGGGATGTCTCACTCAATCAAGGGCAACACGCTGTGCAAAAACTGTGCAGGATGTCAAATGGGGAACGACAAGCTCCCTACAAGAAAGAAGAAGAGGCGAGTCCTACCAAGACGCACTATTGTTATTATTATTATGTGCTGTCAAATTAATTCAGGCGTCCCAATCGCATAGTCATTGTGGTAATGATCGAGTCTATCCATCCTGCTGCTGGCCGTTCTCATCTTCTGTTCCCTTTGACTTTTATTGACACCCTGGTCCTTCCCAGCGCACTGGGTCTTCTCATAATATCCACAGCCTAAGAACTTGAGTCTGGATCTGTGCTTCAAGAGAAGGTCGATTTGATGAAGAATCCTTACTTATTTTCTTTGCGGTCTGACCGCGAAGTATTCTTGCAAGCCTTCTTTTTAAAGGCGTCTGTAGGCTTCTCGTCTTGCACCGCTGCCCAGCTGTCATATGCAAAGGTATAGCATGCTATACCCAAAAGGTCAGTGACACACACCATGAGGGTTTTCTGCAACACCAGAGCCAGATACTGAATTTTTGTCAAAACATGAAGAACACAGAACCCTCACTCTGTGATGAAAAGAGCTTGCTTATGGCCTAGATCCTGTAATAGTCTTTGTCTCAACACGTTTAGTGTCCGGTGTATTAGACACCCTTGTGTGTTAAAACAAAAAGCCTGCTGCCCCAAACAGCAAATCACGTGGCTGCGACTGAATGCGTACAGCAGCACCGGCAGGGGACAGGAGGTTCAGTCGCTGTCTGGGTGAGAATTAGAATCGCTAGACCCGGGTAATTATGCATGTGGAGGTTCCAGCGTCTCAGAAACAGCCACCCACCTGGGAATTTCACACACTACAGTTTTTAGAGGTTACAGAGAATAGTGGGATATAAAACATCCAGTCAGTGGCAGTTCTGTGGGTGAAAACAGCTTGTTAATGAGGGAGGTCAGAAGAGAATGGCCAGACTCAAAGCTAACAAAGGGCACCGGGGCATTAATAACAGCTCAGTACCACAGAGCAGGTGCTCAGAGAAGCTCCTCTGAATGCACAACCCATCTACCCTTGAAACAGCTCCAGAGGCAAAAGTTGGTCCTACCCGCTACTAGTGCTATATCACTTGCTCATTAAAAATTCATAGTTTGGCAGCTGAGCTCGAGTCAGGGAAGGGGGTTATCGTACTGTTTTTTTTAACTTGGTTCAGCTTTTCGTCGTACTGCTTGCCATTTTTGCAGCGTTAGGTATAACGGCAACATCAATTAGCATCACATAAACAAATCCTTTTATTTTACTTAACCACTTTACATTAAAGCCACCAATATTTAAATATATATGAATCTTGGCAGATTTATCCTTGTTCAGCCTGCAAATGCACTTGGTTGTGATTCATCACAATCTAACAATGGCGGCAAACCCAGTTAGCCGTACCTGCTAATAGTAATATATTTATCCATTAGACAATGGGTTATACCAATGTTTCCTAAACCAGTCCTTAGGGAACCCCGGGCAGTCCACGTTTTTGCTCCCCCGCAGCTCCCAGCCAATCAGGAACACCGAATACCTAGTACAGGCGTACTGGGAGCCAAGAGGGAGCAAAAATGTGGACTGTCCGGGGTTCCCTGAGGACTCGGTTAGGAAACACTGGGTTATACCATAGTGGTTTGGCAAATTGGCCATAAGAGCACAAGCTCCAGGCTGGTATTAGGGGCCCTGAACCCTCGCCCCTGTCTTCATGGCCCAAGAGACCCTAAGGCAGAGGACGAGGGCAGAGCCGTCCACATGCCGCCACGAGCACCCTGACGGGGTGGCACACGGCAGCCCGCGGCATCGCCGTGTCCTGACCCACACTCACAGAAGCAAGGAGACAACAAAGGGTAAGAAATTCAGGTGGAAGCTCATTTCCTCACCGACTCCCTACGCACAACACCACCCACCAAGCTGAGGCGCTCATCACTAATCCGGTCAGCATCTGGTATGGGGGTGGGGGGCGATGCTCATAGCAGAGCCCGAGGAGCAGTACATGGACCTTGGTGCCTATAACTGGAAGGTCGAGGGTTTAAGTACCATCTTCAACAGAACAGCCACATGGCTGTAGGCCCTCGAGCAAAGTCCTGAACCCTCGAAAAGCTCCAGGGACGCCAGAAAACGGCTGACCCAGTACTCAGAGCCCAAGCGTCACCTATATGTGTGTGTTTGACTCAAAAGTGAGCATGATGGAATATGTGAAAAGGAGCATTCCAGATTCAAATGGCAAACAAAACAGCATTTCATTTCAAGGCTCTGAGCCAGCTGTCATCGCTTCTTAAAAGCACGACACGGGTAGCCAGCGAGCGTCGAAGCACAGATCCCACATCATTCTGGACGCGCTCTACACCGACCCCTGCTGGAGACCGGCTAGAGCAGAGAGGCAAAGATTACAGATGTGGACTTTTGGAACGAAATGCACCAGAGTAAGTACCTTGACGGGTCCCGTACAGCCATCCCAAGTTATCAACGATAAGAGAGCCCTGAAATGTTAGTTAACACTTAACTTTCATTTGTGCGAGCGGGATTAGCATGGATATTAATTAAATTTCTCTTGACTGTGGTGACAGTGACCATTCACAGAGTGTCACGGGAACTTTGAGAGAGAGAGAGAGAGAGAGAGAGAGAGAACGACAGAGCGGCCGTCGGATTCAGCTGCGCATGCAAAGAAGCCTGAATCCTTTCATCGCACTTTTTATTACACTTTGGTTCCCCTGCTTGTTCTGACATCCAGGTGCGCCTATATCACCTCACTGAAAATCCATACATTATTCATACTGTCATTAATATGGAAATTCATAGCATTTGATGTTGGGGGGGGGCACCGTGACCCCGCTGCCAAATAAACATGAATAATTTATCTATTAGATCAAGAGTCCCAGACCACACGCAGTAACACCCCCCCAAAAAAAAAAAGGTTTAGATTCTCCAGAGTGAAGAGAGGTGAGAGGAGACGGATATCAAAAAGGACGTTAGCGGTGATCAGCCGTCTGTGAGAGACGCCATATTTCCTCCAGGGATTCACACCTTTCAGGTTGGAGGGGGCTTCGCTTATAGCAGGCCCCTGTCTAGGGGCAGGGAAAACGCAGACGCCCCCCATCTGAACATGACGGCGCTTCCAAGTGGGTCAACCTATCCACACTGATTTTACATAGTCTGTCTCTTTACAATCGAGCACTTTCTCACCACGGTTAAAGAGCCTAGATCACGGGTCTTTGTATCTCCCGCCCACTTTCGTGAGTGAACTCACACCGCACAACAGGAAACATGGCCCCCGTGTTGAATAAGCATAGGAGACGCAAAACCCTTATAGATTAACCTTCACACGTAATTTGGTACGAGACTACACCCCCGCACTAAAACAATGTAGGATATACGAGGCGCTTTGTTAAGTTATCAGGAGGATCGATTGCAGGGTCGGAAAACACGGGACAAATCGCATTTTACCTGTATGTTATTTATACTGCCCGCAACATCTTTATAACTGAGTATTCAATCTGACCGGCAGATCGAACTTTCATTGTCCACAGGAAAAATAGACGATGCAGTGTTTAAAACACAAGCTAGCTAGGATGTTTCAGCACCAGCACCGGTAATATTACACAGAAGTATATCGCTTATCTTTCGGATTTTCCGATGCAGAAGTATGGAGACAAAGGCAATGAAGGTATTCATTAATGCATGTACTGTAACTGAGAACTTTTTATCTCCACTACTTCTCCTTTCCCTGCACTTCTGCATAACTTCTAATATAAAAGCTTATAAAAGCTTATAATCAACCAATCAACATTGTTTATCATTAGAATCCCCGCCCAGTAGTTCCTTGGCGAGCGAAATGCTACTAGTAGAGACTTAAAAAGGTTCAGGAACTATGACTGAAGAACAACTGGGGTGGCAACAATTGTTCCTAAAAATTGTTCCTACTATGGGAAAGCACCAGTTTATCTCTTATCATTTGACTACCTCAGTATATGTTTCCTTCTATATATAGTTTGCTCTTTTGTATATTGTTTACATCATTTATATATTATTTACTTTATATTTGTATTGCATCGATTTCGGAAGTCAACAGTATGATCTCGTTGTGTGCAACAAAATGATAATATGACCTTTGAATCTCTGAATTTCAATATTCTCTACACAGAGAGGTACAAGTCAAATATAGCAACACCCCCACCCTATAATAATCTAAATGTGCACTTTTTGGCTTTTTGCCCAAAATAAGGTTTTTTAAAGGGGATAGTTTTTAAGCACGATATCACAGACACTCCCTGGCTGCCTTGCGCCCACATAACCGGGTGCAGGAGGCCAACTCGGGCAGGACTCCTGCCTCCTGATGGGGCTACATCCTCATTGCAGAGTCTGGAGTTTAAGGGGCCGCGGGGGGGGGGGGGGGGGGGGTGTTTATGCTACAGTACGGACTACGCACATGCGCCATCCGCCACTGCGGCGCGTGTTCAACTGTGCTGGTCTGGTCAGCCCCGGTCCTGGCTGCACCTGCTGCAGGAGGCGGTGTTTTGACTGTTGCTAAGGAAGTGTTGCCGTGCACACAGCCTGCGCAGGAAGTGGGGTGGCGCAGCTGCACAGGCTGCATGCACACAGCTGCTTTGTCTCTTGCACTTCCCTGATGTAACTTATTAAAAAGCAGATTTTCTATCATCATAAAAAACTGTGCATTTCGTTTTTATAACTGCAATGGCTTATCGTGCCCTAGACAAACAAACAGCTACACTGACTAAATCCCCCTCAGAGTATTACATCAAAAGGACTTTAAGTGAGGCTACTCTGTGTACTAACCCTCCCACTGCACTATTGCCCCTACATGGGCAACCAGTTTGTCATGCCCAGATTTCCTAAAACCCCAGCATTAAAATTACCCCTCAAGCGGGCAATGTGAGCCCTCTGTGCCCCCAGTGATGGGGGAGTATGAACAAAAAGAGGGGGAAAGTATGGGGTGGCAATTTCAACGCCTCAAGCACCATAAGGATTTGCCCAGACCAATTCCCTCCAGCACACCTAAAAACATATGGCGCTCGGAGGACAAAAATAAACAAAGTGCCTGCTTTTTTTGCCCACGCTGTGCCAACGTGTCGGGTGCTGACATGCTCATCCCATACGATGCCCTGGGGAAGGTCGCGTTCGGGGCCGCGGACCCACCAACCCATGTGGGTATTTAAACAGCGGGGAGGGGCACATGCTGCCACGCGCTCTCACAACATGGGGGCGCTACTCGCTTCAGTTGCATCCAAAGTCCCCGCCCCTCGGAAAGAGTGACCATGTGATCGATGACATCATATGCTCATTTACATTTTTTTTGTTCTTGCTTTTATCATCAGAGGCTCCTATTATTTGAACAGTTAGGTTTTATATAAAAAGCTATAAAGATTTTTTTAGGGGGGGGGGGGCTGGGATGAGTGGTTCAGACCAGAACCTCAGACATGCTGTGATTTGAACATGCACACTTCTCAGTTGCCCTGACCCACTTTCCTCCATGGGGACTTCTGGGCCACACAATGAACGAGGAAAAGGGGGGGGGGGGTGGCGGCACCCCTGCATGTCAAAGTCCATGGGGGGGTGACATTCGGGCAGAGGGGCTGGCCTTCACACCTCAGCAGTCACACACGAAGCCCACCGGCAATTTCCCTGCTCTGACACCTGCAGAAGAGCCGCATGCCACCAGCGCCGCTGGGGGGGGGCAGTCAGCCGTTACGTAACATCTTGGCAAGACGGATGCTCTGCACTGAGTGCGGGCCTCTAGAAGCAGATCACCTCACAGGAGCACAGAATAAATACATAACCCAGTGCCTCAGGGAGTCGGGGGGGGGGGGGGGGGGGGGCCCCCCCCCACGTGGGCTCTCCCTGCACAGCCGCGAGCCCCCACCCCCACCCCCTTTCATTAGACAGTCTCCAGCTATTAGATCCATACCACAACATTTACTGACTCTCAATCTGCATGCAATCAGGCTCCTCAGCAGAAGGTAATTGGCCACCAAATCCTGCCACAATGAACACACTGACGCCTTGCTGCCCTGGCCCCGCCTCCACCCTGCCTCCACCCCTCCTCCTCCACCCCGCCTCCTCCCTGCCTCCACCCCGCCTCCACCCTGCCTCCACCCCGCCTCCTGCATGTGTAAATGCGCTTGGGCAGTGCTGTTATTCTCCCGTTATATGGTATTTATGGCTGGCTGCTGCATTTACTGCCTTTATTTTTATTGTCCGGCAGTTATGCGGCACTACAGCCTGCAGGAGGCTTCGGCCGATGCTTGTGCCCTTCCAGAACGCCCAGCCAGTGTTTCAGCCTTTCCGTAACTCTCAGCTGCTGTTTAAGTCCTTCTGAACAGCAGAGCTCTCCTCTTAATTAATGCTGCAGGTAAGGAAATTACACAGGGATGCAAGAATCATAACCAGTCTCAGAGTCAGAGTCAAATTTCACTTTTTTCACATTTGACAACGGACATCAAATTAATATTCAATTTGCATTAATTACTAAACCTCATTCCTTCCCTAGATACATGCCCATTCCTTCAGACTAAACACAGTGATCTGAATTGCAATGATATTTTACAGTAGAGGCATCCTGCTATAAAAGAACAACAAACATTCTTGATGTAGAGTTCATGACAAATTAAACACCAATTCAGGCCTGACTGGAAAAATGCGTCTACAGGTGTGCTTCATTTCCAGTCTGCCCAGTTTTAATGGCACAGTCAGGGACATCTGGGCTGATCCCAATGCAGCCACACGGAAAAAGTTATTCCTGAAAGGTCAACAAGAACTTGGCCTTCCAAAGCATTGTGGGTAATGACACCAGAGGCATGCTGGGTAAACAGGCACTGACGCATGATGGGTCAGGACGCCCTGTGTAGGTGCCTCCTCTCAATGTCACGCCTGAGCATCGGCGATACCGAGGTGAACGGGGCAGTGTGTCTGTTTTCAGACAGCTTGGGTTTCAGGTCTAGAAGATGGGACAGCGGTCTTTAAACGATGCCCCGGTGAGTTTATCCGACCCTTCCCGTAAAGACCCTGACGTGGCGTCAGGTCTGGTGCCTGCATGGAGAGCCTTACCCCCAAACAGGAAGGCCTCCTAACTCCCTTTGGATTAGCACTCTTTCCATATTTGTCCTCACGATGACACCCAGAGACTGGAAAGAAATGTTGTATTTTAAGCTGGAAGCAAAAGCCAAAAAAAAAATTTTTAAAAATCGAGGCACACCCACCCCCCCACGCTCTCCACCTCCTTGGAATGTGCAAAGCATCACTGCAGAGTGCCAAGCTGCATCCATCTTGACAAAAGCATGGAAATTACTATTAGACTTTTAAAAAATAATAATAAAAATAATGAAAATGAATGAACTAAGGAAGGTAATACAAACAGCATAAATATGGTGTCCTTCACACCCAAGTGGTTGTTTTTAAAAGGAAAAAATTTTCGGAAAGCGAATGATGCTTCCAGATGCCTCACGAGGAAGAATCTGGCATCTGCAAAGCCAGCCGAGCCGCCCGTCATTCCGAACTGCCGAGGCGTTCCGGATCTGCGCTCGTCTCCCTCTCTGGAAGGCTTCCTCCGCCTTTGAAGGGCTTAACGTTATAAAACAGACATGAAATATTCCGCCGAGAGCTGATCAGTGTCGTGGCCGCTACTGGATGGAACTGAAGCGTAATTAAGGGACAGAGTGTGCAAAGCGGGTGGGCTAGGGGGCGCCAGGGAGACGGAAGAGCCAAGCTAAGGGCACTTGTCCTTTCCATCTCCGGGGACGAGGAACTGATCCAGGCAGACTTCCCTTCTAGACGCCCACGGAATGTCATGGATAACCGGGGACAGAGTGTGGGTGTGCTTTACAGGTCTCTCTCCTCAACCAAGAGCTTCCCTTATGATCTCCATGCATCTGCAGCTTAACGGGAGCGACAGAAACACACTACCGGGTCATGAGGAGCATTTTTAGCCGACACGCACAACCACCTCCCCCCCACCCCCCCCCCAATCTTTTTTATAATCAGATCACTCTCAGCTGGAAACCTGAAGCTCCGACACGTAACAGATGTTGAGTGGAGCCCCCTCCAGAATGAGCTGGGCCCTGTGGACCATATGGCAACTTCGGGGACAATGAAAAACAACGGTGACACTTTGTTCCGTCGACACACTCCTGTGAAATGCCAGTGAGCATTCAGCGGCTCGCATCAAGGTACATAGGAGATGGCCGGGAGCTGCAGCACATTTGTGTGTTACTGCATTACAGCTCGCGGTTCATTCAGCGATTTACCCCCCCCGCTCACCGGGCATGACTGAGACACTGGCGGATGGCTATGGGGAACGTGACTAAATGACACCCCTGTGCGAGGCCTGTATACACAAAATACATTATACTATAATATATCTGAAGTCAGACCAGACTCAAACCAGACTCAAACCAGACTCAAACCAGCTACAAGACCAGGAAGTGTATGTGCGGGTGGGGCACCTACATCAGGCTTGGGTCTCCATCTCCATTCTCTGCAGGACCGCAGCCCTTCAGGGCTAAATGGTAGCTTGACTGCACCACTGACAACCAGCTAAGCACAAATACATGTAACAGACACACACTGCATACACATCTATATCTGCCGAGAGAAAATGTAGATTCACCAGGCTGCGGGTTAAGCATTAAACTGGACAAACCAAAAGCTCATCCAGTCAGCTGATCACCCAGACTCGTGGGGGGG
>JAODKF010000068.1:23338725-23349510 GCA_026779585.1 Mormyrus proboscirostris
GGCCCCACGGGCCCCCTGCACCCCAAGGGCCCCTGGGCAGCGGCCCCGCTGGCCCGGTCCATAATCCGTCCCTGACTGTGACATACTTAAACACACATTGCATATTTTAGACTTAATAGCATAGTCATTAAGCTTTATGTAATGCATGAACAGGAATGGAAAAGTTCATTTTTTCACGAACTGCAAAGCCAGCTGTAATGGAAGACTGAGTGAAGCACAAAATAGTGGTGATTTTTAAAATACCCTCTCATTTTAAGGCTCAGTAATCTCAGTTGTGCCAGCACACAGGAAATGAAGTGTCGTTATTTAGAATAGAATAGAATAGAATAGAATAGAATAGAGGCACTTTACTCCTGCTACCTTGCTCTTTGCTAGACTAATACACAGATGAGAGGAGCTTGGGGTCACAACACAGGGTCCCAGCCCAGCATCCTTACTCAATTAGAACCAGTGACCATAAATATGGATAGTATACCACTGCCTCATAGAAATGAAGATTATGAGGTCCAGGTATCGTACCAGAGTGTTATTGAAGAGTTAGTGTTACTGGAGTGTTAGTGTTAGTGTGTTAGTGTTAGATGTGTCATCAACACATCTTTGTATCCCTGATAGTACCACAATGACCGTGAATGTCACTGAGACAAGGATCATTTACAGAATTGAAAAAAAGGATAAAAAATTCACAGGAAATCGTTTTAAAAATCCATACAGTTAATTTTTCCTTCTAGTATTTTTATTTAATGCTAAGCAGAGTACCTGACTCCAAACCTTTGAGCTCTGCTCGATTCCTGAGACAAAAGCATCTATCTGCTGAGCTTTAAACCACTACTGAAGCTTCTCTAGATTCTGAAGATGGGTGTAAAACGTCTGACGTAGCCAGCAGCTCCCACTGCAGACACCCAATCCCTAACCTCCTTCTGATTTTGCCTTGGTTGCAGTCAGTCTAAAAGATCTCCGTATCCAGGAATGTCACACTGTGACCAAACACAAATTGTTTTGTTTATTACGCCCCACATTCCTTGCCCACTAATCATGCATGAATTTCTCCACATGTCATTCATAGCTGCTGACATTGGTGGACGTGCATCATGTGACCTAAGTGAAGAAATGCATGTCACACAAAATAGCCCCTCAGGTGACATTCTGCATCACTAAAACCTGGGGATGCCAACACTGCAACAGAGGACAGCCCTCTGATCCCTAGCGTAGCCTGCAGAAACCCGATCCGGTCCCTGTCTTAGTCCAAATTTAGGGGAGTTAAGGGGATCACAGCACCAAAGCGCTGTTGCGCCGGGGTGTCTGCTCTCTTCAACTCGCCATGCTTTCGTGGTTAATTGACCTTGAACGCAGAAGACTTGTGAACCTTTGTGAACCGTCATCAGCGGTCCATGGAGGGACAGGAGGAACGTTCACGCAGAACTTAGGTAAGTAGTATGGAAAGTCCGATACCGGTCACAGACTTTACCACACAGCATCAGAAGCATAGATTTCACCCTCATTTTAAGATTTTTCGGGATAAATTCTGGTTTATAAATGGCTAGAAGAAGCTTTTCGGGTTATTCTTCATGGCCAGATATTTCCAAAGAAGTGGTTTGTGTTAAATGTTAAGCAGCCAGGGCAGCCTACCTGCGACTCACAAGTGAATAAGAAGTTTCAGTCTTCATTGTCCGTTTTGTACTTCCCAAACAAGGCTGCCTGCCACTCAGCCTGTTCAGCTCTAGTAAGCCTGTCATGGCAGATACTCAATCTGAGCCAAACACATTGATTCAGAAACCGCAGCTGGTCTTCGGTCAGTTTTTAAGCTGTGAATTCCAGCAGCAGATAATAACTCTGTCTTCATTTTATGATGGATGAACTGGTCTTCACAATTGAGTCACAGGAGACAAAGACCCAGGCTGGGGTTAGAGAGAAAAAAGCAACAGTAAATAAAGCTGTCATTTCTCTGGCCAGCAGAGTTGTGATGGTTCACAGCAGCTGGGGGAAGCTCTATTCTGCTGGATCCATGCTTACTCAGATCTGAGTTTTCTTCAGAGGTGGAAAGTTCAGGTCCAGAACGTACAAATCCGGACCAAGATTTTGTTTCAACGAACCAATTGAGTACTCTGTGACTGTTTATATTTAACTGGTTGGTTCAAACAAAATCTTGGTCTGGATTTTCTGGACCTGAACTTTTCACCTTTTCTTGTGGTTTCTTGTGATTTCTGTGTTTAAAGCCCCTTTGGCTTCCAGCAGTAATGAGTGAGATACCGCTGGACCTGGGGAGTCCTGACCAGGAAGGAAAGCTCTACTCAGCCGAGTCACTAAATAACCTGCACAAGATGACCGTCTGCACAGACCCGAGGGACTGGTTATCAGGTGAGGCTTCCTGATCAAGCCGCAACACGTTAAGGTCACTTCAAAGGACCCTACAGCTGGGGCCATCTGATCTACGTTCTGGTCGGTATTTTAAAAAAATTACAGCACAGAAAAACGAGAAAAAATACACCTACGCCCAGATGTTCCCATCTCCCTCGCCAAGCTGTATGCAGAAAATCCAGACAAACAGATTGGTTGTTCAAAGTCATGTGACGTAACATACTGTATATGGATACTGAAAAAAGATGAGCTTCCCAAACGTGGCTTCAATCCCCTGGGCATCAACGAGTGAGCACACATCCGACGACCTGCCTGGCACATACCCCGGCTTGCTCCTCCCACACGCTTCTCGCACCGCTCTCACGACAGGGACGCCAGACAGGATAAATGTGCGAGCAAGCCAGCAGGCATCGACGGATAAACACAGCGGTTTTCACGGGAACCTGCAGGCTTCTGTGAAGTAACACATCCTCGTGTAGGTTACGACGGTCAGAAACGTGTGCGTCGAATCCAGCAGAGCCGCGTAATGATGGACGATGTTAATGAAGCTTTTGCTGGTTTACTCTTTGACTAGACAACAATTTTACGTATGCAAGAGATACGACAACAAATATACAGATCTGATGATTCGAGAGACGAAAGCTCTCCCTGTGTTTTGTATTCATTACGGAAGACTTGGGATTATTTATGCAAATAGCAGTAGCATAAGTAGCAGCATGTCTAGTTTAATTAAAATTCTTCCAATTCAATGTCTTGAGTACTCAGGAGCTTAATCAAACACTTACTGCTCTTCAGAATGTTACCTTCACAAGTTTTAATGAGCCCTCCCAAGCCCTCCCGCTAATGTTTGGAGCGCTTTGCTGCGACTGTCTGCATGGCACGCAACTGTGGCATTTGAGACCTGACACACTTTGCGTGTTTCTTTATTCAGCTTTGTTAAGGGCCACAGCTCACGTCGACGTACGGGAGGTGACCATAATAGGCCCACGGACAATGACCCCCTGGGCAGATTGTCACAGGTCTACAGAAGCTGTCAGAAGCTATAAAAATGCCAGATGCTTTGATCTGCTCTACAACATACGTGACATAGATGTGACAGGGACCATGTTTAAACTGACCATGTGATGACTGTGCTGAGCACCAGGGGTGTACAGAAGTGGCATTTGCTTATTAACCGAAAAATCACCTTGAAATAAGACACATCACACCCTATTTCTGTGATGACCCTCCCTGAACCATCACATGTCCCAGCATGATTAAAAATAGATGATCAGTGCAACAGAAATATCACTTTGTTGGGGGGGGGGTGGATTCCGGAGAGTTACAGCCCATTGTAACAGCCTCACAGCCCTGAATGACCACTGACAGCACCGACGTAAATAAACACCGACAGGGATTTTAATGCCTCAGTCATTACTATAGCAACCAAGTGGTGTCTTTAAGGACCTGAAACGGAGTCGTCCGCGCGTGTGCCCGTCGCACCCAGGGTGGGGTCGCCAAGGGAATTTTCGCCCGTGCATGGCTCACGTGTGGCAGCCGGTCCTTGCGTGACGCCCGGAGGAGGTGTGACAGCCAGGTCACACTTGGCAGCCACCCCGTGTGTGACAGCCATTAACACGCATGACAGTTGGCTCACGTGACAGCAGGCGACTATGGCAGGGTGCCGTTAGTGTTTATCTGAGCCATTTACAATCTGGATGGCATGAAAGTATGACACTGAACAGAGAGAGTGGCAGCTCTGCTCTGACGCCTCCCAACCAGCCTTATTTTGACCCCCTTACGGCTGCCAGGTTGAATTGGGCATCTTGATTAAACACAGAAGCACTTTCAGCTACACACACTTCATAAGGTCATTCCTACTTTCGCCCATTAGACTCTACAATGACAAATCGCCATATGGTGTGGGGGGGGAGGGGGGGGTGGGGGCAGCCAAATATCTGAATGGACCTGAAGCTCACTGGCACATTCACAGAACACTCATTCATTCACTGTACAACCCACTATGCGATACTGTTTATTTCAGAGGCATAATCTTTCCATCCATCCATCCATCCATCCATCCATCTATCCCATGGTTAGCTGACATCAGTGTCGACTCCTGCTGCTCATATAAACAGCTTTCAAATGGCATGTGGTTCTGATGAGCACCAGGTTGACATCGTTCTCCCTTTCTGTCTCAGCTCCACCCCCGACTTCCCCGAAACACCCCCCCCAAAGGCTAGAGGAAGAAGTGAGTGATGGCCAGGGCCCCCCCAATCCAGGTGAGTGTGCAGGGCTCCACCCCCTCCCCTGTCTATCTGACGGCTACTGCAGACTCAGCTCATCGGCGAAGTGAGGGGATCCCCTGCAGGACGTGCAGCTCAGGCCCTCAGCGCAACCTTCAGCCTTTTGACACGAATGTTTAAAGAATAGAATCCAGCTCCCAACTTCCACATGCAGCGTTATATAAATAAAAGTGTTCAAAAGCAGGTCATCTATATGCTTCTTTAAAGATTCAAAAGCAAACTGTGGATTCAGGTCATAGCACCAGAGCCATTGACCTAGTTTGATTGTAACATGAAATCCCCGCCCTCACAGACACCACACCCCCTGATTGGTGGAGTGACCACCCCCAACACCAGGATGCCTGGGGCAAGATGCCTGTGTAAATTGTGTTTCAGTACCACGCTGGGTTACAGTAATACAGATGTTATAAGTGTAAATAAGTTATAAGCTAAATTAATGTTCAGCTGGGGAGCATGTTTGCAGGAAGACAAACTTAAATATAATGTAACAATCTACAAAAAATAAACTCTCCATCCATCCATGCACCTACTTTATGATGGCTTTTCCAGCACAGGGCTGTAGTGAGCCTGGAATTTATCCCTGTAAATGCTGGATAGGAAGTTGAAAAATGTCATGAGAATTCTTCACAGAATGAAGCTGAGGCCCATGACAGACCTGACCTGATCTGCAGGGATCCTGCATCTCCAGAGAGCAGACGGCCTGGTGGGCAGTGAGGATGAGGAGCGCACGTCATCGCGGCGCGTCCACCGGGCACCGGTCCGCAGAGCCTGGCTCCTCCTCGCCGCCATGTTGCTCACTGGTCTTCTCCTGTCTTTCTGTGCGATTTACTTGATAGGTAACTGCACCACCTTCCCTCCTGCCTTCCGCTCAGTAATTAACTGACCTGCTTTCAGGTCATGAAATCCAAAGTTTTCCAGACTATTCCAGGAAACTCTTATTGCACTTCCATTGTCACGTGATTGACAGCGCGAAACTCTGAGGTGCTGAGAGAGCTCGGGGGAAACAGCGTGGAGGAGAGACATCTGGAGGAGCTCAGGCGCTGGAAGACCCTGCTGGAGAAGAACCTGGATATCTCCATCTCCGAGGGTACCGCCGAGTGAGAAAAAAGGTGGGGCGCCCCCCGGTGGAGGAAGTGGTGCCCTGTGGATCTGTTGAGGATACACCATGTTTTAAGTAGAGACTTCCAGGAAATATGACTTACGAGGACTCGCACATACGACCGAAGTTTAAACAAAAAAAAAGGAATGAAATAGATGTATTGAAAAATAAAATTCAGGCGGCAGACCACACTCAGTAGAGCTATGTACGTTGCTTAGTACGCGCTGCATGCCTTACGATAGTGTCTGCAGTGAAGGAGTGTACTGTATTGCAGTGCGACCATCCCAGTCTCACACACATCTCCCAGTCTCACATCTCCCAGTCTCACACACATCTCCCAGTCTCACTCACATCTCCCAGTCTCACACACATCTCCCAGTCTCATTCTCACACCTATAAGCCAGTGTGGTTATCCCACTCTGACAGTCTCCATTTTGACAAAGGACCTGACTGCTGTGGAATGTCTGCAGTATATTTCTCAAAAACAAGATGTGTAAATGAAAAAAACATTATTTTGTTGAACAGTAACAGTATATTTTGTGTGTTTCATTAAATGTGTGGGGTCTATTACAGAGTGAGTCAGGAGCGTTGTGTTAACCTGCCATTGTGTCACTGTGGTGACTAGAGCGACAAACTGCCAGCCCATGGATATAAACAGCCAATGACATGAACAGGTGAAGCTTGCCTTAAATTATACTGCAAAGCATATTAAAACAATTAAAGAAATCTGTAAAATCAGACCTCTGACGTTTAAATCTAGTTGTACCCAAAGCAAAAATTCATATTTCTAACTGATATTCAAGACCCAGAATAACACCAACACACCTGAGGCCTAGATCAGGACTGCAAGACAGAAAAAATACTAGTCTGATTTTGGTCTTAAGATAAGACCCTTGACCAAGCCCATGAAAACTGTTAATAAAACATTGGTCCATCCTCTAATTGGTGCTGAGTGTTTCACAGATTACAGATTGTCAAATCAAGTCAAGTTTATTTCTATAGCACATTTACAGCAGTTGTACCACTGCACCAAAGTGCTGTACAAGAATCATAAAAAGCAATGAAAAACAAGCAACAAAACAGCAACAAAAGACATGGAAATAACTTTAAAAGAATAGTTCCAAAACTAAGAACAGAAGTACAGAGGATGGTAAACATGCTCGGATGTTGTTCTTGCCTCGCCCCAAATATCAAGTATACATCGCTTGCACCCTTGCCGAATGAGACCAATCCCATGATTCATTGCGCCCCAAGTTTGTTCTTGGAAGGCAAGTTAACCACACTGCTTTTGCCAGGATGGCAAGTACGATCTTTGCATTCTTGGTATTGAGAAACACGCTGGCTGTGTCTGAATTCAGAGGCTGCTTCCTTTGAAGGACGCACTCTATGCAGCCTTCGTAGGCTGCATCCTTCGAAGGTACGTGCCATGAATCTTGGGATCTCTGCAAAAGAATAATACATTTTGAGGCTGCAATTGATGGAGCCTTCGAAACGGGATGAGCTTATGGCGCTGCTGGAACACAGCCGTCTTCAAATGCAGCCTTAGAAGGATACAGCTTCCGAATTTGGACACAACCCCCGAGTATCAGAGCAGACGGGACATGTGTAGGTTGAATCAATTATCTCTGGACTAAGCAATTCTCGTGGTCATATGGTCAGCGATACAGTCAGTATATTGACCTTACAGGATATTAGCCGATTTGCAATTCTAGAGTGTAAGAATGTAATACCCAGCCTGCTATAAGCAGTGTGCATTGTTTTTGCGCTAACATTAGCTCACAACAGTAAGGAATGTGCAGCATAACGCAAGAGCAAAACGCCTTGTCAAAGACACGTTTCTTAAATTTAGTGGCTGAATTTTTACGCATGGCCAGCAGATGGCAGAATGTTATCACTGAAATTGAGATTTTGGGACAAGCTGATTCATTCATCATCTCTGTCATTGTCCGTTGCCTCAGATTATGCCCCACTTATGAACTGAATCGAGGTGCCATATTTTATTATTGTCTGGAAATACATTCTCATCTTTGCAGTACTGACCATCTTTAGGCTATAATAGTATCCAGCAAAAAGATAACAGATCGGTGCATTTCATTTCAATTCAAATAAAACGGATCAAATTATTTGTGCGTAGACTGTAATATTGCATTTCTTAAAAAATGTTCATATTACTGCAATAAATTATTTTAAAAGTCTATTAATAGCAGTAGTTTAATCTTTTCCATGAAAGTTTTTATTTAACCTTATTTTGACTTGCAAAAGTCTATGTTTGCATTACATATAAGTGTATAGTAACCAGCAAGCACTAAGTATTTACCAATTATATTATTGTTATTATTAGTAATGTTCAGTCGTGAAAGTTGAACTGAAATGGCATGATGTAAATGAAGGACCAAACATTATTAACAACCTATGGACGGAATCCGGAGTTTATCTCCAGAAACCTGCCTTTGAATGAATTATGGTGTAGCTACATACAGTGACTGGAGGCAGCCTGTTAGCTGCAAGGCATGATGGGAAATGATTTTAGAGAACATCTTCATTCCAGTGAAGATGCTAATTAAAGTTAACGTATTTATCAAAACTTCTGTCTTGTACATATAAAGGAAATAAGATTATCGATCTCTGACATTCATAATGTATTTCCTCTTTATTCTTTTTTGGAACAACCCTCCCCTCCAGATGCATATGACATCACAAAGGACACGATGAAAAGCACGAGTGGTATATTTTCCTCGTTGCCGGCCTCACGGAAGGTTGCTCACCGGATTCTTGGTTTCCTCACAGGGCCTCACGAAGCGGCGCACGGACCTGGTGGAGAGCACATGCTATTTATACAGAAACACCTGAAGCTGGGATAGGAAAGGCGGGGGGGGGGGGGGGAAACCGACACAAAGTCTCTGCCTGTATCTGTCCATCCATCTCCCAACCACTTGTCTAGTACAGGGCCAAGCGAGGGCCTGGAACATGGGCCATGAGATGATGGTGCTCCCTAGGCAGGACACCAACCATCGAAGGCCGCACACAACCGACGATTCTGAGCTAGCACTCCACCTGACTGCCTGCCGTCGGACTGTGGGAGGAAAGCAGGCCAACTAGACCAATGGTCGCCAACGCACCACCCACAAGCAGCTAGGAGTTACTAGCAGCTCGCAGGGAGCCAATGAGTAACTTGCACAACATTTTTTAGACATAAAATAAATGATGAGAATTCAGTCATTTTTTATTTTGCTTATGCTCATGCACACAAGGACCCCAGGCTGACAGCTTTTACCATCGCCGCCTCCCCAGCTGATCTTGCATCAGTCTTGTATCAAACACATAGCTGCCCCACATCACTTCGTTCGTAGAAGCAGCTGAGACTGAATAATGTCGGAGACCCCTGACCATGAGGAAACTCACATACGCTCATGTGGCGGCCGGCCCTGAAGGTGTCAGGTGACAATGCCACCCATATCCAAAGTCATCCTAAACATGTGCTCAGGCTTACTGAATGTTCCTGGCAAATTGTCAAAAGAATCCAATACCATATGCAGTGAGGCTGAACATAGCATTGTCTGCAATGAGACCGAACACGGCACTGTATGCAACGAGGCTGAACACGGTACCGTATGCGACGAGACTGAACAGGGTACCATATGCGACGAGGCTGAACACGGTACCGTATGCGACGAGGCTGAACACGGTACCGTATGCGACGAGGCTGAACACGGTACCGTATGCGACGAGGCTGAACACGGTACCGTATGCGACGAGACTGAACACGGTACCGTATGCGACGAGGCTGAACACGGTACCGTATGTGACGAGACTGAACACGGTACAGTATGCGACGAGACTGAACATGGTACCGTATGCGATGAGACTGAACACGGTACCGTATGTGACGAGACTGAACACGGTACAGTATGCGACGAGACTGAACACGGTACTGTATGCGATGGCCACTGTTTTTCTCGCCTGCTTCATTTCAGTCACGCATCCTCAGCTGCGCCGTGCGAATCTGCCATGGTGACTCACTGGGAAAACACATCACATTGTGCTCACTGAGATCCCTCTCTGCCAAACCAAGGAGTGAACTGTAAGATCATGAATAAAGAGCTTCATAAACATTTGCCCATCAAACCAGTGTTCAGGAGCTGCACGGCTCAAAATGAATTACACCCAACAATGCCTGACAGTATGTACTAAAGAATACATATCATGCCTTTTCTACATGAACAATTAAAATTAAAGAATTAAGTGAATTGCCAACACTTGAGTTGTAAATTTGGCTTAATTACATTCAGAGTCCAATACAATACACTATGTATGTGCTCTCATGAATAATTCATCATCATAAACAACATTATGGAAATAATTCTAATTAAATGCCTCACAAACGCTGAAAAATGAAACTATCCAGGCTTAAATCATAAGTGTGTGTAAGAGCACAGACCATCATATAATACAGACTGCAGATTAACTATAGATGATAAAAAAATGTAAATGTAGTTTTCGTAAGCCTCTTTAAAAGTCCCTCAGTGATCCCAATTTACTATTAAAATGTGTAAACAAATATGGTGTCAAACATTAAAATGTGCAAGAAAATGTGTAAAACAGTCACCTCAATTCACCTGGAATATTCTACTTAAAAAGATACAAAGTCTGCAATGAAATGGAAGCAGTGCTTCTCCCTGAATCATAAAACAAGATCTATTAACCTCTGCACAGCTCATGGTCACTGATGCCTCCTAATTAATCTCCATTTCAGGGAGGCCCATTGCCCTCTCATCCGTTACAGAGGGCCGACACCGAACGGACCTGGCGCACTGCTCAGGGAGCCAAACGGGGCCAGATGCAGACTTTTCCCATCCTCTGGACAGTCACGGGGAGCTAATCCATCACGCCACCATATCCCACAATGCCTCACAGCCCACTAGGTGGCCTTCTTACTGTAAACCAGTGCTGCTTCTCAGGAGAACGACAGGAACACAGCCTTAACTGCCCACGCCCTCAGAACCAGGGCTGCTCCTCAGGAGAACGACACGAACACAGCCTTAACTG
>JAODKF010000068.1:23349610-23367888 GCA_026779585.1 Mormyrus proboscirostris
TCAGAACCAGGGCTGCTCCTCAGGAGAACGACACGAACACAGCCTTAACTGCCCACGCCCTCAGAACCAGGGCTGCTGCTCAGGAGAACGACACGAACACAGCCTTAACTGCCCACGCCCTCAGGCCGATGCCCTCAGGAACAAAAAAGCTGATGCCTGTAGAGCAGGTTTGCCCGCTGGCTTAGAATCTTGCCATTTTTTTCTAATGTATTGTAGCATCTGGGCATTTCTTAAAGGAAATGCCACTGAAATGCAAGTGACAAGAATCAAACTGGAATATTTTACTGACTGCAGCCTATGTACACATTGTCATGTGTCAGTGAACCATCCTCAATGAATGGCTCAGCGCCCCCCCACACACACACACACACACACACACACACTGCAGGGATGACGGGTCACTGAGGACCGGCACTTTTACCCCTTAATAATCCACTAAATACTCCTGCAGCATCGTTTACACTGACTAACAAAACTATTTATCTGGAAACCTTGTATTTTATTTTACTAGTCATTAACCAGGGTTTTGAATTTGTTGTTTCTTTTCAGTGTAATAAAACGTATATGTTCATACTTCAGTACCATTTATAATCCCAGTTAATACATCGATATACATTACTTTTGTTACTGGCTGGTTAACTCATAATTTTCTTTATTACCAGATTAATGTATTTTCCAGTATTCCGGGACAATACCAAACGGCTATACCATCTTTTCAGCTATAACACTAGGCCATTGTTATGTCTTTAAGCAATATACCACTGCACTTGTCCTAATTTAAGCCCATTTCAAGGTCAGGTACTGAAAATAGGGCATTGTGGGGAGTGGCGGGGGGAGTTAGCTCTAACACCTGACCTGCCCCCTGTTTCCAGGGTGACTACATTAACACGGCACACCCCCACACTGCATAACTTGGTGCGATCCAACCAGCCCTGACATCACCTGAAAACATCATTGCTTCCTCATTCATTACAGAGGACTCTCCACTTAAGTATGAAGGCATCCTTCTCCCCGCCCCATTTTCATTCACAGCCAATCAGCTTGGAACAGCCTATTCAAGGGAATGTTGTCAAACAATTCAGCATGCGCATTATATTCCACTGTATTAACCAGACATGGGAGGGAGGGCAGGCATCTGCCCTTGTGCCCAAACTATTTGAAGTGCCTCCCGTCTTTAAAACTGTACTCACAAATGCATAAATATCGTTTGAAAAACTCATACATAACCTTTTATATATAAAAAAAACACAGAACTATAATTCTGGCTTTCATTAATAAACCTTTATCCGTTTACATTTTTCTGCGATAATGTTCATCACTGCATTCTTATTGATGCCCCCCCACTCCCGGTTCCGCTGTCTCTGTCTGGAGTTTTATGTCTTGATTAGAACACCCACAGATATTAGGATGTGACCCTGTGTATCACCACAGAACTGAAGTGAGGCAGTTCTGGGGAGCTAGAGGAGACATCTGACCCCAGATCTGCTATCCAGTCATCTTTGGTTTCTTGGTCATTGACAGCAGAAATGTACCGAATGTCCCAGGGGCACACACTGCTTTGTTTGTCTAAATATAAATATGTGTGGCTACAAGAATTGCAGATGAAACTGCAATTTAGCCTCCCCCCTTTTCCCAGAATGCCACTGCTGACCTCTCACTGGTCTCTTCAAGAGTGTGGGGGGAGGCACTTAACCCCGGGATGGTGAGTGAATGGTGAATAGAGTCACCAGGGCGGCGATGAAGAAGAACTATCGGTGTTCCGCTAAGCTTGTGGAGGCGACCAATGAGCAGAGAGGGGCCAGGGTCACCTGACTCACATGGTGAGTCATCTGTATCTGTTTGACTTTATCTATAAGAGTCACTCGCCCACAGCTACGCGTGTATCCAGGCGCATTTTCTCACAGCGCGAATGTGCTCCACTTGAGGCCGAAGAACAATCCAGGGCACGACGGTTTATGTGGATTGACGCGTTCGGCGGCATTTTTCTGCTACTTGTTATTTTAGACGAGCATTCCTGTTCTCAGAAATCCCAGTGCGGCTCACTGAAATGAATCTGTTCGATGGTTAGTAACAGTAAACAGACCTCCTTCTGAAGAGCAAGGACGTCGGCATTCCCCAGGAGGTGGGCTGCCCCGCTATGGAAAACAAACCTGGCGTTTATGGGGATGAGCCACCAATGTGAGAAGCAGATATTTATATTACCAGGCTGGCAGTGTGAGAAGCAGATATTTATATGGCCGGACTGCTAGTATGGAAAGTTGACTTTTTTGGGTCACAACAATAGCGCTGGCAGCCAATGCTTTTACGGTCAAACCTCTAGTGTGAGAAAGCCCTTTTTTCAGGACAAGGAAGATTCCTGTCTTAAACAAATTAGAGATGCCGTCCCACTTATAAACAGCCACTGAGCCGAATCACATTCCGTTCAGACCCACAAATCATAAGGCCGACCACAAATTGCCAGTGGGAGATACGCTTTCTGAGACCAGCGCAGACACATTAGGGGCAGAAATCCACTCATTTCAAACATCCCTGGTTTAAAAAATAAAAATAATGAAAATAAAACAATGGCATGAAATACATTTCATCACCTGCTTCCACAACAGACTCTCATGCTCACTGTCTCCGTTAGTGTCCCAGGCTCATAATCAGCCTTACGTTTGTGACAGACCTTCACCATGATTTCCATCATTAAAATAGCTTTCCTTTCATTGTGTGTCCAAAATGTCCTGTGAATTTCCTGGGTTACCTTTCTTGTCTTCTCTGCAGCTAAAACAATTTCTACAAATGGATGTTTCAAATTAAGGCGAAAATACTGACACACTCTACAACTGGAATAATCTTGAATAATGGAATAGGTTACATCTGACATATTTAGCACGAGTGTCTGTGCTAGAGACGGCTTTCAATTCAGAACCCCGAACTGAAAATCAGAGAACAAAGGAAGACCGTCCCAGCCGTGGTGAGCACATCTTCAAACACATGTGGCCTGGCAGACAGGGATCCCATAATCCACTGGGTCAGTCAATACAGCGGACAGAAATAGAGGCAGGTCTGCACCTACATAACACATTCCACAAACTGCATTACATTTTACGCAAATCAGAATTATCACCCCTACTATTCAAGACATAGCAAGAATATAGCAGTAACACATACTGAAGAATGGCAGTGGTTAGGGCCGTTGCCTCACACCTCTAGGCCTGGCCCCTCCGTCAGGCTGTGTGTGTGGAGTTTGCAGGTTTCCCCCATGTCACTGTGGGGTTTCCTCCGCATGTCCTAACACATGCTAAGGTGAATTGGAGTTGTGTGTGTGTGTTGTGTGTCGGCACAGCATCCTGGGTGATTCTCTGCCTTGCACCGGCACCTTCTGAGACAGGCTCTGGACGCCTGCGACCCTGCATAGAACAAGTGGGTAGAGAAAATGGATGGATGGATATTTTCAGCGTAAATTTACTTTTAAGGATTCAGTACAGTATGCTGTTCTGTACTTCATCCTAGTATCATTCTGGGAGATGGGGGCTGCTCTTCTCATTGTTTAATGGCATGGTGGTGATGATGGTGGCGATGACGTGGCAATAGATTATGCATTACAGATGTCACCTTTTTGCGCTATCGCTTTTGCACACTCTCAGATATTTTTGTACGCAAGTCCGGATATAAGTCAGTTTTGCGTAAGTTAAAACCATCTGCCACTGGTTACAAAGACTCAAAAAGTGACTCAAGCCATCGCTGCACTATCAGTCGGCTGACGGCCACCGGGGTTTGCGAGGAAAATCGAAAGACGCATCAGTCGTCCCACCACTTCCCCACCACCCGACTGGTGGGAAGAGCAGACTGAACGTAGCGGTGAGGCTCCAGAGAAGGTCGAATGTGAAGAAACAGCTTACGTTTGACCTCAATTTGGACCCGTGGGCTCGATCGGCCAAAGAATTTAAACCCTAACCTATAATCAAGAGAGCTGCTGTTGTGGGAAACAGCCGTGAGTCACGGCACCGCGAATGCGAGCCCGTCGGGGGGTGTGGGGGCCGCTTGGAGAGCCCCCAAGCTGCTCTGTCTGCTCCGTCGGGGAGTGTTGTGGTGTGTCTGAGAGCTTCCGGAGTGGGAACATCTGAACAAGGCTTTTTCGAGCCAGCTGGGACTCCAGTCGAGGCGAATGCATTCACTTCCCAACCAAGTACTGATCTACTGCAACCCATTCATCCATAATGAGGGAAAATACACATATACTCCATCGCATTTCTACATGAGGGTAGCGTCACATGAGTGTTTTTGTCTGTCTGAGTGTCGAGCCTAAATTTGCCTCACACGACTGCTGCGGTCTGGGCCGAATCGCCAGATGGCTCTCCTCAGCTGGAAATGCGACTCAGGTTCGTAAGCCACGTCGCTCTATTCACACCCCCAGCACGCGGCAAACTCACGCGGCCCTCAGCCGGACTGTCCTCTGAAGTCGAGAAGTCCTCACCCACGCCGCAGTTTGTTTAGATGTGACCCCTCCCACCACTGTCCTGAAAGTATAGAAAGGTACACATCCCCCTCACTGGGCACATCTCCATTACCTAACTGTACTGCTTCTGCACGCTGTGTCAACACTTGTCCTGCTGAGCTTTGCCATTAATAGCGATGTGAGAGGGAGGACCCAGCAATCACCAGCAAAGAGGTGTTTCCCTTTGGGCTCCTTGTGACCCTTTACTAAGCAATTAGCATTAGCCACATGCAAAACACAGAATCAGCAAAGTACATACTCACACGGTCCAGCTCTACGCACAGGGATGCGCATATCTGGTACGCAAGTACGCATTGACCTCTAAAAGTGATACGTGCTGCAATCAATTGTTGTGACAGCACAATTCTGTATGTATTTTATGGCGAGAAACTATCGTGCATTTTAACCTTGTTATGCTAATATGCTAATTCGTACTTCATTTGTGATATAAAGGACAGAATGCACGGTAATTTCTTGTCATATCAGTGCAAATGCACATAAAATACGTAAAAACACTGCAACAATCAATTGCCGCATGTATCGCTTTAAAAGGTGAATGCGTGCTAGCGTACTTGTTATGTATGTTGTGTATCCCTGTCTATGCATGCGGGACCAATCCTGCACTGGGTTTCGCAATATAGGCCAAAACAACATTCAGAGAATCAGACAGTCAAAACAAAAGAAGCATAATTCAGTAACTTTAGGTACAAAGTTTGGTTTTCATCAAGGCAAAACTGGCACAAGCAGAGCAACCAGACTTGGCTGGTCTCACCTAAATCCTAACTGCTGCATGGATCTTACCAGAAGGGTGCTGATAATGGCGATCCAAGAGTGAAGGTTGCATCTCTCTCTCTACTACCTTGACTTAGCGGTTAAAGATTCTCCTCTTCTCAGAACCTGTTCACCATCTGAAACTTTATTCCTGCCCTTGACCAGATCAGCTTACATCTTTTGGCTGCTGAAGGTGGGTAAAGGTGGAAGTATGTCCTATCATAATGGGATTTAACTCTATGTCTGTTATGCAGAGTCAATATTTCCACCATGCAGCACTTGGGTACTTGGAGGAAGACGGTAACTAGAAGAACAATGCAGATAGATTGGTGATGAAGATCCTTCTGTGCCAGGGCTCCATCTGGACCTCAAACTGTGCTGGCCCTCAGGAACGGAGAACCGCCTAAGATGGACATGGTCCGGACTGCAGAATTTTATTTACCAGTTAAATACAAAATCAAACCATTTGATACATTTTACAGCTTTAAAAGATAAGAGCTGTTAAAAAATCAAACTGACAAGTAAGACGATACAAACTGAGGATTATTGGGGATTTCTGTTGATCGGAATTAATAGCTGCATTATACATCACATGGGGGGGTGACACGGCGACGCAGTGGGTGGCGCTGTTGCCTCACACCTACTGGGCCGGGTTTTGAGTTCAAACATGCAGTCAAGCAATTTACATCACTAAACTGGCCAAAGGGGGTGAGTCTGCATGTCCCATCCCATCCAGGGTGTTCCCCTTCCCTGTGCCCTAAGCCAGTGGCCCCCAACCCCCAGGCTGCGGACCCGTACCGGGCCGTGGGTCATGTGGTACCGGTCCGCGGGCTGCATAGAAAAAATAAAAAACTTCGGTCACGTGATATTTACCGCTAAAAATAGTCCCACAAGCTCATAAGATGTATAAAAAGCAAATGTCTCTTGATTGTTCGGCTCTCACTGATTCAGCGTTGCGGTGATGTCATTTTTTTATGCACTTTGTATTTGTTTTTTTGGTAAAAACATTATTTTAACAAGATGTTCAAAGTTTACCATGGCGACCAGAGAGCATTGGTGTGCTGAGTGGATGTTACCCGTATGTTGTTGGCTCGATGTTATGAGGATGCTGTTAATAAAGCTGCGAATACACATTGGATTTACGTTTATTATTATATTTTAAAGATACCCCATTATTATATTTTTAAAATATCCCCATTTTTATATGTATCATTTATTCGTATAAATACACATACGTATATTTATCTGCCACTCCTTAAAGGCCGGGCCGTGAAAATAGTTTCTGATATTTCTGACGAAATAAAGGTTGGGGACCACTGCCCTAAGCTAGCTGGTCTAGGCTCCAGCCCCCACCTCTCCCAGCCTTTGGAAAATGGATGGAGACAATATTTGCCCCGAGATGATTCTAAAATATCCAAGGTACTGGAAAGATTGTTAAAAATTTGTTCTGAATGTTGCGAAATCTCTTTCTGTCCATTCTATCTCCCATATATACGCAATGAATGATAAAAGAATTATAAATGACACAGTATGTAAACTAAGGAAGTCCATTAACATGGTTGAAAGATAGGGTGGGCTGCTTAGAAACAGGGGTGCCGTGGTAACCACACAGGCAGAGTGACATGGAGGACACAGGTCAGGGGTAAAGAGAGACTCCAGTGAATACTGGGAAGCAGAAACAATCCCTTATTAGAAAACATTACATAGCGAGCACTGAATAAATCTGATTAAATTACAGATTAGTCTAAGATCACCCTAATTAAGCGATCACATTTTGGTGCTGCTCATTATTTAAGCTTTAATGAAAAGAAGGTACAACTGTATCCAGTGTCTATGGGTAATGTCATACTGTGGAAAAAAAACACAAAAAAATCCAAAATGTTACAGGATAGAAAGGTCTTAAAGGCACAGTCATTAACCACTCAAACTCTCACACAGAGAACAAAAGATGTTTAATATTTGATTTTCGATGAGGAAAAAAAATCACTTATCTTGGAAAAACTGTTATGAAAGCAGTGTTCTTACTTTGAAATTTCATTTTGGGATGGTTACACTACTTTGCAGCTCAATGCTCCATGCAGTAACATCCTTCACATCTGACACGTACTTCCCGATCTGTTCAACCTCACTATTACATGGGCTCATACTAGATGGCGTCATGTGAAAAATACCACATCTTCCTATGTCCCGTCATCTCCTATCTCAGATTCGGCACTCAGAAACTCATACAGTAAATGCTTCTTCATATCATATTCTCTTCTGTCAATGTATGACCGCTTTGCAGCCAAAACAACTGGCGGTGAGATTTATAGCCGAATGATGACACGAGTCAAACATCCATCGCCCTAGAGACCCAGACAGATCTGTCATAGCAGACTTACAGGCCTGTGCTAGACTGGATTAACACAAGTAAATATGGATGAGGCATTAGAGTCTATGCTCCAAATGATTACGTTCTGCAGATTAAGAAAGAGTGGGTTACATCACAGTACATAAAGCAGGATTTTACCCAAACTGCTAAATCCGGAGAGGGCATTGTATACTCTCATTTATAGTCTGCATTGTGACTTTGGTCCGGGGACTATTTCAAAAGCTAATAAAACTCATCCATTGTAGAGCTCTGCTAATGTTGAAGATATTTAGGATCATATCGGCCGACGTAAGGGAAACTTCTCATTTTTGTGTCAAATCATTAGATCCGCATAAAATTCTTTTCTTTAAGCCAGCACCACCAAAGCCATTCGAGATAACCTACCAAACAGCATGCCTCCCGCTGCGTTGCCTGTATCTGTTATGGCTCCCTGGTCCACATACCCTTGGAAGCCTCAGAGAATTCTCTCATGGCCCTGCACGCTTGACGTTAATGAAACTTGTGGAGCATAAAGCATGCTTAATGTGGCTGTGTTTCTTTTTTCTTTCTAAAAGAGTGGTTTAATCTTTGCCTCAGCTCAGATAAAAATAACACTCTCATCCGGGCTGCCAGTCCAATCTAATGCACAGAACGAGAGGAGACTGGAACGTCCCAGTGGGAGGGAAGACAAGATGTTCTCCATGACGTCCCCCTCTGTCTCTGTCTCTGGCTAATCTGTCTCCGTCAGCTTCCCGAGAGGCATCACGGCGTCAGGAGGACACTGGTTGACGAGGGGAGGCATGCTGTGGGATGCGGCAGGAAACGTGTCGCAATCAGCTTGTGGCACGTCGATGGGAGACATTCCCCATAATCCGCTTACCGCCGGCTTCATCCTCACAGAATTTTTTTACAGAACGGTAACAGAAGTTATTACTTAAAATGAAGCTTCGTTTGCCATTTGGTGAGAGTGACTTGGGGTCTGAGTGAAGGCTCAGCAGTCTATCCAGCGCCAGGACGGCAACTCCGGGGCCACAAGCTAAGCAAATCACTTACTGGGGACTCGCTGTTGCTACCGGTGAGAAGGCAGTAAACCACACATAGGCAGAGGCGCGGGGGTGACGTTCTATAGCAGGACTAGATCCATTGCTGACAGGAACATTCATTTCCCCTTCAAACAGTGTCTTTGGATCTCAAAAAACCAACAAAAGGCTGTCCGCGAGCCAACTGTCCATGACACTGGAGGCGTTCCCATTCCTGCAGCTCGCGGCTTCTCTGGAACACGCGGGACCAGCCGGCAGCTTAACGCCACAAACGAGCAAGCAGTGACCTTTCTGCAGTGGAAAACGTCGCAGTTATCTCTGACACGTGCCCTGTGACTTAGACACGTGTATGTCTACCGCCGTCTTTGCACGAGGGTCGGCCCTCCCGTCCTGAAACATTCCCTAACGCATTTCCATCTCACACCACAATGTTGCCTCAAACCTATAACATTATTTACTCACCAGTT
The DNA here is from genome assembly GCA_026779585.1 of Mormyrus proboscirostris. Classification (NCBI taxonomy): domain Eukaryota; kingdom Metazoa; phylum Chordata; class Actinopteri; order Osteoglossiformes; family Mormyridae; genus Mormyrus; species Mormyrus proboscirostris. The sequence continues at coordinate 23,358,722 of JAODKF010000068.1, forward strand.
TACCCGCTGCTTACATGTTAACCCAACCTTCAGTCATCTTCGTGTGTCCTTTGGCACAACGTCTTGGACCCTTTCTAGACCCTATAAAGAAGGACTTCTACCCCCCAGAAAAAATATTTTTCTAAATCTCCCACCACCATGTAAATTTCATAGTTAAGAACTCGCTAGGGGCAGATGCCAGGTTTTCCTCAGATTGAAAGTATCAGCCCGACTGGAGGCCTCAAATCCTAGAATCACCCCTCCTTGGCCCCCTAGTGTAATTCCCTCATTATTCCTTCGTCCATCATCTCCATGCTTAGCTTTGGCCGACGGAGCTGATCGGTGATGAAAGGCAGGTGGGAACAGGCTGCGAGAAGTAGCTGTCTCTCTGGCCCTCCCGCCTGAGCCGGGGAATGGTCTGACTCAGCATTCTGCCGGGCATTTGTGAGACAGTTTTATTACCTGATCCAGTTTAGGACGAGGAATCTGGCCAGTAACCTAATACGCTTTATAATCCTTACTGCTATGGCCAGGAATCAGTCTGACCAAGACGGGGAGGGAAAAAAAAAACTGACTTGCAGTAGAGGACCATGTACTGCGGCAAAACCATATGCAGATTTTTCCGAATTCTAAAAACCGTCGGCCTTGCTTTATTTTAGTCAGCTGAAAAAGATCTTTCACCATCTATAGTCAGGAAACTGGAATGAGCGCTGAATCACTGAGTTCCCAGAGGAGTGAGAGAAATCTGACGCCGACTGGTAAATAATAAGGCCCTAAACTGGGAGGATAGAGCCGCTCCTTCGTGACCACATACGGACTTCAAAGTGCTCACAGGTCGGCAAATGAAACCTGATGCCCACATTACGGTAAACCTTTGCGCGTAGGAGCACCCACAGACGTACGGTCATGCTGAGGCAACTTCCTCTGGGCTGAAATGTGTCGACGCAAGCAGTTTTGGGTTTGGCACCGGTTTCTGAATAATCCTTGCGTTTAATGACAACCGATGGGTAAAAATGCCTATCGACACCTACCCTGCAACTTCACTTACAGCCCCAATAACGCCCAGTATGAGTGTCGAACCCACTATAAGGGAGAAGATTTAATGGTGGGGAATGGCAGGATCTATCGTAGTCTGTCGTCCAAAAAAGCAGCATTGGAAAGGGGATGTTGGACAAAGAAAATGATAAAAATCCTTACACTGGTAAAACTCTTGGGGTTAATATGTTGGGCGGGTGGGTTGGGCAATATCATTACTGTGTGGCAATGCACTTCAGGAAGGTTTCTGAATGAGAGGGGGTGGGTGGCCAGGCAGGTGCCAGGGTGGTGGGGGATCAGCCTCAGCCAGAGATAACGGGGCATTTTCCACACATAATGTGCAGCAGCAGCAGCAGACTCTGCGGAGTGTGAATGACAACGGGGTGTGAATGAGAGGTGGCCCTGCCAGAGCCGTCAGCCGAGCGGCTGAGCCGCAAAACACCAAGACGGACATTTTGCATATTGGCTATATTTTTTCCTTTCAAAAAAAAACAAAAAAAAAAACACAAGAAAAGAAAAACAGAAGTTAAGGCATTGTCAAAGAAACCAAAACATAACAAACACAAACCGGGTGGACAGTGCTTGCAGTTACAAGTATTTGCATATATAAGAATACACTTTGGCTGATCTGCATATTCAGACTGTTTCATGCATATAAGAGCCCTTGTCTTGCCCAGCACTTACTCATAGTGACCTGTCATTGGTGGAGAAAGAGCAGCCAACCAGATCCAGCTTAACATGAAAAACCGTCTCTAACTGGATGAATAAGATGAGAGTAAGATCGAGGCCTGCGCAAACTGGAGGCATGCTCTGCTGCTCAGCGCTTGTTCCTCAGGGAACACCAGTCATCTTGCCTTCACGCAGATGGTATCATGGGGTCAAAAGTGTCTGCACGCAACATCAGTTCCCCGTGAAGCCCTTGTCAGCTTTTTATAACTGGAAAATGTGAGTCTGACTCAGGAGTTTAGTCAGGGTGAGGTTAAAGGACAAGTTCTGGGCACTTGACACCGCGATGCAGAGGGAAGATGCCAGCGTCCATCAGCTTCCACCGAAGATGAGGCCAGGCAACAGAGCAACACAGCGAAGGGGGGTCTGCTTGACTTTCTCAGCTTTTCCGTTAAGCAGACTGAGCTATAATCTACCTCGAAAAAGCTGGGGGTAAAAACTAGTGTTGGCCAAATGAAGCTTCATGAACCACTTGCTGTATTTTCTCTATTCAAAAAAGGGCACCATCTAATGGGGTCAAAAAACACAGAATCCGGTTCATGAAGCTTCATTTGATCAACACCAGTAAAAACCATCACTGGAATGAATTCAGAAGTTTCAATAAATTATAACATTGTATAAGGACGTGGAAGTTAATTTGGGACGCCAGCCGCAATTCGGCACTGGTTAGATCATCTGAGGTCTACGCATTTAGCAGTTGGTAGGTTTACAGACACACACCTAGAGTGGGAGGGCTACAGCCTTCCAGCACTACCCCCCTGACAAGTGATCAAGCAAAATGTAATTAAAAGGATAGGACAAATTAAGTTGTAAGGATGTGGGCCCTGAGAGGCAGACTCACTCGCTGTAGAGGTGGACATGAATGTGAGGGGCATGGGGCTGAGTGCATCCTTAGCTCCTCCCCCAGCTGTGTCCCAGCGAATCAGCTGCTACAGTCACAGGTGACTGGCAGCTTGGGGCTCCACTGTCCAAATGTCCGATGACCTTCAGGCAGCATGCCCTGACTTGTGAGAACTGTCTCATCTTAAAAATTAGTGAGTGGGTAACAGAGTGGCTCGTGTAATTTGACTGAAGGGGTCTGGGGGACATCACTATGACTTGACGAGCTTGAAGCCTTGGCCTGTGTCCAGTACGGACGGGGGGAACCAGGACAGCTTGAGCCTGCGGAAGCAGCGCAGGCAGACGTCGCAGACCCAGAAGAGGTTCAGGCCGCCACACCAGTTGGCCAGGTGGACCAGTGGGAAGGTGGCACGGGGGAAGTAGGTCTTCCAGTGCTTGGTGACGTCGCTGCCTGTGGGCAGGTGCAGGGTGTAGTCGCCCCACCGCATGGACACGCCGTAGATGGCCAATACACCGCCGCTGCCCTCCGACCAGCAGATGTCGCTCTCAGGATTGCAGTTATACTCCACCCATCGGGCGGTGAAGTCACCGAGCTGCGGCAGCTCCGCCTCCTCCACATCCCTCAGCCTTGTGAGCTCCGCCCCCTGCACTGCCACGTACAGCTCGTCCACCTTCCGCACCTCCCGCACCCACGGGCCGGCGTTCTCGTCATCCAGGACCACGATGAGGCGCGAGCAGAATCCTGCGTTCTTCTCCTTCCACCACTCCAGCAGCTGTTCCAGGCGGAGAGTGTCGCCACCTGGCAGAACCAGACATCGCGTCAGCCTCCCCCGATGTCGCCCCCACACCTCTTCCCATTTCCTCCATAGCAGGCTGCACCACCAACACTTTAAAAGCACTCAAATCCCTTCTCTGTTCCATCCGCTTCACATGCATGGAGGAATTTTCACCGTCCCCTCTTTCGTCTCATCTATTCAAACATTTAAAAGGTGTCTGCCTGCTCTCTCTGCAAATTTCGCTGAAGCCCTTCATGTTAACTAACTTTCCAAGGTGGTACAACATCAGGACCTGCCCACAGAGCGCAACCCTGGTGTCCTCAGAGCACGCCATGCGGGCTCTTTCGGTGTGCAGATCGACAAATTGACAGGAAATAAAATCATAAAAGCCATTTACTGCCAGAGATTATATTCTAATGTTTAATTCATGTTGGTGCCCTATTAATAATAATACCCAGAAAATACAAATGTTATGCAGGATGCTATCTGCATCTAAACTGCAAACACAGCTTCCATCAAACCACCTGTCTCTTTTACATTATTTCAATTTGTGTGCTCATCCAGGGCATGGCTGCAGCGAACGTGCAACTTTTCCCATGAGATCCAAGGCAATCTGAAGATACCCATGCCTGTAAACCGTGTGTTTTTCCTTGGCAGGAAGAAACCAGAGTATGCAAACATAGAAAGAACACGCGAGCTCCTCACACAGAGAGCTGGGACCGGGAGCTAAACCCTCAACACTGAGCTTTTAAAGTAATGATAATTATTGGTTATATGCAATAACATGAAAGACGAGTTATAGTCATTCAATAATAATCATTCAATAACCGGTTATGATGTTGAAAGGGGCGGGGACCAAAGAGACACCGACCCCAGCTGAAGGCTGATTGGCCTCCTCCCCTGTCACTCAGCAAATGAAAACATATCGCTGGCTAATGATACGGTTGGCTCCTCTGCATGAACTACGGCACCCTTACCGGCCAGGGCCCATTCGCCGGAGCGCAGCGAGTGGCCGCTGTAGTAGATGACGTAGGTGTCGTGGCGCGGCCCGTCGGCCGTGCGCTGCTCCATGAAGCTGCGTAGCTTGGTCTGTAGCGCGTCGGCTACCATACCACCAGCCGAGTAGTCGCAGCCATACGTCTCGATCATGTGGTGTGAGAAGAAGCGCTGGATGTTGTTCAGCATGCCCGTGGAGCGCAGGTTCAGCTCCTGGACCAGGTCCGGGGGCAGCAGTGTCGGCTGTCCATCGAGGCTGGGGGGAGGGGTGGGGGGCAGTGCAATGACATCATCAGCAGTGTCGCATGCTTTACACTTGGACTTGAATTTATTCGTCTCCTCTGGGAAATTCGTTTGGTCCAGCAGCAGGTATATAGGTATAAAGAGGATAGAAACAATTAGAGTAAGGAAAGGGGTATAAAAATGTATGGAGATGTAAAGAGGCGCAAAAAAAAGAATATTAATAGTTGTATATATAATCAGGACCGAGCTGCTCACTAATGCCCCCTAAGTGAGTGAGCTTAGGAAACCCTGGAGTGATGGACCTCGCAAAGCGACTCGTGCCGATGTCAGCGTGCACGGATAACAGCTTTCCGCAGATCGAGCAGCGGTGCGGAGATCAAAGGCACAGACGCTGAAGGTGAAAACGAGTGGGGGGGGGGGGGGAATCCTGCAGCCACTGCAGAATCGTCACGGCTGAAGGTCTCATTACACAGAGGAGCGCCCCCTGGAGGAGGCCGCGGTAACGGGGCACGGTGACCCCCCTCCCACGACCCGAGACCATCCTGCTTGGAGAACCCATCGCCATGTGACTGGACCGGGCTGGTTCGCTTACCCTGCCGGGTTTCTACTAATCCCCACGCTGACAGAACGGGGTGATCAGGTGACAGGGAAGGCGGCAGCACTTGGTGACGATGACGTGCAAAAATGAGCAGACCTGACAGAGAACAGCATTCCACCCTTAAATATGTGCTGTCTAAGTATCCTTGGTTTGCCCGCTGACCTAAATAAACTGGATCCGGACTATTTTCAGGGAGTCAAATAGTGAAATTGAAAATAGGGCATCTAGCAGTAATAAAGAAGTCAGCTTTCCATGACAAACACTGTGCGCTGGCCTGAAAGAGAAGGAGGGAAATGGCAAACTCAGGCAGGCTCAGAGGTCTCCTGGCCGGGGGACGTGGGCGGTCGCTCCTGGGGCCGGACGCCACGTACCTGCAGTAATTGGTGGGGATGACGACAGCATAGCCCACGCACGTGCCCCCCAGGCAGTTTCCGAACTCGTGGAAAAGGCTGTGGGCCAGGGTCTCCAGGGGGAGAACGATGAGGAACACACTCATGAAGATCCCATTGGTGGACTGGGGGAGGGAGGGGGGAGCATATATTATAAAAAAAAAAAAAACAACAGGGGTTCTGCAGGCAACACGACAAGGGCTACGTGACATGTTTTATGCTTAATAAGCCCCTCAGAGCTCTGGCGGGGTGGTAAATTTGCACTCAGCACAGACCTATAGACTGTGATATCATCTGTCCTGACAAAGGTGAACACATTTCTAAAGCCCTTATATTCTACTGAATGATTCAGTGATACGGCAAAGGGTCCATCCCCAGAGAGGAAGCGCTGGGGAAGTTACTTAGGATTTCATTAAATAGGTTAATATGCAGCAAAAAGAGGTCAACGGTTTTAAAAATATGCATGAAACTGTGATTGGATTTATCTGTCATAAACAAACGTAAAATGAAGGCTTACATTTAAAAACAACAGTGTGTATGAGCGCTCTGATAAACACAGTCATCCCCTGCTCTGTGCTCTATTTGTGTTAGGGGGGGGCTTCAGGCTCACTATAAATCGTTATGGAAGATGGATGAATGGAATCTGAGCGTCTCTGTTCGCCCTGACCGAAGCACTTTCAGCTTGATGCTCTGCACGTCAGAGAAAACCATAAATCCAGTCAGATCAGTACTTAGAGACCCAGGCTTGGAAATGGAAAGAACAGCCCCATCCAGATCTAGACACATCTCAGCTGAGGGTTTCTAACTCCGATTTTGGATTATATATATATATATTTTTTCCTAGTAATTTGTTGATGATAATAAAATCATTTATCGGACTGCTTGTAGCTGTACCGACGGTTATCAGCCCCGCTATGCACACGCAGAAACAGGCAGGCTTGTCCTCTAGCCCTGTATTAGACATAAACAAGACTGCAGGCCTACCTGCCAGCTGACCGCAGCCAGGATAATCGTGGAGATCAGGCTGAAGAACACAAGGCGCTGGGAGATCAGGCAGAAGTGGCGCATTCCCCTAGACGCCATCACCCTGTCCAGGCTTCGGGTGTCGGAGCGCTGAGCAAAAAAGACCCTCTGGCAGTCGTTGAGTTTGGTGTGGAAACCCCAGAGGCTGATCACAAAGACCACATGACAGATGAGCCAGAAGGCGCCAGAGACGGCGAAGCCCGGGATCACCAGGTACCACTGGCCCAGGCTGCCGAGCTTGAATCCGGCCAGAGTGAGGAGCGCCAGCTCCACCAGCGTCAGCGGTAAGACCGAAAGGCGGCGCCACAACCGACCACAGGTCAGCAGCGGCAGCCAGCGTTCGGTGACCGACAGGCCGCTGAAGTACAAGTCCAGAAGAGGCTGGCACACCAGCCGGCCCAGACAGCAGATCAGGCCATAGATGTTCGGAGAGAGCTCCAGCGAGCTGAAGAGCAAGGTGGCCACCCCCACGAAGCACACCAGGTTGGGGATGGCGAAGAAGGACTTCATGCGCAGGCTGACGATGAGCGCGGCCAGCGCCACCACCAGGAGGATGATGCTGGCCGACTTGTTAAGCAGCAGTGTGGTGCTGGCCACGGCAAAGCCCACCAGCTCCAGGAACTCGGCGGACGTGAGCAGGGCGGGCCGGAAGCGCGTGCAGCCGCACACCCGCTCTACCAGCGCCCACAGCGTCCTCAGCAGCAGGCTGCTCAGCAGCAGGTAGTCCGTCACCTGCTCCTTTACATCAGTTGCCAGGGACGGGCTGCTCAGGAAGCAGAGCAGGCCCAGCAGAAAGCCGAACCAGAGGTGGAACAGGCTCATGCTGGCCGCCTCCATGCTGAAGTAGTAGTAGAGGATGCTGGCGATGCCGAGGACGAAGAGGCCCAGGATGAAGATGACCAGGATCATGGCTTCCGCCGTCTTCTCCCAGCGCACGTAAAGGCCTAGGCATATCGCCACCAAGAGGCTGAGGCTGGACAGACAGCCGAGACAACGCACCGAGGAACTGGCGCCGACGTCACGGTTCAGCTCCTCCAGCTTCGCCATCGCTGCATAGAGACAGTGGCTGACGCAGTAGCGGAATGACCTGCACATTAACATTCGAGGGTGGGTGACTCGTCACATCCGGAAAGCGTCCAGGGTATGGCGAGGCATTTGTCAAGTATATGACCTTAGGGAGCTAGGGGGGGAGACAGAGAAACCGATCAGTGTGACTCAGAAATGACGGCCAGGGATATTAATGAACCAGCCAGTAGTGGAGGAGGCAGGGGGTGCCCACTGCAAAATTTACCAAGTGGGGACCCCCTGGAGCAAATCGTATCGAGGGCTCCTTTTGATCACCCAAAACTCACAACAGTTTGTCCCCGGGTCGACAAATTTTACGGAGGAGCAATCACTCCCCCCGAGACCATATATACATATAAATATATATAAAGCTCAGGCGGCGTAGCAGCGCTGACACCGAGCCAGCCTGCACCCAGAGAGCCTTTTGGTTAACCAACAGCCGCAGACGCTTCTCCCAGACTGTTCTACTATGAAACATAAGTTCAGATATAAACTTCAACATTGATTTAGTTATGCGTACTTTTAAATAACGGGGCATTAGTTATTAATCCCAGACTTCAGGCGTTTTGATCACCGAGGTAACTAGCAGAAGTTTATGGTATGGCAGACTTCCATCGAAACCGGTTTCTCCGTATTTACTTCCTGGTCCTTTCAACAACCAGAAATTTCCACAAAACATCTTTCAAATCAAAAGTGTAGCGTTTTAAACTGATATATGAAATGTCTCGATAATTTCGAGCTCGTTCCTTAATTGCCGTTGGGAATGTAACCCAGCAATTTAACGCCCATTGCGAATAAGACGGTTTTTTGCAGCTAGTTTCTCTAGTTTTATTCGACATGATTAAAGGATAAATCCTCGTATAAATATGCTGTCGGATATGTTTGTTTAATTTACCCAAAGCGGAGCATACTAAAGTTTTTCAAGGGAATTCCATACTTTTTCAATTGGAAAACTTTCTTTCCTCGTCATCCGCCATATCTTCGTCAGGCGAGCTACGGTGGTTGGGACGGACAAAAAGAGCACTGCGATAAACGCGTTCGCCGAACATGTACGCTTGGAGCGAGAAAAGTGTAATACATCTCTATTGCGTTATAAATTCACCGCTTTTAAGTGGGAGGTTCCCCTGTCTGTATTTTAAAAGCATCTGAGACTTAGGGAATTTGAATCATTACTGGGTAGTCTATTCGTGTTCACGAACAGTTCATTTATGGCGTTTGAATTACCATTTCTCAGAAAGGATCGACTTATCCTGGGTAAAAGGGAAGTAAAGGTAAGAGTTTGAAATGTGGTGTACTCAGAGAAAAAAAATTAATTGTAGAGAAGTGTTCATTAATAGAGCTGGAGACTTTCCCAGTGCAATGTAAGATTAGTATGTTACTACTGTAGGATATTACAAGAGGTGCCCTCCTGGGATGTGAGGAATCCCTGGCCACTTCATTACATCCCATCATAAACACCCCCCCTGGCGTGTGAGGAGCTGCAGGCCTTCCTCATAG
>JAODKF010000068.1:23402695-23414868 GCA_026779585.1 Mormyrus proboscirostris
AACCCCCCCCCCCCCCCCCCCCCCCCCCCGTTTTAGGTGTACTGGGACAGAAATGGCACCGCTTTGAAAGTCAGGCCAGTGTTACTGTATTGTAGCTCAGTGATGACCCAACAGAGAGCAACAAGCTTCCAAACAGTCAGTCTTTTCAAGCTGTTGCAAAAGAGCATCTTTATTCCTAGAGCTTTCCTCAAACCAAAGGAGAAGAGAAAAAAACTTAAGGATGACCATTAAGGCAAGAATACCCAGAGTTGTATCACCAAGACTGTAACTACATTTCTGTGGCAGGGCACGGAAATGGTAGACTATGATACATTTAACAATTTTTTTCCCATTGTTTATTTGGGTTTGTTTTCAAAAGCAATTTTTCACCTGACATCGTCGGCTCGTTTCCATATAAAAAATTGTAGAGAAAAATAATGCCAGTCAAAATGGAAATATGAATATTAAAACTACAATAAATAGATTCTAATTAAGTTGCAGTTTCAACAACACACAAAGGTAACCCTTAATACCCTAACCCCACCCCCCCAAAATGAAAAGAACACTTACATTGATTTTTTTTTTTTAAATTCCTCTTGTGAAGGTATATTCCTGCAGTGTTGGTCAGAGGACACACTCCGCTCCTCCCACCGCAAATGAAGCGTCTTTTGTGAAATAGAGCACTCAGCATTCTGTCTAAAACTCAACTTACTTTCTTACATCGTCACTGAGCAGTAAAAACCCTCGTTAGTCTTCTTAGTGCAACTTGGTTGGTTGTAAAACAAATCCAATAATTCCTCAGAGGTATTTGCTTTTTTTTTTTTAACTCACTAAATAGTCAATAAGTATCCAATGCATAAGGGGGGGTCAAGCCTTTTGGGTTGACGTTCTTCTGTAGTTGGATCCAACGGCCTTCCACAGTAACGGTTTACTAGAACATAAACGCAGGTTTCCACTGTCTGTACATGTACATACACCCGAACATCTCGATGTCCCTTCCAAAAAAGGTTCTCGTATATCTTTATTCAAGGTGATCGATTGACAGTCCACCCTTCTGTCTGTTGAAAAAAAGAGAGAGTTGAGTAGGGAGAATAACCAGCAATCAACGTGAGGAGCTATAACTCTCATATAACACAGTAGGGTTCCCTCGGTAACCGGGATTTCCTGCAGTACAGGAGCGTGGTGCTGAAACAGCGCCTAAGCTCACGGTTGGAGAAAATGCAGATGAAGGGGTTGACCCCAGCCTGGGCGAAACTCATCCACACAGCCGCCGTCAGGTAGCCCCCCGGCACAGACAGGGCCCTGGCAAACACCCTCCAGTAGCACGCCACCAGGTAGGGCCCCCACAACGCCAGGAAGAAGAACGTCATGATGTAGAACATCCTGCTGATGCGTTTCTCCGTCTTGAACTCGTCCAGGACCAGCAGGCGACGCCGGCCTGCCGGGTTTGCGTTCTGCCGGATCCCCAGCAGGGTGGGCGGGGTCGGGCCCCGCCCGAAGCCCGCCAACCAGTTGGCGGCCGCCTGCCCGCTAGCCCCGGGTCCATGGAAGGTCCAGTTCTGGCTGACGGCTGGCACGAACTGGACGGGCTTCATCTTCCGTCGGTCATGGACAAAGAAGATGAGCTTGAGGTATACCAACTGGGTGGCCAGGAGTATGAGGGCCAGGAGAAGCATGAAGCCTAGAGAGTCGTTGGCCCGGAAGGATCGGTGCTGGAAGGTGCACTGGTCCTCCTCCCGGATGAAGGAGTAGGTGCCCACGTCCAGCACGGGCGGGAAGGCCATGGCCACTGAGAGCGTCCACACCATGCAGATGACGGCCAAGCAGGTCCAGAAGGTCAGTCTCTTGGTGTAGAAGCGGTAGTGCGCGATGGCCAGGTAGCGGGTCACGCTGACGCAGAAGAGCATGAAGGCCGTGTGGAAGCAGGAGAGCACGCCAAGGAAGGCGATCACTTTGCAGGTGAGCGTGCCGTACGTCCACGCTGACCCATTTTTGACGGAGGTGAACACGAACGGGAAACAGATAGCCGACCGCAGCACATCTGAGACACAGAGGTCCAGCAGAAAATAGTATGGAGCTCTCTGCAAGCTTTTGTCTTTGATGAGCAGGATAGCAATCAGGAGGTTGCCCACCACGCCGACACCGATGATGAAACCCAGAGAGGTCAGTTTGAGGAACGTGATGAGAGGAGAGACATTCTGCAAGATGTTGTGGTCACCTGCATGGCTATAGTTCGCCATAGATGGAGGGATTATAAGATAATAGCTTCAATCAAGTTTCATGATCAAGGGGCACGGGTATATAGATCCATCAGCAGTGGTCTTTTTAAAAATACAATCCAAGCTTGAAAGCAGTCTCTCTTCTAAGGCATCCTTTGTTCTTTTGTTTCATCATACCTAAATCCCTGAAAAAGATCATCCACCAATCAGGATTTTCTCTTAGACACTGAGCTGAATTCAGTACATTTCTCAAGGTACATTAGGTACGACACGACTGCGTAAGAATAAACCTTCTCATTCTCCTTTATTTTCTTCCTTTATACTATCGCATATTGCGTTTAAAATGGTAGACAGTTAATGCACGGCGACAACCCTGGTTCTTCACCTCAGCAGAAACCACCAGGCTTAATCCCGATCACGATAATGAACGCTCTTTTACCCTTTTGCAAAGACACGCTCGTTATTCGCCGTATATCCTTATATAAGGAACAATAATTGTTTTTACCCGTGTCGAAGCGTCGCTACAACTGGACGGACTTTTGATTCTCGTTGCCCTGTGCCCATAAACAGCTTAATGCTACGACGCATGAAACATTTAAACAAATGCAGCAAGAAAGCTGTTGATCACACCCAAGACCCTGCAGGTTTTGCGTTTCTAGCTGGGAGACGCGTCTTCCGGACGCGGTCGATCTTCGCGTTTCCTTGAAGCGACTGGAGCCACAGCCGCACAATTTGCCTTCAATGCTGATTTTAGCTCTGGAGTCGAGTAACTATCTCCCGTTAATAAAGCGATCCCCGACTAAAGGCGTCAGCAAGGGATCGGGATATAGGCTGTTATTTTAATATCTGAAAACAAAGGCGCTGCTCGTAACTGACAAAGGAAGTCATATCAAATATTAAATACTGCTTGATGCTGAATTCGGATATTTGCTTTGTGTAAGACATATATTAATACTACATTTTATATTGATGAACATACATGATCAATTCGCTGCACTACGTACAAATGAACCTTCGTTTCTAAACTATAATTGCAGTCCAGCTTTACCAATAAAACCAGTCGGAATTCTTATATAAATTCATTGCCGCTCATAAAAACGACACAAATCTAAACTATATCCAGGATGTCTAAAATTGGTTTCCTTTATCATGCAACATGATTATGGATTTCTAACTGTAAGACGTTGTTATATATACAGGGTAGCAAAAAAATGCCTCATCCGTCAAAGCAGTAAGACATTGTAAGTACGAGGTAGCTATGCGCGGACGGCAATTTGTTCCACATTTACAGGCCAATGGAATCAAAACGACGGTGAGGATATTAATTAAATCCATACCTGTTGATTTCCCCCTTTTTGTCTCCCTGGCGGTTATCTATAATGCAGAAGTCACTTTTGCTGTATAAAAATTGCTGGCTTTTGCTGCCTGGTCTTTTTTTCCCACCGTGAATATACAGTAAATGGCAAGGTGTGCGCATGCGCACTGCTCCTAATCGCGATCCGAGCCGCAGCGGCGAGGACTCTGCCGGTAACATCTGCTTAGCGGGGGCAACGACAGCCTCACATCTTCCCCATCAATTATACAGCCCCGGCCATGTGTCACTTGTCCGGTCATTTTCCCGTGGACGCCGCGCCAAATGGGGTCAATTAATTTTGACAACTAGTCCTGAGCGCGGCGAAACGGTGCGGATGCAAAGCCACGGCGCTTTTGGGGAGGAATGATGTTGGGCTGCTTACAAAACGAAGGGGGCGCTCAGCTGTATGAAATTGGCCGATTTGATTCATTCATGCATTGCAATAGTTTTTCTCCTGATGGTCCATCTTAAAATATGTTTGCACCGTATAATTAGCACCGGTCTCCCTTAGATCACCTGTATTAGAAGAGGATCATATTACACACGATGCAATGTGGCTCGCAAACAAGTTACGGCTATTAGGCCCATTTTAAAGAATTATAATTTAAAAATGTAGAGGTTGCCCTGCTTTAAACCAGTTTAAGGAGTGTTTTACCGCAGGGACCAGGGGACAGAGCAAAAAATATAGCACATTGAGATCTTTAAATACCGGATTGTCACAAACGTTATAAACGTGCGCGGTGGACAGCCACATAACGACCAATATCCACATATATTGTCATATTATATTATGAACTATATAAGCCAAAATGCCCAGTGCTTACCAGCCTGCCTTATACCATTAGCTGTGACATGCTTTTTGATTACATTTGCATCGATGAAAGGGACTTTAATCAAATATTCTGAGGCACAATAACAAAAAGAGTGTCTAACTTAGAAAATGCGAAGAGCTTGGTTAGGGGCTGGCATAAGCTACTACAAACGCAGCGTTAAGAGAATTACATTGAAATATAAAAGAAAAAAAAAGATCATGAACACGATTATGTAGTCTGACTAAAATTACATGGACTTCATAACATTATCTGAAACTTAATACATAGGCCTAGATCAATTAAAAGTATAGACAAAATCCCTGGGACATGAACTCAAATTACAGTTTTCACCCGCTTAAATATAAATGTAATGGAATATAATCTTTTTAAACACACCTAATGGCCATTATTACGTCTTCCACAATATAAAAGGGTCTAGCGATACGGTCCCTCAAACGACAAATTATTAAATTCATTCAAGGCACATTACTTTACACAAATCACTTTCTTACGAGTACTTCTAGTGGTCTTATGATAACAGATTGATGAGATTAATGAAAACCACCATCCAGACCAGGCTGAAAAGTTTGTCACGTTGTAATAAAAATGTGCTTAACAGGAAAATCGAGTGCTCTTCAGTGTACTTCAAGACACCTCATACCAGAAATGATCACTTGGTAAGATGCAGAACATCAATCTTGGGTAACAACTTACAGAAAAAGCCTTACATGGAAAATAAAGTTCACATGCATAGATGGTCACGTTTCAGAAACCAGGAAGGAGGAGCCAGGTAAAGAGGAAGCGAGAAATAGCACGGAAAATCAAGTGTAGTCAGGTCAATACATTCGTCATTACGTTTAGTATAAGCAAAGTTCATGAACATCTGCACTTCTGAAGCACAACGCCCCTCCAAGCCGCCGCGTCAATGTCTGCACAAATGAGGGCAAATCCATTCTCCCCCGACGAGAAGCATTTTCGTTTTCAATTCGGGAAAATCGTAGATCTGTGTGGTTTGGAAGCGATCGCACGGGTCCCCTTCTGATCTCCGTAGATGTGCGGGCGAAGAGAGTTCGGTCTTTGCATCTGATCAATGCATGCGATCGAGAGTCCCCGTGTCGCACGGGCTACCTGCAGCACGCAGGATCGCCGCAGAAAATACCCACAGGCCTCACAGGCCTCCACTCCTCGACCGGGCGTACCAGCCCAAGCAAGCACAGAAGCCCACCACCGTAATCGCCATGCCCAGTAGGATAGCCACGGCGTCTCCGGCGTCCAGCGCCTCGGCACCGGGGATGGAGGACAGGAGGAGCAGAGCCAGCGCCAGGAAGACACTGCAGATGCTGGAGGAGGAAGCCATGTTGCTGCACGGAGGAGATCAGATGATGTTTCGTGACGGCGTGTCAGATGATCAGGGTGCATTTCCTGCTCTGACTTTCGGACCAATAGCGCCACTGACGCCACATGCTGAAATATTCAATGCTTAAATTTTTCTAAGCGATGCATGTTTCTAACTGCCGAAATGCATGTTTCTTACAGAAACTATTTTTCAGCCTTCATACGTCATTTGTAAACAGTATCGCCATTTAAAAGCATTTTTAACACCCATTTTCCAGGTGAAAGTATTTGACATTCAATTAATATTAACTTATTTGTCAAATAAAGCAGACTAAACTGAAATTAAACAGAAACCAGTATAACCTGCAGCTCTGAGGAATCATTGGACATTTGTGTTGTAAGGAAATATAGCAGTCAATCTGAACAGAGATTTTTCTGTTTTTTCCTCAGCAGTACAGTATTGAATGAAAAGTATTGCAATTCTTACCAAAGTCTTTGGTAAAACCTGGGCAAATATAATGCATTTGTTGTCATTTTTCAGATAGCAAGTACACGAAAGTTCATATAATTAGTGTTTTTTTTATTTTTGGCATTAAGGACCTTGCTGAAGGGCCCAACAGAGATATCCTTACCAGGAATGGGGTTCAAACCAGCAACCTTCTGGACACAGGCTGCTAACCCACAGAGCCTCACACCAACCACCATCCACACACTGTCATCAGTACAGAATGGTGGGGGCTTTAATTCGAAGGGCCTCATCAATGAGGAACAATAAGATGACCATTAAGAACAAGCGTCACACGCTGCACTGTAGCGTAATTTGTGCTGCGAAGTATTTTTTTAAATTAATTTCTTTGTCACTTGAACAGATACATCATCGGAGTGCTTTTTGCAACACCGTGGAGAGTGAAGTTTGAAGTTGGCGTTTGCGCAGAGTGTCAGGCCATCTATTCAGCTCCCTTGGGGATTCTGAACCGGTGACCTTCCGATCGCAGGCGCCTGACCCTTTCAGCCACCCCACATACTCGCCTTGTTTAAATCTGACATCCATGTGCAGCGACGGCCCCCTCTAGCCCCCTGGAATTCATTTAGTGATCTAAAACAATCCTTTCAAAATCTTGTACTAAGCAGGGGTGTTGCTAGAGATTTTGGCCCCCATGACAGCACATCATATTAGGCCCCCAACCCAGACCAATCCAATCATGTTCCCCATTTTATAGGGCCCCAGTCACTCAAAGGCCCTTGAAATTGCACCCCCCCCCCCTCCCTGGGTCTCAGGTTATTTTGCTTTAAGTTCACAATGCCCTACAGATTGTTCCGTTCGATCAAACCTCATTCATTCAGACCGCGGTCTTGGCAGTGCACGCCGCGTTTCCCCACTTGTGGGTGCTGCAGTATAATTGGACCGGAGTCAAAATATGGAAACTTAAATACTGACCTTGTACTACAGGCAGATCGTTACCCAGTGAGGTGCTTCCCGGGGGCCCGTGTGCACGTGTCAGATTAATAAGCAGCGCCATGGGTGCAGGGGCGCTGGTCCCATTATGTGAGATTAATGGTGCAGGCCCACCTCACTGGACAGGCACGTGTGCCTCTGCGGGTCCCGTTCGAACTGGACCTGTTGCGTAGTGTCGCTTGCAGCAGCTTTAGAGCCAGAGGGAATCCAACCCTGACTGGGCAAATAGATTATACACCCTGAACGAATGAGTAAATATGATCCTGTTTTTTTGTGGTGAGCCTAAAATTGCTAATAGATGTGCTATATGTTTGCACTCTGTAACCACAAGGGACATGTACCATCAGAAAGAGGTGTATGTATTTTCATTGTAGCAACTGCACACTAAAAACATTTAATTTATATGTTGATCTTTGCACACATATATTATATCGTGTTTGGCTACCATGGGCTATGAGTTGTTTTTACCATTTTAAAGACCCCTTGTAATGATGTATTGATGACAGTGAGTAATAAAATAAATTTGTCATATGGTTATTACCTCGCTCATATCCAACAAATGTGATGTTGACATTGTGGATGCACCTTAATGATGTCGCTGACTCATTTCAGGCTTAGTACTTTATTCCCAGTTACAGTGGTTTAATGTCTTTTGAATTTCGAGCATGGAACCATAGTGACGATTGTCCCGTTCCTGCTACCCGAAGCCTTTCATCTGACAACGGGCTATGTTGCATTTCTGCAAGTATCGCTAAAAATAAACAGTTTTCTTAGGAGACTTTTGCTTCGGGGACAAAGTGGGCTGATCGATCCGAGCAAGTATTTTCAAACTGATGATGACTAATTTTCTTGTCCCAAGTGTGGTGACCAACTTTGAAACCCAATTACTTTCATGAATTATAGTGACAGAATCATTTACCAAGTCTAAATAATACAAAA
Organism: Mormyrus proboscirostris; assembly: GCA_026779585.1. Taxonomy (NCBI): domain Eukaryota; kingdom Metazoa; phylum Chordata; class Actinopteri; order Osteoglossiformes; family Mormyridae; genus Mormyrus; species Mormyrus proboscirostris. Next base: position 23,410,790 of record JAODKF010000068.1, read on the forward strand.
AACATACCTTCTAAAGATTAATTATCTGTTGGAATTACTTTGGTGAAAGCTTGAGGAGACGGGGTGTTTCAAAACCGTCGGGGTCTTGGGAGCATCAATAATGATGTCCTGGAATGGCTTTTTGTACTGCTGCCCAGATTATCAAAACCGCAGTAGCCTGACAGGACAGAAATACATTTTGTTTAGCATTTTTTGAAAATCCATTTAAAGCCGAAAAGCAGTGCATTGTGCTTCAGATTACACAGTACAGCACTGACAGAAAGTATTATTTATTAGTATTATTATTAGTTAAAAGCGCCAAACTCATGATTTCCTGCACATTGCTTAGGCTGTGTTCCATTTACCTCGGAGGTCAGAAGTCAGAGCTGGGATTGACGTCACACAGCAGTTAACCGTGTGTCAGTCGGAAAGCCATTTAGCAATACCTGGGACCTGTTTCAAAAAGCAAGGTATCTTGCTTAGCTGGATAACTTGTCAGATTTAGCCCAGGCTAACTTAAATCTGACAAGTTATTCAGCTAAGTAAGAAATCCTGTTTTCTGAAACAGGTCGCAGTTCTAGCTCGGATAATTGTTAGCCGTTGTTAGCAATATCATTGCACTGTGTTTTGCACATAAAAACACCATAGCAACACATCCACAGATAGCGACTGGACAGTACTGTGTGTACGACTGATTTAATGAGCCACAAATACGACACAAGTGCTAATAAACTGCATAAAACCACAGCTTTATGGTGGATAAATGGTGCAGCCATCTTGAAGTCTGAGCTTGGGGTTGTGCCGATTCCTCCCAGTTCATGAGTCGGAATCCCGACTTCAGGGGGCGTTCCCAATTTCCAAGCACCCTTCCCCTAGCTTATGCTTTTTGCTGCCTTGGATAGGACCCTACGACTCTGCACAGAATACATAGCTGGAAGATTCAATCCAATTTATTTTTATATAGCGTCTTTCACAACGGAGTTGCCCCGAGGTTCTTGACAAGAATTTGTAGAAATCCATCACTATGTCATTCACACTAAATGGTGCCTGAAACTGAGAAAGAGAAAGAGGGGAACGAAGAATGCCAGAAGGCAATCGAGGAGAGGAACCAAACACTCCTGGGTAAATAGAAAAAAAACTCTGGGGGTCTGAGGTCAACTGGCTGCTTGGTAGAAAATCAAGAATAATATGTTTTCTTCATATGAAAATGTAATGCTTGCCTATGTTCATGAATTTATCTCACTGTGACCGGTCTGGAAGTGCTTCTGAGCCTCATGGTACACCAACTCTATTTCCTCTCACTATGGGGTTTCCCTTACCTCTGTTCCAACACCGTGTTTGGAGTTGAACGCATCAGAGAGGGAATTCAACTAAAATGTCCTCGATGTTTCCAGTTAACCTTTTGCTTCTGCTGGAAACGGAGGCAGGAGGCGAGTCTCTGGTGAGCTGCAGCGAGAGGCACGTGCTCCGGTCGACGTACCCTCACCCCCACGGAACATGCCGGGTCATCTCTGCAGGAACTCCACCTGCTATACTCCTGAGGCTAACTGCTACATGCCACTCAGTCACCTTCCGCAACATCCCCCCTCTGTGTCTGGTGGAGGTCATGCTTACAGCGGAGCAGGGTAGCCGGAATCTTCTTTAACCATCCTTTTCAGGTGCAAATACTGTGAGAATTTCTGCAATGTAGGGTACTCTATTTAATGGCCTTAGCAAGGCTTGTGTAGCAGCTATATAATTAGAATTGGCTTCATTCGCCAAGTACATTACCGTTTTTATGGAAATTTATCTTGGTGTAATTCGTGATGCTCAGTACAACAGCACAACTGTTCATTTTTTGGATTATGCAAAAATATGCACAAACTACACATGCTTAATACACAAGTACCCAGAAGTGCCATGTGAGTAAGAAAGGGTGGGGGGGTTAGGGGGCTCCATAGGGGGTGTCTTCATGGTGACTAGTTCAACAACCCTAGAAGGTTACTGTGCAAAAAAGGAGTGGTTCTCGTTGTAACGGACTGTTTGAATTTTCTGGAAGCAACGTACTACTTTATCCTGGAGCTGTGCTGGTTTTCAATGGAGATTGCAGGTCTGAAGATTGTGGAGTGGAACTAGACAGTGACGGAGGATGCGAAGGTTCAGACTTTATAGAATTTTAACAAAATAGACTGGGTGACATTGGCTTTCTTGGGTGGTGCAGACAATGCAGCATTCCAGGGTTTTGCTTCTCAATGTTTGCTGTTGTAGCCATAATATGGATTGATGATTTTGCGCTATTTAAGAATTTATTAAGTCGTCAGCTACCAGAAGCGCATTAAACTGTTGATTCATCTGGCCGCAGCATTAGCAGTGGGTGAAAAGCAGACACCATTTCCAACATGAGTGTGGTGGAGATGGAGGTCCTTCGGCGTCCGAAGGCCTTAACTAAGCAGACAGCAGCATGATTGAGTTCTGGAGGAGGGGTTTGGGGGTATTTCTAAGTATTTGTCCATAATCATTTCCGCTATTTCGATGAATTTTGCTGAAGGTTGCCCCCAAAGTCCTTGTCTGCTTTGCACGTGTCGTCACATTACCATGTCTGATAAGGTGCAGAGGGCAGTTTCACACTGACAGATAGGTCTCTGGGGGTGTGTTCATTAGTGTACTGCTTAAAGCCGGAGAGAGAGGACAGCTGCTAATGACGCCGCGGTCTGATAGGTGGGATCCCACGAGCTTATGAATCTATTGACAGATGGCAAGTGATGTTTAACTAGAACAGTTCTCAGAGCTGAAATCCACAAGTGTGATTCCAGCATGCATGCTTTTAGCCCTTTATGCTAATTTTAGTGCATCAAGGGAAGGGATCTGACTGATTTACAAGTAGGAGAAAAGAAGTTTGCAAAAAGTTTTCATTGTAACAAATGTAAGCACTGTGGCTCTATAGTCATTTTAAAGGTGTATCATGCAGTGCAATTAAGTATGCGATTGCTATGTCATCCTTGCCATTGAGAAAATTGTTAGCTATGAATCAAATGACACATTATTAAGATTCTCCTCCAACGGTGCATCGTGACATTGTGGTGTCCATGGCGACCAAGAGTTCAGCCAGACTCGAACTGTCACGCTGCCCTCTGTATCGTGCCTCTTTCCCATACATGCCATCAAATTAACAGCCTACGCCAAGCGTACGTGACAAGCTACTGGTTGTCATGACAACCTATCATGACACAAAATGTGGTTGGTTAAAAATAGTCAGTGTCACTATCAATTAACAGAACCTGGGGAACGAAAAATGTTCCTATTATTGGCTACTGCTATCAGATGCTGCTATCAGACTCTGTTTCTTAAGACACCCAAGCTTCCCAGTAACTCTGCTCTTGACAACCAAAGTGGTTTGGTACACATAGAGTTGGTGGTATGGGAGGTATTTTCTGCAAAAAATAAAATGAAAATGAAAATGATAAAAAGAAAATACAATCTCCAGTTTGCCATTTAGTTTTCAAAGTCTGTGTGTAAAAATCCTGCAAAAATTGAAATTAAAATGAAAAAGCACCATTTGCTTTTTCATTTTCCACTCATGTATGAGTCAGATGTGAAAAATTGAAAAATAGAATTAAAAACCCTTTTTGTCTTTTCATCTTCCTATTTGACTTTTCATTTCCTTCTGTGCCTTTTTGTTTTCAAGTTCACAACATGCAAATATATGTTAATCGGAGCAGGCGGTGGGCGGAGCTACGGATCACTGCAGCGCTTTCTCAGTATGTTTGCCGATTCCGTTGTCTTTGTGTTTCTTGGCCATGGTGTCGCCCAAACTAATGGCAAAATCGCACGTGGCTTAAGTTAGTTACTTACAGTATCTGCAACTTCCTATTCGTTTAGCTTCTTATTCGTAGCATATTTTGGTGCTTACTGTAAGTTTGCTTCTTATTCGCAGCACCGCTAGATGGGAATGTTTGCGCATGATGCAGTTTTTACAAGACATTTTGGAAATACAAAATTAATGTATAAATAAAAGGTTTGAGCTATAGAACGTATATTTATTTAATATCAGAAAGTCTTCCTGTATTGAAAATGGTGGAATTACCGGGGCATAACGTGATTTTTCATTTGTAACAGTAAAC
>JAODKF010000068.1:23438717-23458918 GCA_026779585.1 Mormyrus proboscirostris
TCATTTTATCTCTGTCTGTTTTTGTGTGTGTATATATATATATATATATATATATATATATATGTAGACCATGCTGCATCTATTTGTATCTATACATTTTACTGTACAGGTATGAGTGAGCAAAGGTCCAGCAAAGGTCTATGTATTGGTGGGGGTGTTAAATGAGGCGAAATTAAATATCAGTGGGTGCATACCCCTCCTGGTTCCCATGTCCCTGTCTCCCATTCATTATTGACTATCGCAGCATATTTTATTTATGTTATTTACGATGTTGCCATGTTACCAAAGCACGTCCATGGTAAAAAATAATGCGGAATGGTCTCAGGGAGGAGATCATTTGTTTATATGACATGGTGGGTTTTTTTTATAAAGGCATGTGCACCATCAGTGTGCCGCCGGCCCCCAGTGCGAGCAGCTCCCATTTTCTCACACACACCTCTGACCCCCCAGCTGTCAGCTTCACCCCTAGGTTAGCCTTCACCACGGCTTTGTCACGGCCCTCCTCAGCTTTCTTCTCCAAACGCCACACCTCTGCTCCTTTCCGCGCGATCGCCTCACTGCTGTGTTTATGCTCCACTGGAAAACAGAATTCCTAACCCTTAGAATACGAAGCACAAATAATAACTCGCAGTGAAGAAGAACTGGGACCTGGGAACATACCTAGAACTTCTAAGGAGGAGCAGGTTCCTATGGGGGAACAGGCTCTGATGGAGAAACAGGAACCCATGGAGAACTCGGTTCCAGCACTTGGCTCCTTTCTGGAAACAGAGCGACATATCTCTCAGCTTTGGTTTCAGGAAGCTCCAGTCCTACGTGGTCCTTCACCTAGCGACCGTTAGTGCAGCATCAGCGTCTGAGCTCGGCTTTCCATGTTTTTAATGATGCTGTACATTTGTCCTGCTAACTGATCTGGAGCCAGAAGGTAACATTATTCTTTTAAGATGAACCCCCGCAAAACAGCAGTGGAGATGACCTGATGTCATTCTTCGTGGGTTTTTTAGCTATTCTGGATCGCAATGCTCAGTAACACTTTATGCAAAGCTGTCATATGAAATGCATCACCTTCAGAATGCATTACAATGTGTTATGAATGTGTTCATAGATTCTTAGACAAGGCATTGATAAAAATTGTTACCGTATGTTCTATATAACATATTTTACTTTTTTATACATCATGTTCTACTTTTATTTTTGAAATTTCTTAATCTTTGTATTTCTTATTGTAATAACAATTCCAGGTGATGCATGAAAGAATTTGTTGCACTGGAAATGACTCTGACATTTGGCCATGACAATCGGACTTTACATGACAATGTTGTTTGTATTCTAACTTTCATTTAACATTTATTTTACTGAACAATCTCTCGAACTAAGCCAAGTAACAAACTATCTCCCACTCCACGTGTTGCAGGTATAGTATGCGTACATTTTGCGACCAGAAGCCATTCGAGCTTAAAAAGAGTTTTACTTAGGGACCACTTATCTTAGTAATCTAATATGCAGCGTTATTAATAATCAATACATACATGGATGTACACTTGCAACCAAATAGTAATTACAGCATTTGCAATAAATCATACACACGTGTATATTGATTAATGCAAACCCCAAATCTGACCTGCATTTTAACCTAACATTATAAATGCGTGTGATCTGTTGTAATAATACAATTAGCATTGCCTTTCATTCATAAATGAATATTAAACATCTCTGAGTGCTCTGTAATGTACTTATTGGTCCCTGGCAGCATAATGTAAAACATATGAAAGTCTGACAGATTGCAGTGACCGGGTTCACTGCGAAGCTCTCACCCGACTCCTTTGAGACAGCTCCTTCTGGTCTGTTCCAGGCCCTCCTCTGCCTGCTTTCCTCCGCTCTCGGCACAGTAGAGCACGTAATTCGAACCGCCGTTGTTCGCCCAGAAGGTGCCAACGGCCGTCTCATACCGGAGACAAAACTCGACTCTGGACCCGTCTCGGCCAAACGGAGGCCCCAATGTCAGCCTGAAGGAGAATCGGTCCGTCTGGCCGTCACTCGAACCCGGCACAAACTCCGCCAGCAGGTCGAAGTGGCTGGCCCAGCCGTCGAGCGTGGCGCGGACGTAGACCCGCTTGTCGAAGCAGAAGTTGAGAACCCGGACGACTCCCCTTAACGTCGCCGTTCCCGGGAGCAATTCCGCTGACTGCAGCTCTATCTTACTCTCGGCAAGTTTTCCCACGAGCTCCGCCTCAGAACTTGGCGTCGGGAAGAGACGCAACAGGCAGTGTTCCACCTGCTGCTTGGAATCCACCTCCAGGTCTGGCAGAGTTGACATGCCCCCGGCATCAAACTCTTTAATTGACACCAGATTCAGGCCAAAAGTGTCAGCAAATGACACCCTCCTGGCCTGGGTGAGCCAGCGCTCCCGATCTGTCCCAGAGACATCCAACGAATCGCTCTGCCATGAAAGTGGGGGGGTCTTGGGAGCGATTCCATGATCCGGCTCATCTTCACCCCCGGGCTGACTAACCCCGACCGCATCCGGCCTGCCGGAGGTGTCAGCGTGTGGTGGTTCCCCTTTGTGGTCCATGGGGTTGTGTGGGACCCCAGTGGATGAGACACACTGTATTTTGAAGACATTTGAGATGCAGGGAGCGAATGGCAGGAGTCGAGTTACAGTTGACATTGTACGGAAAGTGTCCTATAAATAGCTCGGATGGTTTTAATGCTCCGCCAGTACAAACTCGTCAGGCCTCAGTCACGTACCGAATATGTATCATTCCTTCACTTTTGGGAATCAGGTGAAATAATAAGAATATTTCTATAAACCGCAAGCATTTTTTTCCCCATTATAAGACCGGGCAAATAATGGCGCTTTGAGCCAAACTATGGATTTCTGTGTTTGTTTTTGCGGTACAATCATTGGTAAGGTTTCACCATTCTGAAGGGAAGGCGAGATAAGAAGAGGCTCCATCCAGCAGTGCAAATACGACGGTACATGTGGAAATAAAACCCTCAGAAATATTATGTGGCCCCACTCAAAAACCGCATCCCGCGCCAGAACTTATCTCACGCGCGGTTTTATCTACAACCTCGCACAATCCACTTACCGGCCGGCGATATTTGCATCGCAAACTTTTTTTCTCGACGGAGAGGGGAGAGAGTTGTTTCGTCACAGGGTGTCATTGTCACGGGCCTTTTGTCGACGGCCCTCGAAGATGCGGAGACAGCTCTGTCAACATGAAGGAGGGCGAAGCAGGAGGTATATAAGCGGGTGTGGGGAGGAATGCTCGTGCAGATGGAGGTTTTCATGAGAATGGCTGTCCGGGATTAAGCAGATTAACACGCCGCGGATATGGACCTGGAGGTGAGGACGGATGCTGTGATGGAGATGGAGGCTGGACGCGGTGAGGCGTGTGACGTTGGTGAGGACGCCCAACGTGGGTCGACTCGTGGCCAGGCTGATCCCGCGAGGCAGGGCACCTGGGCGACGGGAGGAGATGAGGGTCTTTTGGCGGCCAAGCCGACCATGTCCTACATAGCGCTGATCGCCACGGCCATCCTGTCTTCTCCGGCGCAGAGGCTCAACCTGGCCTCCATCTACAAGGACATCCAGGACCGCTTCCCGTACTTCCGGACGCGCGGACAGGGATGGAAGAACAGCGTGCGCCACAACCTGTCGCTCAACGACTGCTTTGTCAAGCTGGGCCGCTGCGAGGACGGCAAAGGCAGCTACTGGGGCATCCATCCCGCACACCATGCCAACTTCCTGCGTGGCGATTTCCGGCAGCACCGCAAGGCTGGCCGCGGACGACTCCAGAGGGTGCTCCGGGTCGCCGCGACAAGGACCGTGTGGCGAACCCTGAGCCCCGTACTGCCCCACTATGGTACAGCAACAACATCATTTCCCACGCCGTCTGTAGGGGGCCTCTACTGTGAGCACCCAGATTGCAAGCTGCTTGCCTGGGGGTTGCTGCAGCCTTCGCTAGCTGGCCTGGGACAACCATGTTACAGTCTGTACATGAGACCCCCACTCACAGACTGGCAGTTTCCTTGGCCAGCCTCTACGGACATCATATATCCCGGGACATGGCTTACAGATCCCCCTCGCTGTTATTGAGAACAGCCATGATTGAGTGCTGTATGATGTCGCATTATATTTTGTCATAATTATTAAAATGAATCTTTTTTTAGAGAAAAATCCTGATTAAAATGTTTGATCATAAATGTGCAGAGTTGCTCCATAGCCCACGTTTTTAGGATGTTGTAGTCAGGGGCCAATTCTCTTGGGGCCCAAGGCTAACATGCGGGGCCCTTAAATGGGGCCATTTGAACTATTTTGTGGAGCCAAAAGAGAAACAAGAGGGAATGAAAAATGATAGAACATCAATAAGATGCTAATCAAAGTACGGGGGACCATCGGTTAAAACTTACTGATCAGGGTGGGGGTGGAAGTGCTGTGGGTAAAATTTGTGATAGGGGGGTATTGCACCGGTGGATCGACTGGCCAAATTTAAGAAGGTTATCTGTTCCCTCTTTTGCCGATGCCCTGGGCTGTAGCCTAGGGTAGCCTACGTGTTACTCCACCACTGAGGCTAAGGATGAATTTTTGCATACGTTCATTTAATTGTCTTTTCTCCACATCTGTTCACAATTTGCCGACCACTCTAGCAGAGTAGTATCAAAGACACCAGAGATGCAACATTAGTCTTGTATCTTTGTATCGTTTTCTTCTTCTGTTAGTCTTCTTTGTGCTGGTTCCATCGGCATTAAAGAACTGGTACCGTTAGACACCAGTGCGAACAGAAAGCTGGGTAGTGTGAAGTCTCAAAGTCCGTTACAGACAAGAACTGGGGGACTTTCTCTGTCATGCAAACCGTCACAAACATTGTGATTAGCAGACATGTTGGTATCATTTAAATGACCATATTATATTATATCCATAAGTATAATTCAGCTGCCTACAATTGTCTTAGTTCACTCCTGGGTGTGACGATGTCATGCACAAGGTTCCCATTTAGCGCCCTCTGTTGGTGTGAAGAGAGTATTGCTTATGGTGCATGTATCTGACTCATCCAGTGCAAGCTGATCCCCAGCAGCTGTGTAATGTACTCACTGCACTTTAGTGATACCTGACAAAGTCTGACCGTATGCGATGCTGTGAGTGAAGTGGGGATTTCATAATTCAAGAAGGAGACCAGTGCTTGTAGACGGTAAACAATTGTGGTCAGAAAGAAGCTGTGGTAAAATACTGGTCATGTAACCAAATTTCTGCTCCTTAATAGTGTCCCAGGCCTGAGTATGGCTTATGATTACACGTCTTGCACGGGAGAGTTTTTTTTGGGTTATTGTGCTTTTAACTTGCTTTTATGACATCAATCTATCATCCCAGAATGACACAATATTAGGAGTCACTTGGGATGCTGCAAAACTTCCTATGTAAATAAAATCACTAAGTAAATCTGGATATTATGGGCTGAATGAAATGATAATTTGCACATTTTTTGGTTTGTTGTAACATTTGTGTGACGCGGTGTAAAGGCAACATGTCAATATTCTCATTTGGTTTGGTCACTGCATCTTGTGACGCTTTGCTGATGGGAAATATGAAGGATTTTCTCTTCCTTTCCTCCATGCTTAGCAGTGAGAGTCTTCCTGACTGTGGCTGATTTAAGGACCACAGGGGGTTCCTCATTTGTTATAGGAAATCCATCTCCATTGATTCCTTTGGCTCGTGAGACAATTTGAATCAACTTTGTGCCACTGCAAATAATTGTGAATAAAGACTTAAATGTTTTGCAGTGCTTGTTATGGGTTTTACATACACATGCGACCAGAATCTCCTTTACTGAGCTAACGATTTTGGGTAAAACCAGTCACACACCAAGTGACGTCATTACAAACAACCCATCACTCTTGATCATCAAGGGATCTTTGATATTTCAAGCATAATCAAGTCATAAAGCTTAATTCAGAGATACCAGTGCACTTCTTTGGGTGAAATCCAACGTCTTTGTATTGTGTTTGGTCAAAGTGATGTATGTATTCATGCTATGCTATAGAGGTAAGTGAAACAATATTTTTTTTTTACAAAAGAGCATAGTTCAAATCTTGCTAATGTGTAATGTAAAGTATGCTCATGCTGAAATATTTTATAGGTACTTTCAGTTAATGTGATATAGATCTACCAGAGAATTTACAATGGACAACTTACACTCCACATTAGCAGATACAAAAGCTACTATTCTGATATCTTTCGCTGATAACTTGCTGACTGAAAGAGGCAGCACTGACTAATGCATAAAATTACATTAAGAGAGACTTATTTGTGTTCACTCGTAGAAATTTAGCACAATGTAAAAGATGATCTAGTTTGCTGTTCCTTTTTCATTGATAACAGATGTTTTGTAATTAACGCGCCTCTTGTGAAAATAAACAAGCATAAAAGGTGGTTGTTTAAAAAAACACTTTAACAATAATAATCTGCACAAACTGGGTTACAGTAATACGATGAGCGCCAAAGAATTAACGGACCCTTCTTATCACCACTAGGAGGCGACAGACACTCTTTCATGAGTTTTTTTTTATTCTCCTCTGCCACCTACGTACAATTCCACGATTACGGGCCAATTCTGCAAAAAAACATTCTACACGTGACTCGATGATGGCGCCACTTTACAAATAGATGTAGAGGAAAAAATCTGAATAAGTTCTTCTACTCTGTTTTCAGTTATCTTTTTCACGTCGGTGTCACGTTATCAAAATCCATCAGGAACAATGCAGGGTTCTATTAAGTGGTGTAAATATTTGAAATTATATGAACATATAAAGTCATTCACGCAGATGGGGACTTACATTATTCACCCCGTAATTAATTGATCCCTTTTATTTGGCATGAAGTTGTGTTATTTGTTGCCGTCACGCTTATTTTTTAATCATTCAGCTTTTTCTAACTCCACTTGATTGCCTTGTATCTATAGATTTTAGACATCTGTTATTTTAATGCTGTATAATTAATCCAACAACCATAGCTTCTTTTAACAGTCAGCTCCTTTTCAAACATTTACTCTATTTTGCTTAAGATCCAGATATGACAAAGAGCAAAATGAGTAGACACACATGAGTTCATTTAAAAGGCAGAGTGATGTATATGTACAAATGTTAATGCACAACCAAGTAAAGGCAAAAGGCTGTGGATGGTCTCGCAAGATGGCGGTATAAATCCGCCTTCGCTCGAATTAAACAATAGTTATTGGACATTTATATTTTCTTCAATAATCCACAATTGTTCCCAGTTTCTATTTTGCAAGAGTGACAGTGATGGAATGTGCAAATTTGCTGTGTAGTCCAAAATACTCTTCATGCATAAATTTTGCCCAATTTTCTACATTCACTCCAAACAACTTAATTCGTAATAACAAATGTTATTTATTTTCATAATAATGCAACAAAGCACACGCAGATATTTCGATAATAATGTATTAATAATATGCTCATGTTTGGTGAAACGATTGTATTCATGCTTTATCAATAAATAATTCTGAATGGAAACTGTATTTTAAAAATTTTATGATTTGTAGAAAAAATTTTCGCCTAAAAATACAAAGTAACATCGAGGCAAAGGCACCATCACACACTTTTACATTTTCTGTATTTTAAAACACATACTAACAAAAAATTAACGACAGAAGTTAAAATTATGCATTCTCATCTGTATTAAAATAAGAAACACATAAATAATCCACGTGCATTTCATTCGCTAAATTGACAACGTCCGAATAAATGAATAAAGACACGTCTCGTTGCATTATCATTATTAATGACAATGATTGTAACGTTCGGACTGCGATTTTGTCCCGTTTGGCGTACTTTTCATTACTTGTTTTGATGGATGTATTTTAACAACGAGCAGAAAAGGGAAAAACTACATCTGCCGAGTGCCAAGTGTGTCCTTCTTGTGCACTTTCACCTTTTGAACCGGTCGAGGCTATAGTCGTGGCGGGCAGATAAAAACCTAGTGCTCTTTTTTTGCGCTTCCAAATAGTTCACACCGCTGCACAATCTGCACACACCTTTTGAAATGCTATACTGCAAACGGAAAGCCATTGCACGCATATCTTAATAAGAAAACATGAAATGAAACGCCATGCTTAATTATATGTGGAATGGTTTACTGCGTTAAACAACTGTTAAGACAAAGTCGGTTTTATATAAAATAACATATGCATTGCCACGCAATACTGTAAATATACAACCACAAATTATAATTCCGCCAGTAGTTTCATTGTAAAATTCTACTATTAAAACGTCACCACTTTACAATCACAATTAGTCACATTCTAAAATATAGTTTAAGGACAGTAACCAATTGTATTAGTTACACTGGCGTTGTTTAAATTGTCTTTTACGTAAAAAATAAGTGTATCAACGCCGTGTTTTTCAATCACTCCGTCGTGAACAAAATAAGTATTCGTGGTATTTATTTACATGCAAAATGATATCTGCAATACTTAACAAACAGTGGCATATAATTGATATAGGTTATCAAAGTTGCTTTCGGAGTTTCGGGTTGCAGATCGTGTCCCTGCGAGAAAGGTGGAAATTTGAATAAACACGCGTAACCTCATCTTCCAATTCATTGAAGTACACACAGCACAGTACGATACGTTAAATGGGTAAATGTTCATTTCTGATACATTTACAGGGACACTGACCGCCCCCACCCGCACGAGTTTGTGCACGCATGCTGTATATTTCTCATTTAAAACATTGTTGCATTATCGTTAAGCGGTGAGTCAACTTGCGCGAAAGACAAAGAGCTACAGTTTCTGCGTGAGACTGGCTAGGAGCTGCACCAGTAACCACCGCCCCCGAGTAAGAGGGCAAAGTTTGAACGATCTCAACTAAAAAAAAAAAGTGCAAAACAAACAACTTGTAAAGACTTTTTTTGTTTACATAGCAGGTGGACGTGACGTAATCTTGGGTCGCGATACTCCAAAAAATAATAATATCCAACTCCGCGCGAGTGCGTCCCCCGGGGCTGTATTCTAATAAGCTAGTCCCAAATACTTCACAGAATACATTTTGATATATTGAATTCTAATGCAAAAACATGCTACATCTTCCTACTATGAGTCATGTGAGAGCAATCTAACAGGAGTTAGTGTATAGTTTTTTTTCTTTTGCATTAATAATAACAGCAGCAGTGGCTGAAGAAGAGAGCGCGAGACAGCGCGTGCATCCCCGAGCCCAGCGCCAGCGGAGGAATATTCTAGTTGTTGTTTATTCTTCGGCTTGTTGTTCATTTTTCTATTTTATGATTATCGCACACTCTCACGTGTCAAGCTTTTTCTAAACACAGAAAGTCCCAAGTCATTCGCATCCGGTGGCTATTCGTCTCGGCGAGGATATAAAGCGGCATTGCGGTAAGTTTACCCTCCGCCGTTTAGCCCCTTTTCCTTTCTGACTTTCACTATTCTCTTTATCGATAGGTTTTCGCTCGCGGACAAACTTCGCGTGATGGTTATGAGCGCATCCGAACGGCGACGGTGCGCGCGGCAGCCTCGCGCTGCGGGCTGGACGGACCGTATGCACCGCGTCCTGTATTTTAAGCATTTAAATATACCGCACAGAGGCTGATAAGTTTTGCGATGAATCCTCTCCGGCAGTCTTCTGTTCTGTAGGCGAACTACTTCAAAAAAAAAGCCCTGGATGCATGCACCGCACTTCTGGAAGATATAACCTTTCTTACTCTTTTCCTTTTTTTAATGACCAAATCCCACTGCTTTTTAAAAATAAATGCAGATAACGCTGTAAGTATAACTAAGGGATTTAATGTTTGTGTGATAACATGCCTTTCAACGCATTTCGGCAAGCTATTACACTAAAAAATGGATATGCACGTGTATTTCAAAACGCAAAAATTAGTTAAGCAAATTATTGCACTGTATATATATATATATATATCTTTTTTTAGTTGAGTCCGACGTGACGTGTTTCTCGGTTCGAGCGGTGTGTCTCCTAGGCAGCTCGGTTCGTGCTGGCAGCCAGTTTCCACGTTTTAAGCTTCTCTTCTCAGGAAGAATGTCACGTCCAGTTTAAAGATCACCAGAAACTCTGTTAAATGAAGCTGCTTTCCCCTCTCAGTGGTTTCACGGCACATTTAAGCTTTGTTTTATTTTAATTTAGTGAACACTTGGCTACATTTTATCAATAATACACAAAACGACGGTTCGGTGTTTGAGCATCGTGGTCAGTCAAGTTTAAACACGATTGCAGATTTGCGATGCATCTGCCGTAGATACAAAAACGGCCAACTTTGTTATTATATTTGAGAAGTCTCGAAAAGCAAAACATCCTGGGATGTGTGAGAAATTGCACGGTTCGTTTAATCTCCACCGCAGACTATTTCTGGCATGACATTTGAAATTAATTTTAATAAGAGCTGTTTGAAATTTTTATCAGGAGGAGATTCTAACGAGGTTTGAACGATGAAGAGATGCGTGATGGGAAACATGTGAAAAAGGAAAAATAAAATTTTTAAAACGACCAGGAATTTAAGATACATTTAAAAGAAACATTAAACAAGCTGCTCGGCGTTTACCATCACCGTGCCTCTGGAAATGAAAGGAATGCATGACAAAGGCTGTTTTCACCTCAGTATTCCTGTTACATTTTCGGACACTTTCAGTCTTGTGTGTTCAACTGGAAACAGCACCGTAAACTCAAAAAATTAGGCGAAAGCCTTGTTGTTCAAAATTGTGGTCATGGCCGCGCAAAGGCTGGTATAGCATTTTCTGATAGCATGTAAAATTTAACTGGTGTAATCAGGTTGTAGAATTTGTTAATATTATTACTGTTATTATTTTTCAATATTTTAGATATGTGCACACTTGTGATTTGGTTTACTTTTTTAATTACATGTACTTTGATAAGCATGTTTTTGCCTAATTGTTAATATTATTAATAATAAATGCCAGATGTAGTTCTACTGTAGTACGACCCCCAGTACAATTACTAATACTAATACATTAGTATTGTTATATATTGAATTGTTCTGAACAATGGAAAATGTCTTACCGTTTTTGATATCTCCTTTTGTATAACCTTGACATCCTCCTCATTCATTTAACTGATATCACAGTGTAATACCTGATTTATACAGAGAAGTTTTGGCTGTTGCATTGCAACCTTACAAAGTAATTCTCTTAGCCCGGATCCACTGCAGATGGGAGTTTAGCCTGAATTGGGTTGGTGTCAGTGTCAGAGTTCTTTGAAGGGGTCTGATCACTGGTCAGTTTTCCCCTTCAAAATAGCCAGGCGCTACCATGGTATTTGATCGGTGTTTCACACATTTTTTCTCTGCAAGGCTTTTAACTGCAGGTGTGGAGTGGTAGTACTTCAGTGAACAGTCCATGTTTTTTTTTCCCTTCTCAAAGTCTGGAAGGCTGTGTAGGCTTTAAACTTTAAATCAGAAACGCAGAGTACCTAATTTATTGCCCTTTTAAAAAATATATATATAAGTCTTTCTGCAGTTGGAATTGGCACCTTTATTGCCTAAGAGGGCCCTGGCCAGGTGTGGATCAGAAAGCTGCGTCTGTACTCGCTGTAATTCTTATAGCGGCTCACCGGTACCTTTCTGTAGTCAAATGGCAAGCAGGCCTGTTTGGATCCTTGTCTGATTGATTTTTATTGGATCAGCGTTTAATAGCAGTTTTGTTCTGTTGTGTTTTGATACTTTGAGGGATTAATAAAAATGATGATGTTTACTATATGAATCTTCAGACATCTTGTCTAGTCACTGCTGTATGGAAAAGAAGAGAATATGATTAATTTTTTTTAGCTCCCATCGTGTGTGTGTGTGTGTGTGTGTGTGTGCGCGCACGCACACTAGAACAGTATGTTCAGCATCTCTGCTCATGAGTCTGTACCATAATTCCGTTCAAGGTAAGCACGGCACTCGTTGTTTTCCGGAAGGCTTCCGCTGTTGCGCTCAGGCCGTTTTGTTTCTCATTATTAATGATGTTCGCAAATGTTCCTTGGGGTCGACAAAAAAAAAAAATAGCGTACCACCTTCTCATAGCTTCACATGTCATGCAGTGAACTCCAGATAGCATCAGCCTCTTGCTCTTAAAAATGAAGTACCATGCAAAATCAGCATTGTTATTTTTTGCATTTTCCTGTCTGTTTCCTCCTGTGTTTTATGTGCATTTGGTATGAGGTACAGAGTGAGCAGGGATACAGTCTGTAGTCTGCGCCGTCAGCTCCTGCCCTGATGTAGCGGCTGCAAGCCGCGGAAATCTACTCTGCTCTGAGCCTAATAGCAATTAAACTGGAAATGTTCCTGTTTTCATCACCGGGAACTTCATAGAAATGTTTCCATGACAACCTCCATGCTAGTTAAGGCAACCCGAGGTGATCAACAGTTTATTTATTCCCCCCCAACACACACACACACACACACACACACACACACACACAGAGCAAGAAAGGAATCTGTGTTGACAGTCTTGGCCTTTAATGGTACTTTGGTACGTGTGAAAGTATTTGTTTACCGTATCATATGCTGTTAGCTGTCAGCCTGGGGTGGATTGACTTCTCTTGATAAAAGACTTTATTTTGTTCTCGAATCGCTCCTTCACTTTAATTATCCACATCAGTGTAATGGCATTTCTTCTGCTTCACTGTGTTCAGATAGTTGCATACTTTTGACTCCTGCATTCGCTTGATCTTTGTCTCATTCATTGCTTTTTATTTATTCTTTTTTCCCTCTGAAATGTAGCAGTATTTTTCTTGTCTTCCTGCTTAATTGTTACGCACATTCCTTTATAGAGTGTCTTATCTAGAATGCTTTTCCCCCCACTTTTCACTGGTCTGCATTGTTATTAAACCTGGGTCATTTTAAAATGTAAAACGCTGAAGTGTGACATGCAGTCAAGCTTCGCTTTTTTAGTGTTTGTGTTCCTTTTTTTTTTTTTTTTTTTTTGAATGTCCTTTCTTTTCCTCGGAGATTTAAAGATGCAAAGGCAGGTTGCTCTCTTCGGCGTGTTTGGGGGTAGGTGACGCTGCATTTCAGTCATAATTATGCCTTGCTGGTGCACTTTTTGCTTTGCACTCTGTTATGGCGACACAAATGGTTTTTATTTCTGTGATGTTTCTCAGAGCCAAGGAGTACCAAGCGGACCTGAAAAGCTTATTTTTTACTAGGGTTTCCTTAGTGTGGAGGTCAAGTATAGAAAGAACAGACACTGTGGGGAAAAAACAGATTTGTCAAGTAAGCATGAAAAGGCGAACTGGCATAAACCACTATGTTTTCACAAAGAATAATGTATTTTACATGGATTAGCTTTTTGAATCTTGCCGTGTACATTTATTAAAAAAATATAAGGGTGAGCGGAACAGCACCACCAGTGTGTTGTGGACAGGATAGGAACTGCACATGTTTTATACTGCCAGCGTCGACTTGCAACATCGATAATTCATCACTGTATCTCTCATTAATGATGAGCCTGCGTTTATGTTGATAAGCGCAGAGAGATTCTACTGAAGCAGAATTTCTTAATTCTGCCATCAGCAAAGTATATTAGGCCCATTATTTTATTCATATTTTTTCCTAAAAATGATCAATTAAAATTTCTATTGCTTATTTTTTTCGAAGCCTTATGTTGATGGCAGGGAAGGTCATAGTGACTCTGTTAGGTGAAAAATCAAACTGCAATGCTGCATGTTTGCTGCAGCTATGCAGGGCTGCACTGCTGCACGTCCTGTTGTTCACCTTGGGGGGGTGGCCGTCCTGATGCCAATCCCCAGGTGTGGGCATGTAAATCGCAAGGAATCGTGTCAACACACATCTCAGACCCCTCCAGAAATACCGCTGGACGCCTGTCCTCTTGTTGGTTTGGCGTCGAGCTGTGTAGCCGTATGTAGAAATGATTCAATTTCACGGTGTCTCAGAGGCTCTTATTTGTGTCTTAAATTCACTTCCAGCACTGCAGGTCTGTGAAATGTCGATTACGGGCTGTCGCATCTCCATCAGTGGAGAACATAAACCGTCGGTCCAACGTGAGACGTTCTGGTGGGTTGAAGGCTGTCACAGGCCCCATTTCTGGACGCCTGCGAAATCCGGGGTCCTGTTTTTGAGCGAGGCCTTCGTTGTCGACGGGCACGCCCTGATTCAGCGAGACCCGCAACCACACCACAACCACCAAAAAGCGCGAGGGGCAGTCATGTCTCTGAGCAGGCAGGTTGCGTGGGACCTCCCCGCGCTGACGTGTTTTTGGGCGGGCGCCCCGTTAAGGGAACAGGACCTCAAGCTCTTGTTGGGATTTCAACGTTTTTTCCACTTAATTGGGATTATCGCATTTCATGCATGTTTTTTTTTTTATTCAATCCTGGCACATGGTATGAAACAGGGATTAGTAAACCGAGTCCTCAGCTGCCTTTTGACATGCGCCAATACGCAAAGAAACAAATGCCTTGCGATTAAAGCGGGAGACCGCATTTTCAGGCCACCAGCATAAAAGTAAAAGACCGTAGCACACGTAATAAACTTTAAAGAAGGCCGGCCAGCAGACCTTTTCCTCGCGGGACTCATGTCCTTAACAACAGGACTTCAAACCAAAACACGTCCATTACTGGCAGAACATAACCGGTATTGGCCATAACGCTTGGTTTCTTTTAACTTTTAAGGTTTTATTACTTATTTTTTAAATACTTTTATTCTCTGCCAGGTTTTCAAGTGGCCATTCACCTTGCGGCGCCCTGGGATGCGTGGTGAGGCCCGGGAATTTCGGAGCGTCAGCAATTTAAATAAATGATGGTATCGGACAATAAACATCCCTGCGCGTATGGCAGAAAGCGGGCTGCGCGGCATCTTTTTTTGAGGGAGGTAACGCTGGCTCTCCTGGTGCTTTGGGTGAGGCCCTTTATGATAAATTTCCACTCTGTGGAATGTAAAATGTAGTTGAGGGGCGCGTCAGCCGGCCTCTTTACAAGTCCCGAATCTGACATGCTTACACTTTTTCAGCGTGATTTAAGAAAACGACTGAAATCTGTCCGTCCGAACATCTGTCTCGATATCCGGAGGGAAAAAAAAATCTACCGTCGGCCGCTTTTTAACTTGCTTGTTAAAATGTGGCAGAAATGGTGCCATTTCACTCTGAAACCTGCCGGCAGATACATTCTCATAACTTCGTATTATTTCTGGGGCTGGCGGTGGGATCAGCTGCGCACTCGTGTCTTGGTGCTTCTTAAGGTCGCCGCTGCTCAGGCCATTTTGACCCGCAGATGAGGGTGTATTGTAAACGTTGACCCACATCGGCCCATGAAGAAAAACCCTCCAGGCTTATTTATTTTAATTATTTTGAGCATTTTATATTTGACTTTTATTAGCCACAAAAATTTGCTTTTTAATTAATTTTTGCACAAGGAATGTTTAATGGGAATGACTTCTGTGCGCTAAATAATTACGTGTTGACAAAGGAGGTTGTGAAATAAATGAAGCGGTCTTTTTCTGGATGCTGAAAGGCACAGTCAACATTGACATCTGACATTTTGATTTAATTTAGTGAGCTCACCCCGTCTGTCTATGATGCTTACAATCACGCCCCCTAAACACCGTGTCCTAGCTGCTACCCTCATTGGGGTTCTCCCCTCATGCCTTTCGATGTTCAGGTGTCCCCCCCGCCCGCGGTGGACTTGTGTGAGAGGTAATCTCTTCCTTGTTTTTATTTTTCTTGTTGAGGCTGTTGTAGGAACGCCGTGTGCTTTCAAGGGCTGCTGTAGGCCCTAATTTGCTCGTTATTGCTGTCTGTCCTACGCGTGTCACTTACGGTGTCAGATGCAAACATTTTAAATTGCATGTTGTTTGTGTTTGAAAAGGCCCTTCAAGGCTAACGTCAAGCCGCAGCCGTCTTCCGCGCCGCCTGATAATTATCTTCCCTTGTACTGTACGCAGCAGTGTTTAGATTTATAACAGGCTTTTAGTTTACAGTGACTCGTGTCGTGGCCCCTCAGTGGAACATCTGGACAGATGTATTTTTAAGATAACGCAATGAGTGTAAGTAAGGGGATCGGGACAGACAGAAGGTCTTTTAAAGAACCAATACTAAACTTTAATTTGATGTATTGCTTATGTGTGTGACCTGTTCTTTGGGGTGAGGACAGGCCTGAAAGGCGCACCTATTCCATGGGTGTCTGCATAGACATTATTGCTGAAACGTGAAAACTAGCCCAAACATTCTGGGGTTTTTCTTTAAAGATACCTGGGCAATAGGTGTGTTTTTGGGTTCTTTATAAACAGCAAATACTGAACTTTAATTTGATTTATAACTTGCTTGTGTGGCCCGTTCTTTGGGGTCAGGACAGGCCTGAATGAAAAGTATTAGTGTCTAGTTAATTTGCTCTTTATTTTTCCATCCTTATAAATGTAGCCTTTGGAGAAAGTGGGGGTGGGGGGCAGAGCTGTAATCCTTATGTTTCACATGTATCAGGGGCTGTTGGTGCAGTGGGATGGTACCAGCAGAGTCAATCTCAGAGCACCGTTCCACATGGCGGGACACACAGCCCATTTTTCAGACTCACTTAAAGGCCAGGCCTGGGAAGAAGACGTTTTTCCCTGCTTGGGTCCGCTGCATAACCCGGCTGTCAACTTACCCAATCTCTGGACTGATGACATCAGCCCCCACCTCCCCAGCCCCGGCCCCAAATACAGTCCCTTAACCGACACATTCGAGTGTCATTAAATATCATTTTTTTGCAGTGAAGGAGACATGGCAGTAACTAGACTTACAATTTGATGTGATGATAAAAGCCTACTATATTAATCCATTTAAGATGGTCAAGAAATTTCCCAAAAAAAAAAGAAGAAACTGTTCACAAATTAATTTGGCTCTGCCTGCTTGGAGTGGAGGAGCAGGCTTTTTACGAGTCTGTGTTACTGCTTCATTTCAGTGGTCAGGCACATTAACTGTCTGCTGGGATATATGTACTCACATCAAAAAGTAAATCACTGTGACCTTCTGAGGAGTTTCAAGCATTTCAGTATTTTGTACGCAACTGTGATATTTCATGACGTGATATCCCCTGAACTATTTCCCTTTTTTATCTATGTCATCACTCATGTTTAGTAGTGAGAGGAGACCTCACCTGACGATGCTGCTGGAATGTGTCCACCGCATTGCCATTGAGGACTTCCTCTGGACTGACAGGGCAGCTGCCAATGTTTACGGAAAGATGGGGGGGGGGGGGGCAGCATGTTTGTTTGTACGCCCCGGAAGTTGCCTGAAGCATCCAATGATACTGCCACGGGGAGCTGGCGTAAGCCGACGCGTGTCGTTATAGTCCTTCGTGACCTTGAACGCCACATTTGTGGCTCGCTGTCTTTGAATATCAGCTAGAAAATAATTTTCAAAAGATATTTCAAATATTTACACCCACGGTTTGTTTCACGCCGTAGAAATGTCGGACTTGGGCTTTCTCAAGAGCGAAATAAAAACCAGCAACTGTTATTCACGCCATACGCGTTTGGGGGGGCGGGGGGGGGGAGGAAATAAATTTGGTCTGAAAAAAAGATTAGTGACGGTAAGGCCTTCTGACAAGCGCATTAGGCTGAGGAAGGAGCACTGGGCTCTGGGCATATGGTGTTACCGTCTGCTGGCGTCAGTCTGCTGTGAGTGACATCGCTCAGGCAAGGCTGGGGCAGGCGGCTCTAAACAAACAAACATGCGGGGGGGGGAGGGGGGGAGGCACACCAGAGGCCCCTTTTGTCTTTGAAAGCAGGTGGACATTAAAGGACAGTGCTGAGGTTAGTCACCAAGAACACCCCCCCCCTCCCCATCAGAAATGTCTGGATGAACCTGCATAGCCTGGATGGGGGGACACGTTGGTTAAATGAGAGGATAGAGGGGGTTATAATGGCCTGGCTGAAATTTCAAAGGGTGGATTTTGTAAGGGTGGGCTTAGTAATATTCACTAAATTAAACTGTGTTTAATTCCATCCACCCATCATCCATCCATTAAAGCATGGGAGGTACTTTGTGGGACTGGACCATGAACCCCGGCAGCACTGGGCTGAGTTTGTGGGTGTGGCTTGGAATGCGGTGCCAGTCCGCCACAGGGCATACACATTGTAGGCATCTTAGACACACTGGTCAGACTACCAGCTTGAGAAAATTCAACGCATGGGAAGAACATACAAACACTCACACACCCACAGACAGGATCTGAACCCACAACCCCCCCATCCTCCACATGAGTGTGACGTTTGCATGTGTGCGTGTGTGCATATATATATATATATATATATATTCAGTGATTTCCTTCCATATTCCAACTAATTCCCCTTGAAATTTTTTGACCTTTGTCAAAAACAGAAATATGTCAGCTGAAAGGAACCTGAAGAATGGGACCGTCTCCCTGCCTGTGTTTTCCGTGTTACCATGTCCCATCTGTAATTGGGAATAATTCCGTTGCATGTAAATGGCAGCTGTTGCAATACGCCGGCGTCAGCCGCAGCCCCGCGGTCCGTCTCCCATAAACTCCCGCCTGCTAGACCTCTCCGACTTGTTGTGCTTAATGTTTTTAACACTGCAATTTTGCACTTGATCCCGCCTCACCGCGGGGGCTGTTTGTCACTCCTTGTTTTTAACGCAGACGAGAGCTCCGATAATGGCCCCCGTGCGTAATTCGAGCTGCCGTTCCGCGTCTCTTGCGGTTCTGGATGATGGAATGAAACGTTCACTTTGACGGGAGGGGGGTGGAGGACGCAGGCGGGGGCGCTGGGGGCGCTGATGGAGGTAATTACACCGTGAGGCCCGGTGAGTAATAAGAGGTCAGGAGGCTGCCGCTCCGATAGTGCTGCTTCCGAAGTAAACAGGCTGGGCATATGGTCTCGCAAACGCAGAGGTTTATTTTTACGACGCTTGATGACCGGCTTTTAATTTGGATTGTCAGTTCTGGCACCCAGCAGCACAGATGGTGTGGACTTGAGTAGCCATCAGAGGCCAAATACCTCAAGGCAGCTGTTGCTTTTAAACTTAATTTTTTTTCAAATTAATTTTATTTATTTTTTTATTCCCCCCCCCCCAAACATGTTTTAGGTCAAGAGGAGTCAAACCTGTTACAACACCTGTTTCTGCATATGTAAATCTGTCGTTTTGTCATCTGATTAAGCGGGGCGGTGGAAGGCGGTGGAAGCCGTTGGTCCCTGGCGATCGCACCACGGCATCGTTGGCGTGGTGCCCGTTTGGCGCGGATCGGCGACAACTGTGCTGCTCCCCCACCTCCCCACCGCTGCTGGAGCACAGCCCACAGTTTGTTTTTGGAAGATGGAGGGGCTGAGGTCATGGAGGGGGTGGTGCAGCAGACTTGGGGGGCCGTCTCGTCCTCACCCTGACTCCTTAATCAAGCCCCACGTTGATCGCCTCAGCCGTATCTGCCCGTCAACCGGCCGCGCCTCATCTGCCCTGTACTCATATCTTTGTGGGGATCGACTTTTATAAAATTGAGGGTATTCTTGTGGGGATGGAGAAATTGGTCCCCACAATGTCAAAATAACAGGTTTTTATCATATTTTGTAGACAGACACACACACACACAGATCTGTAATCATATCTTTATGCGCTCATTCATTTGTATGGGGAAAAATGCTAATGCTAACTATGACAACCTTAACCCCTATCCAACCCTAACCATAACCATAAGTAACCAAACAAAACGCAACAGTTTTTGCCTTTTTTGATTGCAGTCGTTGATTTTTAGGAAACTGAGTTTTCCAGGAAACTGATCCGCATAATGTCCAAAAAACAGGTATTCATCACATGGGGACATTTGGTCCCCACAATGCAAGGTATATCTGGACCACACACACACACACACACGTGCAAACAACATAAAATATATTGACATACAAGCCTGGCTGTTAGCTCTCGGGCTATCGGGGAGGGCTGCATGTTCACAGGGTGGACAATTTCCTGTCCCGTTGGCACCGTTGACAAGTTCAGAAGCCCAGTGCCGTTGTTTGCGATGAATAATTGATGATCACAGTAATGAAAATCTCGGTGTGTTTCTGCGTGGCTCTGCACCCTCCCAGTGCATCAGGTCCCTCTTTACGTCCAACCGCAGTGGTGTTCCGAATTTATTAAATTATTTGTATAATTTAGCCCCTCCCACCACCATAGAGGTTGTGTGAGTTGATCATGGGTTGAGTAGATCATGTTGGTACC
>JAODKF010000068.1:23561486-23577868 GCA_026779585.1 Mormyrus proboscirostris
CCCCCCCCCCCCCCCCTGCGTGGCGTCTAGAGCCCTAGAGAGGCTTCAGCACGCCCTGCTCTGGGCCGACGCTCCCCCAAGCCCCCCCGGCTCACGCAGCATTTCTAATTACCTTTTCTAAATAGCAGCGTGAAAACGGAGCGATCACGGCAAGGCGAAATGCCAGGGAAAGGCTGTAAGCAAACATTTCAATAATTTATGAAAGGACGCCCTCACTTTCCTCCACTTAATCCTCCATTGTGGAAGATGGGGCTGCTGCCCGCTCCGTCTGCGGGACGGGACCAATCCAGCATACCTAATGAGATGGAGGACAATGTCACCATATCCCTCCCCCAGCACCACCCTCGGCGCTCTCAGCCGCTCGTAATCTGTCCCACGTGGTACCATTTTCTTGGAAGTTTCTGTATTTTGTCCATTTTTAACTGAGTTACACTCTCACCCCCCCCCCGCCCCCCCCCACTTCAGGCCGGCAGTCCATGTCAAGGAGGAGCCCCTGAACCTGGACGATGACGAGTGTCCGATGTCACTGGTCACGACGGCCAATCACAGTCCAGAGCTGGAGGAGGACCGTGAGCTGGAGGAAGGGAACTTATCGGAGGATGTCGAGTAGCGGGGGTGGGGTTTGGGGGGGGCATCCCCCACATGCCGCTCGCGGTGGCATGCGGCTGACTTTTTCCCCGGGACCATTTACTGAGCATGCATCGTTGGGACAGCCTGAAGGAGGTATTCCTTAGAGTCCTTTGGGAAGCAGACGTGATGGGTGTAAAATGCTTGGTTTTTAACTCGACAAAGACTTATTTCCTTACAAACTGCGTGGCTCTGGCCGTACAATAGAAGAAGACGGTCTAACGTGTTCATTGCTCAAATAGAGATGAGGAAGAGCGTGTCCGTAGAAAGCTGCCGGCATTGTATGCTGCCAAAAGAAACAGTCTTAGCTCTGTCCTGTATGAATTTCCCACCTGCAGTCGTCGACGACGGTAGAAGCCGCCTCTGGCCCAACCACAGTCGTCGTTCTCCTGTCATATGCACGGGGGGAGGGGGCGGCCCAAACCCACCGCTGCTCCTTGCATGCGGCTATGATGCTATAAGCTGTTTTTTTTTTTCTTTTGACACCATACCCCCAGTACCTTGCGTCATCCAGTCATCACCCTCGGCACTTGACTTCACCGGAACCGGAACCGCAGCACCGGACCGAATCTGATCGCTGCGCCCTTCCCAGAAACCTCGGTCCTGTCCCCCAAGTATAAAGTGCAAAACCATTTGTGCAAGCTGTTAAAAAAAACAAAACAAAAAAAAACAAAACAAAAAAAAACAGAAAAACGGGGAAAAACGCTGACCTGCATATCCTACTACTGTCCTCTTTACCTCTTCCTCCTAAAGCTTTGTCTACCTGCAAACAGTCAAAGGCAACAGCTAGAAACCAAAGCCAATCTATCTATGGCCAACAGCGCAAGCAGGAGCGGCCGGGTCTTCCCGGGCCGGCCTTCTGGAACGTTCATTAGTGCAAAGGAAAGCTTTCCACCAACTACCTTCTTAAATGACCTCTGGGATCGTTTTTTCAGTTGGGCCCCGTGCAAAGAGGACGGGGCCGATCCAACGCGTCTCCCCCCCCCCACCCCTCACCTGGCGGTCAGGCCCGCCCACCCCGCAGTCACGGCGAGAATCACGACGGAGGTGGTAGCAGGCTGGGGGGGTGCAGGGAGAGGCTGATTAGGAGCAGCCTACACGAGGATCAAAAGGAACACTGACCAAAATACGCTTTGTGTATTTAACAAAAGTGCAGAATTCGTACTTATGTGAAACTCCTTTTTTTTTATAAAAAAAAAAAAATACTTATTGTTTTTTTTTCCCCGTTATGGCATTGTTTTCTGGTGAATATGTGACGTTACTGGGACTGTTGCGTATGTTAATTTTTAATTTTTTTTTTTTTTATGTTTATGTTTTATATTTTTTTCTCAGAGCCGTATTAAATTAAACTAAAAACACAGTAACCAAACATTTTAAAGATCTAGTAAAGCCAAAAAATTATTTTGAGTTGATATGAAATGATCTGGCTTGGTTGTTAAAAGCAAAGAATATAGCCATTGTAGAACAGGATACGGAAGGTGAATAGTAACCTTTTCTAGGTGATATTTGCTTTCAAACAGTGGAACATTCATTGTGTGATAGGGATTCATCTGTAGCAATCTGTCTGTACAGATATGGTGGGTGTACAGATACCTGTGGATAGATGGGTTTTGTAGTGCCGTCATGCATCCAGCTAAAACCATTTTATACCATATTTGTAGATTTACAATAATTTGGACTAAAGTGATGGGGGAGGATGGTCATTTATGTGTCTGTTGTACCGGTTTGATCTCAGCCAATGTCATCTAGAAAAGCTGATGTATCTTTTTAAAGGTCATTTCTGTTTTCAACCAAACCAAAGTTACGCAAAGTTCTGCCTCTTGTAATAGGACAGTAAGGCTGACAGTTACACTCCCTTCTGAAGACTTGCACACAGTCCAAATTTTGGTACACTGGCTTTCCTGCTCCTTGTTTTGCTAAAAGCAAAGGAACCTACCAATGCATAAAATGAATTTTCTAAGGGTTGTTGAAAATGCTTTGCGTTGTATTTGAAATACCGAGGTAACTCCGCATTGTGCGTATGGAAACACACTGTACATATGTCGCTTTATATGTGCCGTACCAGGTCTTTGTAAACTCTTACTTTTTCTCCCCAACCAAGCGACCTCATAACCTGGTTTATGGTTATCGCTTTACCAACGGTTGACTAAAGGGGGCCGCTTACGCAGGACTCTTTCACACGTGCGGGCTCTCATACTGCGTAACAGTAACACACACACACACACACACACTGTTACAGTCACCTTGTACATGCAGTCACATGTATATTTCTACTCAGTCACTATACACGTATTGTTGCATACTCACCTTGCATGCACACACACACACACACACACACCGTTACTCTTGTTGTACTTGTTCTGATACTTGTACACAGATTTGGTCAGTTATTCGGTACACACACACCTGTGTTCCTCCATGCATTCTTGCATATTCCCATACCCGTGCACTGTACACACACTCTGATATCACACTTGGTTACACACGCACAGAGATGCACGTATGCACTAGTTCCTCCTGAAGGATGGTGAGTCCTGCAAAGCAGCCTGTCAATCGCCCTCCGCAGGGGGGGGGGACATCTCACCCGGTCACCTGTCACACCAAATATGTAAAAGGACGCAACGTCTTTCGAAAAAAAGGGTCCTCCCACCCATCCAAAACGCTTTCCGGAAGCTTCTACCTCTGTCCGACAATTTCCCAACAAACGTGTCAAGACTGCATGAGACGTTAGGATGCCGCAGTAGATGTAGCCGAGGCTGGGGTCCGAGTGGCAATGCCACACGTGGAAGGTTCACGTCCCGATGGGTCATCCTCACATTTCTGTCCAACGAGCCATTTTACAAATGACTTGCGAAGGGGAGTATTGTGTTTTCAGATGCATGTCTAAATTTGTTGTTGGACTAGAAATAAAGTTCAATAAAAAAAATATAATAATAATAAAGTATTAATTCTCATCAGGAAGGTGGCCGACGTGTTCAACGGTAATATTACCCATACCTCAGCTACACTGTTTTTGGAGGGAAAAATAAAAAGGTCTCAGTCACAGAATGCGTATAAACCTGTAGATTTTGCATGGGTTTTTGTAAGAAAAGAGCAAAAACGAAAAATCGATTAAAAAAAAAAAGAGAAAATGTTTAAAATAGCTGCTTGCACATTATTACCAGGAAAACCTCCAAAACTGCAGTCTGTTTATCCTCTAGAATTTAGGGTTGTCGGGGTTTTCTGAGTTGCTTTTGTCTGTATTTTGATAATTGTGCATATAATGTAAAAAAAAAAAATGTTGGTGGACCCATTTAAAAAAAAAAAAAAAAAAAAGATCTGACCTTTTTTTTTCTAAGACAAGAAAAGTCGGAGCTGCTTTTCAGCAGCACTGCTCCTCTGTCATCGCTTGTTACGAGTAGCAAACCCGCGTTTCCTGCATCTGCTTCTGCATAGCTGTTGTAAAGCTTTAAACTAATATGTGTATTTATTGCTTGTACTTTAGTGCATACCCAATGAAGCATTACGTCTGACAGTCACCGTACCCTTTCAGTCCCTCTTCCCTGGTGACAGGGATCCTCTATGTATACAGTAAATTTTAACTGTCGCAAAAGAAAAAAAAAAAAGACATCTGTTTATGTATTTGGTGGATCTTTTTTTTTTGTTTTGTTTTTGTTTTTATTTATCTTCTATGGAGGTAAACTAATTTTTGATACTTTTCATTACTGTGTACTGTGTCCATACTTTGAATTCTCTGACATGTAGAAGTCATGGTTGAGAATTATTGTAACAGCTGTTATTTGTTCTGTATTCATGGCTTTTCACTGCTGAATAAAATAAAGGACCAAAACTAGGATTTGAAAAACAGCTGTCTACCTCCAGCTTTCAGCTTTTGTTTTGTATTTATTGTGTATATATACACTATAATATACGAACATTTCCTCCTGATAAACTGGCACTTAGGTAGGGCCAGGGGAGTCTCTTAGAAACTTTTTGGATGTGCTGACCAAGCTGCCTCCCCCAACCCCACCCTGAATGGTGTCAAGAGGGCAAGGACTCCTGTGAGTGCATGCTGGCATTTTGAGAGGGTGGGGCAGCCCAGAAAAAGCACCTCTAAAAGGTTGGAAGCTGAGAAATTGGGATGGGAGGGGCTTACTACAGAGACCTTTGAACCCAGGAAATAAATACAGTATGTAATGATTGTTTATTGGTCAAGGGTCCAAGAGAGGCCTGCAAAGATTGAGCAGCAGGCACTTGTGCTGACACAGTGGTCATGGTCTCTGATGACGAACGCAACGTGACGCCGCCCCTTAAAGGACCCTCGCTCTGTGAATTCTGCAAAGCAAGCACGTGACTTGGCACCTGCGTTTACATGGCCTGCACCTGTCGTAATGTAGACCACACTTCTATGCTTCATTTCACGCTTGTGGGTTTTGTCTGCCGCCGCGGATCTCCATGTCCATCGGCTGCGAATGACTGAAACGGCGGCCGCAGAACTGCGCTGATTAATTTCGCGATAACGCATCTGTGGTGCCGCAATTACATCCCAGTCAACCGCCTGCTGCCTCGATTCGGGCTCCTTCCTCAACCAGACGAGCATCTGCTGGGGTGCTGTGAGAACAGCTGCCTGTTTACGCTCTCCTCGTGTCGCTAATGTGCCCCAGCGTGGAGCGCCATGGCGGGGGCCGACTGTACGCTGTTTCCCGTTAGATGCCACTGCAGCCGCGCCGGCCTGCGTGATGTTTGTGCAGCCGAGTGAGGAGGTGCATATGGTGCGCGACAAGAAACAGCTTATGACACGACTATGCGCCCCCAGCCAGCGTTAAAATAATAATGCAAGAGCATTACCCGCCCTGAGGTTCAAATGGTTAAAAGCAGCTGTTTTTTTACATCATAAAAATGTGCTAAGCTCAAATGGAAGGTCTTTAAAAGGACAGATTTAAACATCCACTGAAACATGCAACGAATATCAAAGACGAAAAGGGAAACTAATCATAAAACCAAAAATACATTTTGTAGCATTTATTACATTGTAAAATTACCTAAGAAAAGCTTCAGCCTTTTTCCAGACCTTTTCATTTTTATTCTAGCTGTAATTAGTACGGCTGAGTCTCCGCTACAGAGGCCGCTTTCATTATGACAGCTTCATTATGGGGTCTTTTTCAGATGCTGAAGCAGTTTCTCGTCACCCTTAGAATTTATAGCGGTTTTGTTGTTAGCTCTGCGCTCCGAGGACAGAGTGGTCAATCTAGAGGCCACCGGAACGTGCTGACAAGCGGCGTGACCTCCGTCCCCAAGGCAGGAAAGTGAAGCTCATCCTGAAATAGCACGGGCGGACATGAGGGATTTAGGCTATGGTTTGGCGATCATGGCGATCTCTCTCCATGTGCTACATAACATGCTATAATAATAATTATTATTACTATTAATATTTTGAAATGTGTAACAGGGTGGCATCTGAGATAACGTATCACACATTTCCAGTCATTTAGAAAACTGATGTTTTCATGAAAAAAAAGATTCTAGTGTCTGCCAGTTTTTATTATTGTTATTATTATTGTTTTTTTTTTTTTTTAAAAAAAAGAACTTGTGTATCTCTTTACCTGAAAAAGATTGTCAGTTCAGCAGAATTACCTCAGCTCTGGGCTGTGAAATTGGCCTCTAAATAGTCTGAGGAAATGGCAAAGCTAATTGAGATCATCATTATTATAATTGCAGCTCCCTAAAAGTGCGTCTTAAATAAATTGCATTGGTCTTGAGTTCATGTTTGACGCAGTTGCAAAATAATTGCATGGCCCTGAGGCATGGTGGAGTTTTGTTGGCGCTTTTTTTTTTTTTGCAACATGCATTTTTTTTAACACAATCTTGTCTACAGTCACTTACGTTTAATGTTTTTCATCTATATCGGACAGATATACCGATTTAATGTGCACCGTTTTACCAGGAGTGACACATAAATACACTGCAATGCACAATTTCACAGGCAGAATTCATATAAATTTATAGCCTGACAGATGAAAGGTGTTATTGTCTTACAGAGATATCCGTGGGGACAGTACAGAGAAGGTTAGACAGTAATTACTTATGTATTTATGATTCATTTCAGAGGTTGTCTCCCAGTAATTCATATGATGTGTACGCGCAGTAAAGGCATTTTGGCGCCATGCTAACGTATCAGAAATGTATTTTATTATAACGGCTGCCTCAGAATTATATTGCGTTTTCCTGAAAATAAGGCAATGTTAAATATAACATTTCGATAAGATTGACTTGGAGTTAAGTACGCAGGCTGTGCAATTAAAATAACTTCAGAAATTGCTGAATGTTGATCTTTATCGCTTTGTGCGTACTTCATTTCCATTTCGAAATAATTAGAATATAGTGTAATCGTTATTATAATGCCCGTATTTATTTTTTCCGTGAATGTTCCCGTAAACAGCAATTATTTTCACGGACTGTTTTTATGTACCTCGTTTTGAATTTGTTGTAGTGCAAGTGTTAAGAGAAAAATATCTCATGGACAGTCTAGATATCAATTCCAGACCGTTTCACGCGAATTAGATCGAGACCTAATTGCCAATTCATCTGAATTTATTAAAAAGAGATTTTGTCTACATACCACCATTGGATTTGATGCACCAAATTAAATTAGGGTACTGGATTGTATCTCTGCCTTAAATCCTGGCAGATTTAAAAGGGCTTTTTAATAACTTTTGAAGAGTAACTTTCTATTCTGTTGGCTTCTAAAAATCCAGCGTTAGTGAGAAATGGTAGGTTAAATCACTTACTGAAGATTTTTAATGACATTTCATTGCTTCTCGTATAATTACTCTTCATCTAAGATATCCTGTAATGATGTTGGACAGTCGGGTTGGGGCTCACTGGCTTTTCTTCATTAGTATGTCATTCCCGTTTCACATCATGAGATTTAATTGTGATGCTGAATATGCACAGCTCTCCACAGAAGTCTAATCAAAGTGGATCCACTTGTATTATTCATACCCAAAAATCAGTCCACTTGCTATTTTTATAAATAAAAGAATACAGATACATAAATCAGCTGTCATTAGCGCGTTAGCAGCGCGTCTTCCAGACGCGCGAGCAGCTTGTTCTGCTCCTCAAGATTATTTTCATCAAGATTAAAAAAAGAAGAAAAAACCTTCTACATTAAATATACATACTAATTCTTCCACGAAGTAATCAGATTACAAAGCATGTGACACGGTGCTCGGAAAATGAAATGAATGGCAATAATGAGAAGTAGAGGTGTGCGTGTGTGCGCGCGCGCGCGCCCGTGTGCGTGCGTGTGTGTGTGTGGGGGGTGTGTGTGGGGTGGGGGGGATTAGGGCTTCCTATTAAAAGGAGGCTCACTTCAACCCGGAGCAGCAATGGCAGCCGTGGCTAAGAGAAGGAGAGCCAGGCGATTTCTGGGTTTTGCTGGCGGGTCGAGCTCCTCCAACAGGGGGGTTTGCAGGTGGACCCCCAGATCCCGGCCTCCCAAAATGTGACGCAGTCAAGTCTATACACCCACGCATTTGTTTTTATGCATACCGTCATACTAGTGTTTATTACTATTATTGTTGTTATTATTATTTGTGTTTATTTGAATAGGATTATAAACTAAGAGGATCATAACCGCCTGCTCCTCTTTGATGTAAATAGGCTCGGCTTAAGGAGCTGATTGACCTATAATAACCAACAGCTAACGTATGTGAGTGATTTTAATTGACTAGCTCTTCATTTTATAATGCTGTAAAAAATATGACAGGTTTACCCCCCGCCGCCCCTCCCTCCCGCGGTGCTAAATGTCTTACTCAGCTACATCGCAGATACTTTCATGTGAAGCAGATAAAAAAAAAAACCTAAAGTATTTACTCACTTACACCGAAACCACGTTTAAGCTACACGCCTTCTCCAAAGAGTCTGTGTCTCTGCCAGAGTCAGACCGGCAGACTGGTCAGACGCCCAGGTGCAGATGCTGGACAGGTAGCTGGCCTGCTTCTCCGTCCCTGTGGGGGGCGTGAGATCTCCCAGGTGCCCGTATACGGGAACCACCCACCCCCTCCATCTCCAAAAATCCACAGCTGCATCGGTGTGTTTGATGATATTCACGCCGGGTCTTTTCTGCTTCTCCTGGTCAAAATTCCTTTGATCTGTTATTTGCATTTTAGTGGCCATGGGGAAGCGTCTCCCAGAAAAATCACTCAGATGGGATTTTTTTCAGCATCTTTTCATCCTACCTGGGGCTTACAAGCACACCTCCCCAAACCTCCCAACATCCCCCCCCCCACCCCCGCACACAGACACACACACACACACACCCACCCCATTCCTTGCAAAGTTCCCTGATTCCATTTAGCCCCGGATTGAAACAAACAAGTTGGAGATGAGAGCAGTGTTGGCTTTAATCTAACTGTCTCACCTTTGCTGTACCTGAGGGCATACGGGGGAGCTAGACAGCAAGGGAGAGGTGAAAAATTAAAAGACACTCACTCTCTCTCTCTCTCACACACACACACACAGACACACGCATCATGCGGCGGATGGCTGCCAGCCACGGAGGTGAGCCACCGGGCCTCCTTTTCACTAGTGCTATCCCACGAACCCTACGCCTCCTACTCGGGGTGCATCCTGGGTAGATTAGCTCCGTGACAGCCCGGTTTTTAGTTTTCCTTGTATTTGATGTTTTTAAACAATTTATATTTGTTATCATATCAAAGGGAGGCGTGCGGCTTTCAAAAGAAAAAGGAGAACACAACGCCGAAGGCTCTTCCCACAATGCATTTCTTATTCCATTTTATCTTTCTTGGTTTTGACTAATGTCAGTAACAGCTACCGGTAATGAACTGCTTGTTAGCGTTCGCTGTTGCCTCGCAGCGCTGTCTTTGATAAGCTGTCAGCCAATTGCAGGCATTTCCCGACCGAAGCCGGGTGTTTATCGATCGCGAGATAATAACGGGTGAGATAATTCTACAACTTCATTGAAAGGAGGAATAAGAGGCGGCGTACTTGAGGAAGACAAACCTACGTGTCCCTAATCGCGAACACGGGGGTTTCCTAGTGGTAAACAAGCTGCTGGTGTCTCCCTCTCCGCCTCCGTCGAGCTCCGGCCGGCTGCATTCAAAAGCATGCAGATGCGCTCGGCCCCCCGGCGGCGGCCTCTCCGCTTAATGCGGCGCTTCTCGGCCTGATTGTATTTCGCATTTGCCACGCGCCTTTGCAGCACCGTGTAGCTCATTCAGAGAGAATTCCCCGCCTGGGCGCGTGCCGTTCCGCACCCTGTGCCGTGCATCCCCCCCCATGTTGAACCCCTGTCTCTACGTCTGCCACGTGCTACTCGCCATGTTGTTCCCCAACTCCAGCATAATTATTCCTGTGATGTCCAGTATTGCCCCCCCATAAAAAAAACCTCCATTTATATTTTCATTTGACATTTATACACCATTATACTATTTAAGTGTGGATCCTTATCAGAGTTCCTAGCTGAGAAAAATGTGTCGTGAGTTTGTTTATAGCCCAGTGACAGGAGGATGACAGGCACGGCAGGATGACAGCCAGGAGATGCCACGCTGAGGGAGTTCAGACAGAGGTTTGTGTTCTGCAGTCACCAGTCGGACTGTGACAGAGATCCCTCAGGTCATCTGTATTTTTTATTTACTTTCAGCAGTGCTCCTCTTCTTATGTATGTCAGAGCTGAAAGGAGCCAAGCCTTGACAGTCTACACAGCTTGTGTGATGCTCCTATCTGTCTGAAGTCACCCTCTGGCTGGCTGGGTTCTGCTCTCTTCAGAGGATTGCTCACGATTGTGTTGGGGGGTCACCGGCACAGTACAGAACATACTGTCGTCAAAACAGTCTGTTTCGCTTTGCGCCGTCGAAGGTTCTCTTGTCTCCTGCTATGTGTGTTCAGTGACTAGCTGCGCGCTTTGTCCCGCTACTCAGTGTGTTGTACTGTCAGTAACTGGGTAATGGGTCAGTAGTGTTATGTTATTGGCTATGCACATGGTTTGCTCTTAAGCCAGTATGGTGTCTCTTTGATGAAATGTCATTAACTTTGCAGGATGTCTCATTGGCTAAGCATGTTCAATTCAAGTCAAGTCACTATATTCTCATATCACACATGTCAAACAAAATTCCATTTCTACGGTGCAGATTACAGCCAGAACAAGGAACAGTCATCGACTATGTATCTGATCTCACTGGCTAAGTGTGTGAGGTCATCAGCAATGCATCTAATCTCATTGGCTAAGTGTGTTAGCTCATCAGCTATGCATCTCATTGGTTAAGTGCATTAGGTCATCAACTATTGCATCTTATCTCATTGGCTTAGTGTATTAGGTCATCAGCTATGCGTTATCTCATTGGCTAAGCGTGTTGTGTCACCGGATAAGAGCGATAGGACCTCCATTAATGCTTAAGAAATCTCTGTGTCACCAGCAAAGCCTGTTGTATCGTTAGCATATCCTGTTGTCTGCTATATACGTCATCTGTTCACCACAGCCGGCTGTGTCGTTAGCTAAGCGTGTTGTTGTCGGTTACGCGATGCGTCTCCGACAGGCAGGCGCCATGGTTCCTGCTCGTCGCCTTGAGCCCCGAATGGGAATCACTTCCATTTGTGTATTTACATGCTGGTTTGGTGTCAGTTTTCCAGGGTCAAACTGCAGAACCCTGCCTGAGGCGCGCTGGTAGGCTGTGTGTCCTGCATCCGCTCGACATTTTCATACTTCATCATGCCACCTTCTTCTTTTCTGCCCTTTTCCCCCAAATTTGTTATTGTAAGGTACCCAGTGGTGTTTTCGCCCACTCCGCACATCTGAAATAATATGTAAATACAGCGCAGGGGAAGTTCACCCCTGTGATTAATGCTCCCCCCCCTGTACACGCCAGCGCCACATCATCTCTCTGTCACACTAACTGTTTTCTCTCTTGGATCTTTCCCAAAAATTCATTATGTCAAAAAGCATTATGAACATCAAAACATTTCTGTTTACAGCACCGCAGTCGTGTCAATTAAATCTGATAAATAATTCAAACATTTATCTTCCTAGCCAGGGGAATTTTTAATCAAGCCTCATATTTGCTTTAAATTAGCACTGTCAAGTGAGCATTTGTATAAAATCCCTCAAATCATTAAAGATTTATCAATTGAAATCTGTTTAGATTATCCGCCTGTTAATTGGCTGGATGGAATCTTACAACACTCTGCAACAAGTGGGCGGGACTTTGAGGGGAGTGTGGCTGATTGGGCGCATCTGCAAGCTAAGGCTTTGAGGGGAGTGTGGCTGATTGGGCGCATCTGCAAGCTAAGGCTTTGAGGGTGCAGCCACAAGCCCTGTTTTTACATTATTTAGTCGCTTTGTGCTTCCCCTTTAAATGCCATTAATACACCTGGATATTTTTCCGAAGCGGCTCAGGTCGAATGGCGGAACAGCAGCCCCCGCCCACGCACACTTGGGATTTAAACCACCCCCACCCCCACAGGGTCAGCTATTTAACCAGAACGCCTCACATGAGCCAGGTCGCTTTTATCTAATGGCACTCGGTCATGTGACCTTTGCTCTGGCAGGTGGCCCGTGTTTCTGTGCTGTTGTTCTGGGCCCAGGGAGCCACCAGAGCCGCCCTTGGCGTGGATGCCGGGGCAGCACAGGGGTGACAGCTGAGGCTCTATCGATAATTCATGCGCCCCGAGACGTACAGATGTTCCTCCGGTTCCTCCTTGGCGTGCGGGGGGCGGGGAGGGGGTGTGCTACCGTGGAAACAGCGTCGGCACATCGGTGCGCGGAACGGTGCTGTTTGCCAGATGGCGGTTAAACGGGGGCTGCAGTTTACCGCAGCGTGATTAATGGGACGACACAAACGGCCGCGTACGTCGTCACCAGGGCCTGCACCGGATCTGCCGGCATGAATAAAACGGCGGTAATTAGAGCTACGCCGCGCCTCCCTGGGTCGCCACCAGCCGCGGGGAAAGCCCACCACCGTTTTGATGTTCTCCTCTGCTCTCAGCCGCCCGCTCCCGCCCTCCTCAGGCGCATCACACCACGCATTTCGAGTGTCTTGGCGGGACTTGGGGCAGCCGCGGGCCCCTTTGACGCGTCGCCTCTGAGCCGCCGTCGCCGCTGTTTGTTGTTGTCATTGCTGTCATCGAGGTTTTAACCGCAGTAGATGCGAGGCTGTGCCTGGAAGCTCCCATTCCCACCCGCAGACGGAGAAAAGCTTCCGGAACTTGGAGAAAAAAAATAAGATTTGGTTGCTCGGCTGGTGCCTTCTGTGACATCCGTCCAATCCTAATGGGACGTGCGTAAATGTTCCGCTCGGATTTGAGTCGAAGGCACCTCTGCCTCAAGCCTGTCTCACCAAGGAGAGGTCTGTGTCCCAGATGGGCCTACTTCTGGCCCGAAGTTACAACCTGATTTTTTTTTGTTTTTTTTTGCCCTTAGATCCAGATGCCAAGGGTCTTTCCGTGGACTGCTGGATGTTGGGAATTCCGCCTTGATGGAGCAGCCACAAAACATGTCCGCCTGACACACTTCCAGCATCGAGTCCATCCCCAGGGGAGGGGCCAAGGACCGACAATGTGGGGCTCTGCGGCGTTTTTAAAGACGCGGCGAGGGCAATATAAATGAATGCATTCATTACGTTTATTTATTTAAATATATTCATAAGGGAATAACCCACAGGGAGTGGTCGCTGTCTTCCTAATGACATGCAAATGGAGTGTAATACCCGGCGTTTCGTTCTGTCTCAACTTCGCGGGCACATTTTGGGTGGCGGTGCAGGGTGGGGGGTGGGGGGCTTCCGTGCACCGCGGGCGAGCAGGATCTTTAATTCATGGGCCTGGGGGCAACGCGGAGAGATAGCCAGGGAGGAATGACACAGGAGTGCGTGGCACATTTCAAACGCTTACCTAATCTCCCAGACGCCCTTTGGCGATGCGAGCTGAGAGGGGCCCGTCCGAGATCTGCACCCATTCTCTCTTTGAGAGGTCATTGGCTACAGCTAATATTCCTCTGATCGTCACCATGGCGACTTTACGGAAATCGCTCTCATCAGAGTCTATAATTGTTATACCACCGTAAGAAACTCGTCTGGCCTTTCCCACAAACTATCATTCTGCTTGTTGTATTACTATAATACCCACATTACAGCTTATTTATTTTTAAATTACAAGGCACATCACAGAAATGAATCCTATTTTTAATTAAAAAACAAGATGAATGATTTGACTCTGACATTAGCTGACGGAGGCCCCAATCCACCCCGTCTGACTAATTGCATCTCTCCTGAGAGGCTAATGAACTGACCTTCAGTTTCAGCATAACACGAGGCTGTGTCAGATCGGGAGGACTAGATGCTCGCTCTCGCTGCGTTCGCCGCTGATGCGTACTGCTCCTCGTTTGAGGGAGCTCAGCATCTGGTGTGGTTCAGTTGACCAGTGCAGGGGGAAGGTAACGCTACGTTCAGGTGATATTAGGCTGCGGAGAGGGACGCCACCTTGCACTCGGATCGTGCCGAACTGGCGTTCCGTCTCCGGAACGATCTGCGGTGCCGCGGCGGGGCATTACGTAAAACGCAAAACGGGCCCGGTCGGCGTCTGGACTCACGGGAAAGCGGCGATGGTGCGATTCACATTCCTCTGTCAGCAGTGTGTCAGGGACACGTATCGGGCAGTTGGGGAGCTGCAATGCAATCCAGCTGAGGGCCGTGAAACTCTAAGCACGCTGCGTTTTTGATACGGAGGGTCGACATGGTCATTAGGACATGAATATTTTCATATAGTCCATGTTCCTGCAGCCTGTTTGCCATACAAAGGAACCCGCATTCCAGAAAATACCTTCGCGCTACATCCCCCATGAAAACTGTATTTACTAACGTCAGAATTAATTTAATGCTGCCAATATATTGATAAGAAATGCTGCTCTGTTTCTCCTGCTTCAGCTACGTTTCATTCACATGATGTAACCAGATGAAAACAAGTTAATAGATATAATTTGGTTAATGGTGAATTATTATTTATGCTTGGAAATCCAGATGGACCGCTGACATTTGAGGGGACCCTGAATCACATAATTAGGCAATTTTGATGGCAGGTTTGTAAATCCCGTTCTTCTGTATTGTCTTTTTTTTTTTCCTTGCACAGCTCACACTCAAATGTTAATCCCAGATGTTCCGGGGATCATATGTGACATTTAAAAGAACATGTTAAACTGAACAGGCCTTCTTTTAACCCTACGTCACACCCCCTGCTAAGTCAAAGCCCAATCGTACATCTCCATCCTACTCAGCCAATCCAGGGCCTTGATTGTTTTTTTTTTTCTTCCCTCTGCCATCCACCCGTCTTCTAACCACTTATATTGCTCAAGGTCACCTGCCCAAGTCAGACAGCATAAGGCACAAGGTTGGGGTACAACCTGGATGCCATGCCAGTCTATTACAGGACTTGCACACACACAGGGACAATGTAGGGATTTTGCGATTTTCTTAATTGCATGTCTTTGGACAGCAGGAGAAAACCAGACTACCTGGAGGAAACCCACACGATATGGGGAGAACATCCAAACTCCACGCAGAAGGCAGGAGCAGGAGTCTAACCTCCAGTGCTGCAGGTGTCAGTGCTGATCTTTAGCCACAAAAGCATCTCCGTCTTCCCGGGGTTTAAGTAGAGCTTCTTCTACCAAACACCAATGTAAACACCAGCTGTGTGTCCCACAAGTCATTACTTCTTTTAGGTTACCTGGAATTACAAAAAAAAAAAACATTTTTTCGCCAGCTGCATATCTCTAATTATCTTTAATAATTGAGGTGAGGGGCTGAGGTTATTGTTATTGTTAATAAAAAATTAAAACTAACACTGGAAAAGTGTGACTCGGTTGAATTTAAATAACAGTCTTTTAAAATCAAAACTAGGCAAAGTTATTAGCTTTGACAAAAGAGGACCGTGGTTAAATAAACTTGTTTTAGAGTGTTTTTCTCTTTTTGGGTTATAAGAAGGACAGTGTTTGGAGACATTCTGAATACTGCAGCCTTGTGTGTTATCATCACAGGGAGAACAGATTACAGTAGAATCCCGCAACTTAATAATAACCTAAACCTGAAATGAAAACACACAATAGAATAGAAATAAAAACTGATTTAAAAATGAAAACTGGAATAAAATCCACGCATAGGTCACCGTTAACACACACATTGCAGATTGCCTCTCTACAGGTGACTAAAGCTACGCACCACGTGAGTTAATTAAAACTCGTATTTTAAAAATGAAAGATTCTTTCGCATAATTATGCCGATATTTAATTATAACCTGTGTCAGGGCCTGGTCTCTGAGCTGGGTGAACATTCAATTAATCCAAATAGCCAAAAAAAAAAGAATTGTGCCGGTGTGTTCAGTAGCGCGTTAATAATGCATGCCCCCATGCGGTGTGTGTGACGCAGCCCCACTTCATTCTCTTTACGGGCTTTGCTGATGTCAGTTTGCTCCATCAGAGTCTAACCTCATAACGCACAGCCTTCACATACTCTGATCATCGCTCCTGCTGCCTCCGGGTCTTCTTTAACACCGACGTGAAGTCTTGATCCTGTACGAACATAGTTTTTGTATAGACCTTGAATATATTTGGTTTCTATCCATCCGTTTTCCATAACTGCTTAGCTGACTTGTGCTCACAATTAGTCTGGACCCTGTGCCAGGAAGCACAGGGTATGAGGCAGGGGACACCCTGGACAGGGTGCCGGTCCGTCACAGGACACAGGGCAGGGGACACCCTGGACAGGGTGCCGGTC
>JAODKF010000068.1:23593501-23619232 GCA_026779585.1 Mormyrus proboscirostris
CCCGCCCCCCCGCCCGTGGGCAGGGAGTGGGATGCAAAAGCTTAAGCGCAGCGTGATCCCTTCGGCTAGAGCGGTTAAGGAGCCTGGCCTTCCTCATTAATCTACATCCATCCATCCATCTCGCATAACTGCATATCCGGTACCGGGTCGCAGGCCTGGAGCCTCTCTGGGGAAACACACCTTTAACATCCAGC
This sequence comes from Mormyrus proboscirostris, assembly GCA_026779585.1. NCBI lineage: Eukaryota > Metazoa > Chordata > Actinopteri > Osteoglossiformes > Mormyridae > Mormyrus > Mormyrus proboscirostris. The sequence goes on from JAODKF010000068.1 coordinate 23,593,696, forward strand.
TGTGTAAAAGCTCTCCTGCTTTGGGCAACATCTGTTACAGCTGAATAATCATAAACAGAATAATAAAAATAACAACAACAGCGGTAATCGGCGCAGTGATCGCGGCGGCGAGAGCGCAGGCAGCCTCCTGTCTGTTTGCTGCTGTCAGCGTGGCCGGGGCCCCTAACGACCCGCCCAGGGGCCGCTCTGGGCCCTGACACACGCGGGGCATGGATCCCTGGAAAAGCCGCGCGGCGCTCTGCCTGGTGTCAGGAGAAATTACCGCTGCTGTCCTCACAGCGCTTTGCTGGGGTGTTACTTAGTCGCTCACATACACACAGAATGCAAATATATATATGTGAGTTTGTGCAGGTTTCCCTAATGTTCCCGCCTGTATACGCGTCAAGCGCCTGGCAGCCCAGGGCCCTGCTGTCCCTTCACTCACCACGTTTTCATGGGCGAAAAGGGAGCAGAGTGTCAGGCCGTAATTCTGGCCCTGAATCCCGTCTGGGCACGGCAGCTCCCAGGCGTGACGCTGCCCCCCTGCGATTATGGGATGCGGTTCACCGGGCAGGGCCCACCGCTGGCTCTTCGCCATTTTTACAGCCATAGACTCCCTTGCCATCACCCACCACCAGCAGCAAACCCCCAGTCTGGGCACCCCATTACGTGGGATATATTAATCATTGGAATTGTACATTCAGTAATCAAAGGATAATGCATGATTACCTGCACATTCAGCCGGAGTGGACCGGTTCTGGTCAAGACAGGAGAGCCAAAAAAAAAAATCAAGCACAGTGTTTTGAGGTGTCTCCGTTACTGTAAAATGTAATTAACCTGAACACAGACAATCCAAGGGTCTCCCTCCCCTGCCCCCCCCCCATCCCTCTCTCTTTTTCCCCCACTCAATCAGTAGCGAAAATTACCAAATTTGAAATTAGTAAATTCCAGACACCCCACACTCCGTGTCATTGTTATCAAGAGCGAGCGCCGCATGGAATATTAAGCGGCCTCTTGGACACCGGGCATGCGCCGCCGGTTGCGTCCTGAAGGGTCGCATTTAAATGATTGTCAGGGAGAATTAAAAATGAGCTGTGCTGGAGGCCGGCCGAGCCGAACCGACCGGTCCTTTACCACCGGGGCGGCGGCGGGCTGCAAATAAGATGCGAGAGCCGCAGATTCCCTCCAAAATGAAATGTTATCCGCGGCGATCGGCGGTGGAGGGGGAGGGTTAATAGAGTCAAAACAGTTCTGTCACATAACATGTCATCGGCGCTGATACGGGCTTTTATCAGACAAGACAATTTAGTTCCACTAACATGCACAGATGGCCCACGGTTCGAGGCGTATAATAAATACTCCTCTGTACAATCAGTCATTATGCAGAGAGCGAACGATGATCTGTCACCCCTTGGCCTTCTTGGGCATCCTGTCAAACAGGGTGGGGGTAGGGGGGTAAATCAGCCCCTCAGAGATATTCCAGCGCAAATTTGAGTTGGAGGTTTGGATCTAGGGTTTCTCCCATTTTTCTTGGTCTCACCCCATATCTACCATGATTAGGATTTGACCCCAGTGTGGTTTGGTACCATCAATTCCTTTCTGTGTTTGGGCTACGGGGAAGCAGTTTTCGTTTTGGGTTGCGCTGGTTTTAGGGGCTCTATACTTGGGGAAGGAGAAAGTCTTTCTGTGCGAAGGTCAAATGTGGATGAGTTTGGCAAACTCACGAGGGGGTAAATTGTGAATCCCACTTTGTGTAATATATATATACAGGTATATATATATATTTTTTTTATAATTCCCATGGTTTGCATCAGCCACAACGGCAGGGATGAGATACAGTTTGTAATAGAGGGACGTCCATTCGAATTCAAACCCGCAAGCACTGCGCTGCTGTTTGTGGGGACATGAATGCCCCCAGGAGGAATGATGGAAATTCATCTGCTGGGTCACATTTGCATCTCAGCCTGGCGGAGACGCCGTCCATGTTTTGGCGGGCGCTTCCTAACACGCGTGTTTATGTCCGGCAGTTAGAGCTGAACGGACCCCAGGAAAAATTAGCCCAACTGTAGAGGATCAATAGCTGATGACTCTCCATCCATCCATCCATTCATCCATCCATACCTGCTTATCAAGTACAGGTTCACACTTCATACATCTTTATATATATATATATATAGATCTTGGTACCACTTTACTATAAGGCTCCGTTTTACCAATTATTAAACTGTGTTTCAACTTGTTTAAAATTCTATTAATAATTTGCAAACTGTTACATCCTAATTAATACCCAGATTATAAGCCTTTCATAAACTCTTTATATGGATAGCCTTATTGTAAAGTGGCATTGAGATCCTTCATATATAGCGATAACGGTTATCCGATATACAAAGATAACGGTGAGCTGTTTGTTGAGCTGTGACACCGAAACCCTGCTTTCATTCGGTGTCACTCATGTGGGATTCTGGCCCGTCGCTGCTGGATTCTTGCTGGCGGCAGGGAGTGACGGAGACGTCAGAACACATGGGAGGGTGACAGGCCTCACCGCCGCATCCGGCTTACTCGGCTCTCACAGCTCTTCCCCTCCTTCCCTTCGGTTTCACTCACTCTGCCTTGTTTGTTGTTTGTAAACAGGCCACGGCGGTTTTGTTTGTGTCCCTACATTCCCCCCGCCCCCGTGGCCGTTGCTCCGAGCGGAGGCAGATCGACAGCCTGGCACGCCCGCGGAAGAGCTCACTTTCACGGGGTGCCACGTGAATAGAGGATCTGCTCGCTAAACCTGCAGGGCCTCAAATCACCCAATCAGCTGCAGAGACTGAGAAGGCATAGAAATACGAAGGGGACCAGAGGGGCCTCGCACAGATCTGTTTGTGTAGGTGATATTTCCATGCCATTAAATAAAAACAGCCTATTTTTAAATAGCATTTCAAATGAATTTGCATTGTTTAGTGTCTGCCTGAAGATTTATGCCGGCGTTGTTGCGCGGCGTTGCAGTGCTCGGTGTTGCGCCTCTGTGTCCCAGGTGGGCCTCTGCTGACTTTGTTTTTCCTCTGTGGGTCTGAAGAGAAATGCCTCGCAGATGGGGGGGGGGGCCCCCGGACCCCTAAACACGCAGGGCCGTGTGTTTGCCTGTCCCGTTTTGTTTGGTCCCCTTAGCAGTTACTGCTGTTTCAGCTGTTTACCGTTTCCCTTGTCCAGCAATGACAAAGTGAAATTTATTATCGAGTCGAAGGGCTTAAAACAAAAAAATGAAGTGACACGGATTTTCGTTCAAATTAAAAGTAATTGGTGTTAATTGAATAATGGAGATTTGGAGCAGAAACCTTCATGTGTCTAGCTGGGGGTTGAAACCCTGGTGTGTTGCAGTCTGCTCTCGGCAGGACTCGCCTTCCCCTGACAAGTAACAGTTTACAGATGCTGGCATATCCAGAGCAGTCGTGGAATGTGCCGGAACGATCCGGCCCGCTGGGCCACACTCATGACAGACCCGCCCCCCAATGCGGAAGGTTTGCCCGAGACTGGTGACAAGTGGCAATTATATCTGTGTGTTCTTCCTGGAATCCGTCAAGCACACGTCTTTTAAAAAGGGAGGAAAAAATCTCCCCAGGTATTTCAGTCTGTCATGTGCCATTTGTGGGGACCAAATTGGAATGGTGCATTCAGGGCAGGTTTAGTGCTCTCTGGCTCCAAGGTGTGTGTGTGTGTGTGTGTGTGTGTGTGTGTGTGTGTGTGTGTGTGTGTGTGTGTGTGTTTTGCCTGTTTCTTGGACTGCACTGCATTATTTAGCCACAAATCCCCCCCCCCCCCCCCCATCCCAAGGCTTGTCGATACGCAGCCAGGAGGAGAATTTGCGAACACGCTGCTTTAATGCGATGTGCTGGGCCGTGTAAACTCAACATCTCCAAACCCCCCCCACGCGACGGGCTCCCGCGGTAGACCGCAACCTTTTCATTTTAATTCCTGATAATTATTTTAATGCAGGCAGCATGCTCGTGTTTTATTGCTCTGGGATGTTTTTTTTCTTCCCTGCGTTCACGGACCCGCTGCTGACACTTTGGCGGGCTTAATAACAACGCCGGTGACGGCCGTTTGTAGACACGGCTTTGATATCACTAGAGAACGAGAGAGTAAGTACCTAATTAATAGTCAGATTAACAGTTAATTCATGAAATGGATGAATTAGGGCACTTACAGTGTGTCTGTTTTTGAAGCGTTTCCGGCTTCGGGTCAGTGATTTTTGGGCTGTTTGTCTGTGTTGCTTTGGCACAGCACATATTGGCTGTCACTCCCTGACTCTGCCCGGCATTCCCGACGCCGTTCCCCTGCATTCTGGGAATTTCCAACACACTCATTTCTCAGCTTTGCCTGGTACCTTAAGATGGCTGAACCTCAGCCTCTCCCCTTAGGCTTTGTGTGACCTCCACGTCATCTCCACGTGACCTTGTATGACCTCGCGTTTTCCATTCTTGGCTTGTGCTTTTGTAGTAGAGATGAATAAGGAATTTCAGGAGAGGTTGAGGAATTTCAGGACTTCAGAAGTTCGCCTGTACCTTCACACTGCAGTCCACAAAATGCCAAAAATGTACGCTTAATCTTTTCATTAGTCACATAATTAAAGTTATTTTTTTCTGCACCTTCCCATTATGAAGAGGTCGTTAAGGCATAATTACTTTGCCCTCGTTACCGATTGGTGGGAGAGAAACAAATGTTGTCTGACAACAGCCCCCCTTATTCCATCATCGTGGCACATCTTCCCGAAAACTGCTTTTAGAAGATTACTGAACAGCATTGTGATGGATGTACCTTATCCTGGCATGCAGTGGCTTAATGCGTGGATAATGCGTTATTTGTGCGCCAGAAAAGGCCGCATGCAGTGGAATCCATATTTGTTTACCGCGGCAAGCGTTCGAGCGCAGCCTGGTTAGCGGCATCCGCGACGGCGGAGCCGTTTTAATTGCGATGTTTTATATTCCTGTCAGCGAGGCTCCTGGGCGGGGCCTCGTTAGAGCGTGGGCGGGATCCGGCCTCTTGTTAACCGTAATTGCGTTCGTTTGGCAGCATGCGGCGGATGCCGGCTGCGGAGGGGGCAGGACGGTTGCTCTTCCAATTTGGGGGAGTCCGGGGGGGCTCGTGGCCGTGCTTTCATTAGCCGCGGCGAAGTTTTCCCTGCGATTATCTAATGTGCAGCAAAATGCATTTTTTTTTAAAGTAATGGAAAGAAGAGAGTTAGGGAAGAAGAAGAGGGAGGAAACGGTGAATATACAGACAGGAGATGAATTATTCAGACATGCTCATAAGTCATATGCGGGGCTGCGGCTTTTATAATGCAGATGGAACGTAATGCTGAGCTCCCCCCGGAGCTGATCACGCGCCCCCCGCTCCACCTGGGAAGGTGTTGTCTCCCCACTTATCTGACGGCCCTGTGTCTGTGGGGGGAAACTAGGGGCCCCGATACGAGGAGCAAGGAGCCTCCCCATTGAGGCATTAGGTTACCTGACATCAAGGGTGATTTCGAACTCTTTTTTTATATTGGGGGACCATTATTCATACAGGAGGGCCAATCTTATCATTAGCCAATGAAGTGTTGTGAATAGGTGAGTGACCGGTGAGGGGGCACTCCAGGGGCCAATCAGATTTCAGCTGCGGCCAGTGCCCCCTGTGCTCCCGCTCTTGCACACGCCCCTGCATGCCGTATTGAACTTCTTCATGGATAGGAAGACCTGAAGATGCTGGCGAGTGACGTGCGCAATGTTTTTAAAAATTATTTTCGCTCCTACAGATCAGCCTGAGCCTGTGGTCCTGGGAGTCGGCAAGGGAGGGGGCGGAGTTCTCCCGCACGGTCCCGCTCCGCGGCCCACAAAGCAGCCCGTGTCTCACAGGGTGCAGCACAAGCTCCGTTCTGTCGGCGGGGACAGGGCTCACTCCGCGGACTCCTTGCCAGAAGGTACGACAGAGAGCGGGTGTGTCTGCGGTGTGTCTGCGGTGTGTCTGCGGTGTGTCTGCGTGCCTGTGCGCATGAGCATGCATCTGTGCGCGGCCCGTAACGCAAAAACCCCCTAATGTGGAACGTTCCGGAGAAAGCGGGAAGCGATCGCCCTGACCTCCTCGCCAGCAGCCGGACGGCGCAGATCTCTGGGCTTCGGCGTGGCCGTGCGCACATGGCTGTCTCGCTAATTATCCACGCTCTCACGTGTGCTGATAAGAACTGCCCAGGGGGTGGCGCCCTCTCCCTCGGCCTCCTTGCCGACCCGGCATCTATTTCGGGCCCTTGGCGGGGACTCTGTGACGAGGCCCCCTGCCCTAACGAGGGCCGGCAGCGGTGGCTGGCAGATTATTGCCGGTCACCTGACGTGTGACCTTTTAATGAGGCCAAAGACAATGGGGCAGCGTGCTGGGCTGTCATCGGCACCGCAAGCGCCGCGTGCCGTCATTAGTGGCAGCCCAGCCCCCCCATCCCCCGCACCAGGCTGTTCCTCACACGCTCGCCTTCCCAACGCAGACGATCCATTCCCCAATAATGGACTGGGAGACTTATTGCCGTGTTGTGTTTTTATCGTTCTCAGCAGGCTAACAGATGTTGCCCGACGTGTAGCGTCCGTGAGGTCAAACGCGAGCGTTTCCCATGTAACGCATTAACGTGTGACGCGTAAGTGGTGCTCAATTCGTCTGCGAGGAAAATGCGCGCTAGTAAGGTTTCTGCATAACTAGCTCTCTGGAAAAGGTGATCTCTTCTGGAAAGATCAGCAGGAGAATACAGGGCTGAGCGTTTGGGAACAAAACGGGAGTAAATAAATCAAAAACCCTAAACATTCCACATCCTACTTTTAAAACCCAAATCGTATGCACATCTGTGTAATAAATTTAACAGCATTTTATTGACTTATTTATCTCTCTTACAATGTTTGCTCTGGAAGACTGACCCATCAGCGCAGGGCTGGTTCTAGCTTGGGAAGGCTTAACGTGGGAGGTCCCCAACCAAGACGATTGGAGATCATTTCACTTCCTCTGAAATGCAGCCTATTCGGGGGGCCCTGGGCTATTGCCTTTTCTGCCTGTGGTTAGAGCCAGCCCTGCTTCTGCATCACTGACCCTAGGGCGGCCCTTCTGAGGAGATCTTGCATATGCTTTGGTAGCTTCTCAATTCTTTTCTCTTTCCTGTCCCCCCCCCCCCCCCACTAGCCTCCCTCTCTTTGCTCTCTGGTATGCTCTCACGCCTTCTCACATGTGACGTGATTGTGCCTGCGTGCATGTGTGTGAATGCGTCCTCGTTTACACCTCTCGGTGGGTGCATGCTTACTGATGGTTGTCCTGGGCTTGGCAGCGTGCTGTGCATCCCTGGTGCTGGCCTGTCTGTTCTGCCGGTGTGCGGAGCTGTGTCTGCACCTGTTGGGGGCGCTCTCTGGTTGTGTACGCCCAGCGTGCCACTCCTGCTGCCCGGACTGTGGCCAGTGTTGTGCGCTGTGCCGTGAATCCACCCAGGACCTGCACTGCCACATCCACTGCCACTCTGTCCTCACCGGCCCCGGTTGTGAGTCAGCCGAATGTCTGGAGTTCTGCCTCGAGTGCGTCCAGCTATGCCATCGTGGCTAGCATGGGCACTTCCTGTAAGTGAGCGTGCTAAGCCATGTTATGCTAACAGCTCCGCCACTAAGGCTAGCATAGTCCTTGTAAGTGAATGGGCAAAGCCATGCCGTGCTAACCGCTCACCTACCAAGGCTAGCGTATGCACGTCAAGTGAATGTGCCAAGCTACGCTATGCTAATAGCTCAGCTCATCCAAGACTAGCATAGACTCATCCCATCAGCCTCAGTCATGTTGTGCTAACAGCTTAGCCACCAGGACTAGCATAGACTCATTCTGTAAGTCAGCCTACTCAGTCATGTTGTGCTAACAGCTTAGCCACCATAGTATTGATCCATATGAATTGCCATAAACAAATAATCAAAACGCAGTTCCAGCCCCGCTAGTGCCCTTTAAGGTTACATGTACCTCTTCCCAGCAAACTGCTCATAGTATGTAAATAGTTTTTTCAGTGGTTACAGGTCGTTTAGCTCCATCAAAAGGTCCGTGAATTAAAAGCATTTTTAAAGAATATTGTTCATAAAGTGTCCATGGTGAGGTTGTGATCAACAGATCAACTACTGACTAGTGTGCAGGCTTTGTTCCTCTCTGTGTCCCGTTTACCATTATATTTGCTGTTCGCTGTGTTGTTTTGCCGTTTCTCTACTCCGGCGCTGACGGATCTTGTTCGCTGCATGCAAGCCGTTCGAGAAAACGCCCCCTGTCTGACCGTGTCTGTAGCGCGGTCCGCTGTCACACGGCAGTTTTGCGTCAGCTGCCTCCCCGTTTGATGTCGGTCTTTGAGTCTTTCGGCACGTCCGAGGTAATTTTCCCGAGTCGCCCTCACCGCTTGCCTGGCCCTTGAGAGTTGGGCCGCGACTGCCGCAGCTCCTTCCCCCTCCTCGGCGATGTCAGTCCGCCGAGCATGTTTCCCCGTTATAGATCCGTCCGTCCAATGCATGCCGACCGGCTGTCTGCTCTTGAAGACTCGAGCTAATCAGAGCTGATGAATTATACATCCAAGTGAATAGCTGAGATACTGAAGTACATAATGTTATTTATTTATATAATTTTCATTGTATGAATTAAATATTGCCAAGTTTAGTCTCGTAAGCTTCTTTAAAGTTTTTGGAATTTTAATTAAGATTTATCTCCTATATATATATAGGAGAAATGGCCAGACTCTGCACGTGCTGTTTGTCAATGAACTCTAGTATCCACATCTTAACTATGCACAGTAGTGTCAGTGCTGGCCTTCCGCAATGGGCATTCGCATACGGTTTATCATACGGCTGGTGACACCCCATAAGAGACGTCTGGACGAGACGCCTCCTGTTGCCCGGTTGGTCTAGCTTTCCGGCTGCCCTTCGGTAAGTCTGCTTGGAGCAGACACAGTGCGAACAGAAGGAACTGAATGACAGGTGAGCTGAAGATGCCTTGTGAAAGCGACGCTAATGCTAACGTATGCGGCGAAGGCCGTAGCTGGCATCTGGTAATATGTGTGGGTGTGTCGCACTGGCAGGTAGCATGCCCTATGTCTCCCTGATAGGCCCATATCCTGCATGTGGTTGGGGAAGTGGGCGGGGATTTAGCATTGATGGGCGGAGCTGATTATGGCAGTGAGTGGGGCAAATGTACTTGCCAAGGATATTATTGCCATGAATAAATGGTCCTCTATGTCCACCCTCCTCAGGGAAGGGGGTATTTGGGGGGAGGAATGTTTTATCTGAGGACCTCTGGCCATGTGACTACAGTTCCCTGGATCCTTGTTTTGCATGGCGGAAATCAAATTTCAGAAATCTCTCTGAGAAGTTCCTTCGCGCTCAAAATAGCGACAAAGGCAGAAGGGCGTTGAGTGAAGGCCTGCAATGTATGTCTGTCTGTCTGTCTGTATGTCTGTCTGTCTGTATGTTCCGAGAAGGCGCTCTCGCCGTGCAAAGGAGGCGGTAATTCGCCATCGCACTAAGAAGCCACGCAGAATGTCTAAAAAGAGGTTAAATGTTAATCAGGAGAGAGGAGCGGGCGGCTCGGCAATCTGCTGGAGAAATTCGGGCCTTCGTTAATCAGCTTTGCATGATCAGCCTGTGCGTTGGCATGATAATGCCGCCATTATGGCGGGATCTGCTAATCAGTCCCTCAAGTGGAATTCATTCCGTTTGAAATTCTTTGGGCTGGTGATTCTTTTCCTCCCCCTCTCCAACACCTCCCGTCCCCAAACACACCCCTCCCCCATTGTAGCCTCGTAGCATACCCAATGCGCGCAGAGTGTGGATGCCATGCCTGTAGGGTCTCCCGGGCATGCTGGGAAGAGGTGGACTCCTGTACGCTTTCTTGGCATGGCTTTCCTCGCATGCTGGCTGCGCTCTCTCTGATTGGCTCACATGCCTGCCAATCAGTCTCTGCCCCGTCCGGTTCAAACCTAACATTTGACTCCCTATGACCTGCGGTTAAACTTGTCGTCTCCCCTATAGAATCGTCCATCCTGCCAATTAAAGGGTGTCGTTAAGTGCCACGGCCAACCGGAAGCATCTCCCCTTAACGCTGCTCTGTTCTATTCCCGTGTGCGGCATGTGCGCACAGACTGCTGCGTGCACTGCGTGCTGGCCTGCCTCTTCTGCCAGTTCGACAGAGTGTGCGGCTCCTGCCTCTTCTTCTTCTGCTGCTGCTGCTGTCGCTGCTGGCGTTACTGCGAACCCGATTCCGGTGACCCGGAGGATGGATCCGACTGCACCTGCGGGTCTCGCTGCGGCCTAGTCGGATCCACGGAATGCCTGGAGTTCTCCAAGGATTGCTGCGGGATCTGCTTCCCCACGTAGGGCCAGCGGAACTTCGCCATCAGCCTCCCGACTATGGAGAGTGCCCCCTCCAATTGGATGACCGGAAAGGACCAAAGGAGAGTGATGCTTTTCAAAACAGGGGGTATTGAAATGTCTTCAAGTGGCAGTGAAAATCTTAGCATGTATGCTGTTTTAACAGGGATTCTTTGCTACTCTGTTAGAGATGTACCCTAAAACACTGCTACCATCCAGCTACTTTCACCTTAGCCTGATAGTATTAAGGAATCTGTCACGTAAGACTTTCTGAAATCATCTCCGGCTACGGCTTTAGCGTTGCTGGTTTCTGCTGTGTTCTTGTCGCACCTCGACTTTAGGCTCGTTCTTCTGTAAAATCGCTGCAGAGCAGTGGCAAACCTGGACTGTGGGTATCTTACACCCCACGAAAACCATAACGGGGAAATCCACACACGTACAAAATAAGTATAAAACAAAATGGTACAACAAAATTCCATATATTCCAAATATCTCACATGAACAACATTAACAAACAACACATGTGAACACAAACATAAACCCGCAATGCATGCTGGGGCACTAACTGCCACGCCCGCCCGAGGACCATGGTGTGCATACCATGAACGAGAATTCTGCAGGTGGCCCTGCTTCTGAGTGATGGTTGATTATCGTTTTGGTTGAGATCTGTTATGTGCCAGGTCTCATAACCTCGATTTCAGTGGAAGGACACGCGCAGCACAGAGGCGACAGTTTTATTAATGAGAGAAAGTGGAACTTTAGCCGAACTGTGTAGGGACATGATTGGCCTGAACGGAACATTCATTTCTTTATGCTGCTAATCGGGAGCTGGCCTTGTGCGGCACGCTCGCCAGCTGAATCACACCCCTGGAATAGATCCTGGAGTTTTACCTCATCCTCATTGTTAGAATCGCAAATATTATTTTCCGTAACACTGAGCTGCCTTTTTGAAGAGGGCTGAGCGCTTTGATTTCTCTGAACAGTACTTAGGCTACGGAGTGTTTATCGGAAGCTCAGCTCTTTGATAGTGACATCTGTTTAATTACTCGCGGTACGCACTTAACCCAAACCAAAATGCTCCCCAGAGTTTGTTTTATTTCCAGTTTTTTTTTTTGTTTTTTTTTGCCAGATGTATTTACTTATTTGTGTAGCATGGCATGAGTAATGCCGATTAAAACCGTGCTCGTTAGGACGGGGAAGTGATATTAATTACCCACTCGTGTCGCCTGCCGCGGCCCCGGCCGACATAAGCGGCTTTAGTGATTACGAGCAAATGAATTACGGCACGCAAATAGGCGACGGCCGAAGGCGGTTGCGGAACCTGTGCGGGACGGCGAGGATCTTCACGTGCGGAATCCAGTCAGCTGCGTCTCTAAATGCGGCGAACAATTCTGAAATTTAGGTCACTTGGATAAAAATAGGAGCCAATTAGAGGTGCTTAAAGTGCTGAGGTGGCCTTTGACACGCGAGGGACCTCATTTTCTCTTTGTTTGGCACCTTGGGAAGGTTGTACCTGGAGTGGAGAGCATTTGGGGGATGGCTCGCTGTCTTTCAATCTTTTCCCATTCGTGTACATAAGTCACGTTTTTCTTTTTGTTTAACAATGAGCTCCATGTGGAATTTCTGTTCAATCATCTTACAAGAGTTTATTTCTCTGTAACTTTATGAACGTCTAGTAACTGTCTCATAATTTTCACTCATTTACACATGACAAATTTTTGTTCATTTTTAACTGGATGGCATAACACTGTTTTGGAAATAAAGCGCATGAGAAATAAAGCTTTTGGTTTCCTACATTGAGTAAAAATGTGGAGATTTAGTACAGTGTGTGTGTGCGCATATTATTCTTCATTTTATGTACTTAGAATATACTCTGTATCCAAATGTGTGATATTACTTATTTCTTGATACTTGTGCACGTTTTACCAAGCTTGATATTTCTTTAGGAAATGTAACTTGCTGCAGTCTATGGCTGTGGTTTCCTTGCGGTCGTCTCTGGTGCACGTACCCAGCCTTGCCTTTAGTTCCTGGTTTTCCCTAGCTTGCATCTAGCGTGCGACAAAGCCTTTCTGCCATAGTGAGCGTGAAGCTTTTGACCAATAGGACTTGCTAATTTTTAACTCTTTTTGTTATTATTATAACTTTTTTTTCTGGAATCTTTTCATCAGGCTTTCAGGGATCCTGATGTTTCTCCACGTGAGATGTACCTGCCTTCTGCAGTCAGTGTGGTTGCCCTGTTTCATTTTGGTTTGACCCTTTTTTTGGGCAAAGTGATCCTGTTACACTGTTGGTTAGTTATTTAACCAAACACACCTGGAAAACACAAATTCCTTTAAATCCTGGCACGTTGTAAATTTAGCCTTGGGGCCTCACCAGCAGTTGGCAGTCAGTGGTTGATTTCACAAGTAAGTACTATAATTAGAGTTTATAGGGTTGTCTGTTTTTTTAAATGTGAAATTCATTGACATTTAACCTCTGGTGTCTGGCCAAAGGCCAGGGATTGATCCTATGCTCGGTGCTGCAGGGGTGGAGCCAGCAGTGGCCAAGCCCAGAATTACTAAAATTGCTGTCGTGTGTGTGTGTGTGTGTGCGCGCTCTGTCCACACATGAAAACATAGCATTCTGACATTCCATAGAATGGTCACAGGGTACCTTGTCTCAGGTGCCTCTATGGCACCCCCTGCTGGGTCACTTCGCACTTTGGCCTTTCTTATGGCACCGTATTAATGTTCCAGTTAACCCTGTGCTGCCCCTGCTTGACGCTCCCCATATCTGCCCCAGTAGGCATTTCCAGTCCCTTCGTCTTTCCAGTCCAGAAATTATTGTCTTATTTTACGAATGGCATCAGAGAATATCCCCCAAGAGCAAAGCTCTTTAATCACATGGGAGGGTATATTTAAAAAAAAAAATAAAATAAAATAAACGAACTAAAAAACACCTCCACGTCTCCAGGTGAGTATGCTGTGACCTTTTACAAAATCACCCACCTTTATCCTTCTAATCAATTCACCCTGTTCCCTTCTGTGCGAGTACTCCTAATTTTGTGATTAAGACAATTCCATTGTTTCTGTTTTCAGTCTGGAGGAATATGCCTGTTCTTAGACCTGAGGTCATTTCCCTGACAGTATTAAGTAAGTCATTAGAATGTCGTTAAAAATGCCCCCCCCCACCTACAGGGAAGAGCACATACATTACAGATCCCCCCCTCACTGTTTATCTGATAGGGGAATTAGTTTTAATTTGCCCGCTCATAGGAGCCTGTTTGCATTATTATAAGTCCGTTTGTGTATCTATGCGTGTAAAGTCGACAAACCGATGTGTTTAAGCCCCTTCTCTGCCTGACCTAACATCCTCGTATCCAGGTGCAGTTTTATAGGAGGCTGATCTCTCTTTTCATTTAAGAAATTCATTTATTTTGTTTTATCCTCTGGAAAAATACACTATATCCTAACATCCTGTCCAGAGTTTTCAGCTTCCTGGTGCCCTGTGCATTCTGGGATAAGCTCCAGGCGCTCTGTGACCCTCTACTGGATGGATTGATAAATTATTGCACCAGTGGAGAGAAAGGGCATGCAACAGAGCACTTTTCTGGGTGTTTTTGATATGAAAAAAAAAATACGTATGCACTCATCAGGCTCTCAACCCGATTCGACCTGTTGTGTTCCTGTCGACGTTTCCTGACCAAAGTTGGAAGTAATATGAGTAAATTTTTCTGTGGGGTAAGTAGAGGTCTAGTGGCCAGCCAGAGGTCCCCCTCTATCCCATGGTGCGCGTGAATGACCCGTCACCCAGATCACCCAGATTGTTTAGTGTGTAGCTATGTAGTAAGAATGCAGGTATGTGGTTGGCCAGACAGACAATCAGCAGTAATTATTAAGGCCAGAACTGGCAGCTAACAGGGGTGCCACTAGAGATTCTGGGCCCCAACCTAGACCAATACAATTACTTTTCAAATTTTTTAGGACCCTCTGGGAATCATTTGATTGATTCCCTTTTACGGAAGACTCAGACTGACAGTCCCACACTGTAAGCTGTTTTTTTCGCTCATGGGAGTTCTACAAAAATGTTCTGGGGGCAGAATTAAAAATTATTGGTTCAGAGAGATAATGAATCAGATTGTAGAGGAGGTGGGATCAGCACATCTGATTGCTTGGTCTGACATCTGACCAAGATCTGACTGGTTGTCTCTCTGAACCAATCATTTTTCTTTCTGCCCTCAGAACATTTTTGTGTAAGTAAAACTCCCATGAGCTGTTCCTTCCAGTCCCAAAACGCTGTCTGTTGATCGTATCTATTCAACACCGGTTTTCTAAGGCTTATGTTCACATTTGCTGTTTGCTTTCATTATGCCGTATTCGACAGAACCACCCTCCTCCAAACAAATTACCTAATGTGGTTTTAGAAAGGAAATACAGCTGAGTGGTAGGACAGAGTCCTTTTCCATTTTTGAAGTGATTTTATTATCCTTCAGATGCTGATCTTATTAACCGGCAGTGCATCATTTTCGCAGAATGGTGTCGCGAGTCATTTTCAGGTCACAGATGTGTGTTTTCTAAGCAATGTGTCACCCAGTTTCATGTTAACATTTTTAATATTTAAAAGCCCACGTGCCGGCACCCTCACAGAACACCTCACCGCCGTTTAATCTTCCCTTTACCTGGAGGCACGGCACACTAACGTGGCAGCACCAAAACCGCCGTGCTGCCATCCCGAACAGAGCGGGACACCGACGCCGGGATGCGCTGAGTTCAAAGCCTCTGACAGCGTTTTTTTTTCCTGTTTTCTCATGTCTCGGGTGACAACGCACCTTCCTTTGAGAAGAAGGGAGAAAAAAGACACGGAGACAAATGCTGGGGGAGCTTCAGCCTTTTATGCACTGTCTTTATCGCTGTCTTTTCCCACTGATCTAGTTGCGTGTAAACAAGCCGCCCGACGCCTTACTGTCATTTTCCGCATCTGAGCGAGAGCGTGAATGAGATGTCAGGGTAAAGTTGCGTACTTTCAGCAGCAATTGTTTTTGAGGGAGATGGGCCGTGGTGGAAGAGAATGGCGAGCGACGTGCGCATGGTGGCCGCCTGCTTGTTTGCTCAGGCTGTCAGTCACCCACTGATTTGGTGATTTGCTGCTTCATATGAATGCTGAGTGGTATCATCTCGGCCATGTGGACCGACAGCTTCCCTTTGCTAAATGGTTCTTAGCCGTTGGGGGTGCGGGGTGGGAGTCTTATACTGATGCTCTGGGCAGGTCACAGTGAGGCAGGCGATGTCGATGTGAGATGCGTTTGAATAAGTCATCTTTTAGACTGCCCCCCCCCCCAATGGGTGACAGCGAAGGTGGAGTGCAGACAGATTACTCACGCGTGACTGGATCAGATGCTGAATGTGGGTGTGTGCTTTCTGCAAGGGCTGGAAAGAGACACTGGCATTCGTCACTTGACCTCACTCCACCCTTGGATCCCGCCCCCCCCCCGGCTGACAGTAACATTGTCAAAAAACAGGAGCAGTTTCTACTAAACTGGATGGGGAAGTCTTGAGTTCCCAGTTTTGGACGGTGTTTCACAATTTATTTGAGCAGATTCACGCAGATCCGCATCGATTACCGAGACGTAAACCACCTTGCTTAGACACTCCCACGTAGCGGTA
Source organism: Mormyrus proboscirostris (assembly GCA_026779585.1). Classification (NCBI taxonomy): domain Eukaryota; kingdom Metazoa; phylum Chordata; class Actinopteri; order Osteoglossiformes; family Mormyridae; genus Mormyrus; species Mormyrus proboscirostris. The sequence continues at coordinate 23,609,684 of JAODKF010000068.1, forward strand.
TGTCACTCACGGTTACGCCTGTGCCTGCCTGGTCGATGAATTCCATGCATGGTGCCGACCACAGCCGAGGATGCGTCACCTGTTATGCGGCTCACTGCCTTACAGGCTCGCGTCGCAATATATGCTGCGGTGTGCGGCACGGTCGCACACGTGCAACGAGGCGGCTAACGGTGGTGCAGTGGTGATTTTCAGCCGATAAGCCTGTGCGTTTCAGCATCGTGCACAGAAATGCACCCTTTATATCGTAATGCCTTGTCCGCTTAACAGCGCCACTTGGGAGCCCAGCCAGAGCAGGCTGACACTGCGGCTGGCGGCTGTCTACCATCTTGAGGGCTTTGCCGTGAGCGGCAGTCGGCCGAGGGCTGTATTTATTTATTTTCCCATCGTAATATAATAAGCAGCATCGTGTGGGCTTGGGGAGGGTGCTGTCCCAGTAGCACTCTCATAATACCCTTCCCCGTGTCCTTCGCACTTGCAACCGTCAGTTTATCCATTACTGCCAAGGGGGCAAACCCGAGTTGGCCCCGAATTACACAATTGAGCTGTGGCACTTCACCACGTTTTGACAAATAAGGCGCGTAGACGTCCCCCGGACTCTGAGCTGTTTATCCCCGGCCGGGGAAGACGGAGGACTCACCACTTGCCGGGGTGGGGGGTGTCTAATGGGCTGCCTCAGGGGCCATTGCATGCCCAGGGGACATCAGCGTCCGGACCAGAATGCTACGCACAAATTCCGGCCGGGAGTGTAAATATCGGCTTTCCACCTGCCAGTTTTAATATGAAACCCAGTTGACAACATTTGCACAATCCCACCCCCCAATCGCCTGCCATCTACAGAAACAGATGCACCCCTCAGCGGCTCAGTACATGATATTATAAGAGAGACCATAGCACACCGTAATCCCAGTGGATCAAAGAAGTCATCACTGGGCTATTTTTAGATCGTCTGTCAGGGATAGAATATGCTGTTTTAGTACCATGTTTTTATATTTTTTCTAATAAAATGCACAGAACATGCCGAATTGAGGACTAACAAAGGCAAAACAATTATGCAGCCGTCCACACATAAAAAAAGAAATGTGTTTTTTCTCTGTGGTGCATTTGCAACTGAAATATGGTGGAATATCACAGTTTGAGACAGATTTTGGAAACATTTTGGAAACATTGTCAGCGACTCATGTTCTGTAATTGATCTAGGTCGGACTGCTGTCTGTGGGGTCAAAGGTCAGCAGGCAGCTAGAATGATATGGGTGAGGAAACGTGGGCATTTCTTGGTCTGTGAATGTTTGAAATGTTCCAGTCTGCTTCTCTGTCTCTCAAAATCCAAAATCAAAGAAGGAGAAATCAGCTGCAATAGTCATGGGTCTAATTCCAGGTTAAAAATGTATATGCTAATTCATTTCATTAGAGCATGTGCCTCTTGTTAATAAATTAACACGTGGCAGAAATAATTCAGCCTTAGTGTGATGAATTTTTCTGTGAGTTGTCAAGTGTAGCATTGTTCGGGGGGGAGGGGGCTTACACGCAGATGGCAATACGTACAAGCAGCTTGCTGCGGGTTTAAGGATCCTATCACCTTTCCGAGTGTCTGCAGAAACCTGCTTTTTCCTTTAAATTATGGGAATTTCGACTCCATGCAAAAGGGACTGGCTGATTAAATTTTTTCTTTTTGTAAAATGTCGGTTGTGGTTTCTTTTTGCGTATAAGAATAAATTATATAATGGTGATACAATATCCAATAATTATCTTTGTTTTCAGCCACGAGAAAAAAAAAAAAAGCATGCATGGATCTCTGCATTTGAGGTTCTCATGTTCTGAATATGATGACTCAACGAATTACATAGCCACCCCCGCCATTGTCCTGTAAGAGGCATGAAAAATGGCTTGATGGGTGGATGTATACCTTTATGTGCACATATCTCACACGTAAGGCGCATTTTCTGCAGACTGCCGAGTGTGAAGGTAATGAGCTGCCTTCACTGTCCGTTTTAATAACGACGACAGGAAAACCCAGAGAAACCCTCTGCGGTCCTCAGGGGGGGATCCTCAGTACCGCTAACCGGCAAGAAGTCTTAATTAAGCAGGCCCTTAATATGCGGTACTTAAAAATGCACTTATCTGCTCCGAAACACATTTCAGCCATGCGGCAGTGGCAGCTTGCCCGAGTGTACGGGGTCTGCCCCTCTGTTGCAGTCTGAGTCACTAATGTGACGATTCGTTTAAAATAAATAAGCGCAGTTGTTCCTTCTGTTCATTTTAATAGTTAAACAGCCCCGTTCCGCAAGATATCCGAATAATAAAGGTTCCTCAGAATTCGAGCGCGGTCGGTGCGAAATGTACAATTTGTGTGATTTGTACGGTTCCGGAGCAGATCTAGTTCATTTGCTCATTCTCTGCGTCGGCTTGATGATCGCGGGGATATTTTACCTCGCCGTACTTGTTCGCAGAGATTTACATAGAGAATCCCGGGACTTTCACACTTAGAGGATCTGTTTGTCTTCTTCTGGGCGCGGGGATGTTAGATGTCAAGTGAGTGCCAGGCAAGTTTTAATAACACACATCTCTTCAGCATCTTCTGTTCAAACACTCCACTACAGCGGAGCCTTAACGAGAGCTCGCCGTCTTTTAATTAACTCCGGGGCTAATTTGGTACTTAATTGACTAATGAGGAGATTTTGTTTTCCCTAATTTGCTTGAAAAACCGTTTCCAGTTAAGCTTTTTAACGCAGCCAGCAGGAGAGGGGAGCATTTGGAAGTGGACCAGGAGTTGGCCGCATTAACTGTTTAAGAAGAGGCGGTCCTTTCGGTCGTCGAAGTAACGCAAGGCTTCTGGGTTTGCTTTTGTGCTGCCGTCGGGTCTGCTTGGATCTGTTCGGGTGTCTTTGGGTCCCCTCGGTTCTGACAAGCAATTAATAAGTCACTTAGCTGAGATTGCAAGTAATAACGATCAGACGTTGCTACAATAAAGCAGAAATCTGTAGGATGTAACACGTTTGCCATTTACAATTTTACAGTTGCATTTTATTTATTTAGCCAACGCTCAAGTTTTTTTTTCTTTTGGAAAAGCAGGGTCATGGAGTCCCTGGAGTAACCGCATTCAGGGCCTTGCTCAAGTGCCCAACCACCACACAGCCCCCTATCCTAATACAGGTGTAAATCCCTTTTTATGGAGGCACAGATGGGCATGATTTGCAGTTTGATCCTTGCAGCAACTATGTGCGCAGTGAGCAGACACTTCGGAGTGCTCTGTTGGAATTCGAGTGGGCTGCTTGCTGTTCTAGGTATATGTGTGTGCGTGCGGGTGTGACGCCTTCAGAGGCCGATGCTGCCATTCTGTGAAAACCTCTTGGCGACGTGACATCACGCTGCTCCCTCACGCTCCCGGTCGGCCCTCGCCCCACGCTTTTCCGTTTGGATTCGCCTGTGGCATGCTGAGCCACACCTGTCATCATTCTAGTAAGAGAGTGGCACCCAGCCCAAGTTATGAATTCAGGGGTCAAAGGTCAGCACAGTGGGCGTCATTAGACAAGACTTAGGCAGAGTTGAGAGATACGGCTCACCCTGGGCAGGCTGTACGGACCTCGTCTGCTCTTCAGCTTAATACCTCCAGCCTGCTTGTTTGCTCCCCACCCAGGAAACGAATACACACGCCAAGAATTCCAATAAATAATTAGCTCTCCTGTGACAGGGTCTGGAATTACTGTGATACATTAATTGGGCAAAATTAGCATGAATTAAGGCAAATAAGTATAACGTGTAATTTATTACTTACTGAGCACAGTTTAAGCTCTGGAAGGTTCCAATTTCCCCCAAGATGGCTTTAACTACTATAATGCATTCCTTAATTTACTCTGTGGAAAATCAATTTTTTCAGAGTTCATTAAGCACCAATATGTTACAATACTTCTCCCCTGAGCGCACATCTACAAAACATTATGCAAATTCCTGGCAGGGTATTCCCAGTATGTAAATAGTGCTAACACCAGTGTCAGGAGAACGTTGTTACTGAGGCCTTTTGTTTCTCCACACGCCTATGTGTGTTTTTCCTTCCTGAAAATGAAAAGACTTTCACATCAGGCACAAGAAAAACGTAAACCTTTGTCAGGCCCCTTTACGGAGATATAATCAAAATGTCCTGACCGGATGGGTGTGAGTGTGCACTGGTGTTCACCTTTCCACTGACAGTGAATTCCTGACATGCTTGTGCGTCTCTGCTATTAAAAAGTATGATTCTGAAGTGTGATTCTGATTTCCGTGTTGAAGAGAACAGGTTGATATAGTTGGGTTCGGGCACTTTATAGACGACCCTTTTTCTGACGTGACAGCGCTGAACGGGCCATTGCTTTAAATCGCATTGCTTTAAATCAGCACTGGGATATAGTCTGTCTCATTTTGGGAGCTCTGCACTGAGCCCTGGGCCTGTATCTCGCAGAGAAGGTCACGGACAGGTACCCTCTGGTGCTTCCAACATCTCTGTAAGTCCCGCTGTGGTCCAACCACCACGGAAATGACATCACCTGTGGGAAAGGAGGAGAAGGGATCTAGGCTCGCCTGTGCAACCATGAGCCAGCGGTGGGCTTGGACTCAAGACCCTTTGGCTGGTCAAGGCATTTTTAAGGAAATTGGAACATATTATGAGTGCAATGATGTTTACCGACACAGGGGTCCTGCTGTTGGACTGATTGTGAACGGACAGTTGACTGTATCAGGGATCTCAAAGTTCCAGCCCGCAAGATGGTTCGATCTGGCCTGCGACATGCTTTTTTAATCATCATTAAATCTGAGCATTTTTTTCGGTCGAGCTTGAGGCCTCTGCCCTACGTTCTGTGCTCACCTCTCTTAATGGTTCACGCACTTATGGTGCTGTACATTGTCACGCCTCCTGGGCCATTTTGCCACGTTCCTCTGGGCAGACAAGGGAGGAAGCGAAGCAGAGGGTGAGTTGACAGAGAAGACACGATAGCGCCCCGAGACAAGACGACCCTCCGAGACGCGGGCAGTAGGCCTGCATGCTCCGCTCCTCCACTCGCTCTTTCTTCATCGCTGTGGTTTCCTTAAAGCTGCGGTGGCAGCGACGGCCTGCGGAGTGCTTTTCAGGCTTGTTAGAGGCTCTCAGAGATACCGCCACTCGTGTGTAATGAGCTGCCTTTCTCCGCCACGTTATTTATTTATTTCCCAAAGAATTTATGTCCTTTGCATGCAGAATAGATTTATTTTGATCTGCTAAAAAAAAAAAAAAAGAAAGGAAAGAAAAACGCCGACTGGTAACAAGTGTTTATGCCTGTCAAACAGCGAGCGAGCGTGATTAAACGGGCGAGACTACAGATCCCCGCTCACCGGGTTATTTGTAGACGCCAGGCACCACTGTAGATAGCGGGTGGTAAATCACGTCACGGGCTTTTTATAACTTCAAAGCATCTAGATTGATTACTTTAGGCTGGCGAGCTCGTGCGTAATGTTCAGCGCTCCTGAAATCCGTAACAATCCGCGCCGCCGTCCGTCCGATTGGCTTGTAACTTATGGAAAAATGTATTCCGGCTGCATTTGTCAAAGTTGAATGCCAGGGCCGCCAATCGGTCGCGGTTTATGCTACTGGAAGGTCTGTTTTTCCCCCTCCACTGTTCATTTGCAAATGACTGCTTGTATGTGCTTGGCGAACGTTGGCTAAACAAGCTGAACGCCGATGTGCTCAGGCCTGACGGATTCGTAGGAGACCAGGGGCTCAGTATCAGGTAACCAGAAGCCTTTTTTAAAAGCCCCAGGACTGAACCAAAGTGGTATTAGTAGTGAAGTGCAGGGGGTTTACGAATTGGGCCCACTGATGCAGATTTGGGGTCCATACTCTCACAGTCTTGTCAGAACCCTGTTTCACCCTAACCAGCCAGGCTTCTGTATAAGAAGGTAAAAGTGTATGTAAGTAGAGACAGAGACTGTTAATTGCTGCTTTGTATTTTTATGAAGTCCCACCCCGAGCACGTTTAGCAGAAAGCGGGCTAGCCTTACACTCTGCGTTCGACCACGGTGCCCATACCCAGGTCTTTGGGGATAGCGCCACTAAGACCCCTTGGCTGACTCTGCACGGTAATTTGCTCTCTAATGAGTTTCCCTGTACTGCCTATGGCCAGGTGTCTCTGCGTAATGAAGGGAACTGAAGCGATCTTTAAAGGATGTACCTGAGAGATTGATCTCAACATGGCTGTCCCCTTGAAGGGTCTCCAGGCACTCTCTACCCTTGAGTGTTATCCTGCCCTCCCATTTTTCCATGTCACATGGATAGTTTTTACCTCTCATTCCTGCTGGCATTGTTTGTTAAATGCCACCTCCAGGCAAGGGCCCTGTTACCGCATTTAGCTTGGGCACTCGCAGACCCAGACTCAAGCTCAAAACTCCCTGGCATTTTTGCCCCACCTTAGCAGATCTCCTGCTGCTTATCTACCGTCAGAACCAGTCTTGAGGAGTCCGAAATTTTGGATGATGGCCATTTTTTCTGGCCTTCTTTGACCAGAATCTGTATATTTTCAGACCACCGATTCTCTCTTGTCTGTGGGAGTTTTATTTAGACAAATATATTTTGACAGCAGAAAGAAAAATTATTGGTTCAGATGATGATGGGTCCAACCCTCCAGTTGCTTGAACCCACCTCCTCTACAATCTGAATGGTTATCTCTTTGAACCAATCCTCTTCCGCCCCCAGAACATTCCTTCTGCCCTTAGAAATTTTGTATAACTAAAACTCTCACAAGCTTCCCTCTCTTAACCAGTCTGCCATCCGTTGCCAGTAACAGGGCTAGCGATAGCCAGTATGGTAATTGCAGGGAGCCACCCCCCCCACCCCCAATCGCTGCATCCTTTACATGCCTGGCTCGATTTAGAATTTAATCTCTGTGAAGGGATTAGATTTCATGCTCACTTTAAATTTCAAATGCTCTGTGGGAGTACATGTAGCGTTCGCAGGAGAAAATCCCCGTATTATATTTCATAGTTTACGAACCAGTGGCCAGTGGGCTCCTGATACGAATGCCGGACCTGTAATCGGGGGCGCCGAAACGCATCTGGGGTGCCGGCGTGGATTTCCGTGTACCGGGGCCACGCCGGAGATTCCAGCCCTGCATTGTGTCTATGTCCGTGAGACGGTTGGCATCATGCCTGGCAGCCGGGTGATCCTTATCAGGAGGGCAGATGCCTCCGGTGAGTTTCAGGGTGGGGATGAACAGCAATCCCCAGCCAGCAGGGGTGTTATTCCCTGTGCGTCACACGCTGCTATCTATTGGGATGTCAACAGCAGGTGTGACGTTGATGGGCTTCTCGAGCGACTGCATCACCTCCAAGTGAGAAAGACATACAGCTTCCTGTCCAGTAATCACCGAGATTTCTGTGGCTTTTTATCAGCAGGAACTCTCATCCTATCTAAGGCCTAGCCCGAGCACGTGGGGGGGGCAGGGGGTCAACACATCAGCAATGAAAAAATAAAACCTCTGACGCCACATTCTTCACTCCATCCTCTCCCAGAATGCCTTTAATGTCACAGCTCTTCACACAGTTCTGTGTAACTGAAACTCCCATCTACACGCACTTAGACACTCGGAACACACACTCTATTTTGTGTGATTGGTCATCTTTAGAAGCACGGTCACCAGTGGAATTTTGAGGTTGAGTTCCGTGTCCCTGGTGCGTTAGGCGGTGTGTCTCTGTGTACGGTCCGTGTGTGTGCACGTGTCCCAGCCCTGCAGGCCCTCAGAGCCTTTAGCCCGTGATCGCAGTTTTTTTTTTTTATTCCTTATTATTTTTTATTCTTTTTTGCAAATGATGAGTGACCCTCGTATTATTGGCTTCGCCCAATGTGTTAAAATGTGCATTGATGTGGTATTTTGACAGTTTCTAAGCATTATTGTGCTTATTCATGTTGCAGCACCTCTACATATTCATTGTCGTACAGTCATCCATCAACTTATATCCTGTTGAGTAATCTGATCGTATTTACATCCAAAGTCCCATAAAAGCCTTAATGAAATATATCAAGAGCGGTCCGAAGCAGACATCGCGGATGTTAGCAGACATATTTTGCTATGTGTCTTTGGAGGTTTAGTTAAATGTTTTGCAGTATTGTATCTTGTGCTATACATTTGACCTTTCCCCTATAATGATCGCGATACATCCAGATTGACAGTCTTCACTTCTGGAATAGATCACAAAAACCTGTAATTGTAATTGTATTTATTGTGTTACTGTAAGCACCTTAATTTGTATTTGTGATCTTAGTTTCGTGTTTAATTTGTGTGCGACGGTGGCCCGAAGGACCATTGCACAGGTAACTGTTTACTGTGCATATTACTATAAACTCCTGAATCCTGACTCCTGAATGGTGCTTTTATTACTGCATAAAACCATCTGGAAGCAGTCCCAAGTTCTCCTCGCACGTCGGACGAGCCTGTGTATGAAAGGCACTTCAGAGCGTAATTGGAAATATCCACTTGACTTCCTCATACGAGTTAAATTGTATTTAGCGGCCGTGGGCCGAGAGCCGGGTGCCTTGTTGTGTAGCGATCTCCCGCGATTTCACGCTTTGCTGATAGGAAATCGGGGCCCGCGTGTCGGTAAATGAGCAGGGGATTGTGGGAGGAGAAGCCTGCCTGTTATGGCCTTAGGACACTCTGCCGACAACAAGGGAAATGGGCCAGCCCGGTGATGTCATGGGCTGGAAACGCAGCATAAACGCAAAGGTGAGATCGGGATGTCCCAGGAGGAAGCAGCTGGCTTCAGACGCACTTTTTCAGAAAGTGTTTCTCACCATATTTTAACTCGTGTGGTTTTTAGAATGCATTGAGCATTTTTTAAATATATACCTATGTACTGTTGACTGGCATAGAAATTGCAGAAATGTTCTTTCGTGACAGTGAAGCTTTCTGAGATATGCAGACACAGTGATTTCGGGATTACGGCACTTGGGCTGAACTTGTGCAGGTCTACAGTGTCATTTCGCGCCGTCTCTGTCAGGAGCTGCGTGAGCAGGTGCCTCTGTGGGACTGTCCTCTCTGTTATGTCTCACTGAGCACTGGGATGAAATCTTCTTCACCCGTTACGGTCACCCCAAAGCTTAATTTGAGCCGAATGTCTCCTCACAGTAGCTTTGACGCGACGGGCTCATGCAGCCTTCCACACCCGCTGCTTACCTCCGCTGTTAATATTCTCAAATAAGAATTGAAAGGAGCCCAAAGGAAACCCAGCAGAAATCCTTTCGGTCTGGAAGAGAGTTCGAGAAATCCTGCTCGATTTAATTCACATTCTCATCCCGACATTTACAGGACAAAACATCCTAACGCTATTAAACATTTTTCCAGTGTGGATTTTTATGCTTATGTAGCAGATTTTTTCCTTTTATAAATAGTGCACATTTATTTATTTATATATATGTATGTATGTATGCATTTATGCATTCTACACTTCTCTCCCCTTCGTTCCCCATGAGCGTCTCACGAAGCCTAAGTGATTGTAATCATTCCTAAGCTTAGCGCCTGCCCCCCCCCCCCCCCCCCCCCCCCCCCCCCCCCC
>JAODKF010000068.1:23635328-23651584 GCA_026779585.1 Mormyrus proboscirostris
CCCCCCAGGTTTGGCTCGCTTGGGCAGCAGCCTGTTGTTGTGCATAAATCCTAGCGCCTGACTGCAGGTGTGGCCGTGGGTGTGGCTCAGCCCATGATTGGCTGATGTGCCGTCTGACAGTTCCTTGGACGTGGCGCATCTCATTGGTTAAATCCTGGAGGTCCTAGAAGGTGACTGCTCAGCAGCCGCAATTAGGCCGCTAATCGCGCGTCCCGCCAAACATGCCTGTCTGCCCGCCTGCTCTTCCATCATCCAGTGCCCCCTGCATATCACTCTTCCTGTGTGTGTATGTGTGTGTGTGTGTGTGTGTGTGCGTGCGCGCGCACATATGTACATGTGCGTATTTTTCTTTCTGGAATATTCATTCACCTGACACATGAGTTTTCAAAACATCTGTTTCCCAAAAAAAAAAAGATTACAGCGATGGAGAGTCAGTCGGCTCTTTACTCAGGACTCGTGAACATTTCTGGAGCATTTTACTAAGGTGGCGGTCTGTACCATTTGCATCTCATTCTTCACTTGGCTGTAGATCCTGGAAGTGTCCCACTGCAGGTCTGAGGGTGAGCAGGCCAGCACCTCGCCCTGATTCATCATGGTTAAATTAAGACGCTCTTTCTCTGCAGGATTGCTGGCTTTAGCGTGGTTAAGGATGCTGGCTTGTACCTTTAACCATTGCTGATTAAAGTCTTGGCAGGCTAGGTTTCCATCTCTATTCTCAAGCAGGGTGCTACCCTGGACTCCGGCTGTCTATAGGGCTAAAGGGGCAGAGACTGTGAGCACAGCAGCTATCTGGAAATGTGATTGAATGACCAATGATTTCCAGAAGTGGAAATTTCAGGTCCCGAGAGTACAAATCCAGGATCCAAAATCCAAGATTTTGTTTCAACCACCAGTTGAGTACTATGTGACAGCGACTCAAACTCAATCTCAAAACTCTATCGACCTGAAATCTCCACCTCTGATTTCGATCTGGTCCTAAAGGAACATCACCATGCTACCACTACGGTCCTGATAAACAACCTGCTTAACACCTTTAATAATAATATCTTCCAAGCACTAGTGCACACTCCTCTTCAATTTGCCTTAAGCGATGGCCAGCTTGGAAATGCAGGCCTAATTGCATTTTTACGAGACCTTCACCTGCCGGGTTGAGCGGGAGGGTAAACAATGGTGATTAGAAATGGGGGAGCAGAACCACATTCAACGCTGGACCCGTTTCCAGACATGGCTGTGTAAAGAAGACTCGTGAGAAATTACATTTCTGTTTTGATTTAATTACAGCTGTGCACTGGCCAATCAGACACGTGCACATGGTGAGCGCCTGGCTCTGTAATCATCTCCTGAGGTGCTTTTGTCTTATGGGCGGCGTTCAGACATGAAACATGAACGGGGGTCTGTTTTGAGGGCCGCTCCTCTTCTGTCTGGTATTTGTAAACTCTAGAGACGAGTCCCTTATTTGTTGTTCTCTGTGAAAATATTGCCTGGAAGGTGGAGCCAATCAGGCACTTATTTTTTGGTCACATGGTGTGTGAGGTAATCGGAAGGGTCTTCGGGCGTTCTCTGGGTCCAAAGCAGCCAGAAAGCAGCATGGTGGCGTCTCTGGGCAGCTGCTCTCTGTCTGCTTTGGCTGTGTTGCCTTCCCATCGTGCAGTGGTTCGGGTCACAGTGGGGTGCTGTGAAGGGGAGGACGGCATCTCTGTCGGCCCACAGCAGATGAGGCCACATCACGGTGAGGAGCCTGATAGCGAAGGGAGACCTTTTCCGGTGCCTTCCGCAGTTGCCTCCTGTCGCAAGAACTGACTTCTACTTTTCTGTAGTAACTTTAATTCCGTCAGTTCCCACCACTGCGACCGCAGCCCCAATCTAAGACTTTGTAATCTAATCTAATGACATCCAAGAACTGGGTGCAGCAAATCTCAGATATTGGGGAGATTTGGGGGGGTGGCTTTTAATAACCCACCCCCCCTCAAGCTTCGCTTCCAGTATAACTTGCTGCTGGCTGCGAGGGTGTAACACTTTGACAGGAGCCCTCTTCTCCTCTGTGCCCCCCTCCCAAGCAGCAAGCCACCATCACTAATCCTGTGGGCGCTGTGGGAGGACTGGTGAGGGGGTCATTTTATCATTTATTTCTAACATAATCTACATAAATAATCATGACAAATAAACAAAGCGGAAATGCATTATTATTGTTTATTCCTGCATACTGGCACCCTGTCCACTGACCTCTCGTGCCCAGTGCTTCCATGGATGGGGCTTCCTCTGGACAGTACTGGGGGGTTACAGTGTAACCAGGGATGGTGGCCCAGTTGCAAAATGTCAGTGCTGCTGAGGGATCTTTGCTGGAAATGCATTGTCGGGGGCTCCCAGGGACGAAGGAAGAGGGACCTTTTGGGGACGGCAGTGGAAATGGGTTTAAGAAATGCAGCAGGGATCAGTGAAGCTGTGGCGAGTCGGGACAGGAAGCTCCCCAGGAGCGAGTCATGGATGGATGGATGGATGGATGGATGGATGGATGTCAGGGTCCAAAGCCGGCGAACAGGCACAGCTGAGCCGAGCCACACCCCCTCCCCAGCATCCTGCCTGACATTTACCCAGCATGCTTTGCACTTTCCAAGCACCTGAAAACCACTCAAACTTCCTGGGTCCCGGGGCCGTGCACCAAGCCCAGTTGAAAGTTAGCGCCCAGTCCCAGCGCTTCAGTCACCAGGACGAGGCCGAAAAACCCCGCGGGCTGATCGGTGCCCCCAGGCCCGTGCGATGAATGCCCATGTCTCTGTGTGGCAGCGGTTATCATATCTGAGCCCAGTCGCACTCGTGTCAGCAGGCAGTCAGGGCCGACTTGCGAAAGTGCCATTTGTTTTTTCCCATCGCCCCCCCGAAAGCCACCATTTTGTCCTCCCTGAGGATCGTTTGTCTTTCGGCCGAGGATTCGCTCTGATGCACCTGTTCCTTCAGATGATTACGAATTCGGAGGCACTCGTCTCAAAACCCGGTGATATTTACCCGAGCCGCAGGTTCTGTGTAAAGTTGGCTTGTCATTCATTTCCTTTGTAGTGAAAGCTCTGCTTTCTGCAAGGAGCTGACTGCCAAAGCTTTTTTTTTTACATCCTCCTCCTCTGCTCTCCAATGGCAACGATTTGTACTTCTGCAATTAATCACGCTACCATGCCCGCTTCTCAAATAGGACCCACACTTAACCCCCCCCGGACACTATCATAATGAGTCGCCCTTATTTATCACTGCTGTAGGGCTGTGTGTGTGTGGTTTAGGTGACTGTCCCCCCCCTCCTCCGTCCGGAAGGTCATCAGTTCAAATCCCGTATCTGGCGGAGTAATATTATCATTGCTGAGTTTGTAACCCCATGATCTGTCCCAGGGGTGCTGGGAAACATTGCTGACCCTGTGCTCTGACCCCACGCTGTACTGTCACCTGTGTGTGTCTCTCACAGGATATGTGGTATACATGAAAGCCAAACAATTCCTATGTACCTGTCCTTGTATCGTCATTATAAACCCGAACAATTCATCATAAGAGGAGCTAAAATAAGCGTCACACGGAAGCCTGCTGGGGGTGTCCCAGACTTGGGGGGGTGGTTATCGGTCCCGCAGCTGCTGGGCTGGTGCTCTGGGTGGGCTGCCCTCATTTTCAGACTTCATCTTTCCCTATGAATGTTCCTTGAAAGTGACTTCCCCAGCCAGGAGCGCACTTCCTGTGCAGTCAGCAGGCCCCATAACCACACGTAAATCACCGCGCGGCGCGGCTCACCGGAGCCCCGCCGGAACACTGCGGCCCGGCGCTTCTGGCGGCACTCCTGCCGGCAGCCTGACTTCCTCAGAGCGTTGTCTTTCCTCTTCCTCAATGTCAGCCCCAGAGGCCGCCGAAATTGACGCATGCCCGTCCTCAGATGTCACTGGCACGCGTCCCCCGGTCCTCTCCTTGAGCAGATGGCGCCACCATCTCCACGGTGATGTTGCTCCGTCGGAATGCGCCGCATGCACCCCCGCCCGGCGTGACAAAATCATTAATTGACGTTGTGTAAACTGGCAGCGAGGAGCTTCTCGCGCAGCATGGCGGCTTGTCGGAAGCTTACACATGTTAAAGATTAATCTACTGCCTTCAGGTAGGTTACATGGAAATCGCTGTTTGGTGGGGAGGCTTCTCACTGTTTTGTGGAGGGAGGGGGGACCCATTAGTTTTTCCTGGACAAATTTATTTCGTCCTTCAATGGTCCTTTGAAGGCAGGACGTTTCAAGCTGGAGAGGAATAGGATGGTATCGGTATCTCTGTCATGACGCCCCATCCATCCATCCATCCATCCATCCATCCATCCATCTCCTCGCTGAGAAGCTCCCCTCGCTTCATTTTTTTTCAGCCCTGGCGGCAAGCGAGCTGTCCCCTATGTCCATTGGTCAGTACTGTGTCATGTTGGTTTGGAAAGCGTGACTCTTACTGGCGTAGCTTAGAAGACATTTTGACCCGAAGGAACTGAAAGTCAGAAGGACCAAGAGACTTTACAGGAGTCCTTGTGAATCATCGGTAGCTATCAACAGCTGACAGCAGCAGCCTTTTTTTGGAAAATTCATAAAGTCACCTCTGAGCCATTGAAAGGTAATTCACATGATACTTTTTCCTTTGACTAAAAAGACAGGAGGGGTCGCTGAAGACCCCCCCCCAGCACCCTTAATTTTAGCCCCACTGCTTATTGGCAAAGACATCCTCATCTTTTATTAATGGATGTTTGCTCCCTGGCGCTGATGGAGATGATGCCCCCTCGTTTTTAACCTGCCCGGTATCACGCAGAGATGGTACTGTGGGCTCTAAGCGTCTCCCTGAAACGCCAAACCCACACGTGTGAGTGTGATTGTAGCGCTTAGAGCGACATCGGCCATATGTCAGTAATACATCTGTCTTTGCATTCTGTCTTCTTGGGGAGAATCTACTCACCCCCCCCCCCCCAGTCCTTTAGCTGATGCTTGCACCAATCACATGTGGTGTCTCTCCTTAGAAATTAGAATTTAGTTTGTTGTCATACTACTACCCAGCATGCACCTCTGCTCTCACATATTAAATCTAGGTCCGTAATGCTGTTTCCACTGATTTCACCCAAACACAAAGAAACTCACATTTAGAAATGAAATACCAAATTAATAATAGAGTTACATGAAGGCACTGTCAGATATTAGCAATGCATTATAAAGGGATAAATAATTAATAACTGTTCCAGAAGCCCAGAAATAAAGAACATTATTTAGTTCCAGTCGCTGTTAATCATCTCCTGTACAGAGAATATGAAGTTGAATTGAGTCAAAGGGGCACTTTCCGTCTTTTCAGTAACATTTTATTCTCAGCTGGACTTTTTTCACCTAAACTTGAATTTACTTGACATGCTCCCTTAACCCTTTCACTGCTCATCTCTGTCCATCATCCAGCTGTAAACCACACACTCTCGATTGCACATCGCTCCCTCATTCTTGCGCTGTGTTTACCGCAGTCTGAAAATATCTAAAAACATAGAGAAATTTTGAAATGGGGAAAAAAAATCATTTTGACACTTTTTTCTACATTCTTACAAATTCCACATTCCCTGCAGTGTGCCTATAAAACCCAACATCTACAGATCTTTCGAGATGTTCCTACATCCCCACAGTGTCCCCGTAAAACCCAGCTTCTACAGATGTTTTGTCCGCGCTACGCCACAATATCCGTGTCACATGTGAGCTGATCCCTCCTTGTTCATTTTCTCGTCTCTTTATTTTCATTAATCTTTTTTGAGAGGCTTACACGATCTGTCCCAGCCAGGGCTATTCCCACAGGGTGAGTTACTCCTGAGGTCCTCCCCTGCGGCCCCTCCCCTGTATCGGATTGACCCCGCCTCTTGTTTGCCACTTGGTGTGTAGTGCGTTGCTTATTTAACGAGATGCGGGGTGACTCGGATCCCGGGTCGGTTCCTCCCATAGCGGCTCTGACACCCTGCCTGAATAATGACCCTCATTATGGAGCCGCTGACAGCTCTTGAAAGGCCTGATTTATGAATGCGGCGCGTGGCCGGGCCCCCGCACCGGCCCCACGTCTCGGGGCCCCCGCTCCTGGGGCGAGATGCTGGCCCTGCTGGGGGTTACAAAACTCCTCGCACTTCTCTGTGAGCAGGGCTGATTTTCAGCCACTACGACCCTTCATTTTTAGGCCTGCCGTTCTTCAGTTTTTCCCGCCGGTTGACGTGGGCGACCGAAATGCGGACAGGATCGAGAAGCATCGACCAGGCTGGATTTTCTCTTCTGGAAAAATCCACAGAAATTTTCATCTTTGTGTGATTCTGCTTTTTCCTGTGCTCCTCTTCCTGCCGTGATCAACAAACGCACCAGCCCCACAAAACCCGGCACGGCACATAAGGAGAACCCTCCTCCCCCCACTACGTTACGGTCAGTCCTTCATGAAAGTTTCATCCTTCCCACGAGGTTGACCCTATACATATTAACCCTTTTAAAAAAATCACACATATCAAAGGGTGCGTAAATAAATGATAAGGTATATTTTTGCCCCAACAGAATCAATTAAGCGAACGAGGAGCTTAATCTCTCCGAGGTGTCTGGGCCGGCGGAGGCCTTGAGATTCCGGGCGAGCGCTGTTCCAGCGCTGGGATTTCCAGCGGATATGCAAAAAGCAGGAGGCAGATGGCTGAGGAGCTGTTCGCCGAGATAGAGCCGTAGCCGCTTGTCAGGATCCGGGAGCTCGCTGGTGATTTATGACCACCTCCGAGACGTGCCGGGACGGGCACCTGCGGAAGCCTTTGTTTGATGCAGATGCCCGTTTGACCGAGGCGTCGCGTGCCGGTGTGGCGGTAACGGAGCCTCGGATTGTCTGGCAGCCGCGAACGAGGGAAGATGCCGGACTGGAAGGCGGTCGTGGGAGAGGGAAGACAACTGTGGGATGAATCGGTTCAGCCTGTGCATCAGGCAGTTGGTCCCCATGTTTCCCGGGTCCTCGTAGACCCAGCTCTGAGCCCATGCACATATACACGCCGACATGGAAACCGTCACACGGCAACATGCACGTATAAGGGGACGGGAGCCCAGAATTCTGGTGGGGGTCATCACCGGACCACATCCTGTATCTAACTGCACTGAAACCAAGCCGTTATAATGAAGTAGAAGCTGCCATCCAATCAGAAGTCTCCCCCGAGCCATCTCTATAATCACGCCAGGTTTTCGCACCGGGCAACGTGGCGCAGAAACCCAACACAGCGAGGCCTGTCACCGGTGCAAGGTTAGATGTTGCCAGATCATTAAATAGGCAGGTTCATTCGTTTTAATCATGCTCCGATTTTATTTTCTTTCCGTTACCTTATTGCTCCTTGCGTGTCCGTACCTTCAGGGAGCAGCGGGCTGATATTGGGACCGTCGGCCCGGAGTTCATATCGGAAGAGGACGCGGAGCCCGTGGCGGGCTGCCGGGGCCTCGCTGGCCCCGTTCAATAAGGGACGCTAAAAGGCTGTTTAAAAGGTGAGCATTATGCTTTATTAATTTTAAATATGCATGAGATTTCGGAGCAAAGTGCCGCAGATGATGGCAGGAGGCGGCGGCCATGACTCCTTATTTTCAAACCATAAATAATTGAAGGCAGGGAGGTAAAAATCACAGGAGAAGCGCGGAGACGGGGGCCTGTCTGTGACCCCCAGCTGACCCGGAAGCTAAAAGTGATGTTGTGCAGTGGATAGACGGGCGACTCGCAAGCAAACAGGGTAGGTGGCCTGCATATGATCGGGACAAGGCAGGGTAATCGGGGGGTGGCGGGGGGGGATATTGACCCATATATGCGCTCCCCTTCAGGACCCGGACATGCTGTACTCTCCCCGGTAACGAAGAGGGAATCCGTGCAGCCCTGCTCTGCTGGCTGACCTGGATGGCACAAGATCCTCTGGTCACAATGCGTCACTGTAAAGTAAACATGCAAACAAGCAGAAATATATATATAATATAATATATAATTTCTTGCATTTTTTTTTTATCCATTCAAGAGAGTTTTATCCAAAGGTACATACATTTTCGAGAGAGCAGAGCCAGACAGTCCCTGGAGCACTTGAGCAAATTTAACGAAAGTTCTTCACTGGATTACGTGAGTACTGAGTGAGTTTTGGTTTCCAGTACCATAACATATGATGAGGAAGTCTGACTTTAGGTCACTGGCGGTCTTATCTTAAAACAACAGTCTGGGGTTAAGGGTCAAGGGCCCACCTGTGATATCAACCAATTCATCTGCCAACCCTGGGATTTGAACCAACACCCTTCTTAATGAGAGGTTTAGCATCCTAACCCGCTAAGCCATACACACTGTATACTTTATTTAGCTTCAAAACTGCCTTTCCTCTATGATCACTGTCATCGTCCCTTTATCGCTATAGTGGGTTATTTTCCCACCAGGTTCAGCACCCGGCACCGGTCGTTATTCAAAGAGAGATGCCAAGCAGATAAACAGCATACATCACTGAGAGCCCCGGGCTCCGCTGCTGTGATAATGCTCGCTGACTGTAACTTGTTTCCCGGCTGTCGCTTCGTACCTGTTATTTACCGACGTCCGTGCCGCCTTTACTGTCTCCCTGCCTCTCAGCTCGCGTGACACATCTCCTATCTGTGAATTTTAATTTCGGAAATGTGCCATTATGCCACGTAGCCCCATCGAAGGCCACTGCGCCCCCGTGACGCATCGTCGGCCGGCCCGCTAACGAATGGGCCTCATAACCAGCTAATACTGTTTCAGCTGCCATTTTATTAATTCTCCATCCAGCAATTGCTTTGCTCTGACAGCGTTCCCTCAATTTATTTCAGGATGCCAGCTTTTAATTTGACTTCCCGGAGTGGGCGAACATGCCAGAGGTTTGTTTCGGGATAACGCCGGTGATAGGCACATTGCGAGCCTGTAATATATAGATATATATTTTTAGCGTCACCATTGTTGTGCTGAATGCGCGAACAAGGCTATTTGCCAAGTGAACAGTTAGACATTTAGCGAATCTGGGAAGAGGGAACGTGCTAGCGTAGCATTTATGCTACAAGAAAAAAAGTAAAACCGCCTACCCCTCCTGTCGGCCGCAGAATACACACTGCAGACGGGCCAGGATGGAGATTCTAAGAAAAAGCCATCCTGCCCCCCCCCAAAGTGTTGACGTGTTCCAAGGCCCCTTTCTACATCTGGGCCCCCTGAATCATTCGGGGTCTCCCCCCCAACCCCCCACCCCTCCTCGATTAGAGAGACTGTTGGGATGTAGAGGGGAGCTACTGTATGATCGGGTCTGGGAATGGTGGGTGAGCCATTTGCCGGAAGATTCCAAGGACTTTGGGGGTCAGTCATGCTCAGGCATGGTAAAGATTGCCAGCATTGGGCATTTTGAGTTGAGTAGCTACAAATCCAGCCCAAGATTTTGTTTCTACCAGCCAGCTGAACATAAAGAGTCTACTGGTTGGTAGAAACAAAATCTTGGGCTGGATTTGTAGCTTCTGGACCTGAAATTCCCAACACTGCAGATTGTCTAGTGTGAGTACAGTACACCCTTAGGTACTGGGTGCAGACAAAAGTACGTTTCACACAATCATAATCCCAGGATCAGAAACATTCAACAATTTTTGTTGATGGGAGTGTGACAACACTCTTTTTATCACTGAAAAAACATATTGAAATAAGTAAAATAAGTGGATTCACAGAACAGGACGAGAGCTCCTTTGGCAGTGTGAAAATTAGCATAACTATGGGAGGTTTTTCCCCACAATGCACCTCTGCAGTGCATCATAGCCCAAGAGCAGGCAGACCTGTTAATAAGGCTGCATCTGCATTCTGACTGTGTGCTTTGTCTCCCTGAAGCTCTACTCGGGGATTTTACTAGAACCAGAGGTGAAAATTTGTATAGTTAACCTTTTCACCCACAGTACACCAAAGGATGTCTAAATATCAGGGGCACTTTAGGTGTGGAGAGCTGGTTTACAATTTTAGCCTCGTGTACTCTATGTGCAGATTATAAGTGCTGTGCAGCTGATTCGCTGAGGGGGGAACTTCTAGATGAGTGTCTGAAATGAGCGCTTGAATTCCAAAGGTGGAAGCTGCACAGATCCTCCTCCGAAGCTCGTTTCCCAGTCGACCACGTCGCCGCTCATTAGTGCGAGTCGCTACGCAGACTTCTGGACCCGCACCTCCCTTCTCCCCATCTCTGATGTCCAAACTGGGCTCGCCCACTGATCTGGTTCTAGGTGGACATAATGGTGAAGAGGGGACGAACCTTGGCGGGAAGACCTTGGGGCCCGCCCTGTGAGCTCTGCAGGTGCTGGTTCTGGTGCAGGAACAAATTCTTCAACTAGAAACTCTGTAGATCCAACAGAAGCTGGTTGGGGACCCAGTCTCAAAACACCCAGTTTCTGTACTCAGTGATGAAACAGAAGGAAGGCAGGGGGACATAAAAAAGGCCGTAATCCATACTGAGGGGACTACCTCATCATTAGCCAATGACATATTTGGAATTTATGAGTGACAGGGAATGGGGCCAATCAGCTTTCAGCTGTGGCCAGTGCTCCTGTGGCCATACCCCTGGGTTTACAAACTGTCAGTTATGGTGTTATAGATATTTCTGGACTGGAGTCCATCTAAGCTTGAAGTTCGGTAGTAGAACTGACCAATCGTGGCAATGCAATGACTGATTGGTCCAATGGACAGCATATGTAACATGACGCAGTGCACTCCTTGTGGGAGGAAGTGTACTGTCCACAAGTTCCAACCCATCGGCGGTATGTTCTGTGCTGAACACAGTCGTGACTTCCGAGGATATTAATAATGAACAGCCTCCCTTAATTACAGCCTAATGTTGAGGGGCTGGGTTGCAGGATGAAAGGGGGCGGAGCTTCTATTCATTATGACGTCATTAATTTCTAAGTGGTTGTTTTCATGATTAATTAGGAATCTTAGAATCTGGTGTACCAGAGAGAAAACTAGGAGGATGTTCTTGGCGACAAAACTCACAGCTATCTAATTGGAGTAACTGACTGTTTTCTTTAACATAGATACGTATATTTAAACGTATTGACCTTTACACATAGGCGCATATACACTCACCTTGCATACCTGCTTATCTATTACAGTTTCTAAGTGAGCCCGTCAAAAGAGGATATAAATTTAGGTAATTTTAATCTGATGGAGTTAACGGCAGTTTTAATTCACAAAGTTCCTGGATGAAGTTTAGCGAGCGGGACACTTTGACGGCGAGGGGGTGTAACTTTACTGTCATCGCTGTCACAGATGAGGGTCCCGGCCGCGTTTCGGGGCTGTCCATGAATAATGTATGTTTTTTTTTTTTTTTTTTTTTTTTTTTAAAGCGTTCCTCTAATTAGCCGGCGAAAATAAATAGTGCCTTCGTGCAAACAAAGTGCCGGCGAGACGCGTCTCTCCGCATTGTTATCGTGCGAAATTGAGTCCTTCGGGCTGCAGCTTTTCATTTCCCGATAAGATTAACCGCGGAGTCGCAAACAGTGACGATTTGCATTAATAAAAGACAAGGATCCCCAAAAACAGATTGTATCAATGTTACAGAGTGTTGCAGGTGTATTCACGGCTGCTTTTCATGTCTTTTCATATCGATTTAACGCTCCTTAAAATGAATTGCAGATCAATTGGATCACCTGGAGGCGGACATAATGAGTTCCGCAGCTTCGTTTATATGCGCTTTTCTCCGACTTATTTCAATGGCGAATCTGCTCGCTTTCTGCCGTCTGCAAAATGATCTTTATCGCAAGCAGTTTTGCTGGACGGCTCTGCACCGCAGTGTGTTATTACGCGTGAAGGCGAGCTAGTTTAATGTGGCTTTCGCTGCTTGTGTCTTTGTAAAGTTTGCCTGCTTTGATTCAACGCCGAAGGTGGAGGATTTTGCTGATCGCACATGTACAGTGTCTACAGCGCAATGTAAAGCAGCCGTCTGTGAAATTATCACAGCCTGTATGTTCTTAGCAGACATCAATATTGATTATGAAATACTTAATCGTGATTGCCACAGGTTCTTGTCCAAGAAGGGCTTGATTTTAAACGTTGTAATGATTGGTAGTTCATAGATTTTAGGGCAATGCTAGGCTACAGAAAATGTCGCAAAAATATATATAAATAACCTATATTTTCAAATGCATGGATCTTAAGTGCAATTTAATCAATTTAATGCATTGTCTCCTGCTATTTGAACAATTTCCCAATGGTTCCATATTTCCCTGTGCCCCCAGCTTGACACAGACGCTGTTCATGCCATCGGCTCCCTGCATACACACCGGCCCTTTGCGGATAAGATTGGCCACCCCTGCAGATATATATAGGAAAGAGGATCCCTCGCTGTCCGAAGCCCGCTGTCACTGCTGGCCAGCTGAGGCGGACAGTGTCCCCAGCCCAGCTCAGAGATGCAAGCTGCTGGAACGCAGGGCATGTTTCTTAGGAGGTGGGTGGCATCTTCTCCGCATTATTGCCTGCATTTCTACAGGTGTTGCACGAAACACACTCACCGTAACTGCGTGGGATAGCTGTACACCCACTCTGCCACTGTGGCCGAGATATAGTTTTGTCTCTAATGAGCACATTCATGATATAGTAACTTGAAAAAGTTATTTCCACCAGGGGCTAAAAGTCCCCTTGTGATGTCATTGATTTCATATGCGCCTCGCAGTCCAGAGTCTGACTATTATTATACTGAAGGACTTTCATTAAGCAGGTCTGCTTTAAAGGTGAGGATACGGCCTCGCTTGGATTTTTTTTTATTATTTTTTTCTGCCGTACCCCGCTATTAAAGTCTTCCGTACTGTACTTATCCCGCTGTTCTTCTCTTCAAAAACGCATCGGAAGGCTTGTAATTTATTCAGTCTCATTGAATCCACTAATGTACACTATCAAGTGCCAGCGTATAGAAACAGACCTTTGATTAAATGTATTTGAATCACAAAGAAACAGCAAGCTTTCCCCCTTTCCCTTTTGTTAGCGGGCCTCTTAGTGTAATGCCTGGGCTGGCTGACTTTGCTGCCTCTTGTCTGAAGAGGCATTGGCACTGGCCTGGACTGAGGGGCTCTCTCACTGCGAGCGGCAGGATTAAATCAAGTCGGCCGCTCCGAATGTGTGCGCGTGCGGGCTCTGCGACTGAGTTAGTTAGCGTAATTTAACGGTGTTTACTAAATCTGTTTGTGAAATGAGCCATCTGATGGTGCTTGCTGTGGGTGACAGATTATACCTATAAAGCAAAACGTCTTCTACTGCCCTGAGAATTATCCCCCCCCCCGTACTTTATTAACGCTGCTGTTTGCGGTGGATCTCGTTAGGCGCAATTTACACGGACGTGTAACCAAATCCAGAAATCAGACCAGCGACCGAGTGTGCTGTCTCTTACAGCAGATGTATGATGAGCTTGTTCAGATGTTGCATTTCCCGACGGCACGTTGCATTTATTGCACCAGTGTAGTTAGGAGTTGCCACTACGCAGCTGCATGTCAGTTTGTGTTTCTGTACAATAGAGTATATTCCACATTATTCCATCTGGACGCATTGAAGGTCAAAAAAACTCCGTAATTCTTTCTGAATATGAAACTGCATCGTTGCTTTGAATATATAAATCTTTTAAGTAACATTATGTAATATGCGTAATGCATTATGTAATATGCATAATTTTAAATATTTGAATTCTGTAATGAGTCTATTTTTGAAAGCATCTATTTTTGGAGCTTGATAGCCAAGATCCTAATTGCGATAAACATATGAAAGTAAATGTGAATTAGCATATTTCTTTTATCAGCATAAATGATTTGACCCAACATAAGCCTTAATTGCAGGCAAATTAGTTGCAACAACAGTGATTTCGGTTTTGCCTTTAAAGTGTACGGCACAGATGAAGAGAACAGCCAGATGTTTTCCCTAATCTTCTCCTGGAATATTGCTTCTGGCACCCTGAAATTCTGATTAGCACGAGCTTAATCGCACTAATTAAACTACCGTACGGGGAGGTGCAGGCAGTGTAGCCAAAAGGTAACGCTAACTATGGTACAGTACAGCACAGCGAGAAGCATATGCCAGCTCAGGCTGAGTGTGACTCTTACTCCATAGAATACAGTATCACAGGCGGCACAGGCTGAGTGTGACTCTTACTCCATCCGGTATATCAGCAGAGGCTAAAAGTGACTCTCATCAAAAGTATAAAATTGCGGTTTAAGGTTAAAGGTAACCCTTGCTCCATACACTACAGAATGGCACAGGCTAAAAGTGACTTACTCCATGAAGGACAGAACCCAAAGGCTGTATTGTTGTCTGGTAAACGTTTCAGTCATACAGGATTTATCCAGGACCTGCATTATTGTACTGTGGTTTGAGAACATTGGATATGGATTGGATAGTGAACAGAAGAGTGAATGACAGGTGTATTGAGGTAGGTCCTTCTTTCGGGCTTGGCAGAGCCTAGGCGGGGCCAGGATCTGCGCAACATGAAAGGTAAACATGAAAAATAAAGGCACCCATTCTGTTTTAGGGGGGAAAAATCAGAAGGTCAGTCAGAGACGATAGAAATGTTAACAGGAAGTTTGGTGCTGTGGGTGTTGTGCTGTCAACCAGAACAGCAGCTTTTATATGATGTTGGGACTTGGGGAGGGTGAACTGAATTATTGCCCATAAACATGGTCACCTGCCTCTTTCCTGAGACGGACGCCCCCCCCTTCCCGCCCCACCCGGCCCATATTCTGACAGTTATACTTTGGTACGAATATTATTACTTGAGTGCAAACACTCGTCAAATTTAGTGCAAATTGTTATTTTAAAATGATGACACATTCCAGGTGTGGAACCACTGGAACGGGCAAAGGGAATTATGGGAGACTTCTGCCGTCGTTTGCAGTTTACACTTCACTCCCTTTAGCTCCCAGTAATGCTTAGAATGGGGGGGGGAAGAGACAAGCCCAATCAAGACATACATAATGGGTCCGGGGGGCATCTGCCGAATTGGGAATGTCGGACATCCCCCGCCACTCTGCCGGTGAAATGCAGAGCTCCTAAGATGCTGGTCTTTGGGGACGTGAGGAAAAGGCATCGGTGGGAAGGAGGAGAGGAAAAGAACACAAAGGTTGCTTTAAAATTCACCCATCAAACACATTAAAGCCCCGTGTTTAGCTATGCCAGAAAAAGCATGTATATCTATGTAAGTATCTCACTGTTTGCATAATAGATTAGAAATTAGCATTTTTGTTCATTTCCATGTGTGCACAGTGCCCAGAAGAATTACACTCCATGCATATCAGATCAGCCTGCCTCCTATTCCGCTCAATATATTATTTGACAATCTAAAATTTGTAATTTGCATGAAATTGCTTAATTAAAATACAGTCACTTGGGGTATTAATTTCTTTGTCTGACAGTTGAATGCGCAAAAGGCAGTGGGGCTGGATGTAAAATCCTGTCAGATAGAACTGTCAAGAAAGCAAAGAGAATTCTTCCCCGTCGCAGAGCCGATGAAAGGATCCCGCTGGCACTGCTAATTTCGGCGTGGGGGCCGTGGCACCGGCAGGGGTGTGGGGGCTGGACTTCATGACTGCGCCGGGCCATAACCAGGGGGGGCTCAGTGTTTATATACCTCACACTTTGTTTCTCCTTAATTTTGTTTGTTTGTGTTTTAGAGGAATGTCGTTTTCGGGGTCACATACCAAAAGTCATTTTTAGTGGCTAATTTCCTAATTTGTTTCGGGGGGGATGTTTAAAACCTGGATAAAAAGTAATGCTCTCGGCATTAATGCTCTTTTTAAAAAAATGTATATATGGGACGATCCAAACACACTGAAGCAGTGTAGCAGAGGGCGGACGGCGACTCCGCTGGCTCTGCGTCCTGGCAGACACCCAGGGAGGGGGGCAGAGGATTAGGATTTTTCCATTTGCTGCCGCCGCGTTTTTTTCCACCGCACGCCCCCCCCCCCCCTTCCCCCCTTTGTCTTAAATACCAAAGACTCCACCGTCATGTTAACAGTGGAATAATGCGCCGACGACAAAGGGAGAGGACACAAAGAGGAGGCAGGACGCGGCCAAGTGCCACGCGCGGGAATGAAAGCGCCTTGTTCACGCCGCTCAAACCGTCGCTCTCCTGGGCTGGCGGTGGAGAGGCGGGCGGGCAGGCGGGCAGCGGCGGCAAGCAGCGAGGGCCTAATTAAAACCCTTTAATGGATTGAGAGGAGGGAAAGAATGCCGTATGTGTGTGGGGGCTGCTCTTCACAGGGGGCTGTCACCGG
>JAODKF010000068.1:23696312-23707825 GCA_026779585.1 Mormyrus proboscirostris
CATGTATAATTAAACAACAAAAGAAGCTAGACCACTTAATCTTCCCTCTAATGGCAATTCCAGCCTATCACTTGCTTCCTCCTGGGGGGGTTTGGGGGGACGTTAGTGGGGGGGGTCACCTGTGTCCCCAGTTGTCATTGCGGAATCTTTTTTATCAGCTTCAGGTGTGTTTGCTCACGCTCCAGCTTTAATCCATTCATCATCGCTTTGTCCCTTTAAGGCCAGCCGAAGGCCTCTGGATGGAGCTATTTATCATCGCAAGAAAAGCAGGAAGATAAGGGCAGGAATGTATATTTCACTGGAAACTTTTCTCAGCCTTTCAGGCTTTGTGTTTCTGGAAATATCTATAAATTAGGACGTCTTGCTATTCTACATGCGGTGGTCGTTCCCTGCTAAATGGCTGTATTCACCGTTAATTACGTAACTGAACAGGAAAGGAAAAAGGTGGCTTTATACTAAATCATTGCTGGATTTCCTTTCCTGGGTGTCCTGACTTATGTCTCTGCTGTGAGAGTCTGTCGGATGGCCCTGAAACCATATGGCCCCCCCCCAAGATATCATAACAGCCCCCCCATAGCTATCCCCCCACCTGGCCTTCAGGTTTGCCTTCTTTGTTCTCCCCCAAACCTAAAGTACCTCGGCATGAGCTTCAAGCAGCCGTTTGCCAACGAATTTGAGGTTTTTTTTGAGACTTTTTTCCAAATACCTATATCCATAAGAATATCATAAGAGTTTTAATTGAGGATGTTTAGGAAAAATGAGCAGTGGCTGTTGGGTCGGGCCGACTAATCGACGCATCTCCCCCCTCACCACCGACCCGGGTGGCCCCTGTACCCATGGCCCCCCTCCCCCACAAGCCAGCAGGGCCATGCCAGCAGAGTGATTTACCTCAATCGGGCTGCGGAGGTGAAGTCAGTAATAGAGAGCATTAGGCAGAGTTGCCATCTCCACTAATGGGACGTTACAGTGATTTAGGGTGATTTAATGGCTCCCAGGTCGGGCTCTGACGGAGCGCCTTACACTGAGTATCAGCGCCGCGCTGCTCCGGGGGCGCCCCTCTTCCGGGTGACACAGACGGGCCTCGGAAAACTCCGGCAACTGCGACTTCCCTCCTCAGTACCGCGGCGCTTACTTCCTGTTGGGAATTACTCCCTGTGCAAGGCAGCGGGCACGCCTACCTCACAGGGAGATGCTCATTAATGACACGCTCTATGTCTCCCTCTGTTTTTTTTCCTCTTTTTTTTTTTGGAGAAACAGCAGGATGAAAGAAAACAAATCCGTCCTGCGTTTGGCGCCTGTCTGGGCCTCCGGCGGAGGTGTGTAGCAGGAACGCGCTAGTTTGACGCCATGCCGTCGTGAGCGGTGACTTAGCGACGCTCTGCAGCCCCCAGGAGCACGTTACATGCCCTCCCTCGCGTAAACACTCCCCCGAGCCCCCCCAGTGGGGGTGTCGGGTTGGGCTCACCTGTAAGCTCCGTCAGCCACGACGTCCGCTTGGCTTCCTGCTTTGAAAATCGCAGGATGCTCACTTTATCTCCGAGCCGGGGGGGGGGCGGGGCGAGGAGTGGGGCTGGCAGCCGCCGGTGCGCCCCCCCCCCCCCCCAAACTGCCGCTACCACATAAATCCAAGGAAATCACAGAAGATCAGAAAAGACACATAAGGGGCCATTTAAACGCAGTCAACCCTCCCAAAAAACGACAAATGTCATTTTTGTGGCTAAAAATATTATGTAGCACAGAGAACATCAGAAAAGACACAGAAAACAGGGCATAGAAGAAGCATACCCACACGCCACACACACACGCCACACACACACGACACACCGCATGACACACCGCATGACACACCGCATGACACACCGCATGACTTGCATGTGACAGCAATATATAATCAGCCTACAGTAAAGGCAGGAAATATGATTACGAATGGATTATTATTCTAAGAAACATCATGCGTGGCAAAAGCAAGCCAAGTCCTCCTATCAGGGGCTAACTAGCAGTGCTCCTGTGATCGGAAGGTCGCTTGTTCATATCCCAGCGTCGGCAGAGTGATTTCACCGCCGGGCGCTTGAGCAAGGCCTTTAATCCCGGTCGCTCCAGGCATCGGTGACTCTCGGCTGTTCTCATTGGGGGTGCAAGGTGAGAGAGCCCAACCCATTTATCCAGATACATCTGTAACAAAAAAAAAGATTGGTAAATACATTTGCGATAAATTATTATTATGCAATGATGTGAGTAACGCAAGCCACGTTTTCAAATATAGCTACAAAATAATCTCATTCTATTGAAGTGAATATGTTGAAATCGCGTTTTCATGTGACGGGTGGGGGGTACAGTTTCACCCCCGCACCCCTGACAAAACTGCCTTTGCCTCCAGGAACTGGCTGACCCTGATTTCTCAAAAAATACGCCGCCTGCTAAATAAAAATGTAAATAAATGAGCCAGGTTCCCAGTGCTAGTTAACAGGGTGTTTTCTCATCATTGTTGTACTTGGTGTTTTTTTTCTGAGGGGGGCCGACGCAGATTTAGCTGAGCCGGATAGCGGGCCAGCATGTCTGCAGTCGCTGAGCGGCTGAGTGGCCCCCTCTCCAGCACTGCTATCCCCGAGCCGTAAGTCAGCCCTTTCTGGAGGCGTTTCCAGGCAGAGCCTGGCAGATTGACAGGCCCCGCAGTCATTACACGCTGGATTGAATGCTAGATTACTCCAAAGTGGCTCAGGGTCAAGAGACACACTGTTCCCTTTTGGCACTCTGCGACTTTAATACCCTTACTGTATTAGCCAATTACATTAAGGCCACCACCCCCCTCCACGCTGGCCCCGCCCCCTCCAGAGACATACAGACACACTGGGGTCACTTCGTTGGCTGTTTGAATCGCTGCCATCCTGAACCCAAGTGGTCCAAAACCAGCTGATTTATAGCTGTCAGATCACTCTCAGGCCTTCGATGCCGCTTTCCTGGAGATGCCCGCTCGCCACCCGCCATCCCCACACCGGGCACCTCCGCTGCTTTGCCCTTTTTAGTCACATTCTAATTATTACCCTTTGCCTAAATTGGGGGCATTAAATGCGTTTTTTTTCCCCTCCTTTTCAAAGGCGGGTATGACCTTTAGGCAGAGAAATATCAATTACACCATCCAAGAAATTGAATTATTAACAGTTTCGGCAGTCGGAATTGTACAGAAGCCGCTGTAAAATGCACCAATTATTCTGCTGAATTGCTGTATTTTTTTCTTTGCAGCTTTTGGAGGTGAATGTTAGAAAAAAAAAAAAAAACTTAATTGTTGTGGTGAAACTGAATGCGAAATAGAGTGAGTGATTGGAACTGGCCTGTTCCACGGCCACTGATGGGGGGGGGGGACAGACCATGGGGGCCACCCTGATCTGCTTGGCCCTCTGCACCTCCAGCATCGCTGACGGGCCAGGAATTGTACAGAGTCTCGCATGTTACCGCAGCTCACGGGCGAATCTGTCTGCATTGTTTTGCTGTCTTCATATGTTTAGTTAGTAGATTGTTTTATCATTAACTTGATGCTTTTTATCCAAAGTGACTCGCAGTAGAGAGAGAATTTATGTGTGTTCCCTGGGATTTGAACACACCACCTTTTTGTTGTTAGCACAATGTTCTACTGGTTGAGCTACAGGAACACTCTCGACTAAGTGACATATATTTTTGAGCAAGTAGGGTCAGCTTGTCCCTGGAGCCTGCATGAAAGGACCTTGCTGAATGGCCCAATGGTGTAATCACTCTGGCAACCTTGGGATTTGAACCAATGACTTTCTGAGCATAGGCGCAGCACCTTATCCCATTGAGTCTCACATCACCCCTACGTAAAGCCATAAGAAGAAGGTATATCCATATAACCGTGTGTGTGTCGGTTCACAGCCTGAACCCCTGAATTGTTCATGATTGTGTCACCTCGAACGTCCATGGGCCCCTCTGCCGCTTCCCCGCCCGCCACGGCCGTCGCGCGGCCCGCCGCCCCGTCCCGCCGCCCCGTCCCGGCTCGTCAGGCTCCGCTTTACTTGCCACGTGCCGCGATTTAGCAAACCTTTAGCGGCGGGAGCGCTAATTAGGTGCGGTTTGACTGGAATATACGACTCGGGCTTCCTCTCAAGGTCACCGCAGCCTCTTTAAAGCCCGGCAATAAATTTGAAGTTTCATGAAGAGAACAAAGGGTGCAGCGAATATGAAGATTAAAGTCCCTGGGCTCCTCGTTTCCGCGCGGCGCGAGCTCCTCAGGGTTACTGCCTGTCAGCTCTCCTCACGGATCGGAATTAACCTTTTCTTTCAGCGCCTTCACAAACAGGCGTCGTCTTCGGCCGGCGTGCGGCGTGGCTCCTAACTGGCCCCGTGCGTGTTCACGAAGACGCGGTGAGAGGCGCGTGTGCGTGTGTGTTTTTAACTCTGTAATGAATTAAAATAATTAAGGAGTGCTTATTACCGTGGCAAGGCAGGGCATGCATGCATGTATGTGTGTGTGGATTAGGTTTATATTATATTCTGGGGACCTATTTTGACATTGTTGGGACCATTTTTCAGGTCCCCACAAAGTTCTGTGAATGCAAACGAAAAACTAAAATGCCATAACTCTCGTATTTTGTTAGGGTACTTATGGTTAAGCTTAGGGCTGGGCCTGGGTAGGGGCTGTGATTTCCCCATAGAAATGAATAGAGGCTCCCCACAAGGTATAATCACAAACTGAAATTAGCGATGGTGCATTGCACGTGTGTGTGTGTGTGTGTGTGTGTGTGTGTGTGTGTGTGTGTGTGTGAGTTTGCATAGATCACATTTGAGGAACAAATTGTCCCCAGACATCTTTTGAGGTCCCCATTTGGATAACGTCAGTTTTATAAAACATCAGTGAATGCAGTCAAAAAAGTAAAAATGCCAAAAGTCTTGCATTTGGGTTGGTTACTTATGGTCAAGGTTAGGGATGGGTAGAGTTTAAGGGAGTCGTGTTTGGGATTATGTTTTTTTTTTCCCATAGAAATGAATGGACGGTCCCCATTTAGATAGGAAGACTAACTTGTGTGTGTGTGGTGAGGTGAGGTTCCATCACCTGAGAAAGCGTCCCATTGTGAAGCACCCTGCATGCCCCCCTGACCCTGGAAGCTGCTGGCCGAGGTCAGAGACCGTAACGCAGCCCCACCCAGGCAGGTAAAAAAATGCTCAACTAAACACAACTTCAAAGGGACTGCATGCCTCGCCCCCCCCCATGGAGATCAGCCTGACGCCTTCCTGAGACCTGTGATTCCTGTTGGCAGCAGTGTGCCGGCATCCTCACTGCGGTGCGTCACACGGAGAGCCGCCACTGCGCCAGGGGATGGCCGAAGGCGGCCGCGATCACGGCGCCCCCTTTTGGGTGGTGCCGGGGTTTGCCGTGCAGGAGCCGAACCTGCCACTGTTTTGACCCCCCCCCCCCCCGATGTGACGGTCCTCTGAGGGCTGGCAGCGTCTCATCCTCACATTCTCCTGACTCCCTGTTGTCTTTTCCGCATCATCCGGGAGTTATTGATGGCCGGCATTTTTTAATGAATGTCAAGGCAGCAGCATTTCCTGTGCTGTTGGACAGATTGGGGGGGGAGGGGGGGGGCATCCAAAGGCTGATAATTGATTCCCTGTGAAGGATGCCATTGCAGGCGTTTCTGACCCATAGGTCTGTGATTTACTCGGTTTCTGCAAAACCCACATTTATCATTTATCCTGATGGTGTGGGGGTCCAGCATAGACATACAAGCACTTCCTTTTATGGTATTTCAGTCACAGAACTTTAGCCGCTACACCACCTGCTGTCCGATTGCTTACTGAATGCTTGGTTATGTGAAACCTATTGTCATGAAATGGCACAGGCCTTCACAGTGAGCAGGGCGTTCATCTGGGTCGCATAGCCTAATTCTGGGTCAATGACTTCATGTAGCCCCCTGCTGGGCCCAGTTCCGGTTCCGGTCCGGTTAGAAGAGACGGACAGCAAGCGCCAACATGGCCGACTGCTCCCACAGCCCATATGGCCTCCTGAGGGTCTCGCCGGACTCAGAGTTTTGTGAAACGGGCTAATGTTACCTGTGAGGGTCACTTAGGAAAGTTACATCGCCCCCCCCGCCAAGACGAACTCCAAACCCGGCGGCCGCATGGCCCCCGGATCCCTGGGAAATGGCATAATGAGGGTTGCACACCATTCCGCTCTCATGTTTTTATTATACGTATACGGGAGGCATTCATAAATTCGGAATAAGGAGGTCATTAAAGCGGTAGCTGCGTGCCGTCTCCAAGGTCACGGGCTGAGTGGCTGTTAGCCCCCACCATATGTGCCCGCATCAAACCCTCGCCGTATCCCGTGTCGGGCGATGGGGGCGTTGGCCTTTCCCGTCTCATTTTCCTTAAATATGCAACAAGAGTGAGAGACCTTTCTGCCCAAAGTATGTAACCTCTTTTATGCAATCGGGATATGATCTGCATTCTGTGTTGTATTAAGAGGAGTTAAATGACCATCTGGGACAGATTCCCCCCTCACCCCTGACCCCGGGGGTAATGAGCTCGGTGACTCCTGCCTTTATTAAGATTTCACGATGGCGGCGGCTCACCGCCACACAGCCCTGATACCGCCGCGTATTAAGGGCCCCTGTGGCGATAAGGTTGCTGTTTCGGGATTACCGCGGAGACGAGCTCCGCCTCCAACCGCACAATTAGAGATCCGGCCCCTTCATTCTTTTTACACCTTAATAGGTCATTGTCTGTTTTCCCAGAATGACAGACAGAGAGCGAGCAACAGGGAGTGGAACGCTGGCTGAATGGGTCGTCCACCCTTTCTTCTCGCTCACCTTTTTGTTTTTTTTTTTGAAGACACATTCTTTAATGAATCTCATTCTTTAATGAATCAGAGCGTTCGTGGACGTGGCTGGTTCTACACGGGCCCGTTCTCGGCCTCCGGTCCAGCAGCGGGGGCCCCCGAATTGTCTGCGAGTCTCGGATAAAAGCGTCGCGATCGAGACGCGCTTTGTGTTCGCCAGCTCCGTAGCTGGCGTGTAATTAACACACACTGGTGATTTGCCCCTCCCCCACATTTTCCGTTTCATAATTCATTCCCTTTCCACTCGGAAGCCACGCGAGCGACATTAACCAAAAAAAAAAGAACGACAAATCTATAAATAGATAGGCATTTCGCCGTTTTGGTGCTCCGCAGTGCCCCCTCACAGGTGCGCAGCCGCTCCTTAAGTAGGCAGGTCACCGGAATTCCGTTCATCTTCACGTGGTTTTGTCCGGGACGTGACGCGGCAGCGGCTGGAGAAAAGTCCTTCCGCGCAGGAGAACATAATGAAAACTTCGGTGGGCCGAAGGCAGGTCCACTTTGTTTGTTTTGGCGGGAAGCACATCCCTCTACGTTTCCAGTGCCACCGACATCCTGGCAGGTGATCGAAATGCCCCCCCCCCATTTGTCTGTCTCGAGTGTTTGCGCGGTGAGCAGCTGAGGGAGGGGCCACTAAAATGCCTTGACTGTCACCTGCTGATTTTAATGCACGCAAATACTGGACGTACGTGCTAATTTTAAGATTTTTGATTTTTGAACCGAAAAAATAACATTTTGGCCCGGCACCTGACAGGATGTGTTTTTGGCAGAATGTGTCAAGGAAAAGATTTGGGAACTAATGGGGCGTGCAGGTCATGGGGCATCGCTGGAGGGCCTGTGGCTGTTTATTCAGATTCCTGCGCGTAAACATCGCGGTGGACCCGGCCCGCCACTATCAGGGCTTATTATTGGCCCTTTGAAGTGACACATCCACGGAATAAACCAAAGCCTGCAGACTGACATATTTTTGTCTCATGACAAATGGTAACCTGACACTATTGAATTACTGAACTGTGTCTGAGAAGTAATGAGAAAAATCTCCCAAGGGAATCTTTATCCAAAGCTCTTCTGAGAGGACCCTGGGGACGAGCTCGGCGTCTGTCACCTTCCCCGTCTCATTGACACCCCGTTTCAGTGGCAATATCGCCTGCTACAGCAATCCCACTTCACACCTCGCAATTAAAAATTTTTTTGGATGGAGTGGGGTGGGCCAGGGGGTTGGGGGCAGGGGGGGGAAAGTGAGAGGGAGAGAGAGAAAGGGTGAGAGAGAACGAGAGAGGGAGACAATTACTTTGGTACCGGTAGTAAACGTGGCGTTGCCCTGTGAGTGCAGGTCCTCCGCGTACACGATACCGTGTCACTGTGATAGGCGAAGGCGATAGGAGTGACAGGTAAGAAATTAATTAGCGAAGGGAATCTCATAATGCTTTTTAATTGGGGCAGATAATGGCACCCTCTCCTGTCAAGGTCTTGTGATATGGAGAGGTGA
The DNA here is from genome assembly GCA_026779585.1 of Mormyrus proboscirostris. Lineage (NCBI taxonomy): Eukaryota > Metazoa > Chordata > Actinopteri > Osteoglossiformes > Mormyridae > Mormyrus > Mormyrus proboscirostris. Next base: position 23,704,649 of record JAODKF010000068.1, read on the forward strand.
AATCTATCAGGACGCATCTCGGGTCTCATCTGAGGGGATGGCTCTTACACATTGTGTGTGTTTGTGTGTGTGTGTGTGAGTGTGTGTGTGGTCCAGTATACATTACATTCTGGGGGCCAAATGCCCCCAGAATGTAATGAAAAATCCGTTTTTTTTGACATTGTAGGGACCTTTTTTTTCGGTCTCCACAAGGGGAAATTATTTGTGACTGCAATCAAAAAGCTAGAAATGCCAAAAAAACTTGAAATTTGTTTGGTTACTTATGGTTACAGCTGGGTAGGAGTTAAGGTCATCATTGTTGGGATTGCACACAGAAATGAATGGAATGGATGGTCCCCACAAAGATATGAGTACATGTCTGTGTGTGTGTGTGTGTGTGTGTGTGTGTGTATGTGTGTGTGTTTGTATGTGTGTGTGTCTGTGGCGGGGGGAGGGGGGAATCTTTAAAATGCTGCTTTATTACTATTTATTACCCCTTTTCATGAACTCTCACCGAACACCATAGTCATACTCTTATCGCACTGTTTTTTCCCCATCATGCACTGGGAAGAGTGTTTATGGTGCAATTTGGATCGCAGCTGGTCAGGGCCTGACGGCCATTATTGGGGAGTATGGCCGTGGGGAGCTGTGACATCGCAGCCGGTCCTGGCGTGTGTGCATGTGTGTGGCTGTGTAACACCACAGAGACCACCCCCCCCACACACATAAACATTGTCGTACATGCTGTTTGCTTTTGTTGGAAATTCACTGGTTTTACTGTAGTTTTTTGATTCCTTCAGTTCTGCAGATGATTCCTAAACTGTGAAACATGACATGTAAGTATAAATATATACTTATAATATAATATCACACTAAACAATCCCAAGAAAGTTCGGGCACTTTCCTGAAACAGCTAATTTTTTTAATGAGATATCCTCCTATATTTTTTATGCTTGTTTTTTCAAAAGAAGTTTTCTTTATTTTGAATCATAAATGTTTGTTTTTGGGGACCCTTTGCTTAGAGAAGCCTCACAAGATGCAGTCTAAGATTCCTCTTTTTCTTCTGTTTTCTATTTTATTCTATTCGATATATATTGTTAAATTCATTCTTATATACTGTCTGCACGTTTTATATTTTCAACTACTGTAAACTGTAAATTGTAACTTTAAATTCTTGTTTACTTTTGTTTGCACAGTCTTTGGATCGTTCAGGTTCATTTCACTACATGTTGTACTTGTTATAACTATGTGTGTGACGAATAAAGAATCTTGAATCTTGAACAAACCGACACAGTCACCCCCACACCGTGCCCTCAGCCCACACAGGCCTTCATACAGAAATGCTATGAATGAAATTGACGGGCTTGTACTTAAACAAGACTTTTCGTACCCCCACCAGCTGGGGTCAGCACTGTGTCTGTCCGTCCGTCTCCCCCCCCCCCACCTGTGTGACATCATGTCTGGAGGCGGAATGTGGTTTTAAGGAGGCCGGGGTGGGGGGGGGGGTCTGGCTTGATTACTGCCAGCTGGCTTGATTGGCACTTTATTACCGCTAATTTCTCCGTTTTTATTGGGCCCAGATCAGAAGCTGTTTTCCCTTCTCTTCCCGCAAAATTAACCGCAGATCGGAGGGCTCTAAGCCCCTGTCCGCCCGGAAACACTCTGTTCATAGGCCATCGATCAGTAAGCTACTTACCGGCGGTTTGTATGTGCAGACACACTGCCTCATAAGCCCGGTAAATGTGAAGTGCGTCATCCGTCACTGCAACGCGCTCGGTGTCCCCGGGCTCATGCGTACGCGGGCTTTGATGGGCAGCTGCGGCGGGCGTGGTGGTGATGCAGCGGGTCTGTGATTGGGGCGTCAGACGCCTTTGATGAGGTTCCACTCGTCGCGACGCACTGATGAAAGGGCAAATGAATTCCTGGATGACGTCTTCCTCTCCTGGCCAGCGATACACGCGGGTGACCCGTCAGAGGGGTTTAAAAAAAGACAATTGTCGTTTGATTAGTTGGTCATTTAAATGGGGACGTGTTCACTATCACAGCTAACTCTGCATTGCTGCGGTAACACAATAAATGCACACAGGAGGAGGAACGTGTTAGAAAAGTCTGAGACGTGGACACACCTTCTTCACAAGGTCACTATGCAGTAGAGCTGCCACGATCTTAACGAGTTTAGCATGTTCAGCTTTAAGTGAAGAAGCCATGAGTGCTGGGAATAAATCTGTACGATCCTGCTGAGACAGAAGATAGCAGGAGATGGAAGGAGGAGAATGAGGGATAGAGAGAGGTTAGCAGGAAGGAGAGAGCAGTTATACAGTTACATCCGTGAGGAGGAGGTCCCTGCTGTGGTCACTTTCACATTGCCAGAACTTTTTCCCAGAACCTGGAACCTTTGTCGTTTTCACTCAGCCCTATTGTAGTTCCTCAAGGGCAGTTCTGGAACCCTTTCTTAGTACCTACTCCAGAATAGGTACTTCTCGTCCAAACGCAAACTACTGGGGAGGATCTTACAGCGACAGCTTGCTGATTGGTTGACCACAAGCACTGGCGCTTACTTGGAAGTTACATGGAAGCGCAGATGGAATTATTTTTGTTCCAGTTACATTAATTGCATCAACTAATATAATTTTTCCTTGAGTCTTTATATTTCTGTATTGGAAAGTTCGATTGACAACCAATGTGCTTTTGTCTAATATTGTCGGTGCCTGTGGTGAAACTTGCCAGCGCTTATTAGCAGGATAGTTACGCAGTTTTTTATTCTGTAGAAAATGAAAGATCGATCTGCTGGCCAGATTTAATAAGAATTATCAACATGTCACAGGTCGTATAAATAAAATATAACTGAAAGTCTGTGTCCCGATTTGATCACAGTCGATCCCCCAATAACTAACTAATAACTAACCAAACAACTTATTTATCCTCCGTCGTTGTGGTGCGGGGGTGTAGTTTCATATGAAATTACACGTGAAGCTTAACCTGTGAGCTTTTGCGTCTCCCATGCTGATTTAACATAAAGGTCCCAGTTCCTGTGGTGTAAAAGCAACACATATAACTGACTAGGAGCTACAGACGACACAGGCACTTGGATTGGGTTCCAGATCATTGGTATGAAAGCACCTATCGACCCCTTATGAGGTATCTGGGTATGAGTACACATCCCCCATCCCCCGCACCCATGGCCTGGGCACTACGAGC
>JAODKF010000068.1:23714827-23727388 GCA_026779585.1 Mormyrus proboscirostris
CCACATCTGAGGCCCTAGAAGGTCCGGTGTCCTCCAGGCTTCGCCAGGTCCACGGCCCACGCTAATTACTCATTGTTGTGGCAGCTTCCAGTTCCAGAACGCAGCAGGTGCCCCCCCCCCTTTATTTATCTCCTATTTTTTTGCTATTCATTCCCTCCCCAGCCCCTCTGTGGCCCATTAATTAGTCTTAGGAAAACCTCCCCCGGCCCGGACCCCAACCCTGGCATCAGGGGGGAAGCACTGTTGAAGCCGGCACTCCGGAGACTGACGGAACCCACCACCAAGTTTCCCCAAGATGCGGGAAAATTAACTCTGATTAATAACCGGGGTTCCACAGCAGGGGGGGGGGGGTGAGCAAGTCATTTTTAAGGAGGTTCTTTTGCTGTTGCTTTGATTCATGCTCAGATTTAACTGATCCACTTGTTCTTGTCAATAACTTCAGTCTGCAAGAGTTGTATGGATGGTTGGCACATGACATATTGCCCTACAATATTGTGTGTGTTTAGGGAGGTGGGGGTTCGGGGCTGATCTGAACCCTACCTATGCCGTAACCAAACATAACCCTTTGTCAGTCTGTATTTCTGTTCTTACATACATTCACACATTTACACACATATATTTAGAGAAATAGCCAAGCCAAGAAAATACTAACAAAAAACTAGATTCTGACCAGGAATTCTAAAATGTGTCTGTCTGGGGGTATTTAAAGTAATTCTTGTATGTGAATTGTGCTTTCAGGATTACCAGATCCATATAAATTAGCAGCATCATTTAAGCAATCAGTCCCCATTGCGCTTTCCTGGTGCCGAGCGTACTGTACGTGGTGGAAAGATTTGCCCAAAAAAGGAGATGCGTGGGCGGGGTCATATTTGCATAACTTTGCATACTAATAAGGAGTACCATGCATTAATAATGCTTTACATAATGCTTTGAGATTTCCCTCCGAGTGTCAAAGTGGGCACGAGTGGGTCTGAGCGGCAGTGGGGGCTGCTGGGAGTCTCCCCTCCCCTTATCATTTTAATGCTCTGAGTCTCTGCCTTTGTAGCCCCCGCCCTGTGCTGTTATTCTCTTTAACTTGTATCTCTGCAGAGGACCCGATATGAAAAGTGCATCTCCTCTTTGTGTTTCACTCACTCCCAGCATATCACAATAAAAGTACCCCTCTCTCAGTGTCCTGTGCTTCCCGGCGCGTGGCCGGCATGTAGGCCGGCTTGGGGTAGGGGGTAGGGAGTTGTGGGGGGGGCTCTTATTTATTTGCTACTGTAAACTGCTGTCAGAATAAAAAAGGACATCTTGAGTGTTCGGGAACATAATTTAAGTGTGAATACTTGCCCGGGGCTGTGTTGACCCGCTGAATAATGGCCGTCTGGAGGCAGGCAGTGCATCGTGGGTAGACGGGCACGACCGGGGGAGGCTGCTTACTGCCGATCTTCCTGCTGACTGATGAGCGGAGCTTTGCGCTAAAGGGATCTGTGAGAAAAATAAGGGCTAAAAGACAGCCTGGCTGGGGGGGGAGGGTGGAGGTGGAGGGGGTGAGGGGCGCAGTCTAAACACACAAATAAAATATAGATGGAGGTTAAGGCTTTGAAGGGTGTATTACAGGAGGAGACAGAGCAGGAGTAGCGAGGGGTGTCAGGCCTCGCGGCCAGCGCGAGAGCGGGTCCCAGCCCATCTGATACGGGCCCGTTCCTGCCTCGCGTGAATGAAGCGGGGAGATGAGAAAATGACAACAAAGAGCCTCTTTAAAGCAGGGAGGAAGCGGCCAGTCCGGGCTCGGCTGTGGCAGAACACCACGACGCGGCAAAATGCAAGGCAAACAGCCCCAGGAAAACAGATACGGCTCACTCCCGATCTGGGTCGCTCCTGCCTCCCCAGCATGCCTGAGCAGCTGTCAGATACTCTGAAGTTGGGGTCGGGACATCCAGGCAGGGGCGGGCGTGCTGAAGCCCTAAAGGAGGCAAAGGTGTCCACCGGGCTGGTGCCTTGTTCTGCCTGGGATAGATTCCAGACCAGGGCTGTGCGATATCACACGATGATATAATCCCCATCCGTTCGCGTGCACTATAATTACCGAGGCTTTCTGCAACGGGTGTAGACATTTGTCTGGACTTCAGCTTTTTGGCGCCATACTGATGTTCATGTATGTCCACAGTTTGGTAAGCAGATTCGTAGTACACCTAAAATATTAATGAGTGGCATATTGTGACACCCAGAAGTTAGTAATCTATATAAATTTGGTATATCCTTACGTTTATTACTGTAAATTCAGTTAGCGGCGCACACCACATGCTACCATTTTGCTAAATCGTGGAAGCGATAAGCACTGAAGTGGAGGTGAAGAGAGGGACAGCTTGACAGCCACAGCATCTTTTAAAGGAGGAGTTATTGTGGATAAACAAGGTTAAAAGACGTCAGGGTGTGACGGTATTTTTTATGCGACACATTTAGTAAACGGATGGATGGATGGATGGATGGATGGATTTTACATCTTCCATTGTGGCAGGCAGGCAGATTATGAGATACTTTGCATCGTTTTATTTATTTATTGACAGCTATGAAAAATCACACATCACCCATCAGACTGATGTCCAGTGATCTCATCAGTTTAATTAAAGTCGGTGTTTTTGTATGTTAAAAAAATGCAATTGGTGGCCACTTTATTAGGCTTGTTGATGCAAACAGCAAATCACGTGGCTGCAACTGAATACACATAGCAACGCAGTGACTTACTGATTAAGGACTAAGATACGTGACCCGTGGTGTGATAGTTGGTGCCAGACGTGGTGGTTCCGGCATCTGAGAAACAGCCTCCCTCCTGGGATTTTCACACACTACAGAGTGAGGAGTTTACAGAGAATAAACAGAAAATGTCTAGGCTGAGGACAAAAACACCATGTCGATGAGAGAGATTCCGAGAGAGGAGAATGGCCGGACTCGTTAAAGCTAACAGGAATGCCCCGAGTGCAAAAATAACAGCTCAGTAGAACAGGAGTTTGCCAGAAGGGGTTTCGAAGGCAAAAGGGGATCCTACCTGCTACTGCACTGGGGTATATGCAGTGTATTTGGCACTGCCTGAATGGAGCCCTGGTGGTGAAAGAGCAGTATTGCAGCTGTATAGGGCTCCGCTATCGCCTCTGGCGTTTCCTCTCTGGGGAGGATTTACGAGATATGGGCCTCCTCAGCGTATCGATCTGCAAGGCTTACTAACATCTCAATGATCTCCCAAGGATGTTGTTGACTAGCCATAGAGCCCCAGCTGGCCTGGGGGCAGGGGCAGTTCTAGGTGGGGAGAAAAAGAAAGGTCATAATTCATATACAGGGGCCAACCTTATCATTTGCCTATGATATGTTTTGAATCGGTGAGTGACAGGGGGGCGGGGCACTCCAGGAGCCAATCAGCTATCTGCTGATGGCTGTGCCCATGTGGCTCCGCCCCTGTGCAAGTCCCTGCCCAGGGGGCCAGCTACCTCTGCCCTCGCGGCCTTTCTTTTAGCACCTAGGTCAGATCTCTGTGTCGTATTTAACACCTCATTCAGCATTTTGCATCAAGCAACTCCTGAACTCACATGACACTCACACAAGGCGATGTGTTCCCAGGGGCGGCAATCATGTCAAACATGTGTCCCTTGGTGAATAAACACACCTGACGCTTTGGCCTCCATCTCGCAGGCAAAATGCTGCCGGAGGGCATGAAGCCATCCAAAGAAGCATTCTAGAAGATTCCACTTAGCGATTCCTGCCAATGCAGTAACATACGATACCAGAGATTCCAGCCACAGTCAAATAAACTTTTATGCATCAGTTTTGGGAGTAGTATTTATACCACGCTTTATACCACGCTTTATACCACGCTTTATTGAAAGGCAAAGCCGCATCTGTTTGGTATTTCTGCTCTGACCTGTGCTTTATATATGTTATTTTGGAGCTGGAGTTTGGGACGTTGCGGGTTTTCTCGGTGCTGAGGTCTTCAGAGGTGCCCACGGGAAGGCAGTTAGAGCAACGTTCACTTAAAACTCTAATCAAGAGAACTGCCTATTTCTTGTTTTTAATTTGATTTTGTTGCCCTTTTGTTGGGTTTCGTTTTGTTTCCTGCCCACCGTGCGAAATAATTAGAAAAAATGGCCCTGACACGGATGGGTCTCGCGGAACAAAAACAAATAGCGATGCGTGAAATAAAAACGGAGCTGAGCCTGGGGACGACAGCGTTTCCTGAAAGCAGTGAGGGGCCAGGAAATTGTTTGAAGACTGAACAAACAGAGGCAGCTGCATTGGCGATGCGGAGAGAGGCGTTTCAGCACCAACCGGATGAGGTTTTACATCCGATCGATCGGGCTCCGTTCGGCTAAAGAAGGGATTCTTCCATAATGTATCTCGCAAACGGGTAAACAAAGAGCCACGGCTGCCCCAACAGACCCATTGTTTATTGCACTAAGCATCAAAACAAAGAAGGCCTTTATTCAACTTTTCAAACGCTACGTTCTTTCTCTGACTTTAAATTAATTTCGGTTTCTACCTTTAAGGGCTGTGTAATATAATATTCCTTTTAAATGAAGAGGAGCCGGACGCGTTTTTAAGCGCGTGGTATTGATGAGATGAATTATGTTGCAGGATTTCAAGATGCTTCCTTTCAAGATGCTGCGCTCTTTGCTGTGGCTCCTTTGGATCGGAATATGACTGGGGAGGATGAGGAGATGGGGCTCTTTGCTTCTGAATCCCATCCGGCTTTGAGTCTGGCGTAAGGGCAGCCAGATTTCCAGGTTGGGATGCAGCTCTGAATTCAGAAAGTGACCATGAGGCTCAGGATGTTAAAGCAATGGCTATTTAACAGTGGAAGGGAGAGGAAAAGAATTTAATTTTTAAATAAAAAATTAAGAAACTGGGCTATTCCAGTATCATCCTGTCCAGGGTGTCCCCTGCCTTGTGCCCTGTGCTTCCTGGGATCGGCTCCGGGGTCTCTGTGACCCTGTAATGTGGTGTCACCCAATCCGGTGCTTGGGAACCTACAGACAGTCCACATTTTTGCTCCCTCCCAAATCCCGGAGCAAAAACGTGGACCGTTCTGTGGGTCCCCAAGGACCGGATCGGGAAACACCGCTGTACCGGATTAGTGGATTCAGATGGATGGAATTCTGATATGCAGGCGCACCGTGTCTCTTGCTTTGTGTTCCTCCGTTCACCCTGTGACAGTGTGAAATCTCTGGGGATGCCTGCTTGGGGTGCTGGTTACCCCCCCCGGATTCAGCATTAACCTCTCCAAGGCAAGAGGGGGCGGGGACCAGGGCCTGTTGAGTCCAGATGCGGTGCCAGGGGGACATGAGTGACCCAATGGGCCCAGCAGAGACATCGGCTGATGGACACTGGGAAATTTGCTCTGAGATCCATTACTGTGAGCTTGCGGTCTGATCCAGGCCAGACGTGGGATGCAGTAACACCCAGTACCGTTTGGGGGGAGCGTAAAGGCACGTATCGCAACTTTGAAACTGTTTCCTTGTGGCTCGCTGCTTGACCATCACACACACTGTTGTTGTTGGTAGCGGCCGAATAAGATGGAATAAGATGGAAGCGATTAATATTAATTATCCCGCAAGCCAGCGTGGTCGTGGGTGGGTTTGAGCCACCAATTGTGTCTCCTGAGTCACCGACTCCTACGCGTGAACCGCCAAGCCAGAGAGAATGTTTCCATGCTCCGCTCTACAGCCTCCCTTCACTGCGTGTTCACTGGCAATGGTGGTGGGGTGGCCGCCTCCAGTGGCTTATCACGATGGGCTATGCCAGTGCTCGACAACACCCCTCAGCGATGAATGATTAATTACGATCGCTCAACCATTTAACGTCCGTGCAGCTGTGTCAGACTTTGGGGGGGGGGTTGTTTCAAGGATGCCCAAGGCTGCCATGACAGAGGACCGATTTCTATGGCAACAAGTCATAGAGGCGGAGCACAGGCTATGTATGTCAGTGCTCTGAATTGTGGGAGAAATGGAGTCACAGTTTTGTCCAAGCCTCTCGTGCTGGTCAGCCATGTTTTTTTTTTTTTTGTGTCTTGGTCTTGTGGACCAACCATGTCACTCAGGATTCTGCCAGGATCGGTACTTTGCTGTCATGTGACCTGCAGGGTTTCGTAAATTAAGAGTGATTAGCTGGGAGCAGCATTGTGGAACAGAGGAATAAGGCAAGGCACACCTGACGAAGGCAGATGGAGCACATCGCCCCCCTGGAGCGACAGACATCTTCCCACAATGCAAAGCGGCGTCACCCTCTGTCACAGAATACCGTTCCTGATCAACACTGTAAGACTCCCAAAATGTTACATGATGTCCGCGGTCCCTCACTGCAACTCCCATACTGCAAAGCAGCATCTGCAGCATTCTTGCACTGATTTCTTCACATCGAAGGTGCACTGATGACTCCTTAATTACAAATACCTACAATGCAATAGGGTATTTTCAGGCTTCCTACGGTTACCCCGCAGCAAATCCCAGAATGCAGCACAGCCTCTTAGGACATCCAGGGGCTGCTTTTACATCTGCAGAGATAAGTCGCTGTCCAAACAGACTGCTCAAAGAATAAGAGTGAAGGTTTATTCTTGATGGATATGTATGACGATGGAGTCCGAGTCAATGTTTACGCGAGAGAATTTCAATTTTGTGGGAATCACTCTTGCTTTCCAGGAGGCCGCTAACCTTCTAGCCCTCCTGTAGTGAAGTGCCCGTGTATCACTGGCAATCCAGCTCATTATTTCGTTCACTAAGACTGTGTCAGACTTCAGCTTTTGCTCGCACAAGATCTTCCAGGCTGGCTTGTGCAAATAAACTCTCAGAAACATCTTCACTATTTATCAAAAGCAGAAGAGTAAGAGAAGCGTGGAGGATTTGCATCGAGTGAGCGGATTGGGGGGATAGAATCGGGGGGGGGGGGAGGGGGTGCTGAACAGGGATAGAACGGGAAGCCTTTTCTGAATTCCGGTCGTCACGGCGATCGCTTCATAATTGTCATCAGAACTCAAATTATTATCCGGTGACTTCAGTGCACAACTTTCTGTTTTGTTTTTGCTGCTCCGGGCCCTTCCTGTAAAAGGCAGTCAGTTCAAAGACAGGAGTGCCAATGGAAACAACAGAGAAGCCAGCTCCCCCCCCCCTCACCCCCCACCCTCCGGAGGCCCGGAGATGCATTGTCAGGCAGAAAAACAAGGCTCACCACGAGTCAGGGGCCGTGTGCACAAGCCTTTTCACTTCTGTGCCATCGCCACAAAAGCTTTTCCTTGCTTATTACGATTTTAATACTCACGGGGGAGTCGCGTGTTACGATTTAGCTTCAATCAGCCTGACATCCCGGAGACGAAGGAGAAAGATGAAGAAAACACGCCTTCTGCAATTTGCGCTGCTGCAGTCTCACTCCATGTGGCTGAGAAGGGACTGACCACAGATACTGCATGGAAGGGGTCACTACTGCTGATCCCTGCGGAGGAGAGGGGGTTCCCGTGAATAATGCCCCCAGAGCCCAACTCTGTACTCTTTCATGGAAATGGGACAGTCTTCAAATTGTGACCCCCCCCCCCCCCCCCCAACATGTATCACTAATTACTGGCAGACGCAGTAACATCCCGAGCCAAAGAATACTTGTGAGCAGGATTTAATTTCTCAGACTAAACTGGTCACAGCTGGTCTGTCCTACGGCTGGATGCCTCAAAGCTGGGACACAGCTGTGTATTGGAGGCCTGCACTGGAGTGACAGTACGCTTTTGGCCTTTTTCTGAAAAAGAAAAAGAAAACAACGGCCATAACTTTAAAGGCCATCGTGGGGTGTTTGGATTTGCTGTTCAAAATCATGGCCACATGGCCAAATTAAGATCTTTTTACCTGAATTATAAAACTTGTTGAGTTCCAACACCCAACTAGGGCCTAATGGTGAGGTCTGGGCTCAGGTGGTACTGTCTGGCCGTGAGACTTCATTAGGGGGGGCATTTGGATCGCCTTCCTCCACAGAGCTGGCAAGAGATGTGTCAAAGTTTGTCGGGTTTTGTGTGGGAAACTGTTGAGGTGACCAGGAGTCAGAGCCGTGCTTCAGTTTGTGGTGCTGCCAGGGGCCCCGTAAAAGGGGAAAAGTTAGGACAGTTTCAAGGGCCCCTGAGGGACTGGAGCCCTCAAAAATTTGTTGGGGGGGGGGGAGGGCGTGGTGGCCCCTCCTTGTGTACGGTCCTGTCGATGGTGGCCCTCTCCTGTTTGCAGGGGCAATCCTGGGTTTTCTTAAAATGTGTGGGGCAAAATTCTTACAGAGGGACCAACCTTATAATTATCTAATGATTGGCTTTGATTCAGTGAGTGACAAGGGAGGGGGCCAATCAGCTTTCAGCTGAGGCCAGTGACCCCCGCTCATGCATACACCTCTACCTATTGGCTTTTCACCATGACACGCTATCACCCAAAGTTACCATGAAGATCACAGCCGCCATGGATCAGTTTGCCTCTCATAGTCATAGTTAACATGGTGCGGCACCCAACCCACAGCGGCCTTTAGCTGGATTGAGACCCTCCCCCTTTCTTGCTCCTGGTGCTTCGTAAATAAAGACCCGCCTCAGACTGTCACACGCTTCCCGTCTCACATGACAGGCCCTCTCCGTGTCGCCGTGGTTTCCCCTAACCCTGACATTTTCACCGCTGGCCCGTCTCTGTGTATCTACAGCTACGTCGGCTGATTCATTGACAGATCAGATTAAACATTATGGTGTTTTTGTTGACTCATTAACACGCTTCGGATTTATTGATCTGGGGCAGAGTAATGAGCATCTTCCGTATTTCCGAAACAGGCAGGAAGCTTTGATTTGTCAGAAGATGTTTATTTCTCACCTTCCTCTCGTAAGGTGAGACCACCAGAGTGTGAGGTCCCCATAAGGAACGTGTTCAATGGCATTTAAGGCTTCTGTGAAGTGTGGGGTTTTGTGCACAAGAACAGAACTTTCTGAGACTCTCAGTTCACAGCTGTCAGCTGCTTTGGAGTCTAATTCAGACCAAATAGGACTGGGCCATTCATGGGGGGGGGGGGGGCCCTAAAAGTCATGATGGGTTTTGCAGTTGCACCTTGTGTGACTCAAACCCTGCTCAGTCCAAAACCCCTACAGCTCTGTGCCCCCTGCTCCCTCTAGGAACATCCTAAACGCATCACGACATCCGCACACGGGTGTACAGGAATGGACAATCGGACAATACTACCCACAATCCTTAGTGTTAATGAATGAACACGTGAAAGAAGTAGGAGAAAAAGTTTAAAAAGCTACTTAAAATACAAGGAGAGACAAGCAATTCTTCAGTGAAAAGTGACGAACAGATAACTGTGCAGCAATATCGAGCGACTGTGCGCTTTTCATATACACTCCACCACTGTGCGCTTTTCATATACACTCCACAAGCCCCGCCCCACCTTTCTCTTTATTTTTACGGCTTGCATTTTCTAAATTATATTTTTGTCTTGAGCGCCGTTTCCCAGACAGGATGACATCACCCGAGAGCTGGGGCGGGGCGGCTGGGACCCCAGAGGTCGGGCCCTCCGTCGTCGGGCCTGGGCTTCTTAATGAGGTGGGCGTGCAGCTGGTTGGCTGTGCGGTGGAGTCGCGTATTTACCAAACAGGCCTTTGTAACGAGCAGAGACTGATTACCATGCAGGCCGCAATAAAAACTCACACAGCTGCTATATCCATCATAATTGATGTGTTGCGAAGCAGATTACACACATTAGCGCACACAGTTTTAGCTGTGACAGCTCCAACTTAACATGACAAATTCCATAATGTGGCTATGAAAAGGTGCGCTGGGTATTAGCAGCCGTGAGGGAGCGCGTGCGTGAGGGAGCGCGTGCGTGTGTCGCTCTCTAATCCCCTCCCGGGGTTTATTTGTTACGTTGGGGGGGTGTTGCGGAGGAGACAGGGGGAGTCTCATAAACAGTGTAGGGTGTGGTGGCGTCAGTTCCCTGACGGGGTGGTAATCCGGCCGAGGGGGAGAGCGTTTGGGCCCTGTCTTGGCTGGGGGCGGGGCCTCCCCAGCAAGCCGTCAGCTTATTTAAATGCCCGCTTATTTATTTACCTCGGACCTGCCGGCCCTGACCGTTCTCAAGCTGCCAGGATAAGAGAGCATTAATTTCAAATCCCAGGAAGGGAGTGAGATGATGCAGCGTGGTTTTACTTTCACCATGCTGGTGTGAGAGCCTGCTGGACCCTCCTTTTCATGGCTCTGCATGACCGCAAGGCTCATGCTGCCAGTTATACGGCGGCTAGGTAGCCGTGCCGCCATCCTGCACGCAAAGCTGACGGGATGCTGCATTTTGTCTGATCGGCAGGGGCCATTCTAGGGACGCTGGGGCCCTTGACAAAAAGATCCCTCCAACACACTCTGCCCGACATGGTAATATTTATGACCATTATTTTAGCGGGAAGTCTAAATTAATAAAATCAACAAAGAGATTTTAATAAACACAATTGCTTTATTTTCACTGTACTGTAAAAAACAGCTCAAATAAAGCAGATTTGTCGTTGCAATGTACTATGTAATGGGCCCAGTTCTGGGGCCCCAGGCCATTAGTTACGTATTTTGTATTTATTTTATTTGTAGCTATTCTAATGAGGTGCTACGGCCCGATGTTGTGTCGAATTGTTTTGTTAGTTGCACCCGGCCTGTTCTAAAATAAAAACCAGGATGTTACATTTTTATACGTTCATGCAGAAATATGGAAAGAATTTTTGTGACGGCGGCCACAGCACCTGGCGTCCGGTGTCACAGAAATGCGTCGGGTGTCCGTCACGCTGTCTCCAGAATGTTATTGTTTTTTTTTTACTTAAATATTTTAACGGCTGACACTTTTATTTTTTACACTCCAATAAATACAGTTACGGCAGAGTCGGAAAGTTTGGCGTCGTTAAAATTAAGTGAAGTCATTTTTTGACGTGAACATTATGGAAAAATACTATGGAATTTTAATACAACTATTAATATGAAAACAGTAAAGACGATCCAGTCTAGAGAAACGTTATTGTTAATAAACCTGTCGGTCTCAGAAATCACAGAAAAGCTGGTATCTGACTAAACACTTTGACGGTGAACCCCTGAAGATTGTTAACACTATTCATTTATTTATATGGCAAAAGAAGTAGATGCAAATTACTAACAGGAGGTTTATGGGTGACTGACAATGAGTAAGGAGTTATTAATCATAAGTATGGTTAGGTGACTAACATATGGAAATAATCAGTACGGTAAGCTTTTTGGAAGATAGTTTTGGCAATGAGATGCGAGTCACTGTATAAGAAGCAGTATGAGAATTTAAGGTCTGGTATTGATAGGAAACTGTTAATCCTTCACAAAGGATCCATCCAACTATCCATTTTCCAAATGATTATCCTGGACAAGGCTGCGGGGTCACATGGGACTCATGGAATTAAAATCCAATAAATTAATGAAGGTGAATCTGAATACCTAATCGTTTGCAGGTTAAGGTTTACATGCTGCAGTGTAACTCAGCAAAATGCATCAGTTAGTTCTGGAAGGACTCAGGGCTTTAGCTCTGAGGTGAGTTCAGAAGAGCAGGTGCCCTGAATCCTTACCTGATCACTGTGAGGTACCATTCTGTGGCGAGGGGTCAAGGTCACGACAGACAAGATGTAGACTCGGGACAGTTGGATGTCTTCACGTAAAGGATTGAAGGATTGCTGCAATCTGTTCGGGTTTTAGAGTCACTGAGGAGACAGAGATACAGTAAAGTATTTTGTATTATTTAAAACTGGTTTTGATGTCATGTTGCTTAATTTAATCATTTAATTTTAATTTGTAGCGGTAGGTTTGCACTGCCACGCTGTCTGTACTGTTTGGAACCCTGGAGATCATTACACGAGCGGCGAACTGCGCCCTAAACCTGTGCCAACGCTGACCTCTAGTGGCAAATTTAATTACTACATCATTGAATCCTACATAGTTTTAAGCCGTTGCACAAACGTAGAATATATCTTGTTTTTAATTAATTTAATATCGGATAGATGGAATAATTTCCTTGCGGAGACGCCGAGATATCTTCTGAGAGGAACACCTTTGCATTTCCTCACACGTGCCAGTCACACCTGTGTAGGTGGAGATATTCGGGGGCATCGCGTTTCTGAACAAAGAGGGAGAAAGCGGTCGCACTTGGCTTTTCAAAGCCCCTTCCGGTACGTTTCGGAGCCCTCTGCCAAATTGCCCTCTGAGGGGGGCATCAGCCAGCGCAGACCTAAAGCATAAATATGGATGCGTTGTCCTGAGCTGGGCTGGTGGCCTCGCTAATTGCTCTACGTGCGCGCGCACAGGTACACAGATATTCAAATTCCGCTTTTTATTTTAAAGTTTCTCTAACTAATAAAAGGGTTGCATCGCCAGGGAATTTAAAGTCTTTAAAATGAGGGAAGGAGGGGAAAAAACTGTAAAAAGCAGCAAGCGGCAGGAAGTTATGCTGGGTTAGGGTCAGGGTTCTGCATTTAATAAACAATTACGGATTAATTATGAATGAGCGCGTCTCCAAAGAGCGGGGGCCTGGCTGGGGGAACGGGGT
>JAODKF010000068.1:23746907-23757645 GCA_026779585.1 Mormyrus proboscirostris
GGAGTCAGTCAGACACTGAGTCGACCTCAATTTACAGTTTGTCTGTGTTGCTGATGAGTGACTGAATTAAAAAAAATGAAAAACTGATCATTCCACATCAAACAGCCTAAAGCCAGTAAATTAAATGTGACGTAAATCATCCCACCACACAACCATGTTGTAAATATGTCAGTAAGCACACGCTCTTGACAGAACAGTAGCGGAGAGCTTTGACAGCCAATTTAAACAGCAATCAGCATCATGCACCGATCTCCCGGGATTGGGCTTCCCTATAACAGTGTGATGGATTTGCCTCGCTGTGGACGGCCATAGTAGCATGGATTGCCATAAAATGAGCACATTTCTTAGCAGGTGTTAGCATTCAGTGTGGCTCCATCCTGCTCGTATTTTACGGTCATGAATATATTTTTCCTCTCTAGTCTGAATCGCTCGATCTGGTCCAGAACGGTGCAGCTTGGGAAGTTTGTTTCATGTCTGCCATGTTGGAATTTCGCCGCCAATCCTCTGAGGCTGTTTGGAGGGTGTTTACGGCGGCTGTAGGCACTCCTCGGGCTCTCAGCCCCCGCATAGGGGTCAGACATAGAATACTCACCTTTGTTAATCCCACATACAACATGTATAAAACATGAGGCACTTCCTGTAAGAGTTGGGTTGCTTCTGAGAGAGGACTTCAAAGTGCAGCTTCTACATCTGAGAACTGTTTTATCCAAGTAGAGAGAGAATGCGTAATGGCCCCGGCACTTTAATGATTTAGATATAAATTAAAGATTACAGCCATTTTGGCAGATATTATTATACGTCAGGCAAACCGTTACCTGGAAGCTGAATGTTTGTACCGGATGCAGCAACTGTTTTGACGGAAAAATGTTAATGTGCCCAATATTCCAGACAACAAAGAGCTTCAAATAATCTATCATCACACTGCCAGTTTTTTACCTGCCTTTAGTCGTTAAATTCGTTAAACGTTGCTCAAAAGTCTGTGCTAATACCATAGGAAATCCCTTAAGATTCAATTGGAAGACAGGTCGTTGTGACGGTAATTAAAAATATCAAAGGTGTCACTTCACCTGTAATTAGAATCAGCAGGATTTGGGAGGTGCTGTTTAGGGCCATCGGGGTCATCAAAAAAAATGCATTTCACCTCTAAACAAATATTAAATGTCTGTGTATAGCCGTATAGCTAAACAATGGAAATCAAACACTATTGTATTTCAAATCACTTGTACGTGCAATGTGATTCGGTTTCAGTGTATAAATAAAGCTTTCACACCTGTGCTAATACCCAAACTGTTTACCTTTTCACAACAAAAACACAGGTGTCAAAGCAGGATTTCAAACAAAATAAATTATATAATTTGTTACAATTAATGGCAACAAATAATGAAAAAAGATTCTAAAATATAGTGATTTGTGTTCTTTTATCTGGTAATGAAAATGTATTGCAGATGAACATTGTAATAATTTAAAAATGAGCTACAAATGTTTTTTGTATAAAACCACGTGAAAATAAAAGTGATTCCATTGAAAACTTATAGCATGTGCAGTTTTGAGAGTTTTGGACAGACGGCGATTTTATACCTCGATATGAAATCGAAGATGTTTGATTTAGAGACGCCCAAACTTTGCACCTACATCAGATCAGATGAGCTTTTGAATTCCCACATAGCAAGATGAGTTTGAATTGGATCCGGGCCCAAATGTTGTTGAGGAATTGCCGCAGGTCCGTAAACCGGATATGGCTGTGTCTTTTTGCTCAACGGACCAGTACTGGCCCAAATCCACTTTCTGGATTTGAAACAGATAAGGGCCATATTTGGGCCAGATTTATGTTGAATTTTATTAAGTCTGGCCTATATTTGTACCAGAGTCAAATATTAAATTCAGAGGTGCTTTGGATGGGGACAATTTGTGGCTCAGTGAGCAAAGTCTCTGTGCTTAAAAACAAAAAATTGCTGGTTCATGCCCCAGCCTTGACAGATGGCACTGTCCATTAGATGACCCTACACCGCGACCCCAAACAGGGCAGAGTAAGATTGGGTCAGTGAGGAGAAGCATGTCAATGTGCATGTGCAAATAAAATTTTAAATGTTAAATGTGGTACAGGGCCCATATGTTTTTTCCAGACTGAGTGCTGACCAGTTCTGCCTCAGGATCCTGCCTTAACATGTAGCCAGTGAGCAGCTCAGTGGGCTAAGCCTCTGTGTCCCTGAGCAGGAGGTCACTGGTTTGAGCCCTGGCCCTGGTGGAACGGTTACATATCTGTGGGCCCTTGAGTAAGGCCTTTAACTGCTGGCTCTGGGGGTGTTGGCTGCCACTGTGCTATGGAGCTCTGGATAAAGTAAGTAAACAGAGGCGTTCCGAAGTAGCTGTACTTATGCAAATTAAAGTGTGATACTCCAGCATCCTATGTCAGATACGCAGATCTTACAAACAGCTACGCTAGAATATTTTCTCTTATACCATCATTAATCTCACAATCAGCAGCACCCCCAGAATTGGGGGTTAAAGGCCCCACAGACATGTAGCCGCTCCTCTGGGGCCAGGGCTCAAACCAGGGACCTCCTGCTCACAAGCACAGAGACTGAGCCACACACCAGCCACAGACAGCAAGGGAGGATCCCAGAGCAAAACTGACCAGCAGTCAGTCTGGAAAAAAGAAAAAGAGTTAGGATCACATTTAACAAACAAACATGTGTTATTTGCAAAAGTACCTTAAAGCACTTCCCTTCACTGATCCCACCTTACACCCCAGAGCTAGGATGTCAGTACAGGGTCAGCTGACATGCAGTGCCCTCTGCTGAGGAAGGGGCTTGGCCCGCAACCTTCTGATCACTAGCAGAGAGACTTGGCTCACTGAGCCACCCACTGCCTCCACAGGGGCATCCTCTGAATTTAAGATATGAGCCGGGCCAGATCCAGGTTACGGCTCTGAGGCGATTTCTGAACAACCTTTGGCCCGGATCCGGTTCCGACTCAATCGCCCCTCCGAGTAAAGACATAAACAAAGACGACGGTGGTGCGGTTAGTGTGCATGTGTCCTGCAATGGGTTGATCCCTCCATCCTAGGTCATTCCTTGCCTTGCAACCACAGATCCAGGATAGATTCCGCCCCCCCACCCCCCAGAATAGGACCAGCAGGTACAAGATATATATGGCTAATGCCAAGAAACTGGTTAAATTTCACATTTATTGACTCAGTTTGTTCTGAATTTCATGATCAAGCAGTCGGGGTGACTTAGAGTAACAGGCACATAGTCAGCCCTGCTAAGCTGAATCTACATGAATCTATCACGCCCCCAGCGGTGACTCACACCAAAATACAGCCTGTGCTAATCCTTGTCCTTCAAGTCCAGTTCCTTAGTTTCTGTTATATGCAATTAGCGTTTTTTTCCAACTGCAAAAAAACATTTTGTGGCTTAAATTTGTCAAAAACTGTTCAAAGCTTCCACTGGACGTGTATTCATTACAGTTCTAATTTGATTGAGAAAAATTAAATAATGCTATAGCCATTTAACGAGGGCTAAGCAGAAAATTAGATCAACTTCGACCTCAGCCAAACTATTAATAAGCGGTTTAGGACACACAAGGGGCCGATTGTGCGGGCCATTCTTAGGATTTGGCATTTCAGTAGGGGGGTTGTGAAAGATTGGCTGCTGGGGGGGGGGGCTTCTATAGGCCACAGCACATGAGACAAGGTGACGGCAGACCCCTGCTCGTAGCCTGGGGTGACCCCTCTGCTAAATATGTGCACAGTGTCCTTGCACCCCCTGCACCCCCTAGGGACAGTCAGGCATACAACAGAGCCTGGGATGGGGTCAGGCACAGACAAGGCTCCAAGTCAAGTCTACCAGTCGAGCACCAAATGCAGGACACAGACATATTTATTGTATTTACTGCATTATTGTATTTACTGCATAGCCAAGTCAATCTATCTGTCTGTTCGTCTGCACCTTTTGTACTAAGGAGAATGCCTTGTGCACCTTTGTACATGCCAAATAAACCTTGATTTCGATCTTGATTCTGATTCCAGACATCCCACCTCTCCCAGAAGTTCCTTGAGTCTCCCGCAAATTGACAGCAGCTCCTTGACACCCGGAAATCTGTCACCCCCCCTGCCCCCCAACTGCTTCACCTTATTGTTGTGTGCTGCTGTCTTAGACATTGTGAACTTGGAAGCAACCTGCTGCTCAGCGTAGCCTTCTGCCAGCAGAACCAGGATTAAACCAGGATTAAACCAGGATTTAACAATGCAGATTTGTTTAAAAATATAGTGGTCTTAATTTTTTTTTCCATAGCAGTAAACATGGTGCCAAGCACTAGCCTGTGCTCCCCCCCCCCCCCTTCATTTGCCTCCCTGAAAGTGATATCTCTAGTATGGGATGTCTGTGATTCCGAATACAGAATACTCACAGAATACTTCTGTGACACAGAAACCGGGTACGTGCTTTATGCCTCACAGAAATGGGCAGCATGGTATAAATGAAGAGATACTTTGACCTGTCCTTAGTCCATTTTCAGCTATAGCCTGCATCCGTACCGATTGATTTTAAAGCTAAGTGGTTAGGCCTATCTGGGCTGGCACTGGCTTGGCCATAAACTGTACTGGGTAGTACCGTGTCATGGGGCTTTTCTGTGCAATGTGCCCATTATCAAAGAGACGCTGTCCATCTCAGCAGTAATGCTGCACTATAAATAGCTACAAACAGAGGCTCTTTGTGCCACATGACGGCTTTATCCAAAAATATTGCAAAAAAAAAAAAAAAAAAACACAAGCCTGCCTGAATTTAGCTATGACTACAGTATTTTACCGGTCAACAATACAATGTCATTTCCTAAAATCAAATTAGATTAATACTGATTAATACTGTACTTGTTTCATTTATTGTAAATTGCATCAATGTAATTCCTCCCCCAGCTCACACTTCTCATCACAAATTGATTAATCAGCTCGGCCTGAGTTGAATCACATATCTCATGAGAGGAGGTGGAAGCGAGCATTGAATCCACACTGTACACGTACTTCTGGGATGGAGATAATCTCATCCCTCATCACACAACACATCCCATCTACCGCCGACGGGTCCGTCAAGATCAGGAGGCACAGCAGACATGAGATGGCTTCTCCTGCATAGATATTGACATCAAGGGGTTCCTTTAGGCTGCCTCACATGTTTACCACTTTCTGAGGTGCAGCCGAGGTGCCTAACTCTCCACATATACATCTGAACACTCCCTACAAACATCTGCTCCTTTGGTCTTGCGAGTTCACAGGATATCGATTTCAGTAAAAAGCTGGGAATATGGACTCCTGCCGACTTTAAGATATGAATAAATCTATAAAAAGTAAACAAACAAATCTACTAAAAGAAGTGCGGCGATACCTGTATCACTGGATGGTTTGCACCAGGAGGGGAGGGGGGGGGGGGAGGCTTTGCTGCCTTGAAATGCACTTCAGCAGCCCCAAATAAATGTCTGTTAATTAGTTGAAATAGTATGCTCTTGTTCCTAATCATTAAAATCAGACTTCCCTAGTAAAGGATTACCCCTGATCCCTCACCAGATGCAGCTGTTTTAAGTGTTAAGTAGGTGTCTTGGTTCAGATCGCAGTATGGGGGGTGGTGCAGCCCGAAGCAGGAACGCAGCTCTCTGCCCGGCTGAGGCGTGCCGCGTGAGTACCCCGCTTACTGTCTCTCGCCCACAGAGCACATGCCCCGCCCGCATTCCTGACATACTCCCAGCTGTAATCTTCTTCCAAGCCACCGGCACGCCATCCCCAGTCGGTGCGGCGAGTGGAAAAGCCCGCCGTAAAGCTGACGTGAGGTGACATTTTCTTTTCATCCCAGCAGGCAGCTTCTTAGACCAAAAGAAAGACTTAGGGCTTATTAGGGTAATAATTGCACGACATGTCAGTCCAAGATTTTAAAAAGAGGCAATTCCTTTAAAAAAAAGAGATTATCGGTGTTTGTTTGAACTTCTGAGGCGTGCAGTCGGCCGTGAAATATTTCCATTGCAGTTGTTTGCATTGTAACTTCTAAGTAAGCCAGCCCAAGTTAACTTCTCTGCCACCTTTGCTCATCGAGCTCATTTCAAACGGACACCTCCCAAACACTCACACCCCCACGCTGCGTCCCTCTGCCTCCCATCAATGGACCCCTTTTCGGCTATTTTTGCCAAACAAATTAAGGCTTCCTTAAGTGTGTGTTTATTAAGGCACAATAGCATGTGTCCTGATCTTTGAGACATGAATGGTGCTTCTCTGTCCTGATCTTTGAGACATGAATGGTGCTTCTTTCCAGCATCGCATCTGCCAGTTAAAGAGGGCATACTGTACCGAAGGTTGAGGAATAGGTAAATGCGATTCAGTGTCCTCATGCAGAATGTGCTGTTTCCTTTTTTTAACCACTAAAGTGAGGCCTGTGTGCATCTCTAAGACAGCAATTTCTCCCCTTCCGCCGAGAATATTATGTATTTCACGTTGAATATGTGGCTAATTTTTTATATTTTTTTTTTAATCCTTTTTCTGTAAAATTTGTTGACATTCCGGAGGTGGAAAGTTCAGGCAAGGAAAGTACAGAACCAGACCAAGGTTTTGTTTCAACCAACCAGTTGAGCATAAAGAGTAACAGTCACAGAGTACTAAACTGCTTGGTTGAAGCAAAACCTTGGTCTGGATTTGTACTCTCTGGACCTAAACTTTCCACCTCTGTGACGTTCACAGATAGCGGCACAGATGCAAGGTTTAAAAATCACAGTGTAAACTCTCATTACCAAGTGGAACTCTGAGAGGTGCAGAAACTAAACGGCTAAATAAATGAAAAATATGGTAGCACTGATAGACAAAAAGGCAGGACTTGGTCACCACTGTGCACGGATGACCAGTGTGGCAGTATTCAGAATACAGAGTCGCTTTTTGGAAAGACCTGCACCAGCGGACCTGATCCCGCTTGGGCCGGGTCGGCGACACAGGCCAGCAGCACTCCAGGGTGGGCAGACATGTCTGAGATCTGCTCTGATGGTTCAGCTTCAGGTCCCAGGGAAGGCCCAAATGCTATTGTACTGCCACCCTCCATCTATCCATCCATCCATAACCTGAGTCAGTAGAGGAATGTAGGCAGCCTGGCCCCTAGCCATTGTTCTTTCCTTTCCTTTTCTTTTTTCTTTTCTTTTCTTTTCTTTCCTTTCCTTTCCTTTCCTTTCCTTTTCTTTCCTTTTCTTTCTGTTGTACTTTTCAGTTCTTCATTTTAGATCCAAATTCAAAAAAATAAAATGATGAAAACATATTGAAATGTATTAGAAAACGCCCTTTACATCAGTAAATTATAAAAATATAAAAATACATCTGCTCAAAAAGCAAAGTCGCAAAGTTTTTAAAATCAGGGCTTCTCAGCCAGTTCAGTCTCAGGACCTACATTTTCCTTGGTCTCTAAGTCACGACCCAGTTTTGGATAACTTTGAATCTATGAACCACATTCATGTCATAAAAACACTGCAGTAATAGTAAATAGAACATAGCGCAGCAACGGCAGCACAGAGCCTTTATGCACTGCTAAAAAACAAGTCAAAAATATTTTTAACCACACTCTCATGTGTGATCCCACGACCCACTTCTGGGTCACGACCCACCAGTTGAGGAACAGTGTTTTAAACGATTTTAAAATTAGTGCTGTTCCTCGACACTTCGGCATGAAATGTTCTGTACCCCATTTACAGAAGTGAAAGATAGGTTTGATACTATGAATTCCCTGCTCTGCCTCACCTGGGTACCATAACAGCTAATTCTTCTACATCAGTGGCTCTGTAGCTACAGTGAAAACCAAAGCAATCACAAAATCAGCAAAAAGCTAAGTGTGAATCTGTAGGCTTCTGAATTGGCTGGCGTACCTCCAGCATTTTCAAATGTTCTTACTGACAGGGCAATCATGCACTGCAGCTACCTTCTCAGGACAATAAAATGAGTCTGAAACAGGACTTCATATACAATGACTGATGTTCTAAACACATGCATGAACCAACCAGCGCTAACACCTCGCTCAAGCTAATCTCTCAGCCTTGAAAAATCACTGTGTGGGGAGCTTCCCTCTGACATTCAAGCTTCTTCCAGAGAACTTACCTGTCCGTACCAGCTATATTCCAGCATCATGAGGAAAAGGACGACGGCGGTGGAGCTGTTCGGAAAGATGGGTGGCGGGCTCCCTCGCGCTAGCGGCATTAGCAGCCCCTCTGCACGCCAGCCGTCTGCCGGCACTGCCAGCCCCCACTCGGGCACTAGTGCCCGCTCGCTGAAGCGCCACGTTTGGCGTGCAGACCTGTTGATAATGAACCTGAACCCATTATTTTGAGTCAATGGCTTGAAAGGAATGGGTGAAGAATTGCAGCCACAGGGCCAATTACGGACACTCTTTGATGTGTGACTCTCCGGCAGTCACCGAATCACCCCGCACCTTTATCCTGATCCCTTGTGTTATTCATTAATTATTCTGTTGGGGTCAAAGGTCAAATGGCTAATTATGCAGATGGTCTTGGGGGGGGGGGGTTCGAGGATTCTCCTAACTCTGACACACTCCCTCTGGCTGGACACGGCCACCTTGTGTTCTACTGATTAATCCAGTTGCTGACATTTTTCCCAGCCAGCCTCTATTTCCCATTGTGTTCTGTAATCTCAATCACTGAAATCTGCAGGTCCCAGTGGTGGTTTCAGGGGAGGGTGGGTGTTTTCCCTCTGAGCATCATATTGCTTTTTTTCCTACAGAAAATTGGTTTGTAAGAGAAACCTCATACCAGACGACAATTCGATGGTGCTGTGGGTAGATCACATGCCCCTTTAGTGGCCCAACCCTGCTCCTGATACAGATAATCAGGCTATGTTGCAGCTAAGCTGGCTCTAAAACTGTGACGCTACTGAAGGGCCTGGTTATCTGTATCAGGTGTGTTAAATTAAGGGCTGCAACTAAGCTCTGCTGGGTGGTAGATGCCCAGGAGCAGGGTTGGGCCTTAGTTGCCTTACGAAGGGGCCACGTGATCTAACCACAGCACCATTGAATTGTTGGCTGGTTTAGGATTGTCATCCATCCATTGTGTCACAAAACCAAGAGGTGAGACAATCGCATGCTAGAGTCTTAGATGGGTTGAAATACTCTGAAACGTGGATTGTCAGTCTGCATGTGACTTGTCTCTGACCAAAATTGGCAACCCTGTGGACAGGCGTGCAAGACTTCTGCGTGTCTGTGGCAAATTGTTTTGAAATAGAAAAAAGACTATGTAGCCTATATCTTTAAAGACCACGTCCACGGTTATAAATTGCATTTTGCTCAAAAAATTCAGAATTTGCCATTGGTATAGAGCCCCCTGCACTTAAACAGGCAGGCGTGAGGAAGGAGTAGAAGGTACGGTCGTTCATGTAGAACGAGAGAAAGAGAGAAAGAAAGAGAGAGGGAGAGAGTGGAGAGATTTATGTTGGAGTTACAGTTGTCAGAACGTTTGCGCACCGGACAGGCGTGCCAGGACACAGGGACCCACTTTATTACAGAAGCAGGTATGTAAGCTGTCGCTTAAACCGTCATTGGTGCATCATAACAGAGCAGATGAGGCTGCAAGGTGGAGCTCTGTGTTCAGCATCACGACTAAAACACACACACACCCTAGCTGATATACCCCATTTATTTTAGAATATGTATAAACACCCAAATATTTTTGCTGCCAGCTGTAGCTCATCTAAATACTCACGTTTTGGATTTTTTTCTAGATATTTAGCACTTAGTTGCAAATGTAAGTATTTCATAACTCAACCTCATTTTTTTCAGATCTCATCGTTTGACAGTCCTTAAGCAGGACATGTCACTGGTCGGCTCGATTCACAAGAGGGCTAGGGACAGTGTTCAGCTCGTCAAGGCTCCTCAGCGGTCGTGTTAATGCAATCAGCGTTATCTCTGAAGGCTTTAGTCAGACTTCAGTAAACCCTGGCCCTACATATTATGGCACACAATGCAAGAGCTGATCCCATTGTTGTGGGTTACCCACAACACATTGTGTCTGAACAAGCATTCAGCATTCATTCGATTGACGGCTTTCTCGGCCGAAAGCACTGTGTAACAAACAAAACAGAGGAAAATTATTGACTAGACACCATTATTTCCCTGAGTGATGTCGCTATCTTTATTGAAGCCAAATCAATCAGCTGCAGTTTAGTACTTATCTGTAGGCTGCAGCAGAGATTTCAGGTTAATAACTCAGATTTTGTCACACTATAAAATGGTCTTGCCCCCCACGCGCACTGCTTGGGCGGATCTGTTGTAATAATGAGTCAACCCTAGTGTTTGCACTATTACAAGCCTAGCAGTGACCTCTATATGAACTTTGACCCCTTAAAGTGCAGCCACCCCCCCCAGGCTTTCATGCTGGCCACACAGTAATGGTCACTGTGTGCAGCACTGTACCTTTCCCTGAACTTGGTTAAACGGGAGGACACTGGCATCTTCTCACAATTAGCCGTAATAGGATTATGTGCTGGTATGGAATGGGCGTTTTAAACAGGGGTGGAATTCTGGCAGACACCTGCTGCATGTACTGCAATAATCTCATAAAGGAACCCCCCCCACCCCTGACTAAGTCCAGAAAACAAGGACCGCCTTCAATCCCCACATCCCCCCACCCACCCACCCCGACCAACACTGTGGCCAAGAAGGGGTTATATTACATTATTTTGTGTCTGGTCATTAGCAAATAAATACAGGATTGTGGG
>JAODKF010000068.1:23771899-23788410 GCA_026779585.1 Mormyrus proboscirostris
AAATCGCACCTTGCCAGAGCACAGCTCTGCCTCCTTATGCCTAAATCGCACCTTGCCAGAGCACAGCTCTGCCTCCTTATGCCTAAATCGCACCTTGCCAGAGCACAGCTCTGCTTCCTTATGTCCAAATCGCACCTTTCCAGAGCACAGCTCTGCGCCCTTCAACATTAACCTTTTTTGTTAATGTCTTAAATTTCAGATTCAAACATTCAAAGTGAACAGTTTTTAAAATATGAAATATGAATATGAATTTTCTGGAGTGGATGAGAAATTCCTAAATGATTTCTGCCCCATGTTTCTATATTTTGATTTATTTTTGTTTAGTGTACTGCTGCCTAAACCTCACTTAAAAGCTAGACTCAGGTAAGAAGTGTGTAGGAAGCAAGCGGTGAATAATTTGATATTTTAATGCATTTGAATGATTAAGCAAGAGTATTACTTGTAGTGATAAGGGATTCTGATGTAATTTATGTTTCATTTAAATGTTATTTGTCTACTTTTGTGTTGCTTTAAAGAGTAAAACAACATGCTGACAAATGACCGTGCAACATTCGTAAGATTATGATGAAAAATACATCATACTGTACGTAATAAACTGCTGTAAAGAGCAGCTTATTCAGGACCCCCCCCCCCCACACACACAGTACCCGACCCCTCCTCTTCTCTGATTCTCACTGAACCCCTGCTCTTACCTTATTGGCTGTCCAGACAGCTGTGGCTGAGGACACCCACTCCCTGGCGTGGATCCCAGCGTCGATCCAGATGGCCGGACGCTTGGTTCCACCCGTACTGAACTGCAAGAAAGTTTCAGTGTTAACACCACACAGTCCTGCTGTGATGCTTGGGATTTCACCTCACACTTGCCCCCAGTGTTTTTGATTCGCCGAACACACTAACATTACAATTGTCTTAAAGGCTAAGGTTCCGAGTTGAAAATCCAAGCACGCCACCACTGCATTTCAGGTTCAGCGAAACAGATAAAGATCAGCACCGGCAAAGTTCACCCAACCCTGAAACATGCTCTTTATTCAGAAAAGCTCCCTGACTTTTACATCATTTTGTGAGATTTCCCTCCCAAAGAGCACATCTCACATTCACACTTTTATTTTACTTGTTGTAATGTAAGCAGCCATCCTTTCATCCCTAGAGGAGCTTCACTCAAGTTCTCTGTCCTACCTTCAGAGCATACATGGGGCGTTTCTCATAGGAGTATCCAATTGGCACCTTGGTGACTAGATGAGAATGGCCAGCGACCAGGCTGTCCATCCAGCTGTAGATCTGTCACAAGGAAGCAAATGCGCGCACACATTTGGTTGGGGTTTGTTTCCACCTGAAGTGTGTGTACTCATCCTTAATTAAGCAAACTCATACCAAGGCAGACTCCCGGCACCCACCTCGTCCAGTGTGTGATAAGCCCCGAAATCAAAACTCTTAGCTCTGCTCTCCCTTAATCTGCTGGCCTTCATGTTGGCTCTCTCCTCTTCCAGCAGTTCCTGAAACACACAGAACACTCAAAGCTCCTACGGCCAAGCAGAATTATTCCCACTAATTGGCTTTACTTTACTTCTGTGACATTAAAACAGACTCAGAGAAATCCAGGCGAGGAACATTGTCTTCTGTCTCAGATGACAACAGCACGGGGCTTTATGTCTGAGGTACCTGCACATCTTTGATCATAACATAGTGAGGGATGTTGTTTGATTCCAGGAAAACTTTGACTGCCGGCAGGCTGGCGAAAGGAAC
Source organism: Mormyrus proboscirostris (assembly GCA_026779585.1). Classification (NCBI taxonomy): domain Eukaryota; kingdom Metazoa; phylum Chordata; class Actinopteri; order Osteoglossiformes; family Mormyridae; genus Mormyrus; species Mormyrus proboscirostris. The sequence continues at coordinate 23,773,643 of JAODKF010000068.1, forward strand.
TCGGACGTCAATGGGCAGATCAGAGGAGACAGGAGAAAGCCAGAAGTCCAGCTGGGAGAATGATCACAAGAGACAGGGCCGAGTGAGAATCCATTGTGCACAACGCTCTGGCTGGGGTGACTTCTGTCCCTCTTCAGGGCTGGGCAAACGGCTCAACGTGCCATCTGAGCTTCTCTTTATCTCTGACAAAAGGACACTGTCTCTCACTCCAGGAGCTCTTGGGCTTTTCTCCGTAAAAAGATAACTTTTTTTTGTCAAATGGCGTTCAAAGCCCAACCTCACGTCTCATTCCGTTCATCTTTTCCCGCATATTCTATTTTGCCGGTGGCTTTTGGGCAGATAGAGTGCCGCCAGATGTAGATTAAACTGGAGAAGAGTTCAAATACTGTACAAATTGAGCAATTCACTGGCTGAATGAGAGCCCCGTTTTCAGCAAATCTACTATTTTGCAGTTGTAGATAGTAAATTCAACGCTATTTCAGTGCAATTGTGCAACATAGTGTTTCCTGTAACAAAAAATAAGGATGTTAAAAGTTTTGTTCCCGATTTAGCGTCTATATTGTTGCGGTCGCACAGTGTTGTGTTGCAGTGTGTGGAAAATGACTCCCGACATGTTCTCCTTTACCTCAATGCTGTCCTGCTTCTCCAGGGCCTGCAGAAGGTGAATATGCTCCTCCGACTCTGCATTGATTCTGAGTACTTGCTCTCTAAAAAGTGGGGAAGAATAACAACTATATAACTGTTGTTTTTACTAAACAGCTTTTAATTTTTAGACCACTACTGGATTACTGTCACGGAGCTGAAAGTCAGGATGCGGTAATTAACAGCTATAAGGTAACACGAATCTCCAGTTACTTGTATAGCTGATGAGCGTGTTCTTCAATTAAGTTTATAAATCTTCCGTAAATTAACCTCGTGAGAGTGATATAACACAGACTGTCATTTCAGACTAGCTTGCATGTAGGATAAGCTTTGGAAGTCATCCAAAGAACATCCTATTTGTCAGATTCACATTTTAATCCAGAAAATGAGCACAGCATCCCTGTTTGACTGGCTCCCTCTAGTGGTTAATCTTCGAAATTTAAATTTAAAAATATATATTAAAAAATCAAAAATGTCTTATGTCATTTTTAAATATCAAATATAGTACAACTTGTGTCTTAGTAAACAGAATAGTTTTGAATAAGTTTCAGAAATTCAGATAATTTTTGTTTCTAATACTAATGCAGTATTAATATACACACAAATCTAAGACTTGTGTAAAATATATTACAGTAGTATTTCATACATTTGCAACGTGTATGTATAAATTAAGATTAAATTAAGATATAATTCTCCCTGTCATCATGAATAATTTTAGCTTTCCATCAAACACACACTCAGAGTATCAGAGGTGGGTAAAACTGACACTCAAGTTCAGAGAGTAAAAGTCCAGACCGTGGTTTTGTTTCAGTTAACCAGTTGAGTACTCTGTGACTGTGACTCTTCATGCTCAATGGGTTGGCTGAAACAAAATCTGTGGACCTGAACCACTCACTTCTGTACAGAATTCCATTAGCCGACTCACCCTGCAAAGAGCTTCACACTCTGGGCCACGGTGAAGAAGGCAGCGACAACCAGGAGTCCCTTCATGGTTCGGGATCAGCAGTCACTTCCAAGGGATGGTAACTTTCTGAGAGCTGCGGCCTTTATACTGACACCAACATGTGCTATATTCCCAGGACAGAGCGGAAACCAGTATATTTTTCCAGTATAAATAGAAATAATGTCAAGGACTTGTTTGCAGATAACCCTTCAGCCTTGCACTCTCTCCTCTCAGTTGCTGATTTTGTTTTTTTTTCTCAAGCCATACCTACATACTTTACTTGTTATACATAGAATATGTATAAGTACCTTTCTATATATATTCCTGGGCAAAAGAATGGGCAACAAATGTCCTAACAACAAATAATTGGTCAGATAATTAGCTAGAACAAAAATAAGGCACTCTCGAGGTCTGTGCTACCATTTGCTCGTCACTGTTCCCTGCTGCAGTAAACTGTTAGTGCGGAAAAAGCTGGAACAAGGGAAATCACTTATACAGTCGTTTTGGATGCAAAGATAAAATCATGAAAAGATGTTCGGGTTTACAAAATTTTCCAAAAATATCTTCCGGCCATTTGCTGTTGAGATCATTAAAAGCTTAACGTTTCGCAGTTTTGTGCTCACTGTTCACATTCAGCACGTCACATTGCCACAGATACCTTTTCAAGACTGCAGCTTTCGCTAAAGGAAGGACCATAAAGGATTCCCAGTGATTCTGTGAAGACCGAACACAAGACTGATACGGAGTTAAGTGATTTACATGCATTCATTCTACGGGTCGACAGTGGATGCCACCTCAATGTTATTTCAGTTCACTTCGGCTGCAACATCCAGAAGTTTCACCAACATCATCATTTCCTCAGATGCCTAAAGGGCTCCTGCAGCTTTTTCACATTTCACACAAGCTTTGCCCTGCAGCCCCAAAGACATGCGGTTAGGCTGATTAACATGATCTACAGTGACTAAAGGGTCCGACTGTGTGTGTGCATGCACCCTGCAACAGACTCATATCCCACTCGATATTGCAAAAGTCTCTTCTAGAGCAATTGTCATTTCTATCATTACAAAAGAAAACCCAAATGAGGAACCTGCCTTTAAGAACAAAAAACATCATCTAGCATAAGCAAACTATACTGGACAGTAGCAGGGAGTAGAATTTCTGCCCCCTGTTACCGATCAGCCAGTGGCGTTTCCGTTGTGTACAAGTTCACTGAACTTCAGGACCTGGATGGTGCACAGCTCACCTGTGGGCAGCTCTGTGCCCATGTCCACATGGTTCTGGGTTCATACCCGATGGCAGAGTGACCTTATCGCTGTTTCGCCCTTGAGCAAAGCCCCAAACCCCAATTTCCCCAGGGATTGGCTAACCCTGCTCTCTTAACTTTAGCTGTATACTGCACTTAAATAAATAAATGCCACTGTGTGAGAGCTTTGCAAAATTCGTTCCATTAAAATAACTTCCCCTGGTTCTAAAACACTAGCAGAGCAGAAAAATGAAAGCATAGATCTATCTGTAAACCCCCGGCTCACGCAGGTAAACCCTTTACAATTTTCTTTTAGAATGCAGCCCATCTACAGCTCCGTATGTCCCACGCTAGCCATTTTTCACATACGATCGTATTACAGAGGATGTAACATTAAAAATCGGTTTCTTTAAAGGTGTTTTGTATCTTTGTATGAGATATAAGGAGCATAAATTATATAAGCACGAAGTATAATCCCCAACAATTTAGCTGCACTTCTGGAGGTTACACACTGTTTCAACACCGCTGCTACCCACATGCCTTCATCGGAAGATGGGGTTTAATTTTGACAATGACACGACTGACTGATTTGGCAAAGTATTCAATCTCTTCTACGTACGAGTGATAAAATCACAAGCCAGGTATCGCTCTTGTGAAGTGGACAGCAGGAGACGCGCATGCGATTAACACGCGTTTTAGCTGCCTGGGTGTTCACATCGATTTTAAGTTACAACGCTGGGACAGCTCGCATAAGTAAACTCCCAGCGCCCCCTGGGGGTTTCGCAGAGAACCAACATGGCGAGGATAAAAAACTGACTAGCGTGACTTAAAATGAAGTCACCGCGCAAATTCTCATAGGTGGAAGCAGCCACTGTGTACACGTTCGCTGGCATTTATCCATAATGCATTTCAAGCCATGTTCAAAAGGCCCTTATTTCAAAACGCTGCCATGAAAACCATTCAAAAGTATTTTTCGTTATAAGTAAGGTCAAGTGCTACAAGCATTTAATGGATTTTTTGGCAAAAAAATTAATGGATTTTTAACAGCTTTCAACATGAGGGTATTGAGTTGTTTTTGTTCAACAGGTTCATTGTAAATATTAAAATATATTTGATTTCCACTTCTATTGAAATATATTTTTAGATCATACTCATCTCACGCTATACAGAAATTGTCCACGGCAGGGGAAGAGAGATTTAGGAACAGGATGCAAAAGGTCTCCACTTTTAAACTTACCCAGCTGTGCTTAATGAGTCATTCGGTGAGATTTGGGCTAACGGTTCGATACACTAAACATTTTCATTGACACTCGCCAAAATGCATACACTGTTACTTTCCTGTCTGGTGTAGATTTGCTAGTCGGCCACAAATGGACAGCAGCCTAAACAGCAGACAACCTTCTGTACAATGTGCTGCAGTTTAGGTTTGTGTACTGAGCCCCAGTAACTGTACTACATACTGTAATGTTACATATTATATGAGGATGCGTTCATAGGTTTACTGCTTTTTTCTAATAGACTCATTTCATGAAGACATCACTTCATGTTAGGTCAGATTTAGATTAAATCGTTAGTTTTGCTGTAACAATATGAATTAGCCTGAGATGAAAAGCAGGTTAACGACGACATCCAACATAGGCTTGGTATAGATATTAAGTCTACTTACACCGCTTGCTATTTTTTAGAACGCTATGATATGTTTTTTGCTTTATTCCTGATTGTTTTTTCTGTGTTGCATAATGCTTTACTCTGTGTGACCAAAAATGCATCCACCACAACTTGCTCAGAGCCCAAAACCCGCATGGGCGAAATACAAACAGAGTGTATAAATTCTGCAAATACTGGTATAGTATATAAGTTTTTGAAAAATGTTTTAGAAAGTGCCATCAGCGTTCGATTTATTTTTCCTTCGTTAAATCGGTAGGTTATCGTGGAAGTGGAAAATTGTAAAGCTATATACAGGCTAATAGGAGTGCGTGCGTTTTACTGTACACCTACAAAGGGGATAAAGGGAGACAGTAGGTGAAGCACTGGGATCTCGCGCGCGCCTGTGATGGGACTCCCACCTGCAGCAACTACGTCCTATGAGTATTTCGTGATGGTCGATAGTTTGATGAATTCAAACATTTAGCCCATATTTATGGATGCCACACTTATTGAAGTTTTTCCCTTCCAAAGTACTAAAACTTCCAAACGGAGCAGAGTCCCCGGCTTCTGCGCCCCTGGTCCCAGGAACTTAATTCACTTTGCAACATTTAGACAATCGTGAAAAATGCTCAATACTTTAAATATGTAATGAAATGTTCTATTGTGGCATTTCATAAACAAAATCGTGGAAAATCACCCTGTTTTGAGCCATGTAGCCCATGTAAATAGCGTAGGTTATTTACAGACTATGACTATACGAATGTGAACAGTTTGACTTTGGATTCAACTCCTTTCGATCGAACATCATCTATTAAAATATCAGAGGATGCTTCATAGCAAATCCATGGGTAGTGGGAATGTGGTTAATTAAAAAATAAAATCCGTTTCTTCTGCAGCCCGGGGGAACCAAATCTACCGAAACGGAGCAATTCATTTAAGGAGCTTCCCCCACCCCTTCCAGTCCAATGCACTGGACAGACAGGTGTGCTGAATTTGCCCGGAAGAAAGGCGGACTCACTTGGGATCCCGCTCCCGTAGCGCCGAGGGTGGCTCTTCACCGAGTCCGTTCTGCAGTGTGACCATGCCACAGTTACCCGGCCACTTGTGCATGACAAACTTACCGCCGGAAGAACATGTTTCAGTTGCTTATTGGATATTACGCAAGTGTCAGTTTATTTTCCATCGCAAGGCAGTGACGAAATTAGTTGCTTGTGGACGTTTTATTTCTATAACTGCAAGGCAAATGTACCAAGTCGATAACCCAGTTAGTTTCTTGAGTCACTTGTAAACGATAGTTTGAATAAATTAGCTATATGTATGATGTTTGTACGTGTTTTATAGTGGAGAATGTTGATTTAAAGCATAAATAATATTAATTATTATTTGCAAGTGGAAACGCAGGCATATGCGCAACAAAGACCCAAAGAACACGGGACGTATTAGATATAGCTCGTAAACATTTAACAAGAGCACGAAAAGCAGCGGAATGGCAAAATCTAAATTACTGCAGGGTTAACTGTGCACTGAAATGGGTTTTAGAGGTTTACAAAGGTCTCCATCGAGTACCAAGTCCACGGAAGCTGGCGTCGATGCTTTCGTCTGATGACCTTGCACTTAAGCGACTATCAGTGCTAATGCATGTCTGCACACCGAGACGCGACAGGTCTGCACTGGTCCATCAGTCTCCTTTAACCTATCAGGAGAGACTTTTTAAAAATCAGTGTGTGTGTGTGTATGTGTGTGTAGGTAATTGTTTACCAAAAGGTGCTTTGTATTTTACATGTGTGAGAGAAAAATTGACTACAGGGATATCTTTGTAAACAGCTTTGGAATGTAAGATGAGGGGAATTAAGAGTTAACCTTAGTGTGACAATTGTGCTAGAACTTTGTGCTCGTGACAATTCGCAGAAATGCAGTCGATAGGACAGCGGTTTGAGTTAGGGGCGCATTTAAAAAGAAAGCAAATGTGTTAGAGCGCGTGTGCACCACCCCAGCTGGTTTGATCGGGTTCTGGGAGGGGGTGCGAACTATCTGTGTGCCACTATAAAAGGTATGTTAACCAGAAGTTCTTCTAACATAACTATGGAACTAATAGTGAAGTGGCTGCTCCCTGAATTCAGAAAATAAAACGTCATACTCTTAAACTACTACTGACTGTGTCAAAACCTTCTACCACACATGTACATGAAAAGAATTATACATTTAAATAGGCAACAGTAAGTCTAGAGAGATGTTAACTATCAATGACATCAAAAATTAAGAAAAAAATATAAAATTAAAACACTTATGTTCGCACTCAGAGGCGTAGACATACATGGTGCATGAGATGCGTACGCACCCCCCGTCAAGAAACTGTACATTTTTTTGTGAAATTCAGAAACAGTTAAGACTTGTGTTCCCCATCGTCGTGAAATCGTGATTAGCACTGCAGTTTCTTATTGATACAGTTGATAGCAGATACAGCTCAATTTCAAATGATGTCGTCGTGACAATGGTTTGTTTTGCATTGGTTAGATGATTAGAGCAGCCTGTAAAATACATGAGAACAGCTGGCTCAGTCAGCTGTGTCCGCAAAACAGTAATGATTGGTTACTTCCATACTGAACCGGAGTTACTGAAAACGACAATGATGAGCAATCAGTCGTTGCTGTTTCGCGCACACGGGTGACAACTAATTGTTCCTATGTACCATAAGCAATTAAAAATCGCACAGCAAATAGACCATCAGTTTACTGTTTTCATTTTCAACATCATTCTGAAAGTTCAGTTTTCTGCGGTTAAAAATAAAATCACTGTAGTCACAATGAATTAGCTAAATTGTCTGCGGTTATGCACAATCATTTAAAATATATACAGTTTACTGTTAAAAACCTGTTCTTAAGAAACACGAAATAGGCTGAGCCTCGCCGCGGTTGGGCGCACCGGGAACCTGGTTACGCCGCTGGTCCGCAGTTCCATGTTTTTGCCAAAATCTTCAGGTGAGAAGCCACGAACACGTCGGTCTAATTGAGAACAACGTTCCTATTGTATCATGTGATAGTAAGCTTTTACAAATAGCTTAAAAACATAAGGTGGTTGATACATTCGTATGCAGTGTAAGGTCCTTTCCACAAGACATTCTGTGTAATAAACATAACCGAGGTGGCAGTTAGACAGGGTGTGATACATGTCGTATGGCATGAGATCTGATAAATTACTCTTGGCAGGGTTTTTTTTTTTTTTGGTTAACGGCTTTAACGTCTCAGTAAACAGAAAATCCATACAACTGAAACACTGCTTGTCACTTGTAAAAATAATAATAAAAAAAGATAAGGCAAAAAAACATGAGTTGTGCGGTGAGAGCACACAGGTATTGGCACCACCACCTGCAGCCGAAGATCCGACCCCCACACGAAGCGGCCGAGCAGCACATTTATAGCCGCCGCAGACGCATGACGCTTCGGCGAAAGCTAAACGGGTCTCACGTACAAATCGCATGGAACCACCCCGCTGCGCCTGATGACGTAAGTGAGGGGCACGAACGCCGACGCCTGGTCGTTTCGCAGGGTTTCAGCAATAACGCCAGCGCGGCGGAAACAGGACGGAGCCTCCGTCGTTCACAGCAGATGCCGTTAGACCTGTCAGCTGGGGCTCTTTTTCATTAAAAAGTGCCAGAATGGGAAACTAAAATTAAATTAAAAAAAAAAAAAAACAGCAGAAGCTAAAAACAAAAAAAATGAAGCTTTTGGCAAAAAAAAGATAATTAAAGGAAAGGGTGAAATAAATAGTATGTCTCAAACTGGCCAAGCGGTCCAGCAGTGCCCCGCGGTGGTCAGGGCAGCGGGGAGAGAGCTTTGTCCGAGGCATATTCGGCCGGTTCCAGGGTACAGTCCTCCCTGCTGACCGGATCGATCAGCCCGCCCACGTCCCCGTCCTCCTCATCATCCTCTTCCTCTTCCTCCTCGTCGTCATCCTCCTCTTCCTCCTCCTGCAGGGTCTTGCCGGCCGTCTTGGGGCCCTTGCAGATCTTGAGGTGCCGGGTCAGGTGGTACTTGGTGAGGAAGGCCTTGTTGCACTTCTCGCAGATGTAGTCGCGGCGACCCTCATGGGAGTTCAGGTGCTTCTTCAAGTGGTTGGACTTCCAGAAGAGCTTGTCACACTTGGGGCAGCGGATCTGTCTTTCTCTGCGGAGGGAGGGATACATCACAGAAATAGTTTGGACGAGAACCAATCGGAATCGGCAGCAAGATTAATAACTACGACCAGCAGACGTCAACACTGATGCAGACCGACCACGACGCAGAGACACCCCTACGCATGACATCAAGGCGAGTCGTCGGTGCAGCCTTACTGCGTATGGGTCAGCACATGCTGCTTGAGGTCCTGCCTCCTCATGAACATCCGGTCACAGTGGTCACATTTAAGGTTCTTGGCTCCCGTGTGAATCACCATGTGAGACGCCAGGTGGGCTTTCTGGGTGAACGACTTCTCGCACATGCTGCACCGATAATTCTTCTGCCCTGAGGGATGGGGTCGGCAGTGGGAGGCTCAGATTATTTGCCGTTTATTACTAGACACGACAGGCCGGTACAGTATCATCATCAGAACTTCCACTGTTAGTAGCAATGATCCTTGCAAGGACTTTGTCCGTGTGCCTAGAACGAGCCGCAGACAGATTAATGGCCAAGATCCTGGGCTGCCAACCTTGAATTTGTGATTCACCAACCTACCTGTGTGGATCTTGAGGTGGGTGCGCAGGTTGCTGGGGTCGCTGAAGGCCTTGCTGCAGTACTCGCACTTGTGCGGCTTCATGCCCACATGGCCCATGTAGTGAACGTTCAGCTTGGTGGAGGAGGTGAACGCCCGCGAGCATATGCTGCACTTGTACTTCCTCTCGCGTGCGTGACCCGACCACGACGACCCGGGGCCGGATCCGGTCAGCTTGCCCTCTTGGTGGCCGTGGTGCGCGGGGTGGTTCTGGCAGGGGCTGTGGGCGTGGCCATGCTCCTGATCATGGGTGTGGTCCCCGAGGTGAGATTTGAGCTCTCCGAAGGAGCCGCAGTCCTTGTCACAGTGACAGAGCTGACCGCCCGGAACTTCGGGAACACCTGTCACAAAAAAAAAATGTACACGCGATGGCACACAGCAGACGTAGATGTGGAATAGCAAACATCCGATAGTGCAAATCTGTAGACCATATTTTCACAATAAACCTCAACAAGATGTATTGCTTCCCAAAATAAATGGATCCTGTATCACATCAAAAAAAAAAAATCTAGCTCATCATAAATTACTTTCGTTGTTGTTCAATGGTGCCCTCTACTGTTCTAAAAATATAAGCACTTATAACTTGGAAAAAGGGCCTAAGCAAGGGGTAGATCTTTTGTCTAACAATAGCGGTGTGCTTTCCCACTAGACCAGGGGTCTCCAACTCTGGTCCTGGAGAGCTACTATCCAGTAGGTTTTCTATCCTACCTGGCTTCTGATGAGCCACACTAGTTCTCAGAAAAATACCAGGAGCAGGTGTGGCTCATCAGATGCCAGGTAGGATAGAAAACCTACTGGATAGTAGCTCTCCAGGACCGGATTTGAAGACCCCTGGTCTAGTGGGAAAGCACACCGCTATTGTTAGACAAAAGATCTAGAACTAGACCCTTGGCAGTAGAGCACGGCATGGGACAAATGTCCATTTCTTGAATTTCTGAATGTGGGAGAAAGCAGGAAGTGATTGATAATGTCTGGGGGAGCAGGAGAACAAAAGTGACTGGCAGGACCCCACAAAAAGAATTTAAATAAATGTTGCTCAAATATGCTTTTTGATATTTATTCAAATTGTTATTTATGTTCGTAAATGAACAGAAAGTTACGGTAAAACTTTTAACCGAATAAAAAAAATAATAATAATTTTGACATAGCCAACCTATCCCAGGACTTCCAAATGGACATTAGCTTACTCCCATTTTGAATATCACTTGTCACTCTCTTGGGCAGCTGGCTAATGACGGCAGAGGCAGGACGAAAATCTTTAACGCTTCAGGATGAAAGTGCCTGCTAGCATCAATGTGCACGCAACGTCTAGATGAGCAGATATCTCCCATCAGCTCAAAGCCAGATATCATCCACAAGCTGCACAAGATGGAAACGTTTCTCACTCCGAAATTGCGGCAACTAAAGACGCTTGAGGAAACCGACGAGGTGACGTGTGATCGATGCGGTGAAAGAGACGGCTGATAACTGGCGGTTTCACGCTACGGTTGGAGATGCTGACCATAAGCTCCTGCCTAAAAGGGCAGCTTTCCATGAGTTCCAGGAATGAGAGGATTTAGGTACCATGGATAGCAGCTGTTGGATTCAGAGGTGAAGGACCATCTAAACGTTAAGTTGGACACACCTGAAATACAAGCACCCCATAATATTCTCCAGTGGTGGAATAAGAAGAGTGATGAGTTTCCAGCTTTATCCCAACTAGTATGCATGTCCTCTGAGTCCCTGCCTCCACTGCACTTGCAGGAAAACGCCTCCAGTGCACTTGCAGGAAAACGCCTCCAGTGCACTTGCAGACATATCCTGAAGCAGAGGTACAGTGCTCTGAAGTCGTTGCCAGTGGACCATAGCCTCTTCCTACATTGATATTATCAGGAAACGTCTTTAGCAGGCTTGTCCATATACCGTCACTGCAAATTTTGTTGCGGGCGAAATGCCTTTCACTAAGTGACGGTTATGTAAAAAAACGTAGCCGTTTTAACTGTGAAAAAGGTAGCCTATTTGTTGAGGCTACAGGTTTGTCTTTATGCTTCACATTAAAATAAACAGTCAAACAAAACACATTTTTCCTTCAAAGCAGGCGGGGGCAGAACCAAATATGATAAGCTTATGCAGAAACAGGACAGAGGGACTTAAAATTCCGCCCTGCGCAGACGTCTACCTCGCTTTAAATAGAGAAATGTAACACTGCACTTCACATATTTGCCACAATTGAATAATATATTACACACAAGTCTTAGGAAGATATACCTCTGTCCATATTATTCTTGTTGGTTAATTTTGCTGGAAATTTTAGATCCTCTTTTGGTACCAACGATCTGCCGAAAATTATACTTTATACAGGTATATTGGAATGTTTCTTTTCATATATACCATCTTGCTTTCCTTTGAGACTTATATAGACTATAGGGACAAAAGTATTGGAACACCTCTTAATCATTGAATTCAGGATTTCATTCAGACCCTTTGCCACAGGTGTGTAAAATCAAGCACCTAGCCATACAGTCAGGTTTATAAACATTTGTGAGTTCATGAGTGGTACCTTAGCAATAAGTCAGTTCGTGAAATTTCTACCTTGCTGGATATTCCATAGTCAAGTGTAAGTGGCAAAATTGCAAAGTGCAAACATTTAGGAACAATGGAAAATAAGTTACAAAGTGACGGACCACGTAAAGTAACAGAGCAGGGTCGCGGAGTGCTGAGGTGCGTAGTGTGTAAAAGTCACCAACGCTCTGTTGACTCAATAACTGCGGTGTTCCAAGCTTCCCCTGGCATTAACCCCAGCATGAAAACTGCACCGGGAGTTTCAGAGAATGGGCATTCATGGCCGAGCAGCTGCATGCACGCCTCACATCACAAAGTGCCATAACAACTCGATTACTGAGTCAAACTTTAGAGTGATTTTATTATTTTTTTTTTCATTGATAATTTTGAAAAGGAATCATCATTAAAATAAAGCTTACCAAGTTTCGGTTCCAGCTAAAAATAGCACTTTTTGAAGTATGAACCCAGCAGACTATTGCGGTCCTTGAGATGTGACAGTTGGACACACGCTGTGTGAGCCTGTCAGTGCGGTGGAATGGCGCGGTGGGTCGTGGTGTCGCCGCACACCGCCACTCTGTGTGTGTGCGTGTGTGTGTGTGTGTGTGTGTGTGGAGATTGCATGTTCGTCCTGCGTGGTGACTTATCTGCAGATCCTCCCGTTTCCTTCCACTGTTCAAAAACATGCGACTTAAATGAACCGGTGTGCTTCAGTTGTATGTGTCAGTGAGTGTGCATCCTGCAGTGGTTGGTTGATTCCTGCTTCGCACAAACTATATAACGTTATATATAAACGATTATTCAATGAATCATCATATTAAATCGATAGATCACTCGATTTTTTTATATAAATGGTCAGGTGTTCCAATACCTGTGTCCATATAGTATGTCGGGTGCCTCTAGGACATCTCAGGGCCCAACAAACACATACGACTTTTGTGTTGAGGATGGGATTTGAAATGGCGACCTTCTGATCACAGGCAAAGAGACCCAACCCGCTGAGCCAGACACTAGTGCATGTGTAAGGTCACCACCGCTCACCTAGATGTCTGCAATAGTCCCGGCTGTAGTAGTATACAAGCTCCTGGTCGGGCAGGATCTCCCTGGATGAGAAGAAATAAAGCTTCCCATTGTCAGGATAGGCCACCAGGTTCTGCTCCTCCTCGGAACTGGATGAAAGCGACACAGAGAATCAGACGGAGCAGCGTTAGCACTGGACAGCCTTTACAGGTCATCACCGTCCATGTTTCTACTCTATAGCACTGCTAGAGACGCATACCTCGCCTTACGAACAAACATCATCCAGTTGCAAACATTCTCATCTGTAGTCAGAATGTAGAACTCCAGTACGTTGTTGTGGAACATCTATGACAGAGAACAAACAGAAAATTCTTCAGAACGATAGAACAATACATACATTCTATTTTTATTGTAATCTTTACAATTCATGTAGAGGGTATAATCAACTTTAACCTATTCCATTGCTGCCATCTAGTGGTGTAAATCCAGCCTTGCGATCGTGAGAAAACGGGATGACATCAGTGATCCTATCCCGCGCAAAGGCCGCTCTGAGCTGCTCACCTTCCACACTTGAGGATTGTTTTTGTCCGACCAGTCCGTCAGCTCCATGGTGCTACAGTGCTGACCAACTAAGGGCCCGAAGCAGGTCCGAATCGGTATGACCTCTCGTGCAAAAACACCTGCATATGAGTAGAGGGAACGAGATGACAAGCACCGGCAGAGCAAGTGTGACTGCATGATGCCGACAGAGACGAGCAGGCAGTGAACAAAACAACTACAAATTAAAAACATGAATGCAGGCAGTTCTCCACTGACGTAAGAAATTCATTACAGTCAAATTTTACACAAGTCAGATTTAACTTGCAATATCATTCGACACCTGCCAAAAAAAGCACATAAGCCAAAATATACTACTAATAAAGAACACGTGTTAAATAAATGAAAAGATAAAATGTAAATTTACTCACAGGCGTATGTTGCCTTTTTGTGATAGTACAAAGTATCGTGAATATTTTTAGTGTAATTCCGCATTTACAGGCAGCCCCCAGGTTACGAATGAGATCCATTCCCTAAGTCTGTCTAAGTCGAATTTGCAGGACAGTCAGAACAGTTCTACGAAAGGTTCTTATTTAGCATCAGACACTCAAGTATTTGTTTTAGTATATAGTATATGCTTTACCTTTCTATGCATATAAACACTTCTAAATGTACAAATCATCATAAACAAAACAAAAGTGTAATAAAAGTAACTACAAACAGAACTGTACTGCACATCAAGCTGACAAACAGCTGAAGCTGTGCAATGTTTTTACAAGTGTCACAAAGTAGAGCGTGTGTTTGTTATTACAAACTATTGTATTTCACTCAAATTTTTAATACAATATACTTCATGAAAGTCCTTTCCTATGTACAAGTCGACGTTCTTAACCCAGGAACCTCCTGTACTTAAGTTGGTTTTGTGCAAGTCGAAAGCTGCCTGTACAAACTGTATGTGTAATGAAAATGTGAGCAATTATATCACCCTTAACTGTGAAGTTCTGAGTTATTTCAGAAAAACAAATAGGACCCCCCCCCCCCTCCCCGAGTTACTCCCTGAAACGTGGCCAGTAAGTGGCTGCATTTGAGAGGTCATACCTAGAGGTTCATCAGCCACAGAGACTCTGAGGCACAGTGGACGGGGCAGGGAGAGGCGAGCACGGCTTTCGATGGGAGTGTCAGGGACGAAGGTAACTGGACCGTGTTCTGGACAGTCAGAGGGGTACGAGCGATCGCATAGTGTGCACCCTGCAAGTATATAGAGGACAGCACTGTCAGAGAGACAGGGTACCCAAACAGTCAACAACACCCCATGGTACCCGGTACTAAACAGTCATCAACACCCCATGGTACCCGGTACTAAACAGTCATCAATACCCCATGGTACCCGGTACTATACAGTCAACAACACCCCATGGTACCCGGTACTATACAGTCAACAACACCCCATGG
>JAODKF010000068.1:23788510-23822489 GCA_026779585.1 Mormyrus proboscirostris
CCGGTACTATACAGTCAACAACACCCCATGGTACCCGGTACTATACAGTCAACAACACCCCATGGTACCCGGTACTATACAGTCATCAACACTATGGCTGCATGATATCACATCACAATTTAATCACAATTCTATGGCACATGCGCCAGACGGGTAAACATTTGTCCAGATGCCGGTTTGTCGGTACTGTACAGATATTTACTTATGCCTGCAATTTGGTAAGCTGATTAGTAGCACGTCTATGTCAAATTTTAATGAGATGCGTATTGTGACGTCAAAAAGTTAGCAACCTGTATAAATTTGGCATATCCTTACGTTTATTAAATTCAGTTGTATACCACATGCTACACATTTGCTGAATCATGGACATGAGAAGCACTGAAGTGGAGGTGAAGAAAGGGACAGCTCAAGAGCCACAGCATCTTGTAAAGGAGGAGATACTGTGATAAACAAGGTTAAAAGACGTCAGGGTGTGACGGTACTTTTTGCAGTTTAAAGGCAGACATGTTTATTAAACATAAAGATACATCAAACTTATACAAATTACTAACTTTTGAGTGTCACAATATGGCTCTCATTAATATTCTCGGCACACTACCAATCTGCTTACCAAATTGTGGGTGTAAGTAAAGGTCGACATAATAAAAAATGTACCATGTACTTGTGATGTGATATCGCGCAGCCCCGATCAATACCCCGTCAGTAAAGACGGAAGAAGCCTCTCGCTGCGCCCTGTGAGATGGTGGAGTTGGACAGTGGGGCACGACGTTGCATGTGGTTGTTTTGCTGCTAGTCATGCATCAGGGCTATTCAACTCAGGCCCTCGATTCCAAATCCAGGCCATGTTTTCGGTTCTCCTAGGTAGTTAGTTTAATAATTACTGATTCTGATTGGTCAGAGGCTTCACACGCTCACAGGTGAAGGAAGGCTGGAAAATCAGCAGGGCTTGAGAGTTGAATAGCCCTGCCATACATTTTCATCAGTTAGCTAACCGTCTAACCAACTACCAAACTCCAACTAGGTAAAGGACGTCTTGCTGATGATATGACCTCCGTGAAGTTAAGACTTGAAATGGCTGTTCAGTCATTTGGGTTTCCCAACTCCATGGAGGCCGGGAATTAGCTAGGCAGCAACGCCACTGTGGTACCATCCATATCTTGTTTCATCACAGTTGAAAACCTTACGAACTGCATGTCTATTACTTTTGCATGCATCTTATGTTATTAGAAGGAGCACGGACCCTGAGAGTAAAAGTAAGCCCTGATATGAGAAACCTAGCACCGCAAAGTTCATCTTAAATAAACAGCATGATTGACAGACTCGTGAGGTGAGGTACGGTAGACCAGGTCGGATGTGGGTTCAGGTTAGATTTCCAACCACACCTTCCCGCAGGTCTCGGCGAGACATACTCGAAACCCGGGACAGCACAATCAGACACACGGACCCAGTACTAAAAAGTCATGTACAGTACAGAATTATTTATGGAACACATAGTTTTAGAGGAGTTACACATCAAAAAGTCTTCTTCAGCTTCATCAACTAGATGCTTCAACATTAAAATCCTGGTTCCATTACAGTTAAAGCACAACAAAGGAGGACTCACAGATGGTGAAGGCGGTGACCATGTTCTCCTTGTTGGAAGTGGAGTCCTCCAGCTGTAAGGAGGAGTTGACCAGTACCAGGCTGCTGTCGGTTCCCAGGGACACTTCAGCAGTGATGGGGGACACACTGACGGACTCTAGACCCATGCTGGCAGGCCCGTGAAGAGGAACGGGCTCCAGCTGAGCAGGGGGTGCCATTGAGGAGTGAGGGTGCGAGCCAGCTAGCACGACACTTACGACACCAGATCCCAGAGCACCAGCCGGGTGCAGCTGCTCCCCCAGACCCCCCCCCGCACCCCCACCTGTCCCAGCGCTACCCACCCTGCCGCCTAAGTGGTCCTGGTCCATAACCACTGGCAGCTCCAACCCGGATCCATGCAGTGGCATCACCCCCCCAGACACTTCCACTGCCCCCAGAGCCGCATGGTTTCGTGTCCTGCCGGCCAGCTGCTGCGTCTCCGCCACCACCCCCTCCATCGACGCCAATTCCTCCGCCATTCCATCCGGGGACATGGGGCTGCTCACGCGTGACTCCATGCTCAGCCCAGCGTCTAGAGGCACCTCATGGGCACCGGCCTGGTGGAGACTCCCCTGACCCCCCACCTGCCGAGAGTCCAAGGCCACCAAGCTCTGCTCGAGGGGTGCCCCAGATCCTGTGTACGGGTCCAGGCCCGAAGGGTTGCTGCTGCTCACGGACAGGGTTCCATCCATATTAAGGCTGCTCGGGTGGATGTACTGTGGGGGAGGACGGTCGGCCAGGTAGGACAAAATACCTGCAAAAATACCCGAGAGGGGTAAAATAGGTTATAGGCAGGGATGGACATAACTGGTACGCAAGTATGCATTCACCTTTAAAAACGATACGTGTGACAATCGATTGTGGTGTAAATACGTACTTATTTTATGTGCATTTGCGCTGATATGAAAACAAAATATAATGCATTTTAATCTTTATATGCTAACTGTACTTCATTTGCGGTATAAAGGCTCAAATGCAAGGTATTTTCTCGTCATAGCAGTGCGAATGCACACAAGTACGTATTTGCGCTTTTACAAACAATCAATTGTTGCACGTATGGTTTTTAAAGGTGACTGCGCACTTGTGTAATATCTCTGATTATAGGTGGATGTTAACTGCCTGAGAATCACAAGCAACAGATCTCACTAAAGCAGAACCAGGTAACCTCTAATCTTACCTGGAAGAATGTGTCTGAAGTAGCTACTCTCCAAGTGGGGGTAGGGAGGAGGGGGCAAGGTGTAGTTCCTCTCTGGCAAGCCACACATCACCCCCCGATCTCCTATCGGACCCATGGGCAGCATCAGGGACAGGGCAGAAGGGAGAGACCCTAGAGAAGGACCAAGGTTGGGGATGGCCACGGGCATGCCTGATTGAAAGAAAAAAAAAAACATTAAGAAATCCCTATTGTTGGTAATTGATGCATTAATTGTGATTTTCAAGGTACCCAAAGAGGGGGCTGCTGAATGCCTGACCTGGAGTGGCGATGGGGTTGTGGGGCGGTGAGGTGGGAAGGCCCAGGTGAGTCCCGCTGACGGGGGGCACATTCAGCTGCTCCATTCCCACCGGACTCAGGTTGATGTCATTCATCCTGGGCGAGTTAGAGCACAAACCCACATACAGATAAGTGACTTCTATCAGGGGGCAGTTCCAGCTAATTTATCAAGGCTCTGCAAAGGACGGAAGTACCTGATGGAAGGCGTTTTTCATTCATGACAACATTAATGCAAAGCCGGTTTCAGGCTGCAGGGAACAGAAAAAGGCACAGTCACTGGCAGTTCCCACCAATTTCCAGTCTCTTATAATACACCTTTATTAAATAAAGTAATAGCAACTCTACAAACGTACAGACTTATTGATCATCTACTGATAGCCACCACTTAATACAATCACACTTACAAGTTTAAATAAGCATTACAGAAATCATATACCCAGTACAGTAACTGAAGCTTGGTATTTAGAGTCAGTTACACGATGTGAAAAATGTTACTAAAAAGCACTGGAAACATACCCGATGCCTGCGGTGTAGAACAACATATACCAAGAGCACATGAGTAACATATAAGGAAACCAACGCCCCCTCGCCTTCCTGCTCAGCATTTACGCCGTACGCCCGTCATATCACTACAACTATTTGACATTTCGCAGATTATCTGAGAGCAACTTCTAGCCTGCGAGGCTTAACAGCCAGCGAACCTCCGAGCCAAGTTAGCCGGCGAGGCGGGTCAGCTGGTGGCCGGGAGGGAGCGAGCCGGGCAGCTAGTAAAGGGATACGGACTCATATGCGGGAATAAACGTCGGTTTAGCGAGCAGCCGGAGTGTTGCCCGAACAGTAAAGCAGTGGATAAAAGGATAAAAGACAATTAATGAGAATAAACGGCGAAGGCGGAGCAGAGCCACACAAAGAATGGAGCATTATGGGTTAGCCTGACAGCTAGCAAAGCTACAACACCGACAAGGAGCGGAGTGCAAAACAAACGGCGTGCTTCCAAACAAAACGCCCCGAGATGCTCACAAAACATAATCACTTATACAGTGTTTTCGAAAGTAATTATAATACGCACAACAAGGACGATATCTTTTAAAACACATATGAATAGCTTTAGGAGAAAACGCATTACCTCTTCGCTTCTTACTCATCTCAAATCCATCGGTGTGAATGTATAAATTTTTTGTCAAACTGCGCATGCGCGAAAATAGGGTTATACGCATAGTTGCGAAGTAAATTAAAATAGAAAATACTCTTGTGATTGATCTACTACGTTTATTGAAAACACATAAAGGAAGTTCATGATAAAAAATATTTGGTAAAATCACCGTATGTCTCTGTACATAAATTATTGTACTGTAAATATATTTTTGGGGAAATGTATATTTCATAAATTTTGCAATGTATATAGAGGATCCCTAACGAACAAACGCGCAAAGCATATTTTCTTTCGCACTGAAGTGAAATGTGCGTCAGTTTTTGAATGCAATGGAAACTGCAATGAGCATTTAAACATCAAAATTATGTTCAGTTGCTTTACCTAAGATTATGAAGTTTTTTAATTTAAGCAGAATCAGCATCCGAATCCTTTTATTCGCCATGTACAAAAACGTATAAGGAACTTATAAGTACAGGTGGTGGCATGAATATACAATTTAAAGCTACTGTAAAAACAAAAATACACAACAAATAAACAGAATAAAAACAGAAATAACGAAATATAAGTGCGCTATTAATAAATAAACATTCATTTCGGTAGTAAAATTAGTTTTATGTTATTATACACTTTTGCTATTTTCTGACATATTTTGTTATATATTCTTCTGCTACAATTAAATATGACGAACAGCTTGAATAAATTGTTTTGTGCAAGTATATCTTTAATATAATGCCATGGGGTATAGCAAGCTCAGGATTAATTTACATGGCGCAAATAGAGAGGATGGGAAAGGGTTAACCGACCAGAACCCGATCTTATCACACTTCTGGCAAACTTATTTATGAAAGTAATACTGGGAAGAAAAAAAACAAGGCATATACTTCATCTCTGAACCCCCTGCGGAGCAGTAGTGTCACATGCACAGCAGCGGAGCTGACAAGAAGGCTGGGTTTGGCGAAGAGCTGTTTCATGGGGTCTAGTGTCTGAGACTCGCGGTTATAATGTAAATCATCATCTAAGTGGAGAGGTAAGAATGACTTTATGATATTATAAATTGTAATTATTGTAAAGAGGATTACCATAAGGGAAAAGCAATAATTAAAAAAAATACAATTCGTTAATAAAAATTTAAATAATTTAAATAAAAAATGAATTCTTTGTTCACATCCATCAGGAGTAATTGATGGGAATTTCAAACTTCGTTATGAATAAAACCGTCAGACACTTGAATAAATGTAAAGGTAAATTCACATTCTACGCCACTACGTAGTTTTCTTTTAACTGTGAATAGGATACTGCTTTAAAGCTAAACTGGATTTTGAATACTTATTCGTAGGCTACTTGTTATCTCGCTTTCAGTATCCACTTTGTAGCAACGCGCTGCTATCCAAAACGATTATCTCTGTCCTCGGGATTATCTGAGGGAGACATGGTGCCAGGGTCAGA
The DNA here is from genome assembly GCA_026779585.1 of Mormyrus proboscirostris. Taxonomy (NCBI): domain Eukaryota; kingdom Metazoa; phylum Chordata; class Actinopteri; order Osteoglossiformes; family Mormyridae; genus Mormyrus; species Mormyrus proboscirostris. Next base: position 23,794,222 of record JAODKF010000068.1, read on the forward strand.
CGAGTAACTGTTCAATTACTGTTGCAGGAACATGACAACCGAACGTCAGCAAAGTTATTTCGAGCGGCTCCAGTATCCGCGCTCCATAGCGCTCGGCTTCACGAAGGATCAGGCCGGCGCACCTTTCCGGGATGCTTTTGGGGTGCCCTTCCATTTCGAGCCCGCTTACCTGGATCCCAGCTGCTGTCACGGCTACACCGGGCGCTTTTCCTACTTGCAGTTCCCCGGACATTTGGGCGTGTATGATTGTTCATTCGAACCCGCGTTCATCCGCAAACGAAACGAAAGGGAGAGACAGAGAGTTCGGTGCGTCAACGAAGGTTATGCTCGACTCCGGGAGCACCTCCCGCAGGAGTTTGAGGATAAGAGACTGAGTAAAGTGGAGACGCTTCGAGCGGCGATAAATTACATAAAACATTTACAGAGCGTCTTGGACCTGCACGTTTCTGACGCGGAGGATGGACTGCGGTCGCCGGAAAACTTGCGAAGTTCCCCCAGGGTTCTGCACCAAGCAGAATGTAACAGCGACGGGGAGTCCAGAAACAGCCTGAGCGACTGTGGGGAAACAAACTGTTAAAGCAAATCGAATTATTAAACACGTAAAATAAAAACTGTTTACAATAGCAATGGCACAGCAGGCTATTTACAATGGCAAGGGGTAACGGCTATGATTTTTGTGTGTCAGTGTCAGATGAGGCATCCAGTTTATTACTTGTAATTCATAATGTAAGACGGCATTGATTCAGTGGCATCTATATATATGATGGAAAGTCCTAATGTCGGACTTTAACAGTGACTGTAAAATAATGAAAAATATGAGTTTGTCTAATCGAGTTTATTAACGTCTAGGTTTTGTACATTTCTTTACTTTGCCGACTATACGGGAAATCCTAATCTCCGCTTTTATTTTCGTACGATATCTCCAAACTGCTGTGATTTCAGTATATACTGGATATCAAGGGCACCATAAAAGTACGGGGGTGGGGGATTTGGACCATTAATAGACTACCCTGGGTTGGAGGCCCAAAATGATACGCTTTCATTGGGCACCCCTAATCAGAGTATCAGATGCTGTATGACTTGATTGTATTGCAGGTTGTTAGGTTGGACTAAACGTCTGGATTTACATTGTCCTTCAGGTTTTAAATAATCCAAGGTTTTATGCAGAAATAAATTATGAATACGCCAGTATTTGTTTTCAAGAATAGTCTGTACCGCGAGTAGTTATAGTTTTTGAGCCAATAATACAGATCTATGTATGTTACTGTTTTTCATAGTCCGATAGATAGATAGATAGATAGAAGGCTCCAAGAAGAAGTTAAAGTACATGCATACTGTATATAGAATGTATGTACTATAGGCGGGAATACAAAAATGTTTTAGCGTATAGCTAATAAAAATAGAGTGTCAGTTAATAAATTCGCGTTTTATGTAGCCTATACGATACAAACACATGTGTTGATTCAAATTTTCAGTTACCCTTGTAGTTTAGGGGCGTTTTATCCCATCTTGTTTTCATTGAGATGGTTACACTGTTAAACAGCCACAAACACAAAAGTATCACTGTGATGTTTTTGTTTTGCCCAGGTGTTGAAAACAAATAAAAGCATCTGAACGTTAATTCCCAGTTTCCAGCGTGTCATTTCCAAAGAATTTCACTCGCCGGTTAATGATGCAAACACCTGCGGAGTTCAGGTACTCAAACTTATGTATGTGTGTTTATAATCAGGGGCGTATGTTTCATATTAATATTGGGGGGGGGACTGGACGAGTGGGACAGAGGTGTGACGTCAAGTCGTTGTATAATGCAATTCTGTAGTCGCACTGTGCACTTCGTTTATGTTCGTTTTTTTCGTAAACTATTGCTGTTACAATATATATAAGGAGAATTTTATTTTTCCATTTTACTGTCATTGATGTTTATTAATATGCCAAGTGCGTTATGTCCCGCGTTATGTACGGTGAATTATTAAAATTATTAGCGAGATTCTGCCACGAATGTCAGGCGATTCACTGTGGGAAAATGGCCTCACCTCAAGGTCCAGTGTGATGCTCTTGTCACACTCCTGCACCTCGTCTCTCTCATAAACACATCCTAACTTTCCGGAAAGAAAGACAACACACTATAGAAGATCTTCTCCTAGAGACCCATAAAAGTAAATATAGGAGATTTAGTGAATCTCTTCTTGGTAATAAATGGGACTTTCTGTAAGCACTATTTATGAACCAAATGATTCTGAATTTCTGGTAACTGAGTAACTATGGCATTTTCCAAATAAATGACAGATCTGGCTTCTTACTCATTGTTATGCTCTAACAGCAAATGCAATGTGATGAGAATTGTGAATGACACAAACACTATACTGTATGTACCGCTTCGTTATCAGCGTGGCTATTGTGTTATGCTAACTTACTAAGCTAGTTGCAGTTTGCACAATCAAATATGATAATCTTTATGAAACTTAATCGACATGAGACGATTAAATTCCACCATTTCACATAATCTTTTATTGATTATTATTGATGGTTATGATACGAGGTCTTCACTGAGTTTACGTGCAAAGCCATGCGCTCAGCTGTCTCTTTGCTCGCGGGTCTGGAACCGAGCAGAGGGTCTGCCTGCCTATCGGGAGTTGAGAATAAACCGTTTTAACGGAGGGTAAAAACTGAAAAACAGCCTTTAAATTATGTAATGAGATATATTAATCGTATGTGTTTTTGTAAACCAGGCATTGCATGTCATATTATTGAGGGGGATGATCCCATTTGTCCCCCCTAAATCTACGCCTATATGTTTAAGATGTGATCTTTTTTAGTTCCACATAAGAAAAACCACATGCTACTATTAAATATGTTCAAAAGTGTCCTGGTTGCCATGCAGTCAATTTTGTATAGATCTCGCGGTGTTTTATTTTCTCAAGTCGGCAAAACAATTAGCATTTCTCCAATTATACATTTGAGGTTGGTATTCTCCAAGTTTGTAACACCTACGTAACAGCAAATTCACGGCAGCTATGATAGAACAAAATAAGTTGCATTACTTACGTCAGTCAAGAACTGCCTGTAATATCACAGATCCACCGCCTCACAGCCACAGAGCGCACACCTACTAAGGTAAGTGAAAATGTTTTTTAAAAACTTTATTTTGTGTTCTCGCATTGCTAATCAACACGTGTTGGGCACCATCAGATGATATACATTTTCATGATATCTTAATGCAAATCATGTATCAAATAATTTGCTTTAATGTGATTTTACAATTAATGCTGACAATGTTTCTGTAGTAGTAGTAAACTATAAACGTCCTGGTAGAAAAGGTTTGGGTAATTCTATGCGAAACAAAATTTTGAAATCAACTTTAATGTCAATTTCATTAAAATACAATCGCACAAATGTACTCTTCTGCAACAAAATAATACATACATACATATATACACAAAATCAACTCCGTGAAATAAAACTCCAGATTTGTGCATAATTAAAGATACATCTCACACATGTACTGTGTGGATTTTAATTTAAAGTTTGGCGGTGAAGACTAAAGCACCACGAATTCCCTTTTATCCAGTCGGTGTGTAAAAACACGGCTCTTCAAAGTTCACCTGGAGACTTCAAAACATGAACTCGATAGTCTTGAGGAATGTATTTCACCAGGTATCCCTCAGCCCTCAGGAGGAAGTTTATGTGTAAACTAAAAAGTGCAACCCCCGCCCAATTCATCTGTTTGCGCTCTATGTGTAAGGAAACTTGCAGAGACACAACCCAACTTGCTATTTCCATCTATTAAGCGTAAAAACTGAAAATAGGGAGGGGAGAGGAACGCCAGCAGAGTCGGCTTCCCATGAACCATGCAGGTAAGGGAGAATGGTTTTTCATTGCCAGGGAAGCATGAAATCTCATCAAGAGATCACTTGCCACTATACGTGAATTAGACCCAATAATTAACACTCTGCAGGTACCCTGCGCTTGATGGTTCAGTGAATGGCTTTGGAGAACGAACAGGGGATACTTAGATAAAAGCATGTTCCGTAATGGCTGTTTTCACTCAGATGCTAATCGGACGCGAATAGTGAATTCCTCAGCGTCATCTCTCTCGCCAAATCTTTTTTGGTTTTATTTTGCTGTGTGTCAGCTTGTGGGCATCGTTTGATACTGATCGTTTTTCCATTTTTTTTTTAAATCTTTGTTCCACCTTAGCAACGTTAAAACTTCTTGCAATACAAAAGGTTGTATAAATTCAAGAAAGGAAGTTATGAATGATTGTCAGCCACCGGTGTGAGCTGCAATGTCTCTGTACATTTCAGGCTTTTGTTGAAACTTCCAGGACATTATGTTTGCCCAAACATGAATGCTTGTCTTGATTCTTGCCTAATTTTGGATACTGCTATTCTTTATCAAACGAAGCATTATAGTTCTTCCTGTAAAATAGGTTATATTGACCTGCATATAAATACATATACATACAGACATACATCACAATTTTTAGTCTCACTCATTTCTTCATTTATGAGTATGTGCCTGTGTAAAACATATGATTTTTTGCAAACTCCAGCCTGCCTCTTCCCTGCTTCTAGTTGCTTTATGGTCTAAAGTCCTGCTTCTAGGAGCCTGATATTAACTGTCCTAGCAGTGCACTTCACACCTGCACTTAATGGTTCCCATTCCTTTTGATAGTCCCTTGAGATCATCCTTCGAATTTATGAGTCACTGTCAGATAAGTTGACCGTCATTCTCTGGCATTAAAAAGCTGCTTCTGTCCTACACCTGGCTGGTTTTTGGTTATTGCCAGTGTCTCCTGCTTCACATTGTTCTTGTGTTCTGCTGTCTTAGAAACTTTGAGCCTGGAAGCAGCCTGCCTCACTGTGTAGCCTCTGCTAGCAGAACAAAGATTAAACCAGGATTTAAAATCGCACATTTTTTAAAAATATAGAGTGGTCGCTTAGTTTTTTCCAGAGCTGTATATACAAATAAAAACACACACAAACACACGTGTGTGTGTGTGTGTGTGTGTGTGTATATACATAGAGAGAGAGTGAGAGAGAAAGAGAGAGCTATAAATGGAGCCTTGAACATCAAGTGAGACCAAACAGTCCTTCATTGGCTTGCTTTCAATGTCATCATAAAGCATAAATCTAAAATTCAAGTAGTTTCCCTTGGTCTTAATTATGATTTAAGGCTGACCCAAATATGTCTGTTCAACCTGGAGATACTGGGCAAATGTTGAGACACATGGATAAAATATTATGAAGAACAGCATGAGGATCAGGGAGCAGATGAGATGAAACGTGAAATGGTGTTTCGGGGTAAAAGGTTTCTGTTTCACACTGTTCATATCTCAACAAAAAGCAACATATAAGAGCGTAAAGCTCAATGATTTTGCTTGTACAGATTTTTAGCCACTTGAGTTATCTGTGACACTCATTGTCATTCACCACACACACACACACACACACACACACACACACACATACGCACGCACACACACACTCCCTCTCATGGGCTGTCGTGAGCAATAAACACCGCCATGACCGGTCCCTTTCACAATACACAAAAAGCAAAGACACAAACAAACACATGCAACAAGTTCATTGTGTTTGAACAAGATGCCTGCATGACCTGGGTAAATATATACTCAGGAACACAATGCCACCATGTTATAAGCTCAGAAAACAGTAACAATATTGATGATTGCAACAGCATCTGATTACGAAATCCAGCAGCAAACACATTCACTCTGCCATTCCAACAGTGTGAACAGAACGGGCTTGATACAGGAAGCCCAGTCGAGCCAGAGACCACAGAAAAGTGAGTTAGCGTGCATTTGTGGGGCCTTGAACCTACACAGCTCTCAGACGCACGTATTGTGGTGCAATCAGAGCACGTGGTGCACCGGGCAGGCGTGTATCAGAGCCAAGCCTGCATCTTAGATTGGGAGTGAAGATAACCCTTATCGAGAGAGGCAACGTCAGCGTGGGACCACCGGGGGAGCAAGCGAGTGAGCAGCTACATGTCGTGACACAAACCTGCGGCAGAGCCAAGGAAAATGGCCTGATGCAAATGTGGCGGACATGGGGAAACTCTGACAGCCAGGTTCCCGCCTGCTGCTTTGAATTCAAGTTTTGTTTCTTAGAACTTTCTGGATGTTTTTCCCCCCTCGAACATTCTCACTCCATGGTTGGTTGAAGCCGCAGACGCGGAACAGGCAGATACAGAGGGTCTACTGTAGAAACATATTCTTCTCAAGATCTGCACTGGCTGAAATCCGAGATGTAAATAAGCACTTGACTCCTGTAAAACCTAAGTGAATCCAGACTTACACAAAGCAGGCTTAAGTACATAAACATAAACAAACATACATAAAGTTTACCGTTTAAGTGCTAAGTCGAATGGGCAACATGCACCTGTAAGTTTTTCATTGTTTTTTTCATTTGTTTTTGTTCTTTAGTTTGTTTTACTTGTATAATTTTGGTGAGTTTTTTGCTATTAAGTGTCTTGAATGGTATGGGATGGTAAATCCTATTTACATAAAATTTGACTTATGCAAGTTACTTGCGTCAGTCAAGAACTGCCTGTGCTTAATCACATATCCCGAATATAATACAATTAAAAATACAATCTCCACTCAAATTTTGTAACTCAACTTTACAACTTATTTGTCTGCATATAAAACTCAAGCTCAATTATAATACATTTTATCCAATTCACACAGTACCAGATTGAAGCATCTGGAAGGATCATATCAAAGTTTTTGAATTAGATTAATGTTTGTACCAAAATGATGCAGTAAAATGCAACACCTGCAAAAAGGGTGCAGTAGTCATTTTATCTTCGAAATAAATCTTTAGGTTCAATTGAGTTCTAAATCAAGCAAAAATCCCTTCCCATTAAATCCTTATCAGTTTTACAGTAAACCAGCTGATCCACAGCACCGACTCAGTCCTCCAAGGCTATAGGTGTTCCTTGCTTTGGGGCCAACTTTGCCAGCTAAGTTATCAACACAAATGTACCCAAAATAAAAGTGCTATAACTGTGAAATACCCACCAACAGGGCACCTAGGCAAATTTTATATGGGAGGCCCCCCAACCAAGGAAACTGATGATCGTTTCACTTTCTCCTCAGTGCTGGTAATTCAGTAATTCTGCCTATAGCTCAAGCTGATCCCACCCACCAGTCCCAACAGGTGGCCACAATGATAGGCTGCATCGGGAATCACGCACGAGATCGTGCACCAAAATAGTACATGAGACATAACGGTGTGTCCGAAACCACAGTGCGCATCGCTTAGTGCTCAAAAAGTACCTGGATGTCACTCCACATCCGGTCAGAATCCAGCCAGAATCCACAAGTGTGAACACTGTACACTTTTCGATCCCACAGTCCTAGACGCGACTCGCGAGGTTCGTTCGGTACTTGTTGTTATGCAGGACATCTGTCAATAAAGGTCAAAGTCCAGCGGTTCACAGGTGACGTAGTGTGACCGGAAATTGTAAGAAGTTTTGTAATCACACACAAGCGAATCGCACTGTGTGACCGTTGCCATAGTGTGTACTTTTTCCTCATTAAAGTGCACATTGTGCAGCGTGTGATTTCAGTTACAGCCATGGTAAGAGCTATAAGGATGAATGTTCCTTTAGTAAAAATGCTTCTTATGTATTTTAATTCATTCTGTGCAGATCTTGGAGCGTCCACTTCTGCTTAGGACTAATCTGAAGGGTTGCTGCCCCCATGTGCCTGGGACATGAAATAGATTTTTCATGTCATTTCTACAGCAAAGACAAGTTAAGCAAAGTATTTACAGAGCAACAATATTCAAACAAATGCAACATCTCCGCATTATGTTGTTTCAAAAATTTATTGTGAACTTTTTCTATAATTAATAATATATATTGTATATATATATATATAATTATATAAATAACTACGTATCTACAATGGAATATAAAAATATACAAGTAAAAATGGGGACAGATCAGTGAAATTCCTGTCCTACATCTGTAAAGTTTCTGTAACTCGTAATGTAATTTTTCCGTAGTTGACTGTTTGTGTTGGAACACAACGGCTGGAACATTCCTCGACTCACGCACGATGTAGTTCCCGGAGCTTCTGAAGGAGCCCGTCCCGCTCCCGCTCCAGCGTGGAGATTTTCTGGCTCTTCCGACTCACTTCCTGCAGGGAGCACAGCACGCTAGGTAAATAAAACTATCCGTAGCACGGGAGCTGTCCCATTTAAAGATAAGCATGAAGAGCTGGACTAAAACCTCAGGGAGCTGAAGAGCCCTCCTCACTATTTCATGAAAGGTGACACCCCCCAGCTGTGCCTTTTACTACAACGGGAGAATACAGAGTGATGCACGAACTCGGTCTGTCCTATGAAACTACGACTCTTCTTTTATAATAACTTACAATGGAAGCACAAAAAACAAAGCACAATAATTAAGTATATAATAATGAAAACAGAACTGCCTAATTCATGTTCCAGGGTTGTAAGGGGTCCCATCATATTGCTTAATGGGTAATGGGGGATGAAGTCCCATGAAGTCGCATAATTCTTCTAACCCAAATTTGCATAGTGAGGGCATGCAAGGGGAAGACAAGATACAATGCTTGATAAAGCCCTTTTAGTGCCCCCCTTGTCGAACAGTTCTATCCATACCTGTATCAGAACAGTGTTCTGCCACTGAAGGCTGGAGTCAGAGTTCTCTCCTTCTTCTAGACATGGCAGTGTTCTCGCTACATTGGGATCAAACATCAGATTTCCCAAACTGCTATTCACTCTCTGGATGCGAGACCTAATCAGGCAGTCTCTGGCTTCCTAGAGGGGGGGATACAAGCAAGAATGAAAGAATTTCATTGTAGGACAAAGAGCTACAGGGCCTTCAAGGACACAGAGGTTGTGATTTTAAATTCCGGGTTATGGGTAGAATTCTTAATATCTTTGAACGAAATCATTGGCTGATCTAAGTATCATCATCATCATCAAAACACATGGTTGTGGGATCAGTAATGCATTTGTGAACCTCAACTTCCAAGTTCAGAACACAGTGAACTCAAGACGCACCAGATATTCAGTCCAGGGCTCAGGTCCATCATGTCGCTCTCGATTCTCCTCCAGTCGTTGATGATACCACATCCGGGCCTGCTCCAGAATCTCGAGCCCGGCCCAAAGGCAGTCCTTCTCACGCTCCAGCTCCTTCAGTCTCTTCAGCTAAGGCCAACGGAACAGTGGCGTTTACCCTGAAGCCTGTTCTGCAGGGAGTCTAGCTAGATGCTTGTTTTGCACACAGCCTTCCTTAACTAAATCAAAACCCACTTCTCAACCTAGAGAGGGACTGGAAAGCCAATAATTTCGCAATACTACTCCAAATGAGCAGAGTTAGGACCCATCCGTCATGTGTGTATCTCCATCGGTAATAGCAACGGCACACAGAAAATAAATGTTTCAGAGAATGAGGACAACCTTGTTCATAAATATGTGTAGGAATACCAGAAACTGAGAAAAACAGCTTAAAATTTCAAGGGAGATGGTGGGGGGGGGGAAATCCCACAATAAAATTCGTTGAATAGGGGTATCATGTTTTCTGTTTTCAGGGGGGGGCATCCACATGTATCTACTACAGCCTTGTTTGAAAGTCTCTGAAAAGCTCAGGTTGTCCAGTTATTATTGAAAATGAATAATTTAGCCTGCCCTGCGATGGGCTGGTGTCCCATCCTGGGTTGTTCCCTGCCTTGCACCGGTAGCCTCTGGGATCGGCTCCAGACTCCCCTTGTAGAATCAGCGATTACAGAAAAAGAATGAATGAATGAATGAATGAATGAATGAATAAGATAGCCATCGGTTTTCACCTTCACGCTCAAGCTTCCACTACAAAGCAGTTAAGCGCCATCTAGTGGTCCTACATCACACACGCATCTTCCGTGAATAAGCATGCTGTAGCCAGAAGCGGCCGTGGAGGAACCCACAGGCCACATCCTCCAGTGTCAGCCAGGACAGGGCACTCATGCACTGCAAAGCCGGCTGCAAAACGACTGCTCAAGCAACTGAAGAAAAAAGAAAAAAAAGAAAGAAAGAAAAAAGGAAAAAAGAAGAAGAAAAAAAAAAAGCAACTGTTGCCAGTACTTTATATTTTGAATTAGGGACTCAAGTCATTCTGGTTTTATTTCCACAGCATTTCAATTATGCTGTATACTAATAAATATTCTTTCAAGGTTATACACACAGATATGTGATTTTACAATATAAGCCTACTGGATGTGCAGGTCTTTACATTGATTGTGACTTTTTACAATAGATGAAATACACCCATTCTCCTCTATCTACTGATAGCATTCGACATATAATAGACTAATGAATTTCTGCCATATAATTAAATAATTTTATGAAGTCATCTTTTTAGCTATAATATTTATGTCTGTGCTAGTTTATGCTTATTTCCATTATGGTTGTTTGCATGGATTACCTTATATCACTATTTTTAACAACATTGATAGCTAGTTAACTATCCTGATTGTTAATTGTGAAAATAACTTGTGTCTTGTTGACGCTGATATATCTGGCTCATCAGTCTATGCAAGTCCATTTAAAACACTAAACTGATCACTGATGGCTGTGTAAAGACGGGTTTCTGTTTGTGCCATTAGGAGTGTTTCATTATCTTAGCACTATTTTGTGAAGTAGCTTCTGAGAAAATGAGTTTTTTTCATGCTCCTGAAATAATAGGTTTTTGGAGATCTGTGTTTTTCATTAACATCGATGATACATTATACAGTAAATAATCAGAGAAGCCTTCGTGGGACTCGGATATTGCACTCCAATTCACCCTCTGATTGGCTTTTCAATTCCTGCTGTCCTTTCTTTGTGTCCTACTTACATTCAGCCCTCAAAGAATCCACCGAAAGCATTCCAGCTAACTGAAATGTACATTCCCAAGCCGCCAGGCCAGAGCTGTGAATAATCATTATTATCCTAACGGCCGAGATGGGTGTGTCCCAACAGCGAATACACGTATATGTACAGTCATGTGAAAAAGAAAGTGTCAATTGTAAGGTTTTATGTATCAGGACATAAAAGTCATCTGGTCTTAGAATTAGGTAATTATAACCTCAGATGATCAACACCACATGACATATTACATCGTGTTATTACAAAAACTAAGGCAAAATGCAGAAGCAGTGTGTGAAAAATTAAGTACACCCTTACTGCTTCCATAGGAATTAACAGCAGTCAGGTGCTGCTAATCAAATGCACTTGATTAATTGATCCACAAGCGTGACCATCTCTGTAAAAGCAGAAGCTTTGGTAGCTTGCTGTTCTAGAGCAGTCAGGTGTGTGTTAACACAATGCCAAGAAGGAACGATGTCAGCAATGATCTCAGAGAAGCAACCGCTGTTGTCCATCAATCTGGGAAGGGGTACAGGGCCATTTCCAAACAATTTGAAGTCCATCATTCTACAGTGAGAAAGATTATTCACAAGTGGAAAACATTTAAAACAGCTGCCGATTTTCCCAGGAGTGGACGTCCCAGCAAATTCACCCCAAGGTCAGATCGTGCGATGCTCAGAGAAATTGCCAAAATCACCCAAAAGCTACATCTCAGACTCTCCAGGCCTCAGTTAGCATGTTAAATGTTAAAGTTCATGACAGTACAATAAGAAAAAGAAGTATGGCTTGTTTGGAAGGGTTGCTAGGAGAAAGCCTCTTTTCTCTAAAAAGAACATGGGTTAGGTTTGCAAAGTTGCATCTGAACAAACCACAAGACCACTGGAACAATGTCCTGTGGGGAGACGAGACGAAAATGGAAAAATTTGGCCATAATGCACTGTGCCACATTTGGAGAAAACCAAACAGAGTATATCAGCACAGACACCTCATACCAACTGGTGGTTTGGGCTCGTTCTGCAGCCATAGGACCTGGGCACTTTGCAGTTTTTGAGTCAATCACGAGCTCCTCTGTATACCAAAGTATTGTAGAGTGAAATGTGATGTCATCTGTCCAACAGCTAAAACTCTGCCAAAATTGGATCATGCAACAGGACAACAATCCCAGACACACCAGCAAATCTACAAAAGAGAATATCTGAAAAAGAAAAGAATCAAGGTGTTGCAATGGGCCAGTCAAAGTCCAGGCGTCGATTGAAATGCTATGGCAGGACCTTAAGGCAGCTGTACATAAATGAATACCCACAAACATCGATGAACTGAAGCAATGCTGTAAATAAGAGTGGGCCAGAATTCCTCCACAATGATGTGAGAGACTGATAAAGTCATACTGAAAATGATTACTTCAAGTTATTGCCGCTACTGAATCATGCAGTATACTTAGTTTTTCCACACATGGCTTCTCCACTCTGGTTTCATTTTTGTTAAATAAATAATGACACGTTGGAATCATTTGTGTGTTGTTTTACACGTGAGGTTAGATTTAAAAAAATTTCAGAACCTGGTAAGGATCAGATTTTTTTTATGTACCATAGAACTGAAAGGGGGTGTACTTTCTTTTTCACATGACTGTACATAGGGGATACGTGGGGAATAGTACCATAAAAATAAGCCCAAGAGTTACAAAGGGGCCTAAACGTCAGCGTCGTTAATCATCGGTCCCTCAAACAGATCTGAACTAAAAATATCTGTACCAACTCGCACAGAGTTTGCAGTCTCATACTCTTCAGGTGGGATAAAAATACACAGAATGCGAGAAATGCGCGACAAATAGACCACCAGCGAACATACGCGATAAGGCTGCGACACCACACCATTCACACATAGGCGAGCACCACGCCCCCCCGTCGGCAGCCCCCTCCCCCCTCCGTGTCTCACCCAGAGGAAAAAGTGCAGGGAGTCCAGGTGCTGAAAGCCACTCTGCTGGGGGATAACGGCCATGGTGTAGGAGCCTGGGAAGGCCATGTGGGAACCTAGCGCTAAGCAGGCACCAGAGCCACTGAGCAGAGCAGAAAGGATGACAGGAGGGAGGGAGGGAGAGAGAGAGAGAGAGAGAACTAGAAAGACACTGAGACACGCAGGAAGGACACAGCTCGAAGGCAGACCATGTGTCACTGCAGTGGGCGGTTTCCTGACAGTGTGTGACTGACTGCAAGGAACAGGGTGAAGAGAGTCGACTTTAAAACAAGGCTGACCAAGGCGTGTGCGCGCGTGTACTGCAGAGGAGCAGAAGCAGCCTCAGAGAAGGAATGTCTCCCCAGACAGCTACAGAGAGCCTCCCTATCAATAATATTGCTTCGAACCTGAACTGAAATACCGCGTGATGTAAAAAGTTTGCATTTTCGTTTTACAGCCCTCGCCTGTTCAAACACGTCGTGGAATGTGCCCGTACCAGAACTGGAAGGTAACAGAACAGTGAGCAAGAATGACTGCCAGACTTAACGAATACATTATGGTGTCCCTGTTTAATACTCACCCACCCAACATGCCCCCCACCCCCCAACATAGGATTTCACCTGTCCTACCAAAGAACCCAGGAACAAACTGCTTTTCCTGGGAGTCGCTACTAGGAGTCTATGCTTCATTAACGATGGTACAGGATACAGTCATGATATCAGTCTGACCTTTTTCTTGCATCACAGCAGCACTATTTGCAACAACTGAAAAAAAGACTTAAAGACACAAAGGCATATATTTACCATACCATCATAAGGACAAATTCAATATACATTTAGTCTTCAATTAAGTTCCATATTTAGTTAGGATTGACTGATATACAAAGGAGTGCTTTAGTCTAACCCCCTTCCCCGCTGCTTCCGTGGCTCCCTTCACCTACCTTCATCTTTAGTGTTGTAGCATCAAAACCCTGAAATGCACTGCCATCTGCGAGATGTACAATCTATTTCAACTTTTAAGCCCTACATCTACTTCAGGGATGTTGTAATACATCTCCCGCATTGTAAGACGGCCTTTGTTAGTCTTGCTACTGTTCCGTGGTTTTTGTGTTGGATTGTATGCATTGTAATGCATCCTTTGAAAGTGTGAAAGGTGCTAGATAAATAAAACAACATCATTATTCTTACATAGGAATCGACGACACCCGACAAAGGGTCATTTTGGGTAGTGTTGTAAATGAACTAAATATTTGATGCACTACCACTGTATAACTACAGTTGTTGAGTGAAGCTGCTGGTATGAATTAAAACCTTGCGTACTATAAAAATATATAATAGATTGTTTGATTTATACTAAAGTTCATCTGAAATGTCCTATTTCCCGTAAAGCTTTGTGCACTATGACTACAAAAATTACCACTTTACACAGTACACAGAAACCACTCTCTGGACTTTATATACATGCAATGACATTCATAAATCAATGTATGTACATACGCCATTGTTCAAAAGTTTTGGGCTTTCCTTTTGAAAAAGCAAGTCTTTGTCCATTCAAATAAAATCAGATTGATCAGAAATACTGTACAGACGCTGTCAATGTTGCAAATGACTATCGTAGCTGGAAATGGCTGTTTTTAATGGAATATCTTCATGGGTGTACAGAGAGGCCCATTATCAGCAAGTTAGTCCTGTGTTCCAGTGGAATGTTGTGTTTGCTAATGCAAGTTTATCATTGATCATTAGAAAACCCACCCATCCATCCATCCATCCATCCATCCATCCATCCATCACCTCCCACTTAATCCAAGGTCGGGTTGCGGGGGCAGCAGTCTAAGCAGGGAAACCCAGACTTCCCTCAAGTCTTTTCAGAGACTCTTCCTGCTGGGGAGCCACTTCATCCAGCTCCTCTGGGGGAATCCCGAGGCATTCCCAGGCCAGCCGAGAGACATAGTCCCTCTAGCATGTCCTGGGTCTTACCCGTGGCCTCCCCCCGGTGGGACATGCCCGGAACACCTCACCAGGGAGGCGTCCAGGAAGCATCCTGACCAGATGCCCGAGCCACCTCATTTGGCTTCTCTCGATGCAGAGGAGCAGCCGCTCTACTCTGAGTCTCTCCCGAATGACCGAGCTCCTCACCCTATCTCTAAGGGAGAGCCCAGCCACCCTGCGGAGGAAACTCATTTCGGCCGCTTGCACTCGCAATCTTGTTCTTTCGGTCACTACCCACAGCTCGTGACCATAGGTGAGGGTAGGAACGTAGATCGACTGGTAAATCGAGAGCTTTGCCTTTTGGCTCAGCTCTTTCTTCATCACAGCAGCGCCCGAATCACTGCGGACGCCACACCGATCCGCCTGTCGACCTCCCGCTCCATCGTTCCCTCACTCGTGAACAAGACCCCGAGATACTTAATTCCCTCCACTTGCGGGAGGACCCCATCCCCAACCTGGAGAGAGCATTCTACCCTTTTCCGGCTGAGGACCATGGTCTCGGATTTGGAGGTGTTGATTCTCATCACGGCCGCCTCACACCCAGCTGCGAACTGTCTAAGTGAGAGCCGAAGGTCACGGTCCGATGAGGCCAACAGAACCACATCATTTGCAAAAAGCAGAGACCTAATCCTGAGGTCACCAAACCGGACACCCTCAACACCCTGGCTGTGCCTAGCAATCTGTCCATAAAAACTATGAACAGAATCGGTGACAAAGGGCAGCCCTGATGGAGTCCAACTCTCACTAGAAACAAGTCCGACTTATTGCCGCCCATGTGGACCAGACTCTGGCACCGGTCATACAGGGACCGAACAGCCCTTAAAAGGAAGTCTGGCAGCGCATACTCCCGGAGCACCCCCCAAAGGACTCCCCAAGGGACACGGTTGAATGCCTTCTCCAAGTCCACAAAACACATGTAGACCGGTTGGGCAAACTCCCATGAACCCTCCAAAACCCTGCAGAGAGTGTTGAGCTGGTCCACTGGTCCATGGCATTAGAAAACCATTTTGCAATTATGTTAGCAGATGAAAATTGCTGTGCAGATTAAAGAAGCAATAAAACGGGCCTTCTGTGGACTAGTTGAGTAACTGAAGCATTGGCAATTGTGGGTTCGATTACAAGCTGAAAATGGTCAGAAACCAAGAACTACTTCTGAAACTCATCAGTCTATTCTTATTCTCAGAAATGAAGGCTATTCTGAGCAAGAAATTGCCAGGAAACTCAAGATGTTTACAAGGCAGCGCAAACTGGCTCTAGCCACAATAGAATGAGAGGGAGACCACGGTGCTCATTAGACTGTAGTTTAAGAAACAGATGCCTCTACTGGCTGCTTCATTAATTACTACCTGCAAAAGACCAGTCTCAACGTCAACAGTGAAGAGGCAATCTCATTTCATGTACGTTTTCATGGAAAACACAGAAATTTCTAAGTGACCCCAAACTTTTGAACAGTAGTGTACATAGTTAGGGTTTACTCAACCTTTGATTAACCACTTGAGTCCTGTCTACAATCCATCATTGGCTGATTGCCTGCAAGTTATCATACAGAGAGCCAGACTAGGAAACCCCACCTTGTAAATGAATGTAACATGCAGGTTTAAGGTGCACTTCTTGATGATTGCATATCCACTCCTACAAAGTACAGGGCACTAGGCAGCGGAAAACTGGGATACCAGTACATCTTTTAGAAGAAATGGTTTAGAGAAATAAACATATACACTTTCAAAGTTTAAGAGATGTGATTAGGAGGGAGTTTGTTTACTTTAGAGATTCAATGTACCACATCAATAATTTAGCTCCTGCTGAAATAATATCCAGAGTGACTGACTGAAATACAAATTTAATGGATATGATCTCTGGCACCCTCATCAGGGTGAGTGGTTAGAAGATGAACTGATGAAACAGTGATGAACCCAATTTAATTACACCTTTATTTATTTTTATTTTAAAGCTGAATAGCCTTATTTTTAAGAGGCATGGTTTATGGGGACGGTTTACAGAACATACTTCTTACCTAAGTGCCTGTTAGTATATCCGATGTTGTGGCTTGTAAACAATGGTACATTCCAGCACAAGTTCAACAACGAATTATCATAAAATCACAAAAATACAGCTCAACTGATGAAACAATAGCTTCTTATAAATTTTGCTTTAAGGAAGTAGATAGTGACAAGATGTCAGAGGCAGCTGGGAGTAAAATGGGCTCAGTTCCCACATTCCTCTGTGCTGCCGTCACCTATCTGTCAGTGCAAAAAAAACGTGTAATTTACAGAAAAGCCCTGAAAGGATTTTTTTCACATCTTTTAAACGTAATGAATTATTGTTTAAAACACATGCACTGCAAAGTCAGATGGGAGAGATAAGCCAGTTAAATCATCAGCGAACTACAAACTTTTTCCAAGAATAACAAAACACCACTTCGTAAATGGAGGGAAATTAACCTCTTTAACAAAACAAACCATGCTGAGTTCTCTGTGGGTATAAATTCTCTCAGTCTGTGACTGTCTCTTCATTCAACGGGTAAGGACTGAGGTCCAAGGTCAGCAGACGGCTGAACATGTACTCATCGTACTGCAGGAGAAAAATTAATGTCAGAGAAAAATGGCAAGAGAAAGCGATTGAATAGGATTATAATCAATACCAAGAAATAAATGTAGGGAGAAAAATTAGGTACAGTAATAAAATGTCTTTATAAAGAAATATTTTATCAGAAATAAAGTTAAAACTTTATGGCAATACAGTGTTACCTACAAAACAAATCATATTCTAAAGGAAATGCTTTTGCACAAATTCTGGCTCTGGCTTAAGCAACAGCAGTAAGACATAAGGGGCTCTACCCAAACGTTTGCTCAGAGTTCTGCACACTGCACGAGGCTGACCTCAGAGTATACACCCAAAAGAGCATCTGCCTTGGAGTAGAACTCCTCCTTCTGGGAGATGACAATTATCTGGAAGTACGCCCTACACTGCTCACGGATGTAGCTGGTAAGCTGTGAGTAGGACAACGTGACAGTTATCACCATTTGCTAGGTTGGGTCTTGAAATATTAATGGCGCCCAGCCAAGATTAACATAAATTCTGGGCATATGATACTGTGAAGTCTGACTTGCCTTATTAATGTTAGTATTGTCTAGGGCTGCATCAACCTCATCCAGAACAAAGAAAGGAGCAGGACGGAAACTGCAACATAAATTCAGAATGACAACTGCAGAAGGCCCACGTTATCAAGAACAGCACTTAAATTGCTTAATTCCCCTCCCGTTCTCCCTTCCAGTTAAGCATATGCAAATATTCTGCTCATCTCAACGTTGACAGCTCCTGGCCTCCTAGGAAGGAGATGACATTTGTTGCTGCACATCAAACAAAAAAGTTAAATTCGTGACATTCATGATTCCTTATTCCAGCAACAGTGCTGAAGCGAAGTTCACCAAGAGCCTATCAGTGAATAGGGCTACTTTGCTATTCTACCTCCCATAAACATGAAAACTAACCCATGGGAGAGGAGTGAAGATCTTTTCGGAAAGATCTCGGCTACCTGTGAATGGCAAAGACCAGAGCCAGGGCAGCTATGGACTTCTCCCCCCCTGACAGGTTGTCCATGGCCATGAAACGCTTGCCTGGGGCCACACAGTTGTAGCTGATGCCATCCAGGTATGGCTCATCTGGGTTCTCCACACTGAGGATGGCCTGCAAGGTGAACTGAAGCTACCAAACTGTCCGTAAGTGTGAATATTTGTGTGTGTGTGTGTGTGTGAACCGAGTGTGCGTGTGGCTGTGATGGGTTGGTGCCATTTCCTAGGTTATTCCTTGCCCATTGTATCCTGTATCCTGTAAAGGATAAGCAGTATAGAAGATGAATGAAAGAAAGAGAGTATCTGTATCCAATCAACCATACTGGAGCCTACGCAAGGCACTAAGAGGCACTTACTCGCCTAACTACATATTTTCAGGCAGCTGACATAAAGCTGACATAAGTTTGCCACTTCTATAAAGACATTTCAAAGACAGTTAAGCCATATTTATTCACAAAGAAAATGCAATTTAATGTTCCACAATGCAATGGTTTTATCTGAAATACAGCTTCAGAAAATTGAAACCTATACAAAGCTGTAAGCAGCATGCAAGTTGGCACCTGATATTGGCAGAGCCCATATGAATCATATACAGGTAGCGCTACATCTGCTACACTGCTAGACGATCCACTGCATTCTCAGTATTTTGAACAATCAGGCTTGTACAGCCGCTGCAAAAGATTGTGAAGAAACTGCCCTGTTTTAGTCACATGGACACAGAGTAACTATATTAACATAAGGCTGAAGCAGCTCTGTTTATAGTAGCTATGTACAAGAAATGAAATGTCTCCCATTAAGAACTTTGGTCTGTTGGTTACTTATTCAAAAACCATTCTTGCATAAAAGTATGGCAAGTAGTTGTCTAGTATTACAAATTACAATTTGGTGTAGGATATGCCAAAGGCCTGGGTAAAAAATGTAGTGAACATTTTACAGAAAAAATTAAAGTGAAACTTTAAATATAAACAAAATGGGCAGAACAATGGGGGAGCCAAGAAATGCAACATATGCACGAAAATGCGATGGCGCAATCGACCCAGTGGTAGCATGTAAACAGGTAAAACTAGATGCCACAAAAGCTGCAGGCAGACGTGACGCACCTGTGCACAGGGGATTCTGCAGAGCTCCTTGTAGATCTGGTCGATACTGTTGGAAACGTGCTCAAAGCACTCGTTGAAGAGCCTGAAGCGTCTGGTTTTCACCTGATGAAACTCCTGCTGGCAGTGGCGGGTCATCTTAGTGCTGGCATCAAAAGCTAAACGGTGGGTGGGGGGGGGGGGGGAGAGGTACAGGAAGGAGGAGTTTTTACTGGTGTTCCAGCCAGAGGTGATTTTACTGGCAAAACTATGACAACTGAGAACTGAATAAATAAACAAATATTTATGATGCCAAAAACTGAACCAAGATCCTATCTGTGACTCAAAAACCGCGATACGTTTCGAACCGTGAATTTTGCGATTCAATAAGCCCTTAATGTCGGATATGTGAAAATACAGTAAAACCAGTATAAGTTGACACTCGCGGGACCAGCTTAAAAGTGACGACTTAGATAATTGACGAGATACACCTAAGTCGACACGTTGCGACTTTTGTCTATCCCGCAGTTTTGTCGACTAGTAAATATAACTCGCCGTTTTGCCGACTTATAAAGTCGACACTTCGGCGACTTATATCTATCTCACCGTTTTGCCAACTAGTAAATATAACACTAGACGTGCTAGTAGTCAGGGTGTGGGAATGCAACGATTCGGGTGTCGACTTACAGGTAGGAAAATCCATTCATTTGTGTTGTTTGGGACCGGGATTTAGGTGACGACTAAGGGAATTTGACGACTTACAAGCGGCGACGTACACAAGGAATTTTAAAGGAAACATCATTAGGAAAAATCGGGACTTTTGCTTGAGCGTCGACTTGTGCACATTGACGAGTTACAAGCCGGCGACAGACCAGTTTTACCGTACATTCTAAAGTAGATTTAGTTGACTTAATATCCTGTCATTTTTATTCACAAAACTAGACTAAAAAATTAGGTGGCTAAATGACTAAATATGACTAAAACTAAATCAAAATACTCTGTCAAAATTATCACTACATCTAGAAAGAGCAAACTTGGCACCGATACTGCAGGTGTAAAACATGCACAGTTTACTCTTTACCGTTCGTTGGTGTGATAACATCAGCATCTCATGCAAAAAGCAGCCATGCTCAAAGAGCCACCTCCTAAAAGCCAACTGCGGTTCAATGTTGTCGTGACCAATCATCGTGTTACACGTGCTTATTCAGATTATTAGGGTAGCACAATGTGTCATGTTAATAACGACAATGCGTGTTATGGATGTGCAAACTGTCACACTGCAAGGACTGCAAATCAACTGGGTTGAGACCATCAAGTTTTGCTAAAACATTTTTACTCGATCATAGGAAGGAAAACTTAGCAAGCTTCGCAATTTAAATGATTTCAAATTATCATCATACTACCTACTAGAAGCTACTTGCACCTATGCCCATTTCAGTGTGTGTTTATTCAGTCGTAACTGAAGCCTACCTTCCACTATCCCATGGAACATCTCCTTGACCTCATCCATCTTCTGCAGGGCTTTGAGATCTGGTGTACCGGAGCGCTGGAGTGCTGTCTCCAGGGAGACAAGTGTTTCCTGCAACTTTTCCAGTTCTGATTCCACTTCCTCCTCCCCTTCCAGCTCCTGCGAAAAAGGACACACACAGTGATTCTACCAGAAGCACAAAAAACAAGCCCAGCTTATGCACAATGAGAGCTATAAAAGCTGGTTCATGCTATTCCAGTCTTTATTCTATAGACCCCCCTGTCATTTAACATTAACATGAAGGTGTTATCAGTGCTGATGCCCACGCATTACCTAAATCAGTGCAGGTTATATATTGGATATGATACATTCAGCAAATTATCCACCGTTTTTGCCATGTTTCTGACGAGCATCCTGTCCAGGGTGACCCCTGTGACCTGCCATGATTTACATTTATTCATGTACCAGATAGCTTTGTCCAAAGCAATATACAAGTGAAGAAAGCCTTGTGTCAGAGAACAGGGACCAAAAGAGACGGTGTCGCTTGATTAGCCATACCTGAAGTTCCCTTCTCAGTGCACTGTAATCGATGACCATTTGCTTCTCACGTTCGTAGATGTCAACAGTGACTATGGAGGTCTCAGAGTCCAGCTAAACAGGATGAAATGGTTAAAATAACTATCGACGAATTACATTTTGTAAACTACTGTCCCACGAGAAAAGAAAAATCAGGAAAAATGTTAGACCATTATGCATCTATAATACCGTTAAGGCTAAGGTTAGACAAGCCACATTCAAAGCGTCCTTTTCTACAGAATGTGGTTCCCCTGTTGCTTCCTGTCTTCCCTTCTCTTGCTCCCTCAATCTCCAGCCGCCGCTCAGTACCTGCTCCTCGCTGATGTCATCCATGGAGCCGGACAGCAGCGTGATAGGAAAGTCGTGCACCTTGCAGGTCAGCAGCAGGTTGTGTCTCTCTAGCTGCTTCTTTTCTAGCGATATTTCCACAGACATCAGCTCCCTCTGGAGCTTCTGCAGCTCCCTGAGGAACAGAAGCCGCGTTACATCCCTAGGTGTATTGCATATGCGCATGTCTGTCTGCTTGTTTTCTGCTCCACGTGATTGTGCTGTTAGCTGTTCGTAGGCAGAAGAGTAAAAGGCGTGTTATGGAAGCGGCTTCCCCTCGCTCAGCCTGGCTCATTGAAGCATTTATCTGAAGTCATCTGTGTTTAAATAAAACTCCCTTTTAGGGTTAAAACTGTTCTCAGATACTCTTTCTTTTGTTATTTACCCAGAGCCGATTCGTAACAGACAGGTTCTGGTGAAACAACAACAAGTACGTTTGCACATGGTCCTGATGACACTAGAGGTCCATTTGGAGCAGTGTGTGGTCCTGTGGGGTAGGAGTCTGTACTCCAGTGCAGTCCAGTGCTGGTTTTAAACCTGTGGCTGGCAGAGTAATCAAATCACTATTGGGTCCTTCAGCAAGGTCCTTAACCCCACAAACTGCTTAGAGGGTAAAAAAGGAAAAATGGCTAACCCTGCATGTGTTTCACAGGAGAGGAAGATGAGAATTGTGAAAACGAAACGATTCTTACATATTTACATTTTTATTTAGCAGACGCTTTTATTCAAAGAGAAGTACAACTGAGAAATCAGGATCAGCTGTTCTCTGGGCCAGCTGGGGTTAATAGGCCTTGCTCAGAGGTCCAATGGTGCAATCACTCTGCAGAGCCACATCGCCCCCTTGTGCTTGTGCAGCGATGAGCACTATCATTGGTGATTGAGGGAAAGAGAATCGACAGCATGACAGCGTACATACAGAAGGTGGTGTGGTACTGTGGTGACCAGGGAAAAGTAGCTCTTGGGCTGCTGTGCTTATTGTGATGGACTCCCCTTCATTTCAGCTTCCCCTCGGGGCTCTCGCACCTGGAACACTCCTGCCGTCCCGTCACCTTCTCGTCCAGCCTGGCGTTACAGTCGCTGACCAGGGACTTCTGCTTGAGCAGAGAGTTCCTCAGCTCCTGCACTTTAACTATGATCTCATCCAAGCCCTTCACCAGCTGCTCCTCCTCCTTGGAGGAGACAGAACATCAGGCATTACACATATGTGGATGTTGGCACACATATGCAGGCGTCCATATACCACCTGTGCCATTTATTCTTAGGTTTTAACTGCAGTCCCTGTATCTCTCTATAGACGTTGTGAGAACATGCAGTGTGGGATGGGGAATTGCCTTCCTCAGCTGGGAGACTCTCTGCTCGCCCTTGCGGAGGGTGTCCTCCCACTCGCGGATCTTCCCCTGGCTCTGCTCAAGCTGGCTCTGTTCGAACTCCAGCTGGGTGGTCAGGCGCGTGTGCTGGGTCTCAAACTGCAGCCTGTGATAGAGAACAGACAGACAGACAGACAGGAAGGAGAAAAAGGAAGCGAGGAAAAGAAGAAAGTGTTTCATAACAAACCTAAATATTATATAAGGATGCAGTGCCAAAATGGTCAACGGCGCAGAAGGTAACCATCCATCCATCCAGTTTCCAACCGCTTATCTCACGCAGGGTCACGGGGCCCTGCGGCCTCTCCTCCGCAGCACAGGGCACACATTTGGGATACACCCTGCATTGTACGCCAGTCCATCGTAGATCTCCTACTACTGTGAACAGGCTCGACGATCACTGTCATAAGACGTTACCTCTTGCTGTCCATTTCCTGCTGCTGTTTCAGATGCTCCTGCTCATACTCGCGGATGTTTGCGACGCCAATTTCAGCGCAGAAATCAGAGAACACTAGGTCGTCCACCTGGAGAGAGAGTGGGAACGTGCGCAGCGGAGACTGCTGAAGCTACAGCGGCAGGAATTACCAAGGCAAACCATACTAAGCTCTCAGTATGTAACTCTGATCACAGAACATGAAACAAAGCAAAGAGAAAGGAGGGTAAAAATCCACAATTTGTCATCTTAAGGTACCTCATTCAGCTTAGTCTGAAGATCCTGTATTTTTTTTTCCTTCAACTCCATGTTGTCCTTCTGCATTTGAATCTCTGACTCCAGATTGAGAAGTATACTCTCCAGTCTAGACTTCTCCTGTGTCATGGGCAGATCTGGATCAATGCTAAGGCTCCATACTAATGCTCATACCATAATGAGATAGACAGACTGATAGATGCTTTCTCCAAAATATGCTGCTTTGGATAAAAGTGTCTGCTAAATGAATGTGGATGTCTTCCATTACATGGTACAGATGGTGATTGAGCGGTCTGCAATGTGTGCAAGCAGAAGGGCCGATGGCGGAGGCGTTACCGTGAGGCAGGCGGGGATGTTCTTCTTGCGGATGGCATCCAGCTCACTGAGAGAGAACTTCAAGCGGGTCTGGATGCCTTTGACCTGTGTCTGCACCTGCTTCAGCTCTGCCTCCTTATGCTTCAGCTTCAGCAGACCCTGTTACGTCACACTGCCCTTACATATCTGACACATACTCACCAATTTACCTGTCTGCCTAGTGCAGGCTATACCCACATTACAAACAAGATCCAATCTCTAAGTCTGTCTTTAAGTCAAACATAATAATACTGCCTGTATTATATATATATATATATATATATCCTGTCCAGGGTGACTCCTGTGACTTGCCATAATTTACATAAAAAGTATATAAATTATACTTTTATATGATTTCCACATGCCAGCAAATATACAACACATTTAAAACTGACTGAACAAGCATTTATCTTAATAATTACATATGATTAAAGAGCCAGCCAAAATGTTTAATGTATTTGTCACTAGGGGGCACCAACTGAGTTAACGACAATAGAGAAATATCAAAATAAGCACACAAATATCAGAGGTGCGTTTTAAGAATCTTGCATAGAATGACATGTCTTGTGATCTACTATACAGTAAACTAGTTTCTTCTGCAAGAATCTGACACTTTGAAACGCCCAGGTTTCTCTATATCGTTTGTATATACAGCGTGCTGCCCACAGTGGTATTATTTATTATTATTTTTATTATTATTTATTAAAAGTTAAATACAGAGGCATTCTTTGGCCCTGAATGTTTTGTCACAATTTTAACATAATGGCAACATTAAAAGTAAACGTTCTTCTTGAATGAGAACAATTTTTCCCTGATAATAATTTAAGTTTCTGTCATTGAATGTGGTCCCCGGAATTTTCCAGAATCCTCTCAAAAATGTCCAAAGCACATGATGAGCCATTTTTTTTTATTCAGGCATACTGTACATGTACATGGTGTCATAAAACACCCGTCAAAGTGTCAGTGTGCTTACCTCCTGTCCACAATACAACTAAAATGCCTTATCTGAATTAAATAAGTCAGATTTCAACAAATAACAATAAAAACGACAGCAGCTATTAGAAATGGCAATAAATTTGATACAAACATTAAACATTACAATCTGATCTGGTGAACAGAACATAAAGTACAATATCCCCTCTTAACTCTATATCTAGAAGCTAAGTCTTTCTTCAATAGCGATGATACCACCAGCAATGAGATTTCATAGCATGCAGTAGTGGGGTAAACCACGGTGTTCTGTGAGAAAAACGAAATACCGATATTATCAATGGCCTCAGGGCAGGGCTCAAAGCAGAAGCTCATTATGCGACTGCTTAGAGCCCAATGGCCACCAGGGGGCCCCCACATCTAAACAGAATGAGAAGGAAGATGACAACTAGATTGATCAGATTTTGCTTAGGACCCTGAAAAGGGTGGGACCAACCTTGAATGACCTAACCCAATCAGGAACCTGAAACAGTCTTATAGTGAGAGCCCCAACGTTCTATGGAGAGCAGGTGAGGCTTCAGGGAGCAGCACGCAGGCGCAGGCGCAGACACTCACGCGCAGCTCTGCTGTCAGCTGCTCTCGGCGCTCCTTCAGCTTGCCCATGTCCTTCTCATCCCAGCGCCGGGCTTTGCTCCGCAGGTCGCTGGCACCCCCAGAGATGGCCCCCGACTTGAAGAACATGGTCCCATCCAATGCCACCGTCTACACGTGCCATAGAACCTTAGCATCTTCATCATCATCATCATCATCATCATCAGGCTTGTTTTCATTTGTCACTCTATAGGAGCAATTAGCCTTGGGCAGTATTACAGCATATGGCAGAATTTTGGAATCATTTTCAGCTGGGGGGGACAGTCACCCACGTTGCGCTTATTTTTGTATCCATATAGTAGCTCCTAACTCCTTCCTTATTCTGTGTGCCTAAGTAAGCTGTCAGAAAAAAGTACCAATATAGTTACTTGGCATTGGGGTTGCATTCTCAAGTGTCTGCCAACTTTACCTTACCATAGGTAAAAGTAACTTTAAATGTACAGAAATGGCCTCGGGAACATTTTCGTACCATCTGGGTACATTAATGTTGTACCAGGGTTGTACCCTTGATTGTGACAGTGTGCTGTACTGAGATACACTGGCACTGCTTAAAGGTGACAATCTTGTCCCTGGGGATTCAGTACAGGGTTTTACAATGTTTCACCACAGTAAAACCCAAGGACAGTCCTGGTGACAGAGCTGAGGGGGGAGCAGTCTCCAAGCGAGTGGCCCCACACTTTTACCTTGAGGCGCTCGGGGCCCCCGAAGGCAACATGCTGAGCTTCCTTGACGGTGTCGCACACGAGCGTGTTCCCGCAGACAAACTGCACGGCCTTCCCCAGCGGGGCGGCGTACTGCACCACGTCCACCACCATTTTGGCCCCGCGAACCTCACGCAGCCGCTCGTTCAACGCACTCACCTGTGGCGGCGGCATTGCGACATGCGCGGTTACTGTCTCAGAACGTCCGAGAGCTCCACATTCATGTAACGTTTGGCCTGTATTCATTTACAGTAATAATACAGTCATGAGCAGAAAGCAAATTTCTTCAGCAAGATTTCAAAATACCGGAATGTTTTTTTTCGAAAACCCTATCAAAATACTGTATGCTGCAGTATAATGTCTGGAAGGTATGACAGCATGAAAAATTTCATACCACCCATGTCTAGCTCCGGTCTTTACAATTATCTGGTTCTTCTATTTGTCTATCACTTTGTTTAATGTGACCAGAGTTAAAAGCACATTACACCTTTAAGAACAGTAAGGACAAACACACATTTGATTCCTCTAAAAAGCTAAACCTGTTTTCACTCACAGGGGGACAATTGTGACTTCACGCAAAGGTTCAACAGGTAACTACAAGCACTTTGTGAAATACACTTTTTCACAACTTCAACTACCCTACAAAGGCAAAACACAGTAACTACGCTGACAGTGAAACAGGAAAAAGCCTTGAAAGATTTTTGGCTGTCTACCTGTGTGTATAGGCAGTAGGCAAATGAGAATGTACTTCTTAAATGTGCAACTAAAAAAAAATCAAGTATAGCTGAAGCAAAATATTTCGTCACGAGAGACCTGATTTCGGTCATAACTCAATTCTGATCATATTTGTACTTGCAGAGTTTTGCCTTTGTAGGGCAGTATACACCAGACATGCTAGAAGTCACACTGCAATACTACATGCCAACTCCAACACAGGAGGAAGCGAAGCATCAGCCGTGGCCCCCAACTCACATCGAGGTAGTCGAGGGGGAGGAAGGTCTCAGGCTCGGCCCTCTCCTGCTTCAGAAACCTGATGCAGTCGCGTGCCACCTTCTCAGACGCCACCACGATGGCATTCATGTATCGGCCGAACACTTTGGTCACCGCCAGCTGGTACTTCTTATGGATCGGATGGCAGAGGTCTGACAGACGGCCGATCTGCAGCATGGGGACCGGGAGGGGAGGGCATGGCCAGGAAAGACTCTTAAATAAAATCAATGTGCTACAGACTTAAATGAACAATTAGTGAAAGTCGCACACAGCACCAATCCATCCGTCTTACAACTGCTTATCCTGGTCAGGCCTGTAGGGAGGCCTAAAGCCTATTCCGGGCAACACATGGCACAAGGCAGGGTGGTATTCCAGCCTACCAGAGGGCAGATACAC
The DNA here is from genome assembly GCA_026779585.1 of Mormyrus proboscirostris. NCBI lineage: Eukaryota > Metazoa > Chordata > Actinopteri > Osteoglossiformes > Mormyridae > Mormyrus > Mormyrus proboscirostris. Next base: position 23,822,136 of record JAODKF010000068.1, read on the forward strand.
ATATATACTCCCACATGCACACTACTGCATTCAAAAACAGCCATTTAGCCTGACTGCACGCTTTTAGAGAGTGAGAGTAAACTGGAGCGGCCGAATGGAACACACATACAGTAAGACAAACATGCAAACTACACACAAACACGCGTTTTGATTCATATCCTTGTGGGGACTGTCCATTCATTTCTATAGCCCTAACTGTAACCATAGGTAACCAAACAAAATACAAGACATTTGGAATTTTTCATTTTTTGATAGTACAGTCGAGCACGGTTATTACGATTCTCTGGGGCCGGCAGATTTCTTTCGTTATAACCGAATTTCGTTATATCCATTTTCATGTAAGATTGCTATGTA
>JAODKF010000068.1:23822589-23836805 GCA_026779585.1 Mormyrus proboscirostris
AAGCAACGTGTATTTTGTAATTCAACAACCATTTAGTATGGACCACGAAATCGATAACATATTACATGGTGGTAGAAGGCTACGCACAGAAAAAAGGTACATATACCGGCGATTAAGCTGACGTCAGACTTATTTTAAACTATTAAATCTGGAATGATTGAGGCAAATCGTTATAACCGAATAAAAATTCACTGAAATATTTCTTTGGGGAAGAGAGTAGACATCGTTATAGCCGAATTTTCGCTATAACAGAATCGCTTTATGCGTGTTTTCTTTAAGGAATTTAACGTTACTGAAGGTAGGGGATTTGTAATCGAAGCGTTACAAGCGTGTTTTCGTTATAAGCCGAATCGTAATAACCGTGCTCGACTGTAGTCCGATTTTTATAAGACTGAATTTTGAACACAGATAGGGTGGATCAAACATAACAACAATCACAAATTTGTTTTATTTATCTAACACTATTCTAGGGACAGATTAAGCACTTTTGATGCCAAAGGCTCAAGTCATACTAAGTGGACATAAATACAGCATGTGAGGGTTAAAATATGTGGCAAACCCAAGTCTAGACTTTTCATTTTAAAGATACAGTATGTACTTACACCAATAAATATCATATACAACTAATATTTATATATTATATGATTTTATGTGATCCAAAACATTTTAGCATTGTTTTTGGCTAATGCGTCTCCCGCGAGTTTCTGTGATGTTCAAGCAAGCTCCAAAAATACCCCCATTTAATTGTTCACAGCCAACTCACAAATAACCAAAACCGTGAACGTCAAGTCCATGAATGTGAAGGAGTTACTGTATGTCCTTTGGATTTTGTCCACGGCCTCTGAAAATGAACACAATGCACCTCTCATCACTTCTGCATGGAAGCTGAAGGCAGGAAAGTTACCAGCATCTCTGGGTAGAGTTTCCTCAGGCTGTCCAGCATCTCGCTGCGGCGCTGCTGCCGGCGGCTCTCGTGCCCGTCCACACAGGCGTTCTGCAGCTCGTCGATGGCCTCAGCCAGCTGCCGCTCCACCTCCCGGCTACGAGCACGGCCCTCATCCAGCGCCACCCGCAGACTCTCCTCCAGCTGCTGCTGCTCGGCCAGGGTGGCACTGGGTAGGGATAATGTGGGTGGGGGTACTGGGAAACGTGGCATGCAGACTCTCACATGCCATCTTATACACGCACACAGGACAGTCGATCGCGCTCAAACACACGGGCGACCGCAGCGGTGACACACCTGCAGGTGCTGCTGTATTCACCCAGCTTTTCGACTCTCCTGCTGCACTCCCCCAGCTGTGCTTCAGTGTGCTTGATGCTTGCCTTTGAACACAGGTGTACTCAGAGCAGGGCTATCAGACAGCAACCATCTCAGCAACTGAGACATTCAAAATTAAGCGATAAACACTGGCTATGAAGTACCAATTAAACACTTATACTTGGATCCCTGCAATCATTCATCAGTCCTTAATGTCATGGGCAAACATGCTGGGGCACACAAACACAAAGAAATTAGGCACAGTTATAAATACCTCCACTTCCTTCATCCTCCTCTGGTCAAACTCCAGTTTTCCCCAGTCCGCCTTCACCTCCCAGCGAAGCTTCTCCACCTGTTGCCTCAGGGTGGAGCCCTGCTTCCTGGACAAATCCTTCAGCTCTTTGTAGTGTTTCAACTGGGCCAAGACACACACACACACACACACACACACACACACACACACAAACAAACAGGTTTGCAATTATATCTATGTGGGGACTCTCCATTCATTTCTATGTGAAAAACTATAATCTCAACATAATGACCTTACCCCCTATCCAGCCCTAACCTTAACCATAAGTAACCAAACAAAATACAAGATTTTTACTTTTTTGATTGCATTCACAGATCTTTCTGGGGACCTGAAAAACCGTCTCCACAACATCAAAATAACAGGGTTTTATCACATTGTGAGGGACATTTGGTCCCCACAATGTAATATAAACATAATCCACACACACACTTAGCTTTACTTTCATTTTCATGTTTCTGAAAAGCTAAAAATCATTAGCATAACCTAAGACTGACCATTAAATATGACACAGGTAGTGTATTTATTCAGTATGTATTTTCTGTGATAGATTTCAGCAAGCTTTGCAGATTTTAAAATACTATTATTGATGCTAAATAAAACTATTAAGATATCAATTCATAGGTTATTAAATTAAACCCACAAAACTTTGTTGGCTCATATCAGATCAAGGTTCTCCTCCATGCTCAGGTTGAAAACAGTAGCAAAACCTCCACGGCATTTTCAACTGCTCAGCGTGCAAGTCAGTCTAGGACACACCAAGACTAATGCCAGACTTTTTACTTATCGCACTCTTATGTAAAAACATTTCTTTTTTTGTTGTCTTGCATATAAATTAAGCAAATGACCCAAAAACAATGACGATAACTAATCATTAACACATCGTCCCATCCTGGGTGTTCCCGTCTCCACAATGTTGTCCAGGCTGGGAGATGGATGGAAAAATGGAGGGATGGAGGGAATACTGAGCACTACTGGTTATGTTAGGCTATAAAGTGGCTAACCAGCTAACAGCTGGAATTCCTAATGCTGACAGCAACCAGCTGCCGAATTCCCACCGTTTTCACCAACTCTGACCCCCACCTGGGCCTCTGCCAGCTCCACAGTAACACCCCTGGGGGCTCCCTCCTTTTGCGCCTCCTCCTCAAACTGTCTCCAGGCACGGTCCAGCTGGGCCAGCTCCGCACGTAGCTCCTCCAGCTCCTGCTCTTTCCTGCGCTGCTGCTGGAGCGCCCCCTGCAGGGAGCCGTGTGCCGAACCCAGCTTCCGCTCCTGGTGTGCCGTCTGCTCTTTGGCCTTGACATACTGAGACCTACGGTGGGCCTGTGTCTGTTCCTCCATGCTGGCCACACACAGGAGAACAAGCGTAGAAGAAGAAATGTAGCAGCAGGGAATAGGAAGGGGAATCATGATCCACATATGCAGATGCTCCTTGCTTTACGATAAGTCAGCCTACAGTATTTCGACTTCATGCGATAGCGATGTATGTTCAGCAATCATTAAAATTTGAATCTTGACCTGTTCCTGGACCAGCGATATGTCGTACGATACATTCTACTGATGCCGGGCGATGGCAGAATCTACTCAGCCATGCCTCCAGTGTCTGAAATGATCGCCAGCATCTCATACAGTGCGTCTCATACAGTGCGTCTCATACAGTGCATCTCATACAGTGCGTCTCATACAGTGCTTAACAACATATCCTACTGTGTTTTTTTCTGTTTAACCAAATTTTTCTCAAGCCCATTATGTCCACTAAACACCCAATTGTGTCGTATCGTACCACATCATATTCAGCTTAACGTGGGTTCATAGGAATGTAAAGTCGAGGAGCATCTGTACTCTGAGAATAGTTTCTTATTACCCGATGGTATTAGCATAAAGATTAATCTAACTAATATGAATTAACATATTGTCCACTAAGCTGCTTAGTTAAAAAGGCATTACATGACATGTCAACAGCTACTCTCAGGATATTCCTCAAAAAGGTACGTGTTGGTGTGTATTACCACACAGGTTCTGATACAGCTGTTCAGGAATATCATTAATTCACAGATTTCAAGCCCTTCAAGCACAAAAAAAAAAAAAAAAAAAAAAGTTTTCATAAAATCATATCTGTAAGTGGTAACAGGGAGTCCTGGAGATAAGCTTATAGCAGAGTAAAGTCCTCAGTGCGCAAGCAGCACACACCGGACTTCCTTCTCAATCTTCTGCAGGCCCCGGGTCACATGGCCCAGCTCCTTCTTCAAGACCTGCACACCCTGTTCCCACAGCACAAGGCCACTCTTCTTCTCCAGGACCGAGGTCTGCCAGTGCTGCCGGGAGGCCTGCAGGGCACCCAAGTCCTTCTTGTTGTGAAAGAGCCTACACAGGATCAGCTGCGCCTTATTCTGGTTCAGGTCGTCCATGAGGGCCTGGAACCGCTGCACCTGGACAACAGAAGAGGAAAGGGGGTCGGAAATGCTACCTGTGGCACAAAAACAGGGGCGGCATGTGGGCTAGGATGCTGAGCCTGTGATTGGAAGGTTGCTGGTGTGAGTGAGGCCTTTACCCCCAAACTGTCTGACCCTGCCTTGTCACAACATTGTCCTTGGATAAGTGATCTGCTATACAAATAAAACGTAAAAAGACTGCCAGTTATACATGCGAGTTTTGATGCATCATTTCTGTCGGACAGGTGACGCCATGGAGCCACTACGCTCCTCTCCTTCCCCAATCCCGACTCTTCACCTCCTCCTTCACTTGTGAGGCGTGCTTCTTCTCTGCAGCAGCTGTCTTCTTCTTCTTGAAGTGGAACTGCGTGTCCTCCTTGGCCCTCAGCAGGGCCTCCTTGGCCCGCGCGTACTCATCTGCCAGCTCCAGCGAGCCGCTGATGCGCTCAAACACGCGGGTCATCTCCTTGGCGCTCTTCATAGCGATCGACTCCACCGTTCCCTGTCATTAGAAGCCGCCCCATTAAGACACAAACTCACAGTAAAGACCCCTGGTGCTTCTGTTGTATTCATGCAGGATTAAATGTGCTTATTTCAGTTTTGGAAATGGGTGTATTCATTTAACACCTGAGTCTTCCTAATACCTCAGAATAATCACCAACGTATATTCACCTAATTCCTCAACAAGACACACCCCAGTTAGATTAGACGTGCTGGCCTAGAGTGATTACTATGGTGGTCAGTCACCACCACTGGTAAACTGTCCAGATTCCTGTCAGTAACTTAGATTATCACACCACTCTAAACTCTTTATTCTTGTCATTTTATACTGTTTTGTAGAGATGTAGAGTGTATGAATTTGTATGTGACAAATAAAACTTTAAACTTGAAACCATGCTGAGGCAAGAAAGCAGCCTTCCAGGGGTGAAGTTAAAGCGGAATGCGAGTTCCATACAGATCCTTGCCTGGAATACCAGACAGTTCCTGGCTTTAATTAGCACTCCGATCTTCTGTAGCGCAGACGTGTACTCAGTAAAGGTGACCAGTTTGCCACTGACTCGATATTCCGATGTGTCTCCTGCAAAAAAACAAAAAACAAACCATGCAGCACAATAGTGTCGGGAAAGCCACTGAGATAGCTGCGAATTCTGGGGTGAATCTCAATACCATGAACACAAAGGCCGTACTTGTTGTCTTGGCAAGATTGGTCTTGCTAACTTGCCTTCCAAGAACAAACTTGGTGCACAACTAATCATTGGATTGGTGTAGTTCCACATACATGCAACTGATGCATCCTTGATATTTTTGATAGGGCAAAATAGACATCCGGGGATTTTTACCGTCCTCCGAACTTCTGTTCTTGAGTATTAGGCAGTGGAAGATGACGTAATACACGAGAATACAAGTAAAGTCAAGAACACATATTGAGATTCACCCCTGCAGTTTCTGATGTCGTGGAGGCCATACCTGCGACAGTCCTCTTGAAGATGATCTCCTCACCGTTATCTTCGCAGTAGACCATGGAGACGCTGGCGGTCCCGGCCACAGGCCGGCCTACGTGGGCCCCGCAGATGAGCTCCCTGGCCTGGCGCACCCGCAGCGCAGCTGCCCGCTCTCCCATGACGAAACCCAGCGCATCCATCACGTTAGACTTACCTTAGAAGTCCCAAAAGAGACGGATAGCGTTACCAGTCTCAATTAAAAAAAAGCTTTTTAATGTAATACTCAAAGATGGCCACAAGCCTGTCAGGAAATGCAGTTACAGCGTACCGGAGCCGTTTGTGCCAATGATGCAGGTGAACCGCTTGAACGGTCCGAGGACCTGCTTCCCGCGCCACGACTTAAAATTTTCAACTTCTACCTGCTTCATATAGCCCATCTTGTCGTTTTAGTGCCGTGTCCCTATTTTAACCAAAGGAAAAGGTCTATATCGCGGTAAATGTGTCTTAAATTAAGCTGTGGAACTGCTAATATCGTCGGGCTGCGCAGGCGTGCTGAGGGGGATCGTCCTCGCGGCTTTTCAGAGCTGCTAAATATCGCGCCTTTTCTGCTGCTTGACTTTTATATGAATAACCTTGTGTGACTGCAGTGTGATAATATGCAATGATAAATATTCTGTAGTGAGCAGCAAAATGATTTGCTACATCTAATGGAACACACAATTTTAATTTTGTCATTGTGTGGAAGCGTTAGTTTTATTGAATGTTAACTTTACACTCGACCCTATAGAACAGGCCTACTGGAATTAAACACAAAGGAATATTACTGTGTTTCGTGTATAAAAATGTATGTCATGATTCACAGCTCTTGCTAAGTATAATCCCAAAATGTGGGATAAATTAAGAAAACACGTACGTGAATTTAAATACAAAATGCAGTCTATTTAATAAACTTGTAGCAAAGTTGTAGCAAATAAGCAAATAAGCTTGTAGCAGCACGTACACCACTGTATTGAGGCTGCACCATTAAGAGGCATTTTTGTGCTGGGTTTGCCTGGCAGATTGGAATCTGGAAATTACAAGTTAACATACTAAGGGTTGGAAAACTGGGCATTAGGATTTATTACAACGACAGCAGACATTTAAATGACAATGGTCTGCTAATAAATGTTTATGAGCATAATCAATATTTTACCGTAGCAAAATTAACACATAATTCCTGGCACCGATTTAGCAAGTGTTTCATGCAGTGACTATTTGCAATAAAAACGAGTAATGATCAGGTTATGCGTTAATCTATTAATTTCCCCGCATATGTTTGTTGTTGTTGTAGTCGCAATATTTTTAATAAAGAAAATTTAGTTGTCAGTGTAGCCAAAGTGGCAACGTTGATCGAGCAGTTATTCACTTAGACAAACAGAACAACACATCACGTAACTGTTTTGGTTCCATTAAAAAACTGCGGGAAAAGTAGCGTGGAGTTAGCAAGAATCCCGGTCACGTTGCATGTCAACGTGACTGGCCATCTGAATCGATTCCAAGGGAAAACGTGATGCAGGCAAAACATGGGAATATGTGTCAAAGGGGCGAGCAGGGGTGGTAAACTATGTCTGCCAAGAAATCTGACCTACTTCTGAATGCAATGTCCCATGTGCCTTCTGCAGAAACGACTGCAGCTATTGGGGGGGGGGGGGAAAAGAAAACTTTCCAAAACAATGGAGTGACTAAGAAGTTCACTTGGAGCACAGAAAAAAAAAGTTTTGTCGAAGCGCGAGAATGCTTAAAGATAAAAAAAAGTAATGCAAAACTACCCGTGTGCGTGATTTCTGCAACTGGGGAAAACACTGGAATGTAGTACTGGCATAAAGCAATAATAGTTCCTACGCTATTAAAAAAAAAAACGTTCGTAGCGGAGTTGGTTGCTTAAGAATGCAGCCGTATTCGGCCATTGAAAAAGTTTCTCTGGCTCTCATCCAACTCACGAAGCGAGCTCGCTGTGAAGGCGGTCACGTGATTAACTTAACAGTAGGACGTCCCCTTACTTCCAAGATCCATAACAAACAAGGCTAGTATAGGACTTTCAGATCGCCCAGGGACAGCACCTTTAAGTGTTTCTTGCATCTTCCTTTGGAGCCTGTCAAGGATCTTGATTTGCTTCGTGGCGTGGCTAAATAGTCTGCAGTGCTGCACGCACAGTAATTTAAATCGTGGTCGTGGATCTCCTGGGTTTACTCCGTGTCGAAAGGTAAGAGAGAACACCTAGCTTCTATTTTACCGTGGTGTTTTGTAGTAATGTGATGATCGACATTTTATTTGATTAAAACTGTACTCGTTTTTACAAAGTAACACCATTTGACTCCGTGGGCTGCAAGCTACAGCAAGGTTATACTTAAACGTTAGCAAGTTTGAATTTTAAAATTGGAACAGGCTCAAATATTTTTACCTGCAAAAAAGAGGTATTTCGGTATACTGTAGCAGTTCTTATATATCGAATCACTTATTTTCCGTGCTTGACCAGCCTGCAAATAAAAGCATTGCAGTGGATTTTGGAGTGCGTCATTTGTACTTTTCTGTGCAGAGATATCTTCTGAACTTGTTTATTCGTTTTCTAATTATTTGCGAGAATAACGTTTTGCATATTTTAATTAGGGGCATAACGGAACTTTTTTTTTTTTACTTGAGATTAAACATAGTGAAGGTTGTGTGTCACTGTGTTGTTGTGGGTTTTTGAGGCTTCTAGTAGTAACTCGATCCCCGTACCGCGCCCACTTTTCTACGCAAACAACTTTCACTTCTTTCGGAAGGGGTACGTACTAAGCTACTTGCAAAAATGATTAGCGAAAATTACGGAAAGTGTTGAAATAAAGCGAAAAATTATCTTGCACATCGGGCAGTCCTGAATTTTCAAAGCTCGATAAGCTTTTAAAAATGAAACTGTTACTTGACAAAAATGGACACTAACAGTTGTCCGTAGAACGTGCTGTTTTTCGCAAGCATATTATACATTATAGATTAAAAAGCTTAAACAGTAAACTTAAACGTTTGGAACTTCATGTACAGAACATAGACGAACATCACTGCTGTAGTAATACAGTAAAGATTACAAATGATTGCGATGCATTAATATATATTTACAAAACATATAGAAATTCTCGTTCGAAGACCCAGAGATAAGTTTTTTCAAACAGCACTGGATCTTGGGAGTGGCCTAAGCCCACCCCAGGCAGCGTAGGGTACATCCTGGACAAGATGTCACTGCACCACATGGCACACGCACCAGTCTAATTGCGTGCGAGGAAAACCGCGCGACTCGGGGAGAGCGTGCAAAGGCCACGAGCAGAGCGACCACGGCTTTCGGACCCGCGGCGGAGGAAGCGCGAGGCTGCCCAGGGTGCCGCCCCTTCATGCTTTTACTATTTCAACTGTTAAGTGTAATAAAAAATGCGTCACACGGGCTCTGGCGATTTTGAGATCTGCGCCGATACTTTGTAAATGATTTAACACGCATAACTGTGATCACAGAAGTTGGTAGGCTATGTGTTTGGAGAAGTATGCATGTGAAAAAATATTATTAAAATTAAATTCGTGTTGGTAGAATACACTAACTTTAGACCTTCATTATGTACTGATGGCCTGTACGGTCCACTCACTTTATCAAAATAAGGGGCCTGAATGTTTTTCTGCGAGCCCAGGATAGGTGGACCCAACACCTTAAAACAAACATTTTTTCGAAATTATTTTAAATGGGGAATGTGCACACTACCCGTCCCGTCATGTTTTCTGAAACACCATCGCGAATGACGCAGTATTTTTTCTATCTTGAAACCAGTAAATTGAGTTATTCAATCGCGGGCCCCCGCCCCCCGTGGAGCCTTGTTATCCCGGAATAGCTGATAGTGAGCGGGGCTCTTTTTTTTTTTTTTTTTAAACCGCTGTTCATCGCTCTCCGCACTTTGCGCCCCTTTGCGCGCCGCTTCTCCCTCAGTGACAGGCCGTTACCCGAGTCCCCGCTGCGGCTGCGCGACCGGCGCGAATAAAGGTTTCCTAAGGAGGCAAATAGGGCGCCACGATGAGCATCGGCGACTCTGTCTCAATCAGGGAAACTCCTCTTTCAGCCTTTCAGGCAGACTTTCAGGGACACACTCACACGCAACTTAACAGGTAGCCGGAGTTTCATTTCATTTAATTTTTAGTAATCATTTCTGCTATTTCGACTTGCATTGTCATTATTATTGCAAATACAGTGTTATGATGGTAGGCCTATATTAATTGTACGAGTTAACTGTGCGAATTTTTATGTAATTTCAATGTCAGATGTTTGGGAAATGTATTTACGTTGTCACGTTGTATTTATGTTGTCACGTTTCTCTGGCCGGTATTTTTTGGGTCGTCTCCGTTTAGTTTTGCCCCACAACTCGTTATGGAATAGGTTTATATGGAAATGTCAGTCGTTTGGACAGGTGAAATTAAAAAAAGTTTGTTTGGGTGAATGACTGGTTAAACTTGAAAGCGTAAATTATTTTAAACTTGGGGGTTATGTTAATCAAAAACAATCAATAGAGTTCGTACTGTATAATGTCATACTTAAACGATATTTATTGACTTTAACTGTAAATGATGCTAGCATTCTGTTGCAATAGCTACATTAATTGTTGCCTGTTAGTGATGGCAAATCTTCATGGTTTATGATGGATTATGGTATTATGGAGAAAAGCTCCATATTCCGGTTTAATTTAATATAATTTATATATAATTTGTTTAAATTAACCCTGTTATTTTTTTTTGATCCCATAAAATTTAACTGGGCCAACACGAGTGCTAATGCATGTTTTTTGAAGGACTGTATGTACAGGCATAAAATCACATATAGTAGGGTTTTTTTCAATGCACAAATACCATCACTAATTTATACTTATCCTTAAAATATCAATTTCTTACTTAATGGCCTGTTTTTCAGCATATTACATTTGTCTGTTTACCATTTAATTTGTTTGCACTACATGTACTTGTTTGCACTATGTGTGTTCATTTGTGCTCTGCGTAATTCCTGCTGTACACACAAGAATTTCCCCCTGGGATCAATGAAGCTTATCTTAATTTTAATCTTAATCTGTATAACATGCCACATGGTACAGATGAGTATCGCTAAGCTCGCTTTTTTTTGGCACCACCGCTCAGGAACATGGCACTGACCTCGTCCGACCCCGAGGCCGCGCCCTTCCACGTGGAGGACGTCAAACCGCGCACGGCGCGCCGGAACCTCTTCGGCCCCGTGGACCACCAGCAGCTGCAGCAGGACTTCCAGCAGCTGCTGTGCATGAGCGTAGAGGAGGCCACACGTCGGTGGAACTTCGACTTCCAGCACGAGCGGCCCATGCAGGGCGCCACCCAGTGGGAGGAGCTACACTGCTGGGACGTCCCCAAGTTTTACCGCAGCTGCGTGGTGAAGGGTGGCTGCATGGGGTCCAGGCCGGAGCTCTTCGGGGAGGAGCGGGGTCCCGGTAGCCCAGCCGCGGGAGGATACCTAGAGATAAAGGCTAGGGAGACGTACCGGAGCCGCAAACCGGAGAAACGGTCGTCTGCCCCTGACGCGCTCAAACAGAAGCAGGCTGCCATTACAGGTGAGTGGGCTCCTCCAAGACACACTGGCTAGGAATCCAGGGGCTCATGCTTTAAAATAATGCTCTCTGAAGTTCTGATTGGTTGGACCCGCCTCCTCTGCAATCTGATTGGTTATCTCTGAAGATCATTTTTCATTATTTTCCATTATTTTTCATTCTGTGCTGAGAACAGTAAAATTCCCCATGCGCATCAAGTGTAGCAGTACCAAACCAATACTACCCCCTATCTGAGGGGTAACCTTTGGCACATAAAGGACAAGGCAGCTTTAAAGCACAAGCTTACCCAGGCTGATGCACAGGGGCCTCTAGTAAAGAGAGGCCTCAACTAACCCTTTAACAAAATTTTAAACCTGGAGTTGCCACCCTTCACATATTGAAAAATAAAATGTGAAATGCCGATCCGCTGGGTATCCCCAGTTGGAATTTCCCCCTTCTCATCATCAGTCACCCCGCCGACGGTCAAAAACTTTTTCCATTGGTGGCCCCCCCCGGTCCGGCCGTGCATAGAAACTAGGGGGTACGGGGCCGTCTGCCAACTCAAACACACCCTGACCATGTTGATGCGCCTCGGCATGTGGGCGTTACAGTCTGAGCGGCATAAATGGGAAATAGCATGATGGAGGAAGGTGAAACTGGAAGCGATCATCAAGGAAAGTGAACCTATGTGGGTCCAAAGTGGTGGCACATAATTCGGCATCTATACTGGGGTTTATCTAACAAACCACGCTGTTTCTCACCTTACCAGACTTCTTCACTGTGAAGAAGAGGCGACTCCTCCACCCGAAAGCCTCCACCCACCAGTAGAGGGCACCTTGCTGAGACAGAGGGAATCATGGAGCCATGAACACGGCGGTCTTTGTACATAGGCCTGTGTATATACTTCCTGTACATGTACCGAATCTAACTGACAGTGTGAGTCCATATACTGTAACATAGGCTTCAAAATGGCACAGAAACCCATTTTCAACAAAAAAAAAACCTACATGGAACCTTTCAAGGGGTCTTTTCTGCACAGTGAGACCTCAGAATGTTTTATTTTTTTGCAATATTTCCCCCACATATACTGTGAAAAAAGCACCTTGATTTTTCAGAAAACAGTACAGTTTTAACGATTAAAGGACACATGTCCTTTTTGCATTCCAGAGTTTTAAACTTGGACACAGCACCGAACTAAGAACTCCGTTACCCAGGCTGCATCTGCGTCACCTCCTCATTCCGACAGGTGCCTAATATGTGGCATTGTCTGACATTTCACGCCGAGTTTATAACTCCTGCACACAATTACCAGTCGACTGCAAGGTCAGAATCTTTACCCGAGTCTGAGATTAGACTGCGTGACTGCAAATTTACGGGGAATTCTGGCCGCGGTTCAGACAGTCCAAGCATCAGTGCCCTTGCAATGCGGCCTGGGAGATCCCACTCACGAAGTTGTATATATAGTGTACATAAGAGGTATTTTAGATATCCTCATTGATAGCTGAGCCATCCCTCTTGACACGTACTGAATATGTAGTGACTCCATAATTCCTGGGTTGCGCCAGGTATGTGTCAGTGTTTAATGTTGGGCCATGTAGCCACAGAGGTCACTCTGAACACTTTTCAGTCCCTCTAATACATAATACATGCATTACACAGGACAAAGTGGGGGGGGGGGGCAGACACCGAGCTGCAAGCCCCCAGACTAGAAATGAAGTTTAAGATCACAAACTGTACAATTATTTCCCCCCCCTTTTATAAAAGAAAAAAAAAATCCTTCCTGGTTCAGGTATCCAAATCCTGTCATTGTTTTTGTTTCAATACTGACCAAGGAGTATAAAGTGTTTTGTAGGTATCGTACAACAGAAACTGGTATGTAGCATGTGGCATGTCGCTTGTACGCAGCTTTCATAGTAAGATAATTTGTAGCTTTAAAGTATTCATTTAATGTAGCAGCATCATATTGTAGGTTTTGAACGTTACAACAGGTGAATGTAGTATGGGTATTGTCAGAAATCGTTACTTTGTTTCCGTTCAGAAAGGTATGAAATATGAACATAACTAACAGGTTTTTTACTGGCAAATACTGGGGAGTCTCATAAAGTCACATCAGATACAGCTGTACACAAATTTGATGACATTTTGGGTGCAAGATTTTTTTTATCGATAGTTATGTAAAACAGGTGACCAAACAAGCTTTGGCCTTGTAGACTGACCTAACCAGAATCACTTGAACATAGTCTCTGGTCTCAGATTGTTGGCTAGACACTAGAGCTCGGACAGCGAAAGCTTTCGGAGAAGTTAGTCAATTTCAAAATGTGATTTTACGAAAGCCTTAAAATGTCCAGTGCGATACCATTGTGAGTGCCGGTGTCCTTTTGTACGAGAAGTTTTAACGTTAGAAAAGTGAAGACCAGAGCAAGAATGTCTAATCGCAGCCATAATCTGGACGGCCTACCTCACCTCACTAGGGTAATCATGCTTTGACCTCTGCTGGACGGCGTCCAGAGGGACAGGGCTGCGCACCTTGGCGCCGTTTCTATGTGCTGTTCCGGCAATCCAGCCACTAAGGAGTCCAGCGGTGTCAGAGCCGGAGTCTGACACACCGGAGACAGACTGAGGAGAACTTGGAGAAATATTTCTCTTTTTTCCCTTGACATGTGGCATTCAGAAAATCCTCAGTTCAGCAACAGCTTCCAAATTATTTTATATAAAAAAAAAAGTCAGTTCCAAAATGCAGTACTTCACTGCAAGTTTACATATTTCACCTCAAAGTAAAAAAAAAAAATAGATGTGCTGAAGTTGCTTTTCAGTTCATTTTTTTTATTCTAATGTGTATTTGTATTTTGAGCCTGTATCTCTGTGTTTAAATCAGCTATATTTTAACTTATTTGGATTTTGTGTACTCCCATGTGTAGGGGAGTATTTGTAAACGATTTTGGAAGTTACTGAATGATGTATTACTGTACCATCTTTGCACTACTTGTTTGCGATGATAACGAGTTCCTGCCTTATGGTTCTGGAAATTTCTGATGGTTGAAATTTGGGTCTTGGTCCGTCCTAATTAGTAAGCAGAGACGTTACAGGGGCAAGAGTAGGAAGACTTGCTCGTACCACTACCTTTGTGGGGGGATGGTTGGGTAAAGCCAGGGAAGGGGGGGGGGGGTGAAACAGGCTGAG
>JAODKF010000068.1:23845585-23883826 GCA_026779585.1 Mormyrus proboscirostris
CAGCATAGGCCATCCTGTATAATCGCTTACATTGTCTGTGGTCCCCAGCTGTGTATGGCTCTCTCCGGACTGGGATGTGTAGAGATGTGCTTGTGTGCTCAGGGCAGTACGGCACAGTGTCTGCTTCGAAGGGGATGTGCTTCTCGTCCTCAGTCTGCCATCCCGCTGAAGTCTCCATCACAGGCCTCTCAGGTATGACAAGGACACCCGTAAGGGAGCCCGATTGTCATGTGACCCTCCCCCAAGGTCACCTGTTCTGCCCAGGTCTGAGATTGTGTTGCTGGTGCATGTCGCTATGCTGATACGGGGATGACCGCTAGCGAAGGAAGGTTCTGTATGTTTACTGTTGTCTGTAGTCCAAAAGGTCACCCTTTAGAAGCTTGTGTGTACTTTAGCCTGGACAAGCTGATTTGTTCAAGGAGTGGTGATATTTCAATGATGGATATTTAATAAAGAGCATGTTGGCAGCCAACTTTTGATAAGTGTTACTGTTGGGGGGGGGGGGGGACAAATCGTCAGATGATTAAGTGATTTCTCTCTTTTGCCTTTTGTCCTTATCTTTGCAGTAACCGTGTGGTGATTTTAGATACTACAGCTCCCAGCATGCAATTGTACCGGTGGGTGGAGAATTGGAGGAGGAAGTCTTACCTGGCAGGACAGGTAGGGTGGGATTTCATTGCGAGGGAAGGTAGGAGCAAAGAAGGGGAGAGAGTAACTTGAGAGAGAGCAAGAGAATGAGAGAGAGAGCGTAAGGCCAACAGTTTGTGTGGGGGAAAGGCCAGGAAAAACATGCGATAAACTGAAGAAGACATTTAGAAAGGAAAGGTGAGATTTTGACTATGTTCTGGAAAGCCACCATGTTCCGGATCCCCTTCATTCAGGAATAAATGGATCATCTACTGTCTGCGAGCGAACGTGTTAGAGTGGAAAGGGACATTTGACGGGATCTGCGGCTCATTCATCTGTAGAAATAGTGACAGGGCTGAAAGGAGGACGTGACCGGGTGCTGCACCCTGCTTTACTGTACGAGGCAGAACCGAAGACTCTGTAAGAAGAGGAGGAAGGACCGGGCTCGCGTTAGCGGCTTAAAGCAACAGAGTTTACAGGGTGATGTTTAGTTTTCTTCTGTTTAGCCAGGAACTTTCCGGAGACATAAGCAAGCTTGACTACTACTGTAATCAGTGGGTCAGTGATTCTTCAGTTCTCGCCTTCTGGATTAAGGACCCACAGCACATGAATATCACAGAGGGTGCATTGAAGGGTATTCTATGATGCGATGGAAATTTGTATAAGGAAGGAGGTGGGATGTTGACAGATATGATACCTGAACAACTGGTGTCATAACAGGACATTTTTACATTTTGCTTTCTGTACGGACAAATTAAATTACAGCGGAGCGCAATAGCAGAGTCCATCTTTCAGCTATCGCTATGCAGTTTGCAGGGTCAGGGCAGGACGATTCCTTCGACTTCCTGTTTAAGATCATCCTGATTGGGGACTCCAACGTGGGCAAGACCTGCGTGGTCCAGAATTTCAAGTCAGGGATCTTCACTGAGAAGCAGCAGAACACCATCGGGGTGGACTTCACTGTCCGGACGCTGGAAATCGAGGGCAAAAAAATCAAGGTAATGTCGAGACCATTCTTCAAAAAACCAACAAGCATCGATAAGCCTTGCAGCGACTTTAAATGTCGTATTTCTGTGTTACAGGTTGATGAGGTAAAGGGGTCTTAGAAGCACTGAGGTTCTTTTCATACACATTATCTTTAATGTAAATTTTCCATGTCCCAAATCAGTACTACTTAAGTACTGTACAAGTGGTGCAGTGATTGGCACTGTTGCCTCACACCTCCCAGACCCGGATTTGAATCACTGCCTGGGTTACGTGTGTGTGGAGTTTGCATGTTCTCCTCGTGTCATCATGGGGTTTCCTCTGGGTTCTCTGGTTTCCCCCCACAGTCCAAAAACATGCTGAGGCTAATTGGAGTTACCAAATTGCCCAAAGGTGTACATGTGTGTGTGAGTGAATGGTGTGTGAGTGTGCCCTGTGATGGGTTGGTGCCCCATCCTGGGCTTTTCCCTGCTTTGCGTCCGTAGCCTTCGGGATAGGTTCTGGACCAACCCTGAATAGGACAAGTGGTTTCAGGAAAATGGATGGATGGATGGATGGATGGCATACATGCACTCGTGTATTATTACAGATGTGAGGATTTTTCAGCTGCTAGAAAGAGCAGAAATGCCCAACACTTGGAATTGGAGGAGTTGTTTGCTGTATTCCAGTCACTCTTCAACACCGACATTCTTACGGGAGACAGCAGAAGCCTGTAAAACTTGAAAGTGGCCCCGTCTGGCCGGGATTGATGGCGGACAGGCTCAGCCTGTTTGGTGAAGCCTGCTCTCCTTCCACGCATCAAAGCCTAGGGTCTACAGTGTCGTCAGCAAACAAAAAGCCAAGACCGGTAGGCAGCCAGGGACACTCGGGGAATGTCCTTCAGGTCCCGTGAGCGTGAACGCGTGTGACATCTTGACAGATATCAGCATTCACTTCCTGTGAAGCAAGCGCTGATGGCATTGTCCTGGAACCAGCTGGACAACTATGGTGGGGGGAGAAGAATGAGCGGAATTACCTTTCTCTTCCTGAAGGTGTCCGCATTTGGGGAATGTGCTTAAATTCAGCTGAAAGCTGGGAGGAAATACAACTCAAGACGTTTTCATTGTAGTCAAAGTTGTGTGTATTTTAAAAACGATCTACTTGGTCCAAGTCAGCGTTTCATGTGTCTTCGGGGTAGCAGATGATTCATCTGTGAATCCTGCTATCACGCTACAATATGCAATGAAAGGCTACTGTGTTTATATAATTAGAACAGAATTGTATTATTTTAAACGGTGGAAAATGCAGTGGTGGATGAGGGATAAAACCAAATTCTTCTGCAAGGTCTTGCCAAGAGGCACAGAAAACACATACACGGAATGCGTGACTTTGATCTGTATCTGTGGATATGTGCCTTCAGGGTAATTAGCTACCCGTGTCTTGCCTGTTATTCTTGAATTTCTTTTGTGGCAAAAGTCTGACGCATTCACGTACATATTGTTTACAAACAGCCAGGGTGTGGGGTGGGAGTGGACGGAGCATGCAAGGTTAAAAGTCCGCGTAAGTTACTGGGTGTGTGCAGTTGCCATGGAGACATGTTGTGTAGCACGGAGGCTAAGTGGCTGAGAGACAGACCCTCTGGGAGTTTAAACCGAAGCACACCAGGAAACGAGAAAACAGGCCGTCAGCTCTGCCACGCGTGCTTCTGTTCTTCATGTGCGTTTAGGAGTTTATCCAAAGCGACTTCAATCACGTATAAAACATTGAAAGCCCAAGCGGAACACAGGGCTAAGCGTAGCTACGTCAACATACCTTGGCACGTGACTCTCTGAAACGTGTGTTTTAAAAACAAAAGTAGTTTTTGATCAAAAGCAGGGGTATAGTAGGGGTAGGGATACCCTGGGAGATTCAGGGGGCACAGAACTTTATGGGGGCCCTTGAATAAGTAAAATGTTTAAATCTTTTTTTTATCAGTAGAAACACACTTTAAAATGGAAAAAACTAGTCTTTTAAGAATCATGTAGTTATTGCAGGCATTAGCAATTCTAGCGCATGTTATGGGTTATGCTCGTGGTTTTGGGACTGAGGGTCTCTGTCACGCCTGTGCAGATGCAGGTTTGGGACACTGCTGGCCAGGAGCGCTTCCGCACCATAACTCAGAGTTACTACCGCAGTGCCCACGGCGCCATGATCACCTACGACCTGACACGTCGCGCCACCTTCGAGTCTGTCCCCCAGTGGATCCACGAGGTGGAGCAGTTCGGGGCTACCAGCGTGCTGCTTGTCCTCATCGGTAGGTGGGGCGTTGGGTGGGGGGGTTGGCGGGGCATTTTAGACGACTGTGGCGAAGTGCTCTAAGTCCAAGGACAGGGGATCGCCTAAATTAATGCTATAACTGTTGGGGTGACATGTAGCTTAGCAAGTTAGGAAAGTTTGTCAGTGTCCAGAAGGTTGTGGGTTCAGATCTCATGGTTGGTAGGGTAATAATATCATCATCGGACCCAGAACCAACACCTTTATGTACTCTAGGAGAACTAGGTAACTAGGTACTCCCTGGTTCCAAACTTTGCATATATTGGAAAAAGCATCCGCTTAAAGAATAAATCTAATACAATGTGTAAATCAGGGGATCTGGTTTGGCCGGAATAATGTGGGTTTAAATCCCTGCCTGAGCTGCCCTAGAGATGGTGGGTTTTAGATCAAATTAGTAGCACTTCTAGATAGGATCAGTTTTGATCCAGAGTGCAGTGAGGCATCACTGTCTTGCCCTCCTCGTGAGGCTTCATTATAACCTCTGCCACACCTCCAGGGAACAAGTCAGACCTGGAGTCCCAGCGGCAGGTTCTGTTCGAGGACGCCTGCACGCTGGCAGAGGAGCGGGGCATGCTGGCGGCCCTGGAGACGTCGGCCAAGGAGTCGCACAACATCGAGGAGGCGTTTCTGCTGATGGCGCGAGAGCTGATGGCGCGCAACGGCATGATGGTCCAGCAGCAATCGCCGCAACAGCAGTCTCACATCCTGCTGCGTGCCAACTCAACGGCCATCGACGGCCCGTATCCACCGGAGAGGAAGGCCTGTGACTGCTGAGGGGGCCGGGGGGGGCTCACGGTCATCCGATTCGGCCGTCCCAGTGATGAAGAATCCCCTAAACATGGCTGGTCCTAGTTNNNNTAGTCGTTATAGGGGTTGGGGGTTGGCGACAACAAAATATACTATGAATGAGAATTAGTGTGTTATTTAATTTACCATACGGTCAAATCATCTTCTTTGAACCAGTTGCCAGGATCACTGATGAATGAATGTGAAAGAGAGAGAGATGCCAAACTCTAAAGTCATTCTTAAGAAGCCAGACGCCTTTAAGTAGCTGGTGCATGAGGATCAGAATCCTGCTGGTTTTTGACTAGTGTTTTATACAAAGAATATACCAAGTAAGGTCATTCTCAGCACAGTTAACAGGCAGGAGGAGGCCTAGGCCACCTATACTCTGCTGTGCTCGTTCCGTTCAAACACTTTATTCTTTTGTTCTAAGCCTCAAGTGCTGCAATGCAGGGAAAAGGCTTCCAAATGAGGAGCGCAGCACCTGTTCAGGATATTTTACGGGTCACTTCAAGTTTCACTTCAATAAAAAAAACACACACACGCGCTGCAGTTCACAGTTCCCGTCTGTCTGGACCAGCATCATGGAACCTGTTACATTTAGCATGGGAATTTTGGTTTCTTTTTTGTACTTCCTGTACTTTTCATTTAAGTAATGAAATATTGCCCGTGTAATATACACCAATATAATGTAAAACCATCCCCAATATATTAAAGCATGAATGTAGGAAGAGCTGATACTCACTGTGAAAGATTTAGCAGACTTACGTGTTACTCAGACGCCCCGTAGTGAAACCTTTAAAATGATTGTAGCTCAGTGAGGTAATTTGTGAAGACGCCTGCATTTTCACCTTGCGAGGAGGATGAAGACAATTCTGTGCATTTCACCCCCTTGGATGTAGTCAGTAATATGGAGGGCAGTAAGGGGCAGTAGAGTTAAGGTGACCCGCAAAGTAATAAATCCTAAACGGACGACGAACAAACATTGGTTCTATTGTGTACATGTTTCTGTTTGCCGTCTGTTCTGCTGAATCACTTCCAAACCTGGTCAATAAGCCCAGGCTGATTTTGCACCATCTGCCTGCAGGGTGTTGACAGGATTAGGAAAACTCACCTTTTAAGCCGAAAGCACGAAAGGTAAAGAACAAATAGTACACGACATTTTTCAAACAGGTTCTTTTTTTATAAATCCGTATGGTGGTGTAAGATCCGACCATAAACATTAAGTATTACATCAGTGAAACTACGAAAACGGCTTTGTAAAAAGTACACCAGGCACACAAAACAGTTGGTAGTTTTATGGTATGCTAACAGTCATAAAAGCTCTAGTAATAAAACTAGATGTAGTAACATGTTAATTAAAACATAAATTACCTTGATGTAGAACGCAAATGGACTTCTTTTACACTGAAAACATGGTGATGTGTGTGTATACCCTGTATCTAAATGGTTCCACGTCTACGGTCCCTGGTCTTTATTTTATACACACGCTTGGCTGAGGTGACAATTAAGATGCTTCAGATTAAAGCTTCCATCCAATGATGGAATGTTAATGCGGAGGGAAGGCTTCCCTGGAGGCATCAGGTCACCACTAGGGGTCGCCAGAGCGGAGGCCCTATTCTAGTTGACAGCCTTCCTGCTTGAAGACGAGCTCGACGGCTTCCAGGACGTCCTGAACCACAAAGGAAGGATCTGCCAGGCTGGGATCGAAGCGGAAGTCACGGTGTCCATGGAAGACGCGCTCCGTGACAGCCTGCAGCGGGTCGGGTGGGAGATCCTGCTGCTCACGGCTGTAGACGCCGGTGCACACTAAGATGGAGTGGCAGCTTTCTGGCAGGTGCCCCCCTCCTCGCGAGCCCCCTAGCTTGGCTCCGCCCACCACGCCTCCCGTAACTTTAGCCTTTGTTTGGGCCTCGCGCGACTCCTGCAGGTAGCGGTTATACAGGTTAGCCCCGTAGATGTCTGCCATTGGATTGTCACTGGAAGAAGGAAATGAAAGCACATCTGTTCACAATCACGATCAGGCATGCTGGGGGGGGGGCTGAACACCTGCCCGTTTTGCCCAAACTATTTAATATGAACTTTAAAAGGTGTATGAGCTTTAAAAGGTACTATGTGCCCTTTTTAACCTTGAGCATATCTCACTCTACAGAACCTGATCTCTACAATATTTTATAATTGCAATTTAGGGAAAGAACCTTTCTGAGGTGCATATCGACAGAGTTTCTGAGACTGCAGGGGGCCCAAGCCCCTCCCATTTCTACAGAATATACCAAGGGACCCTAAGGTGACATTTTTCCAGGGAGCCCAGAATTCCTTGCTACAACCCTGTCTATTCTATACCAGCACCTTAGTGCTGTTAACCACTATGCTATTGGTGACCATCATACTTTAGATATGACGCATGTCTTTTTTCAAGAATGTTCGGAAAAGGGATGTCCTGCCAGTGGCTTACCCTATAGCATAGAGCCTCTCCACGGGTTCTGTCCAGCCCAGCTTCTCAGCCTCCTGGCGAATCAGTAGCTCCGCATAGTTGTATGTGACCAGACTAGGTTTGCCGATAAGGGCCTCGTACTTCAGCTCACACCCTGTGATCTTCTTGTAGATGTTTTCCAGGCACACCAAGAACATGCCGTGGCCAAACCTGAGAAAAGAAGGGGAGAGAGGGGAGGAGAAAATCAAGGGGACGATGCTGGATGCTGTCAGCACATCGGTGTGCACAGGGGATCGCAGAAACGCTAAGGGCATCACGCTGACCTGGGGTTCCTGGCTTCGGCCATCCACAGGAGGTCCATGTTGCAGGCCAGTACAGGGATGTGAGGGTACTGCAGTGAGCCCACAGCGTTCCCCGGCTTCCCGTGGGTCAGGAGAACATCCACAATCAGCTGCAGGTTGGTCTCCCATCGGATTGGCTCCCCAAAAAGGATCACAGCTAGCAAGGCCCAATCAGATGAGCAGGAGAAGTAATTAGCAAGCAAAACTTAAAAGATATATCTTTTAATACAAAGATATCTCTTTTAAATAATAACAATTATGCAAATGAAAAATGCTTATGATTGACAGGAGAAGTGTCACCTTCAATGGGAGGTAGGTCTTTAGATGGGGGTATCTGTAAGACATGACAAAATTTACTCTGTAGTTCAAGGGATTTAATTCAATTTATTTTTATATAACGCCTTTCACAACAGAATCGCCCAAGGCATTTTACATGGGTGTGTTATTTCAACATCATTAGGGATCACCAGTACAATGGCTAACATAAATAAATCCAACAAGAGAATACATGAAATTTAAGACCTTAAACTGTGCCTGTGTAAGTAAGTATTCCCCAGCAACACCAGGTATCTTGATAATTTTCTAGAACTGGACTTACTGTGCCCTTCGGTCTGCGATTGTGGTCAACCATATCCAGGAGAGGGTAGGCTTCCCTCAACATATCCACAGTCACCACGTTTTGGAAGCCCATACTGTGAGGTTCCAGGGGTTAAGGGCAAACTGGGGACACACCGCATCCACAATGTACACAAACAAACAGACCCTAAGAAAGATTTGGATGAATATAAATGACCCTGAACACTACACGGTCCTGAGCACAAGTGCTCAGCTGAGACTGGAAACAATGCATGAAGGGATACTTTCGGGCCACTTCCATGATTGGCCCCTGTCCCGATACCAGCACATGCTTGCTGTGGAACTTAGTGAAGATCCGTAAGGGACTGTGAGACAGTATGACTTGGTCCGGAGACACCTGTGTGGGAGGGGATTATGAATGACAGGTCAAAGGGGCTCCATCCTGTGTACTGAGGCCATTAGGCACTTTCACACCGAGGTTCTGGAACCTGGTTTCTGTTTAAGTCCCTGGGCGAACCTGGAATTTCTGTATCTCCTGACCACTTTTGTATGGCGCTTTCCCACCACACAAGAGGAACTGGGACCTTTATGTTAAATAAGCATGAGAGACACAAAAAGCTCGTAGGTTAAACTTCACGTATAATTTCATAAGAAACTGCACCCCGACACCAAAACAACGGAGGATAAATAAGCCATTTTGTTAGTTATTGGGGGGATTGATCGTGATCAAAATAGGACACGGCCTTTTATTTATACGACCTGTGACATGTTTATAATTCGTATCAAATCTGGCCAGCAGATCAATCTTTCATTTTCTACAGAATAAAAACGATGTAACGATATCCTGCTAAGAAACGCCGGCAAGCTTCACCACCGCCATTGGCCATAGTAGACAAAATCCTATCGGTTATCAATTAAAGTTTCTGATACAGAAATATAGAAGATGCAAGCTAAAAATGTATTGATGCATAAAATGTAACTGGGGGGAAAAGTAACTGTATCTGCTCAATTTTTATTCGCTGTTGCTTCTCTTTTCCCTATTGCATAACTTCCAAGTTAGCGCCAGTGCTTGTCGTTAATCAGTCAGCAAGTTCAACGCGGTAAGAGCCTCCCCAGTAGTTCCAGTTTGAAGGAAAAGTACCTTGTTTGTAATAAGGACTAAAAAATTGTTCCAGAACTGCCTCAAAGGAACTACAATCGGACCAAATTCCCAGAGAAGGGTCTGGCTGCAGAACATTGAGCGACCTCCATCAGGAGGACCTTCATGACCACCACACTGGGCTGGATAGGACTCTACCAAAAGAGAACTCAGAAAGCTGAACTCACGGGTAAATAGCACCTTAGCCAAGTCCGAATTCAGGGGCTGCATCCTTCTAAGGCTCCGTTCAAAGACTGAACGTGTCACAGTAACATGACAATGATGTCTCATTCTGAAGACTGCTTCAAAAGCGGTCTAGGAATGCATCCTTTTTTTGTTGGTTGTGAAGGATCTACCTAATGGATCCTTTATAGTCCAACATATCCCAAGATTCATTGCATAAACCTTTGAAGGATGAAGCTTAGAAAGGCTACATAGACCGTCTCCTTCGAAAGATGCAGTCCCTTAATTCAGATACAGCCTGTGTTTCCATTAAAATTATGAAGTCGGATATGTCTCATAACATCTTAAGCTACATAAAGGTGAGGATCTCACACTGAAATAGCTCATTTAAAATAGACTATTAAGCTACATTCCTGTAGATTTAACGAAATTATTAACAACGGTTCCCAATGTTGCACTAATATTGCACTAATATCGAAATGGCAAATATATATTTTAAATGATTAAAGTCAATTCCCTATGTTGCACTAACATCGTATCTAGCGCTATTGTGGAGATTAGACCTCCATTCTTGCAGTTTGTATGATGTCATGTCCTGACCAGCCCCACAGTGGAGATCCGCCTAGTAGAGGTCGCCCAGTATTCTGCATCAGGTTTCGGAAATAGGTTCTGGTTCCCGGAAAAAAGTTCCTATGATATGAAAGCGCCTATTATGACACACAGACATTCTCCTCTAATGTCCAAAGAACACAAACATATTCCTCAGTGTAAATCATGACATTTAAATCCAGTCCCAACCGGTCATCCCATTTCACTGCCCCTCACTCCTCACCTCAACTTCCAGCATGTGGGACAGCTGTTCAGCCTTGGCCTGCCGCATGCAGTTCCCGGCGTTAGTCACAAAGACCACCGGGACCCGGTACTTCCCATTCCTGTCCACCAGGTTCCTGAAACACTGCTTGGCGGCAGGAATCGGTGTCCGTCCACGGGCTAGAACCCCATCGATGTCAAACAACAACCCAAACGAGGTTTGGTTCTGTTAAGGCATGAAAAGTAACCTCTGTGAAACTGGATCACAAGGATTCCCCATATGGCAGATGGTCACCAATAGTAAAGAGTTATAGACATAGATCTGTGTTCAAAGTCTTTTCCAGATAAATCGTCCATGGAGTAAAGAGTCCACATTCTACCCAAGGGACACTAAACCACATTATGTAACTAAAAAGCTCTTCAGGTAAAAATTTATTATCTGTTAAAGTCGACTTCAGGACTAAAGTTCAAATGTCTTATGCTTGCGGAATGACACAAAACGTATAAAAGATCCGCTAATAAATTAAGTGTCATTTTATCTTAAAAAAGGGGCAGGATCGGGGAAAACAGAAACTTAATTTCAATCGAACCAATTCAGTCTTCTCTAAATAGTTAAATCAGAGGGAAATCACGGAAGTAAGCAGCAAAAACTAGTCGCACCAGTCTGACTTGTTTGACACGGTGACATTTAAGGCTCAGGGCATGCCGACATAAATGCTGTTAACGGACACTAGGCATACGTGCAGAACTTATTCCATAAATGACACTACTTCTCACAGTCTTGCGATGGCGTAAGGGCATCAAAAAATGCCTCCATAGACACACATCTAACTGGACAATAAAACTGTCATGCAAAAGACAAGTTGCTTTGTGATGCAGTGACAACTAATCATATCATTGTTTCAAAGACTTGCATAACTAACGCAGTGCTGGACAATTTATCTGAGCAGGAAAAGTTTTGATGTTAATCATTTAACACTAATACTCTCGAATAGTGCCGAATGTGTAAAATGAAAGACGGAATGACTTACGTTGATATAGCGGCGATGAGTTCCCAAAGGCTTACATCTTCGAGGAAACAAGAATTCGACGGATTTCACAGCCTGAAAACCTAACTTCAAAGCATTTAACTTACAAAACAATTCAGCCATTTCCCCCAGCGACAAACGAAGACAACTGTTACCTTGCAGAAATATACAATTGCGTGACGCTACTACTTAAGAAGCTTAATAAACACCTTAACTTCAGCGAGATTACAAAGGAAAGACGGGTCTTCTTGAGCTCCTAAAATGACTCAATGACAATCGTACAATCAGTATTATTTTTTTGCAACCCAGACAGTATCAGACTGTCAATAAGGTAACTTCAACGATACCATTGTTGCGCCTGCGTGTGTCATGCTAGATCGATTCTGATCCTGGATCTGTATAACTACGACGGGAAATCTACCACCGGTACACAATCTGACTCCAGATCAGTACATCAGCGTTTTCTACCCTAACGACAAATTAATCATTCTGATGTCGCGCGGCCGTAATTGACCAATGAGAGCACCAGCATGCACAAAACTACAACTCCCAGCATGCTCGGTGCACGCCACAAAACACACAATGGTCTACTGTTTCGTTTCTCTGACATCCATTGACTTCATTTTCACTTTCTTCTCCCGCAAAGAATACAATGGAAATTAATTAGTCAGATAAATTAAATATGTTTAGATTATTCGTATACATTTTTTCCAAATCTAACCAGCACAGGGTAGTTGTACATTTTAAAAAGGAAGTTTACTGAACTTGCCCCACTTAAAGGTAGTGTTCAGAATCTGCTTTAACTGTCCTTCTGAAACACATGGCTACCTATTACCGTATATATCTGTTGAAAAGAAGTATACTTGAACTGATGCAGAAAAAAAATTCATGGATTGATGTTAAAATGTTTTTTTTCTATCTCTCTCTGCAATTTAGAAATTATGCAACAATAAAATATAGCAGATGGTTTTGTCTGAAGTGATTTATATGTGAGGCAAATGGCACATTACAGACATACATGCTGTCAAAAAGTCAACAAGGCATCACTACAGCAATTTATAGCTTTAATATAAAAACAAAGTTGAAAAAATCTATTGAAATTCAAGTTATTAAAAATCGTACAGAATAAGAATTCACAGCAGTTTCCAAAATATCATAAAACAAAGATTCAGAAAGGCATAAAATTGTACCTGTATCTTTTCAAACGTAATGCATTAATCCAAAGTGACAAACTGTGCTTTATAAAAAACAGCAGGCGTGTGGTGTGTGGGCCAATCGTGGTGGTATATCTCAGCAGTATCTCAGCTCGTTCTCCAAGCCGTAGATCTTGGCTTTGAGGGTCCTTAGCTCTCCCTGGACCTTCTTGGTGCGCTCATTGGTCTGTCGCACCTCATGTAGGATGGCCAAGTCCTGGTTTGGGCCCACATTCAACGTCACCTGAAGAGATGCACACTGCCTGACTGTGTGAAGCTACAGCAAGTCTCCAGGACATAAGACAGATGCACGCAGACTTACATACAGCTAGTTGATAGCAACTTACCACCTCAGCTTTTTAAAAATTCATTTATCTATGTTTTACCAGCAGGTTTATTTCTTTAATGCAATGACGATTAAAGCTGACTGCATTAAAAAGGTTTTTATGGATAAGCAGAGAATATAATCTAGACCGTGTTAAATTAAACTGTACTGCAAATGGCCACTGAACTTGAAAATAGGTAAATGTATAAAAACAATGCATCTCAATGCTTAACGGTGCTGGGGAAAAAAATTACAAACTAGTTTGGCACCGTTTTGTATATTTTTGTATATTTAGGTAATGAATTTTTAAATTCCCACTTAACCACTGAACAATTAGTTAGCAATATTGATTACTAAATCAATCAATGAAAGGGAAGAGGAACACCAGCCAAAACGCTCTGGACTCACCCTGAAGAGCTGCTTCTCCACATCCTTCAGCTTCTGCCGCAGCTGCTTGATGTCCGTCCTGAAGCCTTCTACCTCCATGGCCCTCCGCTTCTCCAGAGCCTCGTAACGCCGCGTCATCATCTGGAGCCGCTTGGTCATCTTGTCGGAGCGTTCCTGGAGA
The DNA here is from genome assembly GCA_026779585.1 of Mormyrus proboscirostris. NCBI lineage: Eukaryota > Metazoa > Chordata > Actinopteri > Osteoglossiformes > Mormyridae > Mormyrus > Mormyrus proboscirostris. The sequence goes on from JAODKF010000068.1 coordinate 23,858,868, forward strand.
AGCGACATCGTCACGACGGCCAGGGGATAGTGACGGACAAAATGACGCATTGTGAACCACTAGATGGCGCTCTTGGATTGCTTTGGGGCCTAATTTGAGCGTTTGTTTTGAACAGAAAGTATCATCTATTGAGGTTAAAAACACAGCAAATGGTTCATGAAACGTCATTTTGTTCCTCAATCCCAGGGGAGGTAGAGAGGTGAGACCAGGTAACAGGAATCTGTGCAGACTTCCACAGTCCCCCTCTGTTCCTGACCTCTCACCTTAAAGATTTCCCTGCCAACGTCGCCCTCCTCCCGAATCTGTGCCAGCTCCGTCTCCAGGCCCACGCACTGCTCCCTGTACATGGTAGCCAACCGATGTGTCTGCTTCAGTTCCTCCCGCAGTGCCTGGGGACAAACGTTCAGCTGAGCCTTCGCTTTATTTTCTTCCAGGGGGATTTCTTGTAAGATACACCCTTATCCGGATAACTGAATCGCTTGGTCTTGAACCAGGCAGCCTACCCTAATTTCCTCCTTCTGTGTCTGGTGTGACTGCAGTTCCTGAGTGGGTGTGGAGAGGACGGGGGCGCTGTAGCCCAGGGTCTGGCTGCCGCGGTGCTCACGCAGCTTCTCCTGGCAGGAGTCTAGCTGCCGCAGAAGCCGGTCCTTCTCCATCATCCAGCCCTTCTCACGGGAACGGGTCTCAAACTTGAGCTGCAGGAAGTCCCGCGTGTTCTCATACAGAAAGCTCTGGGTGCGCTGCAGCCTGAGAATGACGGCAAGCAGAAAGTGGACATATTTCTACTGTTTACTAACATCAGGAAGGCAAGTAAGAGGATGAAGAGTATGACCACACTTTTCAGTGAGCGCTGCGATTCGGTCTTGATCCCTCTGTTGCTGCACTCGGGACTCCTCTGTGTGGATCCGTCGGTCCTCCTGCAATGTTTCCACCTGTTCCTTGGCAAGGCGTGTCTGCTCCTCCATCTGGGCCTGCAATGCCTCCACCTGGACATGCCGTGCATTACACTGAATGCAATGCACCAGTATAAGAAGCCACCCTAAATGAAATAGACGCGGTTTCCGTATTTATGTACCTGCAGCCGCAAAGTCTGGTTGTCCATCTTGTATTGCTCACAGCTAACCCCGGTGTCAGTGCCCGTCGCGCATCTGGGCACCTTCCGCCGAGATTCTGCCGAGGAGAAAAATAACGGTCATCAGCAAGCAGATGTCCTTACAATAACAGCAGCAGTCTGTACAAATCAGACCTGTTTTTTCTGGCCTCCGCCGATCTGGAATCCTGGGCTGAATATTCTTTTGGGGGATGATAACCTGATGAAGCCAGAGTGACAGACTGCTGAAAATAACTATAGATACAAGCTAAAAGTAAACAAAACAGCCTTACGATATAGCAAACAAACAGATCTTATTTAAGCTAATTGCCTCCAAGCCACAAATTCAATGTCAGAATAACTATACCTTAAAACTGCCATTTGGAAGTGGGAACTTAGATGATTTCTTACCCTGTGTGGTGGCTCCTGGTGAAAATATGTGATCTCTCCTACATCTGGACCCACCAGCGCCAGAAGGTGCTGGATCTTCTTCCGGTCCTCCAGCTCCCTATATCCAGAACAGGGGAAACCCGTCAGCACATACGCCCGGCGTTTAAACCGCGGCTCTCGGGAATGAGGCGGCCCACCTGATCTTCAGCCGGTCGTTCTCAGAGTGGAGCCTGAGGGCCTGCTCCCTCTCCTGGAAGAGGCAGAGCTGCATATCGCTCAGGGCCTTCTGCAGCTCAGCAGTCTCGCTCTCCCGCTGCCTCACCTCCCACTCCAGCTTGTGCTGCGCGGAACCCAGAACCCACACTGAGAAACTGCATTTTTCCACGGAGCCGGAGCATGTTCAAGTCCCACGCGTGACATTTCTGCGTCGCCCCTGAGCGAGGTGTTTGACACAAACTGCTTCAGTCACCAAACCTCGCTAAGCGATAAAATGCAATCAGTAATTAATTATACACATGGATGGAAGGATATGGGCAGATTAGATGAATGGATTAGATCAACATTTCCCAACCCGTTCTTTGGGGAACCCCAGACAGTCAGCGTTTTTGCTTTGCCTTTGCTTTTATATAATTGCTTCTTCAGACTAATTTAGTATAATATGAAAGACATCCTGAGTAAACAATACTCAGTTTTCATATGATCATGTTTTATTGAAGGGAAAAAGTTCTAATTTTTCATGGCACGAAAGATAGACAGAAGGATGTAGGCATCAGGGACAATACTGATGCCAATACAAGGAGGTACTTCGGAGGTACCCCTCCAATATTTAATTTGGCTTAATTCGTCCCTCCAACAAAATAGACCTTTACATTTAAATTATTAAGTTGTGCCCCCCCCCCCCAAAATTCGTAAAAAATAATGGCATCCAAGTATAGTATAGACATGTGGACTGCTTATCATGGGGATGCATGGCAGTTTGGCCCAGTACCTGGTCCTCCGTTGTGGACCTGTGCTTCTCCAGCATCTGCAGCAGGTCCTCATGCTCGCTATCGAACTGTGCCACCTTCTGCCGGTAGAACTCTAGCAGCTCCCGTGAGGGGCGGAGGTGAGCCAGCCGCTCGGAAACTGGGGGCAGCGGGGAGTCGGCGTCCCGGCTGAAGCTGCCATTACTGCTAGTGGGAAGGAGGGGCTCTGAGTGAAGCTTGTACCCCTTAGCTAAGTCGCACCAAAGCAACACACACAAGATGTTATACAGACACTTAAGATATTTTTCCACACGCGTACTTGACCGTACTTGTTTTGTGTCATCTTCCATTGCCGAACACCAGTTCCAATATTAAGAACAGAAGTACAAATGACAGCAAAAATCCCTAGATGGCATTCTTGCCCCGCCACAAATATCAAGGATATTTCGGGCGCATCCTTGCTAAACGGGACCAATCCCATGATTCATTGTGCCCCAGGTTTGTTCTTGCAAAGCAAATTAGCAAGACCACTCTTGCCAAAACCACAAGTACGATCATTCTTGCTAGTGAAAAATACCCTTAGACAAGTAGCAGCATATATTAAATATTCACCTGTTCCTATAAGTACCTGTCCATTGCAGGGTTGCAGTAAGATTGGAACTTATCCCGCAAAACAACATAAAACATGGTGCGCAACTACCAGGCAATCACAGGAGACACAAAAATGCACACACACACACACACACACACACACTATACAACTGCTCATTTATGTGGGAAGCATTTTGGGCCAGGCAACCCACAACCTTGATGGTTTCAGGTTAGTGTTACACACTGAGCCACTGTGAAAGTCTGTTCTGGAATTTCTTAAGTATTAGGTCATACAAACAAAATAATAATAATAAAAAATAAAAATAACAACAGCAAAGCATACCACTGAAAATCTTGATCTCTGGTTGGTGGAGACTCCATTGCCTTGAATACCAAACCTGTAGGATAATCTGTAGGAGATGACACATTAACACACACTGAGAATAATTCAAAAGTGCAGCACATTCTAATAATAATCTGATATGCAATGTTATGATATGTTACTGGAGCGATTATATTTTAAATATTTAAAACACGTCGCTGTTTTCCATTACCATCAAAACTCCAATACAGTAACAGGTGTCTACGAGACAATTTCAAAATAGATTCAATAAAGTGAAGTACAGACGTCTACACATAGAGTTTAAAAGCAAACGACAAAACCGGCGAAGAGCCGCCGCGAAATCAGCAGCCGAGGTTTCGGCGTTTGATTGCTTTTGTCTACAACGCCCCCATGCGTCTCGTTGCCATATCTACACCAGCTGGCATTTTAAACTAACCAAAAAATTCGCACACAAAACACACACCGTTATTTATTTATTTAACAGTGATTATCACTTCATTTCCAAGTCTACCAGTTTTGTATTATGACCGAAGCTTAATTACCTTGCAATTCATCAAGAGAAACAGTCCATCTAAGATATGTAGAAGTGACCGTTACTAGCAAACCACCTACGTTACAGATATTTTGGGAATTGTATTAATGATTATCAAATTATTAAACTAATGCTGTTCGATGAAACTCTTTGAAAATCTTCATCTTAGCGCTTTCTTAATTAAAGCTATAACTCTGTGGCTTTCCTACCTAGTTTAAACCTGTCTTGTGAAAACGTACCTTTCCCCGGAAATCTCCACACGTAGCAACGCCCCTCGTGCAGGAACCACTATGGTGTATGGGTAATGTATTTTTAATGCTAATTTGTAGTACCCACCTTCGCGAATCCTTCCACGATATTTCTGTGAGTGGGTGTGCGTTCGCGCGAGCGCGTGTGTGTTTATCAATCCGCAGAAAATCAAACAACACGGAACATTAGGAAATTCATTTTATTTTCAATTTTAATAACATCATTCCTTAGATAAAAATGCAATGTTACAGGAATATACATCAGAGATTAATTTAAAACTTGCTTCCAAGGACCATACAGTCTAAATATATTTTCCCTTTTTTATTTACTGGTAGCGTGCGTTATAAGCAAGACAGACTCTGTCACCAAAGACAGACTGACAGTTACAGATACAAACTGTACATCACCTATTTACAAATAAACTTTTTGATAAATTTTTATAATTTTTTTTTGAAAATAAGAGTAGAAAAGTGATTGGATTTTCTGATTTTTATTTTTTCTTTCCCTTTATATTTAAAAGAAAGAATTAAAAATAAAAAGAGAAAAATGGACAGTGGCAATGCAAAGATACCCAAGGGGGATCAGGCAGCACAGAAGCTGCTCTGCAGGAGAAGGAGCTGGACTGAGGGAAACTTGTGTTTTTATATATAAATAAAACACTCTAAATGATTCCCCATCCAGAAAAGCTGTGTCATTAAAGTTGGATCCTAAACTGCCAAGATTACTATGCTTACAACAGCTTTTAATCAGGACATCTGCCTTTGGCTCTCCTCTTTATAGCCACTAACCACTAACAGTAATAAAAGTACAGTGAACAAAACATGGAGTCTTTAGGCAGTTTCCCAAACGTCCTCTGGCCAAAGAGATGCTGAGACATACGAGTCCTTTTAAAATTTTGCCTTTTTTTTTTTTTTTTTTTTGTTTTTCTTTTTTTTTTTTTTTTTTTTTTTTAAATGACAATCTGGGTCTGAGCTGAAAAGGCCAAGAACCCGGACCTGGAGTTATGGAAACGACATACTTATTTTTTGCCAGAAACCGAAAAACAATTTGTGAGACAAATTCAGATAGAAGTTTTCCCAAATATAACATTAAACTCAACATTCACATTTTCAGAAAAGCCTGCTGCACATCCTTAACATGGAACATCGCTTAAAGACCCCGTTGACCACGATTTGACACCAAAACATTCAGATGGCTGTTTATTAACGTTAACAATCTGTTTCATGGAACCTGCCAGAAGTGGACTGTGCTGCCTCCAACTACCTGCTTTTCATGATGACAAAAGGAGCCGGCGACTGATAACCAACATGCAAATAATTCAAATATCTGCAAATATTGATTATTGCATTACTAGAGGTGCAATTATCCTACTTCTGCAGATGACAATTATGATGTTAGGTTTAACAGTCATTTTGAAAGAGGATGCACAGAAATGTAATGCAGTATTATGTTAATGGACCGAGTGCAACACGGCCTTTTATAAGTGTAGTTCTTTGAAATAGGAGACCTTTATTAGGTAATTACCCATAGAACATAAGCAGGGTTTTATTCAAAGGGGATAGTAACTTATAATAAAGTGACTGATGACATGCTTTCATTTAATAAATGCATGCAAACATTCTGACATTCCTTTCTTGACCAATCACACACAATCTTGAGAAATACCAACCACAGGCTGCTGTACAGCACCGTACACTAGTTATTGTAAACCTAACCGAGGTCAGACACACACAAAGATATGGTTTAAAATATGTATGTTTGTGGGAAACATTCACGTTCTATTTAAATACATGAAGAAGCATTGTTTCAAATAATGCCCTCGAAATATGGAATGCCCATATTATTCTTCATGTTTGGACGTACCTCTTTGCAGGAAAAAAGTCTAAGCAACAATGAATTTTTAAAAAGTTGAATGGTGCCCTGAATTAAAATGAACTTTCTCACAAACTCTCCAGGGTTACACTTCCATGCAAGTATGGGATCCAGCTGCCCGGTAACTTCTTATTATGATTTTAATGTGTAGCAGTTCATATTTCACACTTTCCCCCCTAATATGATACACTAGTCTGCAAATACAAATAATGTCTGTACAATAATAATGAGGATATAGAAAATGACTGAAATGAATTTTTGCTCATTTTTTCAAAAAGGAAAATTTGGGCCATTAATATAAGTGTTGTCACTTTTTGGTTCTGTTACAAAAAGAAAATAATATATTTTCAAAATATTTCTGTAAAATATTTTACTGTAGACCAAAATAATCAGTAATCCATGTACAAGAAAAATTAGTGTGTTTTCCTCTATGCCAATGAGGCATCAATATTACAACACAACTTTTTCAAAACTATTCAGGCACCCTAGTAAAAGGACAGAAGATAAAAGACAACAACCTCTTTGAAATTAATATTATACAGCACACACCATCTAACTAGATTCCTCCCCGCCCATATTAAGTCACACTAATTAGGTCACAATGTTTGTCATCAAACCTTAGCGACTGTGGAGCCACATTCTCATACGCCTGAATCTATGGTAACTCAAGCCATCTCTAACGTACTATTAAAGAAATATAATATGTTATGTCTCATAATCTTACAGTTTTGGTACTATATTAATTAAAAATGTCTAAGAGCAGGTAAATGGCGCATTTTTTCACCACGTTCTGTGATTTAAGACCGGGAAAGAGAGCTCCCAGTGCAGCTAAATCACAGCAACCCGCATCGTAAGGTCTTTGTCAAACACCCTGTCCTTTCAAGTGGACAGGAAAAGAATGGAAATGGCTTTTACTCTTACGAAAAAATAAATTTTTGCATTTTTTGGTCTATTCTTTGCAGCCACCCAGACCTTCCCTCGGTGCTATTTGATGACTGCCTGCGATATGAATTCAATATCCCAAACAAGTCAGATTAGAAGAAGCCCAGCAGTACATTGCCTTGCCAAAACACACACCGCAACAAGCTCAGACTGTGCTTCTGAGGAAAGTGTGCAAGGATTTTGGATACAAAAAAAAATTCCAGAGGTTTGATTTTCCCCATCTGGTGCTCCCTGTGGACTGTACCATGGCAAAGAAGCTGGGTGGACAATGGAGCTGCAAAATGTGCAATAAACAACGGTTTAGCCGGATACACTCCTCACATGTCACTTCTCTAATAAAACTAGCTAAGTCTCTATGCAAAACCTTGAAAATGTTGATTATCTTCGTAACAATTTACAGATCCTCTCTGGTGATTTTCACACTCCCCTGAGGAATTTAACACAACCTGAAGAGTCTAAAAAGTCAGAAGAGAGGGCTATGAAATAGCTTATGATGTGTCAAGGAATAATTCTATAATATATTCAGTATCCACTCCCGGATCATCTTAGCCACTTCCTTAATAAGTACATTCTCAAAATAATAAACGACAAACCTCTAATCCCAATGTTCCAAGCAACTATACACAGCATTGAGACGTGACACTTTATATATTCTGTAAAAAACATACAATCATTCGCTATTGAAATGAGGCGGTAAAGTTCCAAAGTGACAAATGCAATCATTTCAACAGGACCCGTACACCTACTAAATATGCCAGCCAACGATTCTGGACAAAGGGCATCCTAATATGGAGACTCTACTTAAATTATATATGTATCCATCATTTAAAATTATAGCGATGTGTTTTTTCTTCGATTTTTATACAATATATATTCCTTTCACAATCTGAGTGGATTGTCGTCTTCATAAAAGTTCATAAAGAAAAAGAATAAAGTCTATAAAGTGGGTATTAGATCATAACATCATAGTGTCTTTTTAACTTGTACCAACATAGTGAATTAACCCACAACGTTCAAGTCCTTTCAAACAGAACAGCCGCTCGGTTAACATGTCGAGAGCAGCGCAAAGACGAGTAAATGACTGTTACTGAGTACAGAACACCGAGCAGACAAAGACCCCAAAATATTGCGATAAAGAACAGAACAGGACAGACATTGTTCGACTCTGTGCCTTCTTTTACACATGCTTTTGCACTAAGGTTAAAGAAAACTCAACAGACAATACCTTTTCTTCGCCAAAATGTTTTTTGTTTGTTTTCCTGAAAATGGGATAGTTGGATAAATTTGCAGATTTTGTTTTACATTCTACAGAGCCTAAAAAGTGCTGACCATCTTTTGCCAAGGGTCGCTACAGCTTGAAACTGTCCTTTGAATAACATTTATATTATCTACCGTTTTAGAAACACCTTAGTCGTAGTACAGCATTTACATCAGTCATATAACACACATTTTCATATCATTGCGCTCCTCGAACCTTTCTGCGAACCACTAGTTATCCCTGAATGAAACGACTTCATATAAAAACCTTGAGACAATTACACCATTACCAAACAACTCAGTCGTCTCAAACCATAGCTGGGGAGTAAAGGTGGGGTAACTGAGGGTGGGGCACATGGAAAGTAATGTATATGTGCGTGTTTTCGTCAGTGTCTGTGCGTGAATCTGTGTCTGCATCTTAGAGGAAGAAGCCTTTCACAATGCCATTAATTGAAAGAAACAAATAACAGTCCTTGATGAAATCCCGCTCCGCTCCACCAGCAAAAGGAAGAAGTTATGAAGGAAGGTTAAGGAGAAAGAAATCACGCCGCTGAATAAAAGTAATTTACCGCCGCCTTAAAACTGTATGAACACAAGATATGCAAAATCAGATTACGTTAAACATCCTTGTAGTGCTTACTAACTGAGCTAGAGTATTTACATATCTGTACGTGTCTCTATTTTACAGAACAGCATGAAGAAAAATAAAACAATTAATTCTCTTTAATTGTATTTGTGTTCCTTCCCCAGTTTTTTTTTAAAAAAGCAGTATTATTTCAAAATTTAACTTGGCACACTAAAATACTAAAATGAATCCCATGCAATTAATATACAACTAGTGAATTTAATTAACATAAGTAAAATATTATAAGTTACAGAAGGAAAAACAGAAGTAAATTAAAACGCCTGACAAGATATTTTAAATACTGAAATGCACCTGATTTCAAGTATAACAGGTTTCTTCAATTTAAAGATCTGCAACTTAATAAAGTCTGAATATATTATCTATGTCACTTTTCTATATTCATTTTCATACAGCTAGTTTTTGAGACTCGTTTACAGTCATATATATGTTATTGCATTGTTTTTGCATATCTTGTGGAATGCGCTTGCGCACCCACGTGCTTCCTCCTTGAACCCTGTGCGTAAGCGAGCGTGACACAGCACGCGCCCACATCGCACCGCGCTACCATCATCTTTTAACACACAAAGCCACAAAACGGTTCAGCCACTCGGTCATGGATGCCACTTATCCATAAATTATGGCACAACCTGCTTTGGAGTAAAAAAAAACATAATCAAAGAAACAGGATGGAGTGGTAGAGGATAATCCACCTGCATGGCACAAGGCAATATACTTTGCATTTCTTTGTTTTGGGTGTGTGGGTTTCATTTTAATGTAAACATCTATCATTTACAACTCACTGAAATCATTGTGAAACAGTTGAAAAGCTGAGACACCATAGCCCCATCAAACACATGGTGGTTGAAAAGAACCTAAAGAGAGACGTGTCATAAGGGAATTCTCTTACAGATTCAGAAGCCCATTGTGATAACATGCCCAGAGAAGAGATCCAGACAGCATTGCAACAAGAACATTACCTTGACGGTCTTGTTGCTGATAAGGAACGAATATAGAGTAAAAGACCCTGGACAAAAAACCCAAAGATGGGTCAAGCAATAATGCAAACGATTCAGTAGATGACCCTGAAATGACTGAAAACCGAACAATGTACTACAGTATACACCATACCGCAACAATTAGTGAAATGCCGACTACCTCAACCTTGCTGGAGAATTCCTTAAAAAAACACAACAGTTGCAGGTAAATTGGCACAGCAAAGAATACTTGTACAAATGAAAGTTTCACTCCTCTTTTACAAGCTGTACATAAATAGCAAAAAATAAACCCAAACATAATCATAACAGCAAAGTAATTTTGTTTGTAATGTGACACTCGAGTATCATACTTGCATAATTGATCTATACGTATGACTCATGAAATCTCTCTGGCACTATTTCATTGTTTTTGTGAACTTATACTGGTATACATACGTATACATACAGTGCTGGACAAAGGTAAGAGAACACCCAACAGAAAAGTATAATAATAATAATAATAATATAGCCCTGTAAAACCATAACAGTTCTATTAAAATAATGCAAATTGGGCGACTCTGCTAGTTCTAATGTGACTGCTAACTCCAGTCCGAAGTCAGTTCAATGACGGGAAACAACATGAGTCAGTCAGGGTCACAAGTCGCTCTCACATCACGCTCAGCTCAGCACTTCCTGCGTGGCACATCTGACCGACCTCAGTAGTTCACATTTCTTTTTTTCTTTTTTTTTTGAGAGGAACAATTAGGACGTTAAAGCAGCATCGTAGCAATGGAAGCATGTTGGTCTGTTTTCCTGGTGTGTAAGTGGGTCATATCAAAATTACATCAGACTTTGGCTAACCTTACTTAACCTTTAGGCATATGTTTAACAGCAAGAAATATTCACCCACTCCAAATACAATTTGTTGCAGGGAAAAATAATAATAATAAATAAATAAATAAATAACCATATGAAAGGTGCATACAGATAGAACGTTTCCCACTTAAATACAACACTAAATCCTGCGGCCACAGGTTGGTTACCTAACTTCTTAAATCTCCTAAATAAATCAAGCAAGAACTGATTAAGGTCAACAACCAAATTTGTGGAACGTAAAGTTAAACAAAACCATGAGAAATATAGGCTGGTCTCTAAATTTTGCACAACACTGCACTGTATAAATATACAACCTATGGTTTTGATTTTGATGCAAATGCAATTGGCTGCTCCGATTGGCTGCTCGAAGCCACGTACTTTCACTCAGGCAGTGAGGAGCGCAGAAGTGTTGGTCTCCAACCTAGGTACTGAACATCCTCCCCTCTTCCCCCGGAATTAGACGCGGGTCAAGCCCAGGAGGAGCATAGAGCTACAGCTAAATCCACAAAACCAAGATGTCAACGGAAATGAAGATGGAATGAAAAGTCGAGGTACGTGGCAGCAGGTGGCGCTGTCCCTTAGGTCCAGACTTAGTTCTGTCCCCCTCCAAATCTTCCTGTGACAGACAGGAAGTGGCATGGGGCAACAGATGGCAACAGCGAAAAGAGAACGGAGACCAGGGTGAACACCGTGTCCTGCATGCCAACTGTCTCTCCGTTGAAGTATCTCTTCATCTCCAACTTTTCTGTCTCCTCTGCCCAGCGTCAGTTTTACTATCATTTTTCAAAAATGAATTGGTGCCCAAGGGTTGGAGAGGGAGGGGCAAATGACCATATACCCTCTCCATGATCCCACCCTTCTAACTGGCCTCTGGATTCTCCTCCCTGTCTTGTCTCCTGTGTTGGTTACCAGCTCCAGCAGCTGGTTGGCCTGCAGTTTTGAGCACAAGACTGTATAGGTTGGGAAGAAAATGGACTCGCCTTCCTCCGTCCCCAGTAGCACATATGTAAGACCAGCGTTGATGCCTTAACAGCCTGTAGAAACTGACCAGCACAAACTGTCTCCCAGGTGGGCTTGCTGTCCGAGACGCTTCTGCCTGGTGGCCAGAACAACAAGACCAAACGAAACAAGACAAAGCAAAAAAAACAAAATGAAATTATTTATCCCACCCCCCCACCCTCTATTTATCAAGAGCAGAAAAACTGTGAGGCACTTTTGAAACACACCTGGAAACACACTCACACAAAAACCAGGAATCAAATCCCAAATCATAATAAAGAAATAATGGAGCCCATCGAGCTGTTGGCCACCACGATGCAGTCACGTCCAGCAGAAAGAGGGAGAGAGAAAGAGAGAGAGACCTCTGCATGGTTAATCCTACAAACTGGTGACGCAGTCCATGTCCTCGTCGTCCAAGAACCCAAAATCCCGCGACCGGGAGTCAGCCGCCATTGGACTCTCCTCTTCCTGCTCTTCCATCTCCGCCTCCCCCATAAGGTGGGCCCTAGGCTCCTCCCCCTTTTGCCCACTCATTGCCCCTGGGGGCCCCTCGGTCTGGACGGGCTGTTCTGTGCTGTGGTCCCTGCAGTGCATGAAGGGTAGGAGGCTCCCGTTGGAGCTGGGCTGGCTGTTGCCGTTGAGGATGCTGTCTGCAGCACTCTCCATCTCCTCGATGGTCATGTCGCAGGCGTCGGCCAGCTCTTGCTTGGTCACCTCGATGAAGGAGGGGTCCTGTGCGTAGTGGCCAAGGCCCTCTGATATCAGCACCTGTTGGGGGGGGGGGAGCATGGTAAACGCCAGGTCAGTGTCTACATAGACTTAAGCACAAGCTTTGCAAATCCTAGTGCAACACTTAATAAAATCTTTATCCATCGCAGACTAATAAATCAATTAAAGGCATAAAAACAGAAATGTAAACATGCACATTTAAATTTTAGGTTTTCCTCGGTGTTGCACTGCAATTCCCTTTCTGTTTCTTATTGGATGCATTTTGTACTGTTGATCCCGGTACGAATGTCGCCACCCTGTGGTCCACTAATGTAAATACACTAATTCTTATGTCAGTTTTAATTTATTGTGCTGCTCTGTACCAGGATGCTAGGGGAACTGTATTCATATTTAAGAATGCCCAATTGGTGCTGTAATTTATTTACAAATTCCATAAATACATATTTATATTTACCTGCTTTTAGATGTGAATTTAAACTTGAAATGACAGTAGTTTAATCTACTCCACTTTACAGAAAGTTGTTAGATTGGTTTTAACAAGACCCACATGTGGGGGCAGCCCTGGTGAGATGCAGCACCCCGGTGTGTTCGCAGGCTAAATGGTGCGTCCCGTCATGCCCACTGTGAATTTAATGTGCCACAGGCAACCTGCACACAGTGATTTGTTCATAGTGATCATGCTTTGGCCGGCTCCTTTCTCAGGCAGCTTTATTATCATTACTTATGTATTATTTTTCAGTCTGGTTTTATTATTTTTTGTTTATAATAATAATAATAATAATAATAATAATTATTGTTGTTATTTTTGTTGATATTATTATGATTATTATTATGGGGGCAGTATGCGGCTCAGCTGTTTAAGTTGCTGTGTCTGTGATCGGAAGGTTGTTTGTTCAAATCCCAGAGTTGGCAGAGTGACATCACTATGACAGAGGCCCTTAACCACCCAACTGCTTCAGGGACTGTTCGATCCTGCATTCAATTACGCATCGCAATGGGAATAAGCATCTGCTAAATAAATACATTTTGGTTGTGATTTTGGTCAGCCATTTCAGACGTTTGCTTATTCCTTGGCTGCTGAGTGGTCACTGACCACGTCCACTTAGGGCGTGTTTACTAAACAGAGTAAGCGAGCGCTTCAAGCAAGCAGCTAAGGAAGGAACGAGGGAACGAGGCAGAGTAGCTGAGCAAGCGGCGCCCTCACCGCCTCCACCAGGCTGCCAGCGCTGCCACGACACAGCGACGTGGAGTCCCTGCCCGTAGTGGGGGGCACAGTCAGGGAGGCGGGCCGCAGCGAGCGCCGGCCGGGCTGCACACCGTCTCCGTCGCTGTACCATGGGCCGCAGTTCACCGAGGGCAAGCTGCTGTTGAGCTTCTCGTAGGAGCCGTCGGCCTCAAGGCGCAGGGTGGGCACGCGCTGGTACGCACCCCCCTGGCCGGCCCGCAGGCTGGGGCTGTCGGGGGGCGTGGAGCACAACCGGCTGAAGAGCGTCGGGGAGTGGCTCCGTCGGAGGAGAGGGCTCAGGCCAGCCACAGCCAGGGCCTTTGAGTGTGTGGCGGGGGCGGGGTCAGAAATGGGGCGGGTCCAAGATGTTTGAGGGCCATACAAAAGGAGAGGAGTCACACAGAAGCGAGGAAAATTGTGTGTAAATGCTGAATAACTAAAAACATTTTTAAAAAAGAGTAAACAACCCTCAAAATTGCAAGATGAAACAGTTCCTGGCTCATTTTGCTTTTCTAAAAACATTTGCCTGTATTTGCTGCAGGTTGCTAGTGGGTGGAGTGTGTGTTCCATACTATTTATTTAATGTAGTCCAGACACAAATAAAGATTGAAAAATCAGCACCAGTTCCACCAAATTCTTCAGTCAGGCAGCCCAGCACTAACCGTGTTTGCATTCATGACGGAGCTGTATCGCAGCAGTAGCTTACAGCGCTGGCCGGCCCACAGACGAGCCAAACAGCAGGGAGAGCAGATTTAACCAAAATAAAAAATACTTAAGAATTTCGGGGGGCTGTAAATCCAGAGGACACCAAACCCAAAACAGTCAATTAATCTGGCCTGCTGGGCTTCATCATTCAAACATCTCGCAGACACTAGATCAGTTTTGGGTGATCTTGTGTTTCCACAGCAACTGAATGAAAACCAGCTGGCTGTGCTGTACTGCAGGTAGACCTCCCTTGGACTGACAGACAGACCACAGCTGAGTCTGGATCCTGTGCTATCACGCTGACCGTAACTTTCCTTTGGAAAATGCCATATCATCTGGGTCCTGATTCGCTATCTCTCACACAGCTGTTAAAGGACTTTGAATTCATGAAGCACAGCAGAAAGTGGGGAAGAAAATAAAACACCCAAATTCTGTAACATTATATTAATTCTGAGTTATAATTAAGTAAAGCTACACAAGCTTGTACTCAACAGAGGTGTAAAGTTCAGGTTCAGAAAGTACAAATCCAGAACGTGATTTTGCTTCAGCCAACCAGTTGAGTACTCTGTGAATGTGACTATAATCGACTGGTTGGTTGAAACAAGATCTTGGTTTGGATTTGTACTCCCTGAACCTGAATGTTCTCCACCTTTGGTACTCAATGCATTTTAACCGGGCTGACCCCCAGAAAGAAGCTGGGGCAATAGCAGGCTTCCCATTGTATAATATATACGAATTAATCTCTCTTGTAGTGTTACTCCAGTATATAAGGAATTATTTTTCTTAGATGCAGATATTTCCAAAACTTTCAAAAATATATGGTCTCATGATACAAATTAAGCATGGTTTTACTTTGGATTAAAATCAACGAGGGGGATGTGGGGACAGAGGGTGAGAATGTACAGTAGTTTACCTTCCCTACCCATGTGTCAGCTGCCATGTGATACACAGACAGCCTGCCTGCCTTTCAGAGCGTGATTAAGCTTTAGAAACATGGGGTGCGTGTGTGAGGATGCACCCACCTGATGGTGAACGAGGTGCAGGGGCAGTGCGGTCTTCTGGGAAACGTCCGCTCTTGCCTGCCGTTTAAGACACTCCAGGTGGAAGGAAGACCGTCGGGCTGTGGGGGGGGGGGGGACACAGGTCATTAGCTTAGCCGCTGCTCACATTGAGAAAATGCAGCGGGACCGGAGACAGGCAGCATTACTGGGAATAGAGTCACATGCCATGGACAGAGCGGCCAATCGAGGGGTGGGGAGAGGAAGGGGATTATTACTGACTGGGAGGCTCCCACCACAGAATCCAAGCCCACTGTATTCCCCCCAGTTGTGTTGGCCAAAGTTCAGATGACATTTCTGCCCCATTATACTAATATCGGAACCCTTCCGCAATTTTGAAGGTCCGAGGTCCATGCCCTTCCTCACAAAGGCACCCGCGGGCCGGCGTAGGGGTAACCTAGCGGAAGTGATGTCAGCGCCAGGCCTCACCTAATGCAGTGGGACACAGGAAAGCCCTTCTGGGGGACGGCCAGGCGTGCCGGTCGCTGGCATCCTTGCCTTCTTCCATTGGAGCCAGCTGCTTGCTTTCCTCATCCTGATATGCCAGCCTGCCACAGAGACGCACGCTCTTGATACGAGGAGGACGTAGCTAACCGACACCATAAGGAGCCAGACAATTGTGGGTGGCAAAGGGCATTGGCAGCATTGCCTGGCGCCTCTTGGGGATTAAGGTCCTGCCCTTTGTGTGTGTGGAATCAGTATAGAACCCCCCCCCCCCCGCTGTCCATGCAGTTAGGTGAACCCCTTCTTGTTCTCTTCCAGGCTGGACAATGGGTAGATATGCAGTCTTTTTGCGAGATGCTAGCATCCTTTAAAACACTCTTTTGATGCTCTTCCAATGAAGGGCTGAGCCAATACCCGAGCTGCACTGCAAAGTGTTTTTCCACTATAAATGAAGCGAGCCGTACCCACTCTGGGCGACAGACCGAAGGAAAAACAGCATGTCCAACATATTACTCATCACGATGGGTTGATGAGATAACTCTGAACCTGAACACTTCCAACATGCCACTTAAAAAAGTAGCGGAGGACAGCTGAACGGAATGGATTCGTGATGTGAATTTATGCTGGCTAATGCTAATTCTGCTAGCATTTGATGCTAACATAACAAGGCGATTCTCACGGACGTGCTGGCAGAATCGGCGCATATTAAATGAAGATGAACATGAACAGTGCACCCAGCAACGCCTTTACCGAGCTGATCTTTCTACAGTGGAAAATCAGAATGAGCTGAAACTGAGCTTCAACTATTGCTTCATCATGGTACAGGTCGGATACGGCCTGGTTCCTGTATGCCAGTGGAAAAGCGGCATTGATTTCAGGACACAGGCTCTGAGTTATGATATAAGTAGTTTTAGTACTCAGTCAGCCACATGAAACTGACACAGATCATTGAGTCTTATATGTCAAGATTTCATTGTTATTTATGTTTTTTTTTTTCATGATCAGGAATGAGCGTATCATACCATCCAGGGTGTCCCTGGAAAAATGCTTATAGATGGATGGCTGGCATGTAGTGTACATGTATATGCTAGATGTAGCAGGTGTGTTTTGAAATGTGACAGGTACATTTCAGCGGAGAGCATGCGCTGGTCGCTGCGGTACTCCCTCTCGTCCACGAAGCTCTCGTCGTACGTTTCATCGACGGACGCGTCCTCCCTGCGGATGATGGGCAAGCGGCTGTCGCTGGAGTCCGAGCTGGGAGAGAGAGGAGGGGGTGGTATTACGTGATCAGGCATGTGGGCGGAGAATGAAGAGCAACGATTCTAAGCTACATCTACATCTACAGGCTGTGAAGAAACCGGGGAGCAGGGCCACCAAAGCCAGCCAAAGCACTGGGGATTTTACACAGGAATGTCAATATACACCTGAATGAGCCCGCTTTCCCAGAGTCCTTTGCTCTGAAACAATGGCCCCTCTGAGAATAAGTCGCTAACACTGCCTATAAGCATGTATGGGTTGATGTACCAGCTACCTCTACCCAGGGGTGCCCAGTCTCAGTTATGGACAGCCTCGCAAGTGCGTGTTCCCCGAAATCTCTTCACGATGGAACATCCAGGCACCGGTCTCCTGTAGCTCAGACGACGGGCTGTCATAACTGTCTGTACTTGCCAGGTGGCCCAGGCAGTGACGTGTAACGCCGGGACACCCCTGCACAGGACTGATGGGATCTTAAGTGGGACTATACAGGGCACGCATGCAGCGAGGGTATGCACACGCGCGGATAAGCACAGACAGCACGGACCCCCCCACACCCCCTCACCGTACCGCAAGAGGAACACATACCGCAACAGGGTCTCATAGTAACGCATCCTGGTCATAGGGGGGTGGGGGGAGGGGTGGGAGACAAAGGAGAGGCTGTTACTATCCCTGGAGCACCAGCCTGAAGAAGCACGTAGGATGAGGAGGGGGATGGTACCCGATGCTGCCGGGCTCTCCGCCCTAGCCTGACAACGGCAGATGGATCTAAACATGACACGCCAGATGGATTTAAAGTGATCTATCCAATCAGATGCAACGCATGGACTGAACCTCAGAGGAAATTCTACACTGGGCTACAGACACATTTCAAGAACCGAAGCAGCTGAACACTGCTGAATCTTTGAGATTGACCTGATTTATAATGTTCCTGATTTAGAAAATCATTACATCCCAGCACCTAAACTTGACCAATTCCAAAGCTGACTGCCGGTCTCCCCCCAGCACACTAACTAAGTCGCTTCATGACTGACTGCAGTCTTCCCATTGCCTCTTAGTTAGTCCATTCTGGGGCCGACAGCTTCTTCAGCAAAAGATGAACAGCACCACCAAAGTTCCGGCTCTCTCACAGCCGGTTTATCCTCTTTTCAATGCAAATGGCTATGATGCGGATTAATGAGCCAAATCTCACTTCAAAACAAGAGAGAGACGAGATAAAGACCAACACTCCCCGTGCCATTTGTCGTCCCATGAGGTCCTACAGAAAAGCAGGTTCTTTTTAAGACAGGATCTAATGGAATATGCATAAAAGACAGGAGATTATAGTGCTAAAAATTAGGATGTGAGGGAGATGAGTAGGAGACAGTCGGAGTCCATCTGGGGTTTTATTCACTTGGGAAGAGACCGGGAGCATGGTGACAGTGTGAGAATGAGGAAGAGACGCTCACAGCAGGAGATGGGCTACCTCTTGGAAGGGAAGTGCCAGGAAGGCTGGGGTAGCAGCGTGGGCGTCACGGACTGCCCACGGTGCCCGTCCACAGTACTGATGGACGAGCCGGGGAAGCGACCGATGTTGGTGTTGTTGGCGTTATTGACGTTGGCGTTGGAGCCAGATGAGGAGTAGCTGCTGGGCGTGAAGGTGGAGTCCACTAGCTTCTCGTGGGATGGCGACTCGCCATCTCCGGGACTGCCCGACTTGCTGAGGTGAAGGGGCCGCTGCGTGGTGAACGACTGTGGGAAGGTGTTGCGCCCGTCGCTCTGGTGGTAGTAGTTGACGTGGTTGCCGAAGAGGCCGCCCGCCCGCTAGACGGAGAGAGAGAAATGGCAAAGGAAGCATTGTTTGGTTATTCTGATCTCATGGTCTAGGTCTGGGCACAGTTAAGCATGTAGTGGAGCAGGACATTACCCTGAAGATGTCATCCTCCGAGGCAGCACACACTGTCTCCTTCATGGCCTTCTCCAGCTCCTCCTCCACCGTCAGGTCCCCTGAGATAGCCCTGCGAATCTCCGGCCCCATGTCGTGCAGTGTCCGCAGCCCTGCCTGCAGGAATGGACACGGGCACAAAGATTTAGGCACACGTGCAGGAACACACAC
This sequence comes from Mormyrus proboscirostris, assembly GCA_026779585.1. Classification (NCBI taxonomy): domain Eukaryota; kingdom Metazoa; phylum Chordata; class Actinopteri; order Osteoglossiformes; family Mormyridae; genus Mormyrus; species Mormyrus proboscirostris. Next base: position 23,878,083 of record JAODKF010000068.1, read on the forward strand.
CAAACCGACATACCATACTCAGTGACTGTGGGCTAAATGTATCAAAAAGTGCTTAAAAGATAAATGTTACTTTAACAGCGCTGGTGCTAGGATGAAGGTTGTCAGTAGTAGGATCTGGTGTGGGACTGTCAGTCCAAACCTGAAGGGAGAGGGCGGTCTTTGGTGGCAGTTTTGCCACCAGACCCTGCTCTTTGCGCTTCTTGAACTTTCTGAAATACTCCTGGATCAAGAAGGTGGCATAGAATTTCCCCACGGTGACCTCGTCATCTGTGGGGTTAAAAGCAAACAGGACCCTGAGAATTTCAAAGCCTAAACTCACTGGATGTCACAGATCTGATCTCCTCTGTTTAGGATTCTGTAGCTTCCTTGAGCTTATCTGTCAGTGATTCCTGAGATCTGAACCTCGACTTTTTTGTACACTGACCTCCTGCAGGCGGAACCACCTGGTCCAGTAGCTTCATGCTGGTTCTTTTCCATATCTTCTTAACAATTGCCCGTAGCTCCTCATTTGCCTGCTCCAGATTACCTCGAAATATACAAGATCATAAGTACAGTGTCCTGCTACGCTAACAGGAGTAGCAGTATTTTACAGAAGTGCCAGCACTGGAAAATAGTAATCTGTGGAATCAGGTTCGTTCTGTTTGATCAGTAAATTCTCCATTCATATGTCATCGACTTTTAAATCTTCCATGACTTAGCCAGCAGCTGAAAGTCCAGGTGCTGAAAGTCGGAATGACCAATACGCATTACTGAAGTTCTTCTGTATCATTCATGGCTATCAGCAGCTAACAGTGGCTGTCTTTTTGGAGAATTAATTGTAGAATCGCCTCTGAACCACCGCGACAAATGTTTTCATGTGTAGACAGGGGCGGATTATTGAACAGTCTTACCTAAGCTGCAGCTCATGGGTCCAGAATGATCAGGGGACTCCTAGTGGCCACCTAATTTATTTATTTATTTTTAACTATCCTTTATTAGTCATTTGGTCAATAGCCTTTGGCCATTTATTACAGCCTTCACGGTAAGGAGGCATCTGAAAATCAGTTTCCAGTACCTTCTGTCTTGATGCGCAGTGCCGTCCTGACAAGGGCGAACAGGGTGGCGTTGAACATAACCGTCCCGTCGCTGTTCAGTGGCATGTTCATGGACACCAGCCGCTGCGGGGGGGGGAGGGTGTCAGTAAGCCCCATTCCCGTCGTTTCCGGGCCACGTAATTCACCCACCACAAGACTATTGCAGAATGTCCTTCCCTCCCTGCTCACCTTCTTGTCCCCTTTCTCTTAAATACACTGCACATGTTTTTAAAGATTTTTTTCTCTTTTAGGGTGCGTCGTGCCTGTTTTTGGTAAGTCACACACAGTTTTTTACCATTAGCTATCATACCAGTCAAGAGTTTCGACACGCCAGGCTGCCTACAAAGGAGAGTGATAGTGTGACATCACATGACTTGGCCACCTGACCCAATCGCAATAGAGATGGTTCTGGAGGAGCTGGACCAGAGCGAAGGAAAAGCAGTCAGTACTCAGCATCCGGAAAAGCATCTCAGGAGGCTACCTCACGAAACTGGCATAGAGGAGACAATAGAGTCAGCCAATCTCTGGAGCAACTGGGGTTAAGCACCCAATGGTTGCATCACTCTGGGACTTGAACCGGCAACCTTCTGAGTGACAACCCACAGAGCTGTCCAAAGTAAAAAAATATTTTTTTTTGCTTAATACTTGCTTGGTGCATAATTACATGTATGTTATTTTATAGTTTTGATGTCTTTATTCTAAAACGTACAAGTACAAATACTTTCCGATGAGTAGGCGTGTCCAAACTTTTGACTGGTACCGTATCTATAACGGTCGCTAAAGAATGTACCTCAGGTTCTCAGGCCCCCCCTCTTCCCCCTGCTGTATCCCCCCAAACAACCCCCTACCCCAGGTCCTCGCCCCCCTCCCTGTCACCTTGCAGGCCACGCGGTGAGGGCAAAGCTTGCCAAAGCCCAGAGGAGGCTGAATACGCCGCAGCAGCGTCACCACATCCAGGTGTTTGATCCTCCCCCTGCAGGCGGGCGACACGTTAGCAGGAGGTTAGCGGGAGGCAAACGCCCGGCTGACGTTGATGACATCATCGTCCGTTAACAGGCACCGCCGGTGAGAAAGGAGCCATACAGGGGACATGGGGCCACCCCTCCGATCGCCACGCCGATCACGGCTTTAACTATATGGGCATCGATGGTCTGTGCCAGCAGAGGGAAGGGGGTGGATATGAAGGGACTGGGGGGTAAAGGGTTCACTGACTTGGCCTCAGGGTCGTACTCGGCCCAGATCCTCTTGAACTCGTCGAGGTGGTGCGGACCCAGTATGGACCAGTCTCGGGTCAGGTAGTCGAAGTTATCCATGATGACAGCCACAAACAGATTAATGATCTGCAGAAGGAAACGCAGAGTCGGCAGGGGTCCAGAGGAGCTGCTCACATTTTACTTTCGTTTATTTTACTTTTAGCTTTGTGGCAAAAAAAAAAAATGTCGTGAAGCCTAAAACAAGCCGATTAAACTGAATGAACTGGGGCAGGTAAAGGAAGACGAGGTCGTTTGGAGAATCAGGCTGGCGGGGACAGGGTCTCACCAGGAAGGCACACAGCATGTAGAAGGTGACAAAGTAGATGATGGCGAAATAGCTGCCACAGTCATCATTGGGCGTCCCAGCCTCTGATCCATTCTCACAAGGCTTATTGGGTCTGCATGCAAGCATGATATCCTGCCAGGCCTCCCCTGTTGCACACCTGGGGGGGGGGGGCGAGGGGGGGTACAGTTCACATGACCAGAGGCTCACATCAGCCACACATATTTTGTTTCCTTTCCATTGTAACTATCTGCCTTGTTCTACATGCACATATATAAAGAAATTATTTTGTGGCTTACCTCTAATTCTGCTCACAACGTTTTAATTAAACCTACACCACATATTAATGGCTCTATCCATGCTGGGAAGGATGCCACGAAACAGAGCTGAATAAGCTGAATCTTGATATAGTGTTATTGGCAGTCCATTGCACAGAGAGAGCGCGGCGCCCTTAGCGGTAAGCACCTGCGTGCGGCAGCTCCGCTAAGGCGAACGCGCCATGCTCACCTGAACAGCAGCAGGACGGCCTGAGGGAACGTCTGGAAGTTGTTGTTGCGGTTGATCTGGCTGGTGTCCCGCAGGGCGATCTTACCAAACATCTGCAGCAGGTGTGTGGCGTGAGAGAGAGAGAGAGAGAGAGAGAGGTGAGACTGGGCTGAGAACATAGGAGATGCTCCCTTTTCTCAACATACCATCTGATGGCTGAACATGTTAACAAAACCACTGTCAAATATCAAGTATATGGGTATATTGAACGGCTGCTGCAAATACTGGAGTCATTTTAGGACCATAGTTTTATACAAACATGAATATAATTCAAACATTATTTCCTTTGCCTGCCTAAGACTTTTGCAGGGTATTGAAAGCATGTCAGGGACTGATCTATGTTGAGCATGAACTCTCACCTGCATTCCAATTACAGCATAGATAAAGAACAGCATCACGATTAACAGGGCTACATAAGGCAGGGCCTGCAGCGGGAGAAAGACAAACATGTGGACGTGAATCACATTTCATATGTGTTATACAGCAAGTCTCTGTTTCACCTTCTGTCCTTTCATCGGCATCCTGGCAGCACAGCAACTCTTTTCACACTCAATATTTTAGCTCATTTCAACCGATCAGTTCAAGAACAAACATATCACAATTAGGCAGCTATCAAGTATATTTAGTAAGAAAGATGTTTCTAGGGAAATATCTCGCTGTACTTCATGAGATAAAAGTTGAGTGAGTTTTGCCTTCCAAACATACAGGTAATTTCCTGGAAGAGACAGATTTAATTACTTCTTTGTTCCTTTTAGCGTGTATTGGAACCTGAGAGAGTGATGTTGCACCGCTACCACTTTAACGGCTTGTGACTATCTGAGATGGTTTGGGCTGACGGGCTTGTCTAGACACTTGTCACTGAGGAAATGTGCCGAGCTGCCCTGTTGCATGCTGGGTACAGGGCGCAGCCTCACTTGAAAGGACTTGATGAAGGTCCAGAGCAGGGTCCGGATACCTTCACCCCGAGACAGCAGCTTCACCAGCCTCATGACACGGAAGAGCCGGAAAAAAGTGATGGAGATCCTGGCATTGTCTTCTCCGTTCTGTGATACCTTTTATTAGGGACACATGCGCGCGCGCGCGCACACACACACACACACACACACACACACACACACACACACACACACACGCAAGCACGTGCTGAGTTAGTAGATAATTATAAGAGAGGAATCATATAAAATTTCCCTAAACAAAATACTACTTTAAACTCAGGAGAGAACCAGGCAAACGTGATGTCTCTGGTGGCTGTAAAAAATTAAAAAAAAAGAACGAAAGCAATACTAGTTGTTGCAATGCATTATTTTTTCCCCACATAAAACACTGGTAGACATCAGAATGCATTCGAGGCAACTCAGCTATGTACACAGCACGACAGCGCAAAGACCACACCACACATATGTCAGCACGGGGGTGGGAGAGGGGGGAGTCTTGCGATTAGCAGTTAACGGGATTGGCTGTTAGACACTGCTATCTACTCAACTGCATTCAGACCCTGTGTGAATAGAAAGCCTCTATACGTTAAATATAATTCAAAATTGATGCCCAAATGTGCCCAAGTCCGTCCCATTTAAACAGCTTTATTTCAGCTTGTTTAATAACAATGAAAGTTGGAATCTTATCTCCTTAATTTCTCAAATACTTGTACAGATACCAGAATACCAGGACAGAAACACACAGAGAATCTGGATACACGACGCTTATAGCCAGGAGTACACAGATCATTCAATAAAAACAATGCATTGAACAATTTTTTTCTTCTTTTTTTTTTTAAGTATAGCCACCAGATTTGTTTAAAATGGAGGTGCCCGCTTCTCTGATTAAAAAAAAAAACCCCGCAGAGGACAGTAGGGGGAGCCACTGTGCCACAGAGACGGGGAAACCATGGCAAAAACGACAGGACACCAGAGGAAAGGCGACACTGAATGGGACGGGGTGCCGGGGGGCAGCGGTGACAGGGACACAACAGCAACCAGAGAGCACAGGAAGTAGCCTACAGGACACCACGACTAATGGGCCCCACAGGGGCGGCATGCAGGACGTCTGACTGGGTACTGTTGGTGATGGGGACAGTGCTACAGGTCGAGGTTCCAGGGGAGGGGTGCGGGGGATGGGGGAGGGTTAAATGAAGGTTACCGTCAGTCCGTACCATTGGTCTTACCATGGGGGATTGGGAAGACGAGGTGGAGTCAGCTGGCTTTAAAGAAAGGCAGACAGATCAAAGCTATAGTAGTGCAGACCTCCCAGAGAGAATGATGCTAGGCATGGCATTGGCCGGGCGGCCCTCGTCGGGCACCGGCATTGGTGGGTGGGATGGAGGTGGGAGATGGTTCAGAGTAGCTGGCTCATGATTGGTCGGGCAGGTCTGAGTGGGAGACGAACGAAACCACTGCACTTCCTGTCTGTCGGGGCAATGGCTTCACGGTCAGGAACAAGGCGTTTGAAGAATGCGAGGGGAGGGTTATTTTTTTACTTAATGATGTCAAGATCAAGTATGGGGGGGTGCTTCTAATGTATGTCTCTTGGATACATGCTTGGGAGGGTGGATCTGGACTAAGGCTGCATGGGGGGGGTTGAAGAGGGATGCTG
>JAODKF010000068.1:23883926-23905007 GCA_026779585.1 Mormyrus proboscirostris
CCCCCCCCCCCCCCCCCCCCCCCCCCCCCCCCCCCCCCCCCCCCCCCCCCCCCCCCCCCCCCCCCCCCCCCGGGGGACGTCAACTTGAGAGAACTCGAGGAAGTTGAGCTGGAAGATGGGAAGGTGGGTTTGAGAGGCAGGATACACAGAGAAAGAGGCTCCGCTATAGCGATCTCTGTCTTTCTGCCAGGGCTGCCACAGTTAACTTGTATGGGCGGGGTGGGGTGGGGGGGCTGTTGGTTAGAGGTGCATGGTCTCTGGAAAGGGAGCCATCCACGTTTCTTCCCCTCGACCCCAAATACATACTGGAGTGTACCGGAGTGGAGATCGACGCTGCTGTGTGGGATCGCGAAACTTTGGGACTGCTGCAGTATGCTCTTTCTTATAGGGCTTTGAGAACCTATTAGCAATCATCTCCTCTCCTAAAGCTCTAGTCTCTGAAGAGTGGCTCAGTGGTTCCTCTAAGGCAGTGTTTCTCAACCCGGTCCCTGGGGACCACCAGTCAGTCCACAGAAACCGATAAGGGCAGGGTTGAGAAACACAGTGTGAGGGACAGAAGTGATGGCAATGTGGAGTTTAGAGTTTGGAGCACAATATCACTGCCAAACTGTAGTCTTGAAGGACTGATACAATCTGACATGTAGACATGGGCAGGGAAAATAATTGTGGTATAGTTGTGTGTGTATATATATATATATATATATGTGTGTGTGTGTGTGTGTGTATTAGGTTTATATTACATTGTGGGGACCAAATGTTCAGGTCCCCACAAAGATCTGTGAATGCAATAAAAAACTACTTATGGTTAAGGTTAGGGCTGGGTAGGGGTTAAGGTTGTCATTGTTGGGATTAGAGTTTTCCCCATAGAAATGAATGGAGAGTCCCCACAAAGACGTGTGTGTGTGTGTGTGTGTGTGTGTGTGTGTGTGTGTGTGTGTGTGTGTGTGTGTGTGTGAGTGTATGGCTTTAAGCCTGGGTAAGTTGGGGGTTTAGCAGTTACGTGGGAAATATCACCTTTCCACTGGTATTTGCACACAAACCCACTGCAGCATAGTAGCAGCAAAGAGCAGCCATGACACCCACCAACCTTCCAAAGCCCAGCTGCAGTGGTTTTGTTGCCCTAATTGAACATTATGGTGCAGGGCTCAGATTACATTACTGCTTTAAATGAATCATACGAGAGAAATTCAGATATTATAAGGGTGCAACTACTAGTTTCTTCACAGATATGGAAAATATAACTAGAATATATTATGCTCCATAATATCCATCAATATTGCTATGGATTTTATCCCAGTCTACAAATTCCAGTTACCTTGGTAACCCAGGAGTCGCTATTGTAGGCCTGGTGTCCAGTGTTTGTTGCCACAGCCGCTGCTGCCATGGAAACATCTTGCCATTTGACAGCAAGGACAACTTCCTTAAACCGACTCAGAGTTTTATGAATTATATGATCAAGTTATCCAACCCAGAAAAAAATAAAGCTAATACTAATTAGCTATGTATAAAAATGGTGACACTCTGCAACACCTTCCCCCAACCCAGGGACAATGTGGACTTACCTACGGGACATCTAATAGATGGATATGAATTATCAGGCTGCATGACATCAGAGGCCAATCAAGTAACCAGAACCACAGCACATGTTTACTCAGGTCTGTGGTATCTGCCGTTAATGTTCATTAACTGCTGCACTGTATATCGACAATTAACCTGGGTTACCAGTTTGTATCTGGGCGGACAGGTATCACATCCAAAGAGATGACAGAGAGAGAGGAACATCCATAAAAAATAGCAGTGCACTGATTTCAGATCAGACAGAAATGGTTCGGCATTCAGGGAAAATGCAGAATGGAATTATCAGCAAGACACTAGTACTGGCATACGCTTCGTTTTACCTTCTAGCTTCATAATAACAAACAAACAAACAAACAAACAAAAAAAAAACATATTTTAAGAAGCATCTGCTGGTCAAAATAGTAGGCCAGATTTAGGAACTAGAATGCTGGCAGAAATATAGGACCAAAACTCTGGGAATTTAAATCTGGGAGAGCAAGTAAGAAGGTCCGATATATGTCTGTTTTCGGTAAAAGCAGGGCAATCGTGTCTATGACTATTAATTGGCTTTACTGTTATTGGAGTTAATCTGGTTACCGCAGGCCGAAGTGCAGAGGGTTTCTTAAAAGCTCAACTCAAACGACTAAAGGTCGATAGAATAAGAGAAGGAAATCAAGGTCATGCCTAGATTGAAACGTAAACCAAACCAAACCCAAAATAATAAATCATCATAAAGGAGAACAAACTCAGGCTCAAACCAATGTTAGTGCAGAGTCAGACAACTGTATAGCAGAGGAAGGTATATATTTCTGGCCTGTGCACGTACTAAACATGGAGGTGGTCACTCATAAAGGCCTTGGTGAATGTCCCTTCATCAAATATAGCGTCACTTTCAAAGAAGGAAAATCAGTCTGTGCTGCCACTGTGGAGCTGCCACTAGCTTATGTGAAACAGCGGCAAGAGCAATGCTGTCGGGTGGCTCTTCTCAGCAGATACGGTCATAGAGAAGCAAGGAAGGAAGGCAAAGGAACAGAAACGGAAGCTACATTTCAGCCGAATCTATAAATAAATCTATAAATTTAGTTTTTTTTTTCCAGAAATCTGTACAATTGTCTTCTACATTGGAGAACTGAACATAAATAAACATTCTTATGCAACTAGTACCAGACAGACATAATTAGTACTGCATTTCAGCCAGTGGTGGATATATGATAATAATATGTGAAAACTTTAAATGCACGTTTGTCCACTGGTCATTGCAGTGCTGTCTGTGAATCACTGCACACGGCGCATGAACTTTTATTGAACCAAAACTGATATTTCTAAGTGCATCTACCTAACATGGGCAATTACCTACCAATAGATTTTTTAATATTCTAATGAGCATTAAATATAATTTTTTAAATCACAGCAGTCAATATTGGCTAAATAATTCAACTGAACTCAAAACTAGCATTCAGGGACATTAAAAACAAATATATATATTATGAATAGACTGTCTAATTGGTAACATTGACAAATAAATCAAAGCTGAGTTGTAAAAAAAAATCACAATCGAGCTGTAAAAAAATTAAAATTGAACTGTAAAAAAGCAAAATGAGTTGCAAAAAATCTTTAGTTCTTAATATTAATTCATTAAAAATGTGTTTGTAAACACTTGTACATTATATAAGTTGAAAGCAACCTCAGTATGCCTGAATATATCACCCTCATTTTCTTACTATACAGTGTCGTTCATGCCATAGGGAAGAGTGTATCCCTTCTTAAATAATACGTATGTAAGGAAAATAAAATTAGAAAAGAAAGAAATTAAGGGTTAAGATAATGCAACCGTTGAGATCCTACGGATGCTCAGACAGACATAGTGAGAAGCAGGCAGGATCACAAAAAGGTGAGCTACTTACGTTAACCTCAGTGATAGCTATATCGACAATGCTACCCACAACTATTAAGGCGTCAAATGTGTTCCATGCATCAACAAAATAATGCTGCAAAGGGTGAAAGAACAAACGAAACAACAAAAACGAAAGTCAAACAAAACAAAAGGAGAGAAGAGAAAAATAAGAAAGAAAAGTGTTATACACAAACTTTTTTTGTAACAATAAAAAAAGGGACGGAAAATTAAAATTAAACAGTGACTGTGAAAATAAACGGAAAGCAAAAACATAATCCGAAAATAGACCAGGAGAACGGTGATCAGTCATGCGCGTCGACGGCGAGGACAACACCACCAACGAAAATATCGGGAAAGTAACAATTGAGCAATGTCCCGGTAGCTGGGATCCTTCGGTTAGTGATAGCATGTTAGTCATGTCGAAACCTCCACACACGACACAGCCTGTCACGTAAACAGTTTTGCTCTCTCTCTCTCTCTCTCTCTCTCTCTCTTTCTCCCACTGGCCCAAGGTCCCTGTAGGTTCTACCTCTGAAAAACCCCCCTACCCCATACTCAAAGTCTCCACCAGAGCAGAGGGACACAGCAGAAGCACCCTGTCCGCTGTGTGTGAACCTGAAGGGGATAATGGCCCTTTTGGATGGGAGGCTGGAGGAGGCTGAGGGACATGGGAAACCGGAAGAGGAGGAACAGGTTACAGATGAAAAGAGGACAGCATAAGGTACAGGACAGAATGGCAGAGAAGGAGCAGGGGGACAAGAGGCTGCGATGGAGAGAGAGAGGACAGAGTGACTGCTGGGAGCAGTGACGGTATACTCACATTGATCTCACTCAGAATGACGTCTATTATGCTGCCAATTACGATGAGGAAGTCAAAAACATTCCAAGGATCACTAAAGTAACCCTATACAGGATGGAGGGGGTAGGTGAGGGGGGGTAGAAAGGCAAGTTAGACAGGCGTCATTAAATGCGAAAGCGCTTTTAACCGTTAACTTGTTTCTCACAAAAGGGCTGGGGCAATTTCTCTAAAAAGAGTCTGTCTCTTTGTGACAATGGAGGAGTTTTGCTGGGTAATTTTACTCCTGAAAGGGAAGAGAATAGCAGTTAATGGAGTCTAAACATGTCAGCCTCAAGGACTGCTTACTGTAATCCAGTGGAAGTAAAAAAGAAGAGAGGAAAAGGGCAACGTATTTAGTCTTCTTTGGCCACTTACAGATGTTACTGTTACTGATGGGAGTTTTAAAGTAAAGTCCGGACTTCACCGAAGGCTTAAGCACCATACTGTGAATCGTGAATCACAAGTGGGACAGGTACTTATATATTTGGGGGAAGAGGTGGGAGCTGGTTTTAAAGAGACAGCATTCTTTGATCGGCCTTGATTAATGGTTTTATCCACATACTGTGTTATTTTGTCTTAAGGTTTTATTTTGGTTTAATGGATTTGAAACACTGCTTGATGCATATGCATACATGATAAATGTACTTAATACCCAGCATGGGTTGCCGTCTCTGACAAACCCATGGATCACAGCACCAAAGCCTGGGCATGGAATGTTTAGGGAGACCCCTGGCTTTTGACATCGCTGCTTTGCCGGAGAGGATTCTGGGTGTTCCGTACTTCCTGTTTAAAGGCCAATGAGCAGCTAAGCAGAGTACAACAGTGCACAAGAGACTTTGCTCCAAAGGACAGCAGTGTGCTAGCGGCTGGGAGGGGGATGTTACAGTACGTGTTAAGTTGGGATGTATCGATGAATTAATACTTGAGTACATAAATGCAAACTTAAGGTTTCAACTGTATGGACACAAAGGCCATGTACCAATGTGTATTATCACATGGTTCCTTATCTACACAGTAAACATTATCACATATCTATACCATCTATATCATATACCATAAGTATACAATTTCATCAGATTTTAATAAAAATAATCCCCTCCTGTTGCTTTTGAACTGGATCATAATGCATCGTGATGTTATGGATCATGTCAAATTTCTGGAAGAACCTATTGTATTGTGTCCCCCCGCCCTCACTACAATCATTTATAGCCCTGGATGTGCTCCCCTAGGCAGCACTGAGATCCAACATAGAGGCATGAGGGGAAGGTGGGGATGGAACCAGTGGAAGTGGGTGAGGGAACTCCACTGAGGCAGGCCACTGCTTTCCAGTGGTTGGTAATGATCTTTCAGGGCGATGAAAGAGGTGAGTGAAGACCCTCCAGTGGTGGACGTGATGGTAAAATATTGAGGACTGGACAGTGTCCATTACTGAGACCCATGGACGACATTAACACTAACAAGCAAACCCTAACAAATACATAGATAAAAATGAGAGAGAAAGAGAGCATGAAGAAAATGATGTTTACTCAGACACTCGTCGAGAGCCACACCTGCTCATTAACCCTGATGGTCACTTGTGTCTCGGGTTTTACATTGTTATTTGCCATGGCATTTCATCGTTAACATTAACGTTAAGACAGACACTGTAGAGGAAAAAGAACGTTAAGGTGAGAGAGAAATACGTTAAAAGGAAGAGGGTATAACATCAGCGACGTCATGTTAATCCACAGACAGAAGGGAGAAGAAGAAAGCCAAAACAATATGACTATCACACAGCGCCCCCTGCATGCTGGGGGAATCTCTGCGTGAGTTTCCTTGCGGAGTCTGCAATCCAGAAGCGAGCAAGGTCGTTACAGGCATACGGTTTCAGAGGGGAAAGGGGTGCAGGTGGAGAAATGCTTCAAGAAAAGGAAAAAAAGACACAAAATGATATTAGGAAAGAAATTAAAGGGAAAAGGAAAAACAAAGCACTTTGGAAGAAAGATGAGACCATCTTTCAACTTTTTTTTTTAATACAGACGTCATAAAAGGAATCACAGACTGCCATGAATAAAAAGGTTAGTCACCCCAAAAGAGAAGACAAGAGTAGTAGTTTTAAAACACTCGTGAGAAAGTGCATGGTCCTAAATGCTCCTGGCTGATACACACAAATCTGCTGAGGCCCAGGGGACACGGAACCAACTGGGTTCTGTCCATGGGAGCCAGCACAGAAGCCCTGTGCCTGTGGGATGAAAACATGGTGTCACCTTAAAATCGCCCAAAGCCCCTGAGCTAGGGTCTGTTTGGAGGAGGTGGAAGAGGAAAAAGCCAGGGAAAGCTGGCCATCGGTCTCACTATACAATTCATTCAATTATTATTTCATTGCACTTTTCCCTAGAATGCAAGATCTAGCAAAGCATTAGGGATAAACTGGAATAATTTGAAATAAAAGCTGCCCATATCTTTTATATGAATGACCTTGTCTCTGTTGCTAGCCAAAGCGCCGTCGACCCGGAACATTCTGTAGCCATGGCTGTGGGATTAATGGCACTGGCCATGCAGAGGCTAAATTAGCACCGGGGATAAAATGTGCCCGTTAAACAATCGTCATGCCTGTTAGTCATAGCGGTTATTAGCAATTAGCTCATTAGCAGAAGATTACATTAAAATGCTTTTCCATTGCATGAGCACACTAATACAGATTATAATTCTATCAGTGTGTCTTTGACACAGTAGCTATTTCTACGGGCATGTGCTGGGACTGAGATATAACAGGATTGTTTTCCTAGCTGCTCATGAGAGCAACATGGCGGCGTTATTCTGTAGCAAAACCTTTGGTTTCTGTGGCAGCGGCTGCAGCAAACAAGGACTGCATGTTGTCATGTGGCGTAACTTGGATTTTTTACTGAAATTATACACATTGTAACAGCTGCTCTGTAGCAGGGACTAAATTGCCTGCAAGCTCCTCGTATGGGTTGAAAGGATAGTTTGAAGGTTAGGGGACGGTCCCATGACTGGGACCCACCAAACACCACTGGCTACAGAGCAGTCATCCCCAAAAGCCAGGAGTCACCAGCACATGTCAGTCCCGTAGGAGCCATCTTTGTGGTCTATTTGAGGAAGCCACTTATTACAAGCCATGCTGGTGCTTAAACACAGACTGAATGACAACCTTCACAGACAGTGTCATAAACAGATGAAACTGTGCCGCAAAAAAAAAGAAGCGTAAACGGTGTCAGTAATATTTCTTCGGTTGGGAAGAGACGCACACAGGGGACAAGGACTCATATAAAATCATAACAGAACCAACAAAATAATTAATTACTTTCACAATTAAAGAAAGGGTCAGACAAACTCTGATTGTCTGGCAATCCCTGGACTAATCCTCTTTTCCTCCAGTTACGAAGTTTGCCATTATTCAGTTATAAAGGTTAAATTTACAAAGTCTGGTTTTAGCATTATTTCTGATTAACCAGACATTGTAACAAATTAATTTGTTACAATGCTTTTCAGGACCAACATCATAAACATTATCTTAAATACTTTCATTGATTAGAAACTCAAGGTGGCAAACTTCATGTAACCAAAAGAAAAAATATCAAGGATCACTGTCGATGGAAAAAGTGTTGCTGATCAAACAAATGTGTCCTTCCTAAAGGTAAAAAAGCAGTTTGGAAGTAAAAAAAAAAAAACACCCAACTCAACATCCTTATGAGGGATCTGGGGGTCAGCATGTGGAGGTTCTACGTACCCGAGGCTTGAAGGCGATGAGCTTGAGAATCATCTCCACGGTGAACAGGCCAGTGAAAAGCATGTTCAGCACATTCATGGCCTTGTTGAAGGAGGGGGACTGGCCGTGGTGCTGGGGGCGAGCCAAGCACACAGACAGGAAGAGCATGCTTTAACCAGCACCAGCCATCTCGTACCCTCTCTGCATCGATTAGTGCAGCCATTCACTGTATTGCGGGTGCAGTTTTGGGGGTTCCTGTATACGTTAACGTTTTTTAATTTTTGTGCAATCCTTCCCCACCAATTAGGTGGTTACCTATATTTCCTTGTCTTAAAATGTCATGTTTATATTTTGTTTATATGACTCAGAATTTATATTCTGCTTATTACTTCTTATTTGCAGGACCAATGAGAAAGTGCAGAACTCATCATATATATGCTGCTGACAATAAAAGACACTTTGACATGCGAAAAAACCTTGAGAAATGGTGACATTAAGCTACACTTGCTCAATGCTGACAGAAGGTCAAAGAACATCCCATTTGCATTACTGTAATGGCTTATGGCTGCACACGAGCCAAATGAGGAAGCACGGAGCTGTCTGAGAGCGGAACTGCAGCTCGGTGTCCCTCAAACCAGTCCTCAAGGACATTCAGACATTCCACATTGCCCCCAAGGGAGAAAAAATGCAGACTGTCCAGCAGGAAGCTGAGGTGGAGCAAAAACGTGGACCATCTGAAGGTCCCCAAGGGCCGGGCTGAGAAACACGGCTGCAGCTTACATTGCGAGTGACAGCTGAGCTGACTCACCTGCATGGCCAGGCAGATGGTGTTGAGCAGAATGAGGACGAACATCAGATACTCGAAGTAGGTGGAGTTCACCACGTACCACACCTTGTACTGATACGGGTTCTTCGGGATGTACCTCCGCAGTGGGCGGGCTTTGAGTGCATATTCCACACACTGGCGCTGGGTCCGTGAGAGAGACGCGCATGCACACAGACACGCACCCGAGGGAATGCACGCACGCACACACGGAAGAACACGCATCAATGTGTGATGCACACAGGAGTTACCAGTAAAGCAAACAAGTCCTTCCAGTATCATTCCACCATCCCCCATACCCAAAAAATCTTATCTTTTACATCTTATGTATCATAGATGGAATCCTGTCATGATAATTGAAAAGCCACTATTAGCAGTGTTATTAAAGCAAACAAACTAAGCACTGGGGTGCACCCTTTCCCATTAAGCCCCTCAATCCTGCTACCAGCATGACCCACTGGTGCCTAACCTGGTTCTTGTCCAGTTCACAGTTCTTGTACTCCTGCTCCCCTTGCTCCTGGAAGGTGACGATGACGAAACCGACGAAGATGTTCATCATGAAGAAGGCGATGATGATGATGTAGATGATGAAGAAGATGGAGATCACCACGCGGTAGTTGTAGATCGGCCCAATGTCCTCTGCATGGGAGTCTATGGCCCGGTACAGCAGCCTGTGGTGAAGGGAGGAGAGACGGCACAGTGAAGCAGGGCTTTACTGCATCTGCACAGGAGTCAGAAGGCGTACATGGCTGTATGTCCTGTGCACTGCTTTTTGGAGGGACACATAACTTGAGGGCTTGTGGGCCAATTTGTGGTGTTCCTGGTGCAAAACAAGTCATTTTTAAAAGGTATTTCTAAAGGAGGAACAGAGCACCCCAATCTAATTGACCTGGACTTCTAATAAGATTCTGGAAGCTCCAGCGAGTTCCATTAGAGTTGCCCACTTGTAGCCCCTTGGTGACCATACTTTGGGCCAGGAAGGTGAATACGTTTTTCTTCATATGCCAGGCAGAGGCGAAATCATTATCTGTGAGTAGAGGCACAGATGACTTCATATACCCTGGCCAGCCCTCAAAAGTCGAGACCGCAAATAGCGCCATCATCCCCTGGAGCACGTCGTCGAAGTTGAACTCGCTGTTCTCCCACATCCTCGTTGCCTTGTCCGGTTTGGCCACGTCCCCGTCCTTGTAGAGGATGTAGGTACCCCTGCGAGGAAGCGTATTTACGCATTAACCAGAGAAACCTGCTTAGTGTTCCATTGACTGTCACATGCTTTAATAACAGGCAAGTAAACACACATACAGAAGGACAGGTACAGAAGAACCAATATTCAAGCGAGCAGACAGGAGGCCTGCACAGGAAGCCGTACAGATAGGCAAACTAATATATGATAATACAAACATATAAATAATTAAAGAGAAATGCAGGCCGGCAGAAAGACTCACTTGCATTCCCCTTCTGTTTGTTTGGAATGGTCGGTGCAGCTGTAGAACTTGCCCTGGTGATGGGATAGTGCATTTATCAGTCTCAGGAACATGCGACTGTATTTATCAATGCCAGAGATGTGACAGTATAGCAGACAGGGGGCGTCCGGGATGCGAACAGGGGCAAAGCCTCGGCCACCACCTTGAACAGCTGCACTCCAATGCAGGCAAACATGAACTGCAGGAGCGAGGTGACGATGACAATGTTCCCGATGGTGCGGATCGCCACGAAGACACACTGGACCACGTGCTGCAGAGATGGAGAAAGAGAACTGTCGGCGTGAAGGAGACACAGGTGAGGTTAACTTCTCTGGGCGGGGGGGGGGGGGGTTGGGTGCCTAGGGATGGATCGGGGGAGAAGCTGACCTTCAGACCCTTGGCTCGATTAATGGCCCTCAAAGGCCTCAGCACACGCAGCACCCTGAGGATCTTCACTACATTAATGGCACTTGACCTGAACATGGGGTGGAAATAAGTGGTTTGCAAAGGTTAGAAAAACATCTTTTATGAGACATAATTGGTAGATAATGCACGAAAGTATACTTGCTTGATCGTATCTAGGAGTGAGTGAGAGAAATAAATATTACACAAACAATTCAATGATTAATAAACAAAGAAAACAAAGCTGCCATTTAAGAATTACCAGGTGTTGAGCGCTGGAGACTGAATCATTCTGGGAAATGAAGGAAGGTAGTACTTTAATGTTAGATCTACACAAGATCTACACTGTGTTCCATCAGGTATGAGCATATGGGGTCATCACAGCACTCAGATCATGGTGTGAATCTCAAGAAAAACAATATCCTCACAGCTTATTACACTGTGAGCACAGCGCAGACACACTGCCAAGAAGCGGGCGAAGAGTTAAAGAAGGGCACTCACTGAATCCCAGAGGAGATGAGGGACACACTGACCACCACCAGGTCCAGGATGTTGAAGTAGTTGCGGCAGAAGGAGCCTTTGTGAAGGAAGGCCCCGTAGGCTGTCATCTACAAACACAAGAGGGAACCAGCAAGGTCTAACGAAACATCTCCAACCACACCTGCAAGCCAGTGCCCGGCATTTGTAAGAGAGAGTACATATCTTTACCGTTCAAGGCAATGTAATTGGCTGACTAATGAGTCCTGGGGTTTCAGGTGTCATTCTGGCACACATTAAATTGCATCGGACGCTTTGCGGGACCCCAGTTAGACCCCAGTTGCTGTGGGATCGCACTTAAAAGAAGGATGTAGAGCACAGTATGCAAAGTCATATGGGGAATTGCATCGTACCTTCAGTATGATTTCGATGGTAAACAGTCCCGTGAAGACATAATCAGCATAGCCTAGTATCTGAGTGAGAGACACCAAGGTATCAGTGCAGAGTTCAAACAACGTTCTCTTGAAACTAAATTCGACAACCGAAGGAATTCCAAAAGTGAAGAAAAACCATAACCATTGTGATATGCCACTTTGTTCAATTACCATGGAAAATTGGTTTTTATAGCGCAGAAGTGTTCTTACAGTCGACAGGTAATTATAAAAGCTAATGAACTAGACAAGGCAAGTTTTCAACAGCAAAAATGCTTAATTGCTTGAAATCTGTCTGTCACTGATTACAGACGTTATTTGCTTCATTGGTTCCCTCTGCGCTGTCGTGTCACAGTGCTGTAACAACACGCATTTAAATGTGAACGGGAAATGTGAGTGGAATCTGAGCGTGAACCTGATTCCTAAAGGAGTCGTTTTTCACAGGGTCTTCTGCAGCCAGCGAAATGCTGCTCAGCAGAATGAAGAATAGGATGAGGTTGGTGAAGATGTTGTGGTTGACAATCTTGTGGCACAGTACCCTGAACCTTAGGGAGAGACAGGGAAGACATTAGGAGAAAGTGAAACAGGATCACTTGGCACGTGCAAACAACGCCTGATTGAAGTCAGTAGTGGTAGTTATTACAGTACTGCAGACCCCCGAAGCCTGAAGTCTTCTTGACAGCAGACCCCCGATTCCTCTGTCTATCTGTGTCTGGCATCTAAGTTCGGCCAATCTCTTAAATGATCCACATTATACATTGTCTATGACCAAGCCTCTTAGTCAAGCCGACTTCAGTACAGCCTACTTGTTGGTGTGGCCAAAGATGAAGAAGGCTCGAGCCTCAGGCATAGGGATTGCCTTCTCCTTCAGCTGGATGTCTGACAGAGGCCGGGGCCGGGGTCCAACCGGCATCTCTGGCTCCTCGTCATCTTCATCACCTAAAATGACAGGCAGATATCCATATGATAGACAGGGAACTGAAAATATGCAAATATAGATGATTGGCATTATGAAACAGGACCAAATGCAAACAGAATTTATGCAAAACCATCTATACATAAATTATGTCACAATGATTTCCTATTGAAATGACTGGAATAAAACTTCCGTTGGTTTACCTGGAAAATCGTTAGCGGGATAGGGGTTCTTCTCTTCATTCTCATCACCTTGGTATTCATCTATGTTGATCTGAAAATCCAAGCACATGCCAATACGGCAACGTCAAAGCCATCATTTTCACAATACTTGTATCAGAAAAGCAGCCGGAAAAAAGAGAAAAGTCAACTGTTTTGTCAAACGCGTGTGGGCTGCAAGAAAAACAGATTCATGAGAGAAATGTCAACGAGAAAATCCTTTTATCAAAATATTAAAGGAGTCTTTCTTGAGCTGATTATTTGTTATGATTGTTATTACTTCTTTGGATGACAAAAGAAATGTTATATAAATCCCACCCGTCGTCTGCCCACACTCACCTTGGTGGCAGTGGGTGTCTCTCCATCTGAAGTGATGGATTTCAGCTCAATCTTCTCCTCCTTATGCTCTTCCTCAATCGGTTGCTTTTCATTTTCTGGCCGCTTTTCTGGGCTGGCAGTTCTTCGTGTGACAAAAGGAGCAATGACAATAAAGGACGCTTTTGAATAAAGATATGGGTGCCACCCATTTGTTTATTACACAGGAATTTGCCTGCATGCCTATTACATACCTTTTAATTGATTCAGTGACCACTTAACTAGATACACCTGGCTAGAACACACCTTTACCTCCAGAATCGCTTCTAGGGTGGTCATTCAGAGAAGCCCAAACTGCACACTCCTGTTGTACTGAGCTGTTTTTGCACTTGTGGCTTTCCTGTTAGTTTTAAGGAGTATGGATATTCTCCTGTGACCTCTCTCATTAACAAGGTGTTTTTGCCCACAGACTGGATGTTTTGTGTTTATCGCACCATCCTCTGTAAACTCTGCACGCTATAGTGTGTGAAAATCCCAGGAGGGCTGTTTCTGAGATGCCGGAACCACCACGTCTGGCACCAACTATCACACCACGTTCAAGATCTCTTGGGTCACGTATCTTAGTCAATCTAATGCTCTGCCAAACAGAAACTAAACCTCTTGACCCAGTATGCATTCAGCCACTTGATTCACTGTTTGGAGGAACAGGAACAGGAACAGGAGCAGGACCGGGATCAATATCAGACTGCTTTTCT
Source organism: Mormyrus proboscirostris (assembly GCA_026779585.1). NCBI lineage: Eukaryota > Metazoa > Chordata > Actinopteri > Osteoglossiformes > Mormyridae > Mormyrus > Mormyrus proboscirostris. The sequence continues at coordinate 23,897,725 of JAODKF010000068.1, forward strand.
GGGCATGTGTGGTGGGCTACCTGGCGAGCTTTTTCCTTTCCTTCTCCTCCTCTTCCTCCTTCTGGGCTGACGTCAAGCTCTCAGCATCTGCAAGATTGTCCACGGCGATGGCCAAGAATACATTCAGCAGGATGTCTGTTTAGCACAACTGTCAAGGAAACACCGTGTAACCATCTGAATTCGGAAGTCAGGAGTTGTCAGATGTTTGGCTTACCTGTGTCTTGTCTCAAAAGACCTGAATTTATATTTTGTCCTCAAAAAGAAGTGGTGAAATTTAGTAAAGAATACTAGAAGGAGACCTTTGTAATAACCTGCAAACCAGGTGCACCCACGTTTGAAGAACATTTTAAAGGCCTTCTTGCCTCATATATGTTCTAATGTTCCTGGTGACCACAGCAACATAAGCTCAGAACTTCATGTACCAGCTTTTCAGAGAGAACTCTGAAATGGAACTGGAAGCTAATCCAAGGTAAGACCAGAGGATACAGTTTCCACAGATGAAGAGGATGATGAAGTAGATGCAGACCAGCATTCCCGGGAAAGATGGACCCCCATATGCCATAATTCCATCATACATCACTGAGTTCCAATCCTCGCCTGTCAGGATCTGGGAGGAAAGAGTTCACCCACCGTTACAAATCGGCATGCTGAACCAGATCTTACAGGACAAAATGTTTAACGCCGTTAGTTCTTTGGGCCCATGGCTCCCTCTAGTGTCAATGCTGGAAAGTGATACCTGAAACACAGTGAGCAGTGACTGGGGGAAGTTATCGAAGGTGCTGCGGCGGGTCTCATCGAAGTTGAACTTCCCCCCGAACAGCTGCATGCCCAGCAGAGAGAAGATGATGATGAAGAGGAAGAGCAGAAGCAGGAGGGAGGCGATGGACCGCACTGAGTTGAGCAGCGAGGCTACCAGGTTGCTCAAGGAATTCCAGTACCTGCAGGGGTAGATGGACGAGCCAGATAGTAGAATCAGATTCGACTACATTACCCATGAGGCACAGCGACTACACTGGCACCCACCATATATTGAAAACGCCTTTCAAGCAGGGCATGGCCAAAGTCTCTTGTGTCTGTCACCACTCCATGAGGAGCACTGTCCTTTTTCTTTAATTTTTTGGTTTGATTACAACAGATTTGGCCATGAATAATAGAGCTACTAAGCGCTTATCTGAAGAAATCTGGAAAACCTTCAAATGAAAAACATCCTTTTAATCATTCCTCAGTGATGAAAGAGCAAGCAGCAAAGTAACAACAGACACAATTTGTGCCTTTTTTATTGGGATCTGCGTTTTCAGGCTTTCTTCAACATCTGTCAGTACAAGAGCTCTCAGCGGGTCACATGACAAACCGCTTAGCCTCCATAGACAATGGCCATGCCTTGCACATTCAGATGATGGGCGCCGGTGTCGGGATGCCGTATGCATGGCTGGTAGGGGACCTCCTCTGGCTTGCAGCAAGGGGTTTCTGCAGGGGGCAAAGTTCTGGCATTCGGGATAAGATCCATGCTGAGTAAAGGACAGGGGAAAACCGACTCACTCCAGCTGGTTACAAGGCATACAAGAGTTGACGAAGGAACAGGCACTCTGCTTTGGAAACTCACTGAAGAGGAGAAGACAAGACAACAGGTGTGAGAGAGGGGCGTTGAGCCAGCCTGTCCAACCCCTGTCTGACCACTCACCAGCAGGACAACAGACCTCAGAAGGACACAACATAGAAAATTCACAGAGAACATTGAAAGGGAGGAATGCTGTTACTATGGGATACCAGTCACATGACACACATCTGGCAGCTGGAGAGGTGGGGTGGTGAAGATGACACTGATGACGACAATGACCTTGGTGATAAATCACATTGGTAACTGCTAATATGGGTGTAAACAGCATTCATAACAGGCAACATCAATTATATACCTTTATAAAGGTAATCACTAGTGCATGTACAGTTTTATGTCTTCAGCAGCATTTAAATATGAAGATAGTATGTTGACTCTCTTAAAACCACCTATCAACTGCTCCATAAAACTGCTCTCATTAAATGGAGATGTGGTGACTCGGTCAATAAAAAAGATCATTTACAAGGTGGAAAGTTTAACTCGTGTTGTCGATGGCTAAAATGGACTCCTGGGTTCCTGGAATTTCAGAAGCCATGGGTCTCCAGATGACTGGGATGAACTGATACTCAAATCAGTTGAAAATACGCACAGGTGCGAGATACCGGTTTTCATGCTTGGCACGTTGTCCTGAAGGCAGAAATCCTGATGAATGTCCCAATAAAGGTTATAAGGAGCATTCTGTATATTCCAGAGATTAATGTGACAGTTTCAGCCCACTGGGGAAAAAATGTGGCTGTTGGCATTGAGTTAGCAGCAGTGTCATATCATAAAACCAATGTGATTATTTAACGTAGGAGAAAAGCCAAGGAGAAGAGTGAATGGAGGGCAAGGCGCAACCAGTGAAGTGCAGAACAAAAAGAACTGAACCTTGAGCAGCATGGTCAATGTGAGTACAAATCACATATGACAATATCACAAATATCATGTGATAGGGGTATGGTCATGTGATAAAAGAATGGTCATGTGATAGGTCACATGACAGGAGTATGGTCATGTGGTAGGGCCATGACCTCTGGTTAATCTTTGCTCCAGAGTAACAAAATAATGAGTGGTGGTCAGCACAGACCAGAGTACCCAGAATACCATTACCGTGGCGTGAAGGCGACGATGTAGCACTCCATCAACCTGAACAGGATGACGATGACTGCTTGTTGTGGTGAAGCACAGTATCAGTAACAGGGTGACAGGACAGCACAGGTGAGGTGACAGCACAGCATAGTGACAGAGACAGGTGGAGGCTTTTGCTTGGGTGGGTGAAGAGGGGGGTGCACCTGGTGATCTTGAAGATGCGCAGGAGGCGCACACAGCGCAGGACTGAGATGCCCAGCGGGGACATGATCTTCGTCTCCACCAAGATGGTCTCCAGGATGCCACCGCACACCACGAAGCTGTCGAAGCGGTTGAAGAGGGACACGAAGTAGGCCTGCAGGCCCAGGCTGTACATCTTCAGCAGCATCTCGCCCGTGAACAGAGCCAGCAGCACCTTGTTGGCGATGTCTGGGGAACACCCAGCACAAAGTTACGTCACAACCTCAGAAACCACAAATCACAGTTGCAGCCCCATGCAGGCACTCAAACACAAAACAGAAACAGACACTGATTGGTCAGAAACCCATAACCTATCAGAGATCATAGTTGCACTGTGCATTGACTGACAGATCCACACTACTCCATCAACAGTCACAGGATACCTCAGCGATTGCAAGAAAACAGGTGTGGATACAGAATATGCAAATACTTCATATTATTGAGAATCACATTATAATGTGACGTTAGCCAGCTGCATTAATGCAAAGGACAGGACATTTTTGGGATGAACTGGAACATAGAATTAGGGCAAGGTCAAGTTAGTTCTCTAAAGGAGGAGCGGAGCAAAATACCACCGGTACTGATACTATAATGCTGCCATGACTCACTGGGGCAGGGAATAAGGCCAAAGGCATGCTGACACTGTCTATTTCTGTCCACTTGAAGGATCTATACATCAAATTGATCCATCCTACTGACCTAGTCATCTGCATCAATCTGCTCTCTGTGCCCAGCTTCTGGCAGCAGCCGGGCAGGACTGCTAACCCCCAGTCAATAGCAACAAAACAGAAAATCCCATTGTATGTGTATGTGTGATCTGTGAGTCAGTCATATAAAGATAGTATTTACTGTGAGTATCACTCAATTACTGCTGGGGGAAAAGGAGCAAAGACAAAATGGGTCTTTGTGTTTTGTGAGATCTGATGCAGCACATTAAAAAAATACTCTGCAGATTGGCTGGCTCAACTCATAACCTTATTTCCCATTACTTTACTAATGGGTCACATATATACTGCGCATTACCCCCCCATGCCAGAGTGAAGGCCACGCCCAGTGCCCCTCCCCTTGGGCAGGGCTGCACCTTGCACATCTGTGAGCCACTGGGGCTGCTTGTGGTGCTCCGAGGCAATGGTCAGCGTGTTGAGGAAGACCAGAAAGATCACCAGCCAGTAGAAGACATTGGACTTCACTGCCGCTCGGCTCTTTCGCCGGCACAGGCGGTTCCAACGCCGCGAATACCGGCTGCAAGCAGAGAGGAAGAGTGCGAGAGGGACATGGGAAAAACAGCCTCTTACTGACACACTTAGAGGCATCTAAGGCTTCATTTACAAATAAGAAATCCCTTCAGGGAGAAAGAGTACATATTTAGCTTGAATTAATGCCTCTGCAGATTTAAAATGGACATAAATACAAATTTTATTTTTTTTTCACAACTGGTAAATTTTCTTACGAAGTGGACTTATCTGTTGCAATTGTTACAAGATGAAAAAGTAGTATTTCAGTTCAACTAATGGAATCTCCTGTTGAAAGGAATCCCAGTTGAAATTGAAAAAAAAGGAGCATAAAATACCAAAGACACCAATTGCTCATATTTCCTTCTGGATTGGAGGAGGAAGCCACCATATTGGTCAGTAGAGCAAGGTCAAAGGTCAAAGGACATCTAGGAATCTACAGCTAAAGTGGTGCCACTGACAGTCCTGCCGGAGGCCTCGTGAAGCCTCATGTGAGGCCGTTTCTGATTAGTCTGCGTCACGGCAACGCTTAGCAATTCGGCACAGGCCACGCTGGGGGCTGCGCACACGCACGTGTACACGCGCGCACACACAACGGACAGCACAGCACGAGACTCACACAGCGAGCTCCAATCACAACAGGACAGCAGCGAGCAGAGCAGCACAGCCCAGGGGTCACCTCTGACATGATGTACTAACCTGAACTTGGATTTGGAGATCCTATTTCTGGAACAAAAAACAGAATGGATTATACACATGAAACAGGACATGACATCATGGGAGACATCTTTTCAGAGAGGAGACGGTAAACAACATGTCAGTGGTGATGGGCAATGACAGACATAGCACAAGTGGGTATAACTGCTTCCACTTGGGGAAAACAAAAACACTGCAATACCTCTGGATCAGAATTAATTCATATCTATATTAATACCTTTCCTGAGATTTAAATTTTGTTTAAGTAGACCTCTGTGACGGCAGTAAGAACGATGTTCTTGTGTGCGGAACACTCTCCGCCCTAAGCTCAACAGTGAGACTTCGTCACACCGCAACCGGTCACATAACAGGGAGCCTGAGGTCACCCATAATACACAGGCGACCCCTTTCAGTGGTGAATGGGAAATGCTGTGACTTCTGACCTCTTTCCGCACCAATAGAATGAGCTCTGGCTTTGTAACAGCCAATGACACGCAATCTACCTTCAGCACTGTCCATGCTGAGGTTCTGGGGACAACTTCAGGTGTGTGTGTGCATGAGAAAGAGTTCACGCAAAAATGTATACACAAACACACATACAGATACACACACATATTATGCTAATCCAGACTGTACATCTGAATTATAGCTGGGCCAGATTGTCAGGTGTATGTGCTTTGGGTCTGGTATACACTGCAGCTATGAAACACTTTTCAAACACAAGCAGATCTGTACAATAGCTGTTATTGTAATAATATTTGCAAAATCAAATACACAAATGCATGCATGCATAGAACATGCTTTTCATAAAACACATGCAGTTAGGCTTCGCAAATGCAGAAGGTAAGGTCATTTCATGCGACACAATGTACAATAACACGCTCTATGGTCACATTCTTCTCCTGACACAGCATGCAGGCTGCTGCGTGCGCCCGACCTCGCTGACGGTCGAACGCAGCCACAGCTCACATTCGGGCTCCAAGTCGCAGCCCCATAATCAATCAAGACCTCATATATTTGAAGACACGTTGACCTGAACTCCTAAGCCCCACCCCTTCTGCTCAGGAGACAGGTGATTGGTGTAAATTGGCTCCATCAAAATGGCCATGTGAATGACAGGCTCCCCCTTTCCAATCAATGGCCTCCGCCAGTTTGCATTAATCACTGCATCGCAGCAGAAGCTGTGTCAACTCCATTGTTAATTACGTAAACCAAAAAAAGGCTTGTTATTTAACCAGACAAACTTTCAGAACAAACACCAGAATAGTAAGAGAGAGCTCAGACTGTATATGTGTGTGACTGTATGTGTGTATTAATCTCTCACCTACTTCCTCTTGCTTTTGGCAGGAAGGTGATATAGAAGGTCAGCCAAAAAGAACCATTAAACCAGGCTCCATTCCAAGTACATCAGCACTGCCTATGCTCTGTGTGTTAGCTTGAAACTGCTTTTAGCATGATGCTACTGTTAGCATGCTATGGCTGTTAGCATGTTATTGCTGTTAGCATGCTACTGCTGTTAGCATGCTACCACCAGCCAGCCGCTAAGCCCAGAACGGGGCTCTCAACCATACAGTGTCACAGCATTTCCTCACGTTTAAAGGTTATAGCTTCAGTTTCATGATAAAAGTTTATGGGCCGCTGCAAAGCATGCAAATATTTGCTATTTATGTTGTGAAGCACAACCACAAGAATTACACTGATGAAGAAGCTGGCCACCGTCTTCAAGTCCTCTATGCTCTACCGTGGTCTAAGGGCTACAGTTAGGTCGGGGTCATGGGTATGACAGGCTCACGGATGCACAGGGACTGTAAATGTACAGAGACCCACAGCGGGCCTGACACACAGCGACTCGGTGCCTACAGGCCGCACTGTGATTGGCGAGTCCAGGAGCGACCAAGCAACAGAAGCACAGAGGGGAGGACAGTGAATGTCACAGGTGTTGATGTGACACAGAGGACCCAGGATAGCATCCTGATACTTCATTCACAGCTCAGCCAGCAGGGGGCACCCACTGCACCCCTGCCTAATGGTCAGTAGAGGGTCAAATTTCCCTAGCAGAGGGAGGGGGGTCTATTTTAAAAAAAGAGACTCCTGCACTCCGGCACGACAGGTTCAGGGGACTAGAAAGGGTGAAATAGACTTAAACTGCTATTTCAAAATCAGTCCTCCATGTCCAGTTCCCCAAACAGCCAAAAACGTCAGGGGAGTGAAACGCCATCGACCATAGTAAAGGGAGAGAAAGAATGGCAGAGGACAGCTGGAAGGGAAAGGAGGAACCAAGAGCGCGCGTGTAAAGAAAAGTGCTAAGAAATCATGCTGCATTTGGGTGGAACCGCAGACGGAATCGAGGGACAAGGGCAGCCGGTAGACCGGAAAGCCTGGAAGAGAAAGTACAGTAATAGAAGGATGACGTAGGAAAACCCAGGTTAGGG
>JAODKF010000068.1:23923742-23934803 GCA_026779585.1 Mormyrus proboscirostris
AAGGTAGCAGATTTTATTTTTTAGGGATATTCCAATGCCCCAGTTGGCTAATTTTATATTAGTGGACCACCCCCACCCCAGGAGGCCCCCTACAGGCGGGAGCATGCTTTTCTGTTTTGCTCTAACTGTCTGGTTGCTCATGTGCATTGTTACAGACACACACTCAACACAGCCACACATTCCATCCCCAAACATACCAAGGCCTCCCCCCAGAAATGCCCACAGTCCCCCACCCAACGCGGCAGGCCTCCGTGTGCAGGTGGTTCTCCAGCCCATAATGGGCAGGCGTATGGACAAACCCCGACTTGAGGTTTTGACACAACACAGCGTAAGAGCTTTATGGAAACGCTCAAGTCAATTCGATTGCCGGTTAAATTACTTAAGTGGCCATCGCTCAGACGCGTCAGGCCCTCCGAGTGTCCTGCTTTAATAATGCGGCCACGCTTATCACGCCTCTAAGCGACGCGGTTGCAGACACTCTGGACCACATCCACCCCGAGACCTTAATCTACAAATCTCAGCCACGGCTGTCCTCAACATGGCTGCCCATTTGCATTCTAGGTACACAAAGACCAGAGGCACATTGACAGGTTCAGAGGCCCCTTGGGCTATATGAGTTGTCAGAGGCCTAACGGGGGGGTGACAGCAAAAGTTGCCGACTAGGGATAGGGTAGCGATGGTCAATTTTTATTCAACAAGGCTAGATGAGGCTTCTTTTATAGTGCGGGAGCTGGTCCCTACCAGAGACACAACCTTATGGTGACCTGCACAGCCCCATAACCCGCAGAGCCGCACACTCCCAACACTCTCTGAACCTGCAAAATCCACACACTCCTTCACATCAGCAAGCAACAAAAAGGAAATTCTTATGTCATGTGGATAGCCGGTGACCTTTTCAGACGCACCAATGAGGAATCGGCTCCTGCCCAGATCGACCAGGACGGCGGTTTATTTTTAGGGACCAGGGAAGCATGGGGTTTGAGATTGTGTGAGGCGCCGGCAGACAGGCTCCTTGCTGAGGATGCTGGGATGGGCCGGAGGTATGTGGCAGCAGGAGGCGGCAAGGTACTCACCCTACGACTACGATGATGAAATCCAGAAGGTTCCATCCATTACGCAGATACGCATTCGGGTGGAAGAGCAGCCCGTAGGCTATGACCTTCAGAAACGCTTCCACGGTGAAGATGATGAGGAAGAGATACTCAACCCGTTCCTGGAGTGGGTGGACAGAGAGAAGGAGCAATCAGCGTTGTTCCGGTGAGGCACCGCCACTAAAGCCCACATACCGGCAGAGGCAAACATCAGACACGGCACTGAGCTGCAAGATAGGGCAGGAGAACACAGACATTTCTCGGCACATAGCCCCCAGTCCTGCATCAGGGTGCTGAGCTCAACATACTCCAGTGCACATTATATTATATGCACATTAAATTATAATAACAGATATGGAAAACAAACTGTGGTATCTTTTACTGCCTCACTGAATTGCGAGTGGCACCTGAGGTCACCGGGGGAGAAAACGTAGCCCTGGTTCTTTCTTCCACCAGCTCATCACCACCCCCTAGAGCTCAGTGCGTGTCAAGGCAGCAGCAAAACAAAAAAAAAAAAAAAAAAACTCTTCAGCCCAGTTCCCCATAATTAAACCCTATTATGGAGGCTAAGAGGCTTCAAGTGACCGGCTGAATCCTCTCCTCTCTCAGCTCTGGCTCTCACTCTCCCCTATCACACGCCTACGGGCAGAGAGTCTGACCCTTGTTGGCACCCTCCCTCTTCCTGCTTTTGGACACGCAGAGCTGAATTCAGAAAACACAAGAGTCTGAGGCAGGACCGTCGTGTTGGCCGTTACTTGTGATAATGTGGAGAAGTCGGATCAATGGCGCCATGTGGGATAAAGGCGCCAAGGCTCTGTGACCATAAAAGAAAGTCAGTCGAGCGGAAGAACAGCCCGGAAAAGAGGACGCACCTGCAGGGTCACGACCGGCCTTGAATGCATTCACTCCTCTGGCATCGCTCACGCGATGATGCGGAAACATCTATTCAGACGGCGTGCTCCCAAGTACTGGAGCAAAACCTCTGAGTCATCCCCAAAAATGCCCGCAAAGTATGCATTCCTTCAGGGGGGGGAGCTTTGGGGGTGGGGCGGCTGACGAGGCCATTGTGGCACCCCATCCCGTTCGGACAGCCTGGTATTGGCTGCAGCCCCCTCATCGGATTTACAGTAGGCGGGCTGTCAAGCCGGCAGAGCAGGTCCAGCACCCAGACATCACACCGCTAGCCTTCCAGGGTAAATGGCTGCCAGGAGACCTGGGGCCCAGCCAAACCAGGCAGCATGTAGCCGCCTCCCTCCGTAAACGACCACTGCTCTTAGGCCAGGCCTGTTGGCAACACCTCGGCACAGTATCACTGCCCGCTCCTCATTACCGTCCAATCAGGGGAGCCGATCCTCCAACCTCATTGCTGTCCAATCAGGGGAGCCGATCCTCCAACCTCATTGCTGTCCAATCAGGGGAGCCGATCCTCCGACCTCATTACCGTCCAATCAGGGGAGCCGATCCTCCGACCTCATTACCGTCCAATCAAGGGAGCCGATCCTCCAACCAAAAAGTACAGCAAGGGGAACACCCCAAACAGGCACATACAAAGGGGACAGACAGAGGAATACTGCCCCCAGGAATCCCACAGAGAGCACATTTCCAAGAACCCTACTCACTACTATGGATTGGAATACAGGATAGGCATTCTGCCTCATGACACAGACGTGGAGGAACTTTCTAGAAAGCTTTGTCTGTATTATGAGGTTCAATAGAACTGGTAATTGGTTTCTTTATTACTGGAAATCAAAGATCATGCTTTGTCTTTTTTTAAAAACTGAAGATAAGCTTGTGGGTACAGCTTATAGAATAATTATTTAACAGCCTTCTTGGGTGTAATCGGGGGGAGTAAAGTGGGGGCGTGATGGGAACAGAGCATCTCAGGAAATATTTGGTTACAGGACAAGCAATGTGTAGTTTAGCCATGAAGGAACACTCTGCGGGCGATTTTCGGGAATCTCTAGTGTCTGTGAGGCTTGTATCCATCCAGCCCGGATCTTCAGGGCCAGCCTCTTGCGTTAATTACTGCCTGCACCAGCAGCTGCAAATCTTGCCGAATTCCTGTCGATTGCCGTGACTATGCGCATTTTCACACTATCCCCCCGTCGGTCTCGCTGGGTGAGCCCCCCCCCCGTCAGTGAGTTATTACCCCGTGTTCTGTGCGGCTCCCCTGTATCGGCCGCTGGACCGGAAGGCGCGGCTCTCTGCCGTAAAAGAGGTCATTTTTTCGTAAGCCCACACTGACAGTAGCTCCGATGGCTCTGGTGAGCTTCTGCTGACCTCCATTTTGAGGGACTGAGGATTGCGTCCCTGTGGGAGGTGGCAGGGAGCATGTGACAGCAGGCCTCTACTGGGACATCCCCCGTCAGATCCCAGCCCCTTCCTCCCAGAATCCCCCTGCCTGCCCAAGCACCCGACAGCAGCCTTCCGATGTGACTCCCTTCCCGAGGCCATGGGAACTTGTCACAGACTGGCCGAGGCCTCACTTACGTGGGCTCTGGGGGCCTGGGTGGGTGCCCTTGCCCTCACAGCCCAGGGGAGGCAGGGCCCAGCTGCATCACCCGCCCCCCCACGCCCCACCCGCCCATCCCCCAACCGTTCTCCTGAGAACCTCATTCCCAGGGCTGACGCCCTAGTGGGGACAGGGAGTGCTGCCAGATCAGAGCGGCACTCTGGGAAAGTGCGCGAAGCGGACCCCGTGGCTTGCTCTGTGTATCTAGGTGTGTGGCTGTAAACACCACCCCCAGACCCTGCCACAGTCACACGTCTTCATGAACGAGTGGGAGACATCCACAGCTTTTTACGTCTTCCTCAGAAGCCTGTTTATTTTACTATTTAAATAAATAAAAACTACACATCCAGCGTGGTCTTCCATCCATGGGAATTCAGTCGTCTATAAAGGGGTACAGACAGGCCTGCGGACGAGCTCTGACCCCGTTTCCCCAGTGGCTCCGTCTGACGGCCCATGTGGCCATCGACCAGAATCCTGCTGTCCTGGGTGGGCCTCCGGGGTGAGAGATCTGCCCAGAGCCTGGGGAAGGGGGGGGGGGGGGTGACGGGAACACTGCCCCAACAGGGCATTCAAAATGAGTTCTCAACAGCAGCCTGCAGGTGGCGCAGCGATTTAGCAACAGACCTGCCAACCCAAAAATGAGGTAACAGCAAACCTCCAGTGCATTAACAGCATAGAAGGCAGCATGTGCATGTTAGGCTCTGCTTTCACCCAGACTGTTACAGGGCGGCTCATGCAAATAAGGTACATCTGTATCATGAAAAAAGCCAATCAGAACAAACGAAATTGCAGACAGGACTCGCTTCCAAATAAGGCTACTTAGAGTAGCATGTTTAGGGGATGCATGAACAGTCTACAAAGTCGTGTATAAAACATGACCACCAGAGCTTGGGAAAGGGCCCAATGAACAGCAGCCCAAGGGTTGAGCCAATCAGCACTCAGGAGTTCATCCTTAGTGTTCTCCGTGCCAGACTGGATACTAGATACAGCACAAGGCTTACGGGAAGAAGACAGCATGGCCCCCAGACTGCTACACGCATCAACTGGCCAAATGCTTGTAAATCTCCTTTTTTCCCCATTCTTGAAATTCCATCAATCCACAGGCCGTAGGAGCCAAACCTCAAAGTCATTCATTCAGTGCATCTGGGCCACTCATACCGAAAAGAACCCGCAGATAGCATTGCTGGCATGAGACAGCATTGCCGGCGGCCCCCGAATAGGGGCCACACATGATCTCCAGACCATCATAGATGGGGAAAAAAAAAATCAACCGCCCTAGCCTCCTACACAAGAAATCCCCAGGAGAAAAGCAAGCTTTATAAAACTAGGGCATGAAACAAGACAGCTGCTATGCGATACAGAGACACAGACGTCCGGGCCAAGTCGAGATCAAAGTTTGACGTCAGTCAGCCGACAGCATCAAGCATTGACCGCTCACCCTCCCCCAAACCCACCCCCGACCATCGGCTCTGTACCTGTTGAAGGCTCAATTAGCTCTAATGGCCAAACTCGTCATCAAGGGAAATTTCATGAAGTTTAAATATTTGCCCTAAGTTGTCATCAGCAGTTAAAAATCTAGCACTGGTGAGCAGGCGATTTTGGGCTGTGAGCCATCACAAACATGAACCGAGATGTGTGTGTTAATCCTCTACCAAAATCCTCGGCAACTTGCTGACTAAGAAAGTCCTTGGAGAAGTCCTGACCTGAAGTAACCTTGTGATGTTGAACTGGAGTAAACCCCACACAGAAAGCCTCAGGTGTTTGCCTTCATTCCCATTTACATTAAATGTCAGCTGACACTCTATTCAAAGTGACTTACACTTTCTAGCTGTTTATATACTGGAGTGATTCAACTGAAATGCTTTGCTTAAGAGTACGACAGCAAAAAACCATCTGGGATCCATGTCCTTTACCACTATGCTAATCCAACTGACCTCAAGCAACCCAGCTAAAAAAACCCATTAGCTGGTGTTAACTTACCAACTGGTGTTAACTAACCAAAAAAGGTCTCAGCTCCTATCTTTGTCATGGAGTAAATTCAGTGAGCGATCTCTGCTGCTGAGTAAGACTACGGCCAGTCCTGTGTAGTTTCCCAGCATGCTCCTGTGGGACACGCCTCTATGTGTGTGGCGTCTGGGACCAAGACTGCTCCATTTCCTCTGCTGCAAACTCCAGATTCATACCCTTACAAAACCACGATTGCCGCAGCTTGTCGGCTGTCAAAAAAAATGACCTTATTAGAAATCCCCCCCCACCCAAACACCAATCACCAACTTCCTGAAAAATGGGCCCATTTGATGAAACTCCCCTACTTGTTGGCCACTACTTAAAATCCAGAAAAAGTATATTGGTGTCCCGCTTGCTTCATGCTTATGGAGTTAATCCGTTTATCGAACTCGGTTTAATCCCAAAAGCGTTTTCTAGAAAACGTGCTACTTACTAGAAACACACTGTTGTAATATCAAAGGTTGCAGTGCCTCTGTTTGCAAGTGCCTGAAGGAAATGAGATGCTGGAGATATGATTCGAGTCGTGTTAACACATAATGCAAAAGATAAAACGCTTGAAACAGCAGCTAGGTTAGTACAGCACAGTTAGCCATAGTTAAACTCGCACTCTGTCCATCCATCTTCTAGGATATGGTCAACATGAGCCTGGAAGCTAGTCCAGGTAGTACAGGCACGATGCACAGGATACTAGCCAATCACAGGACACTCTGGACAGGATACTAGCCAATCACAGGGCACTCTGTAAGGGATACTAGTCAATCACAGACACGCACAAACAATGAGGACAATTTAAAAACACTATTTCACTTAACTGTATGTTTTTAAACTGCAGGTAACACACACATGGGGAGAACCTGAAATTGCACACACAAGACCAGTGGGTTGGACTTGAACCTCCCGTCCTAAAGCCATGAGACTACAATGTTTTCCAAACTGCATAAAATCCTAAGATACAAACTGGTCTGCAAGAATAACAGTAAACAGGTGGCTGCACTTATCTGAAGGACATACGAAGGGTTCCCAGATGTTCGAAAACTTTCAATGGAAATCCGCTCGGGCCGAGACGTTGGCCTCGCTGTGACCAATCTCAGTCTCGGTTGGTAGATGCTACTTCGGCGGCAGGACGGTAACAAAGTAATAACATGCTACCCTGACCGCTTCAATTGGCCGACCAAAGCAAACAAGACCAACTGCTTCCGAGCCGTACAAAACACAGAACTGCCAGCGGGATTCCGGGAGGCCATGGCGTAGTGAGATTATTACTGGCACCTAATGAAGAAGCACCGGGGAATTTTCGGTATAGGACACAACTACTGTCAAAGAACAGCATGGAAGATGGTGGGAACCCTGCTGATCATGGAGGGCAGCATCATTCTACCCCATCTATTACAGTCAGATATATCCTTAAAAGGTTACAGTCACAGTGGACAATATGTACTACATCAATATAAAGGCGCCATACTTCCACTGTACTTATATATGACTGGATATAACTCCCCATCACAGTGTGATCTGGATTTAGAGAGACCTCGCGTTTAGGAGGAAAGATCTCATTGTCAGGACACATGCTTCTTTTCTCACCACTCTCTTTTTTTAACTGGATTTTGTCCATTTTGCTGGCACTCCTGTCCTCCCTCTTCCAGGGTAAGCGACGCTGCACGGCCAATGTGGCGGCACGTAGTAAAATTGTGAAAAGAAGACACACCACGCCTCGCGGAGAGGCCTAGAGCTGGGCGAGAAAATGAATCGACCATGTAGCGAAAAAAATAAAATAAATATACCGCGGCGGAGCACAGTGCTCAAAAAAGGAAGAGGCGGATTTTTTGAGATTCCTCAGGTATGCTCTGTTTTCTGATTCATGGTGTTTACAAACGACGGGCTCCGGGCGATGCAGACCAGAGCGAACATCAGAGCCCGACTTGGCCGGCGAACAAAAAGCGAAGGCGCGCGCCGCCTCATTGGCCCACTGAAGACGGACACACGAGCGGCCTGGCGGGTCCAGCTAAAAGCATTCCACACCGCAGCTCTGTGCACTGTTAGCATAAGGAGCGGCCGCCGCCAGCTGTCCTGGGCCAGCTTGGGGGACAGTGACACATTAGTGTGAGCGTTGGCCATCGGGTTTGATGCGAGGTGTCGACAACGTTCTGGAACGTCAAGAAGCCACAGGGTGATCTGGCTGAAAAGGCGACGGTTTTCCGTGACTAAGAGCTGTTCTGGTTTGTGTCTTGAGTACTCTGCTGTCGCAGACTGTAATGCCACCCTAGCCCCTGCCCCCATCCCCCTATCCTTGTCCTCCGCGTTGACCCCACGAAAAAGTATTTACCCAGAAAGCCCGGCTGGGGCCATGCTGCCATATGGATTCAGCACGGCCCACCTTGTCCATCAGGCAGCACTCTGTAACCTTGACCACCCTTCGCCTTCACAGGCGAATCGAAACAAGCCCTCGAAAAGTGCCACAGCCTCTGCCTTCAGACATTTGCTCCACGGCCGTTCGCGCCAGTGGACAGGCGGATTAACTGCCGCTTCCCGGACACCTAGAAAGCGCCACTCCTGCTAGCTGCAGATCGTAGATACGTGGAGGTCGCTACTCTGCCGGGTCAGCAAGAAGGACCCTCTGACGATGCCAGTAGCAAGTCCAGGGCTGGGAGCCCATAACCGCAGAAGATGATGCGTCGAATGGTGATCACTTAAAGCCTGGAAGGAACAACAAGCCCGGGGCCAGAACTTCACGGCAAAACAGCTTAGGGGCCAAAGTCAGGGAGGGCAGTACGGGCAGCCCACCACCATCCTGTCATACCCCAAAGGCTTGGCCACCACGCCACCAACATCCTACAAAGATGCAGGCAATCAATGAATCTTTAATGAGCCAGACAATTAGCGCAGGTGCAAAGCGAAATCTCAGCTGTCACACGAAACGTCGGCGCTTTCAGTGCCACGGTCCCATTTTAGCCCATTAATGCCTGCGCATTTAATTCAGCTCTTAATTCAGTTATACCCAGGAACCTCTTTTTCAGGCACCTTTTGGGTAAAGCAACAGACGAGTGAAAAAACATATGTTTCTATCTGTGAAATGTTTCAGTACCAA
Source organism: Mormyrus proboscirostris (assembly GCA_026779585.1). Lineage (NCBI taxonomy): Eukaryota > Metazoa > Chordata > Actinopteri > Osteoglossiformes > Mormyridae > Mormyrus > Mormyrus proboscirostris. Next base: position 23,932,438 of record JAODKF010000068.1, read on the forward strand.
AGGTGCATGATTTCGTAACACTTTGTCTGACATCAGCGGCGTTGGGCGTGGCGACCTAATCGAGAGCCTCTAGGCTGTGCAGCTGCCTGGCACCTGCTTGTCACCATACCCTGACTGTCGGTGAAATTACAGAAATACCAGCGACCTCCAGCAGGGTATCCACAGGGCACGGAGTGTGAACAGATAAAGCTCTGTCTCTGCAGGGAGGGAGGACGGCTGTCGCTGGAACTTTCTGCAGCTGGGTTCGAGGAAGATGAACAGGTGTGCGTGCGCTGAGGTGGAAGCCAGTGGCGAGCAGGCGGGCACGGCTGGGAGCATCAAGACCCTGATGCAAAGCCAGCAGCCGAAGAATTCAGTCAGCGCCCCCTGATGGAGAACGTTTTAATGACTCTCTTTTGCTTATTCCAGAGCTCTAAACTATCCCTCTTTCACAAGTAGGAGCACCGGCCAAAATTTATGAGCACCTGGGGGAAAAACTGAGGGGCCCAAGCCAGAAGATAAACTCGCATCCGTGGCTGGCTCCGAGTCAGTTGAAGCCCATGTCTGCGTCAACTGGTTTCCATGGCGAACAGGCGTACCCTCCCTGCCTCCACACCACGCCGCAAGCACCAGATGCAGCCTATGCCCTCTTATCCGCATGCCTCGGCCCTTTGGACTCCCGTGACGAGCTCATCCGTCTTAGTATTGGACAAACGGATGCCAGCGGTCAAATAAATGAGGCTGGTCTTCCCGGACAGGCTGCGCTTCAACCAGAACCTCTTTTGGCTCTGTCCACAGAGGGATGGTCATTACTGCTAGTCACATGGGTGGACCATCCAGTTTAAATGGCGTCCGCAGCTGAAACGGGCGCCGTTTATAGCATTACTCTCATTCAGACTCCAGCTTTGCGATAATGCCAAGATTCAGACAATTCAGGCGTGTAATTGCTTCATACAGCAGCACGCAGGAGGCCAGGTGGTGCTCTCCGGCATGAGCCGAGCAGCTCAGGCAGGTGAGAGCGCAGTCACGGCCATTAATCTTCAGCTCTGTAGGACCGGCATCCCGTAGCATAAGCGCAGCGTCTGCGTCGGGGCCACTGCGGGGGCCTGCTGCACGGACGCGCACATGCAATGAGAGGCATATGCGCATGCAGGTCCAGGGAGACACCCACACCCACACACTCCCGCCTTCCCTGACCAAAGCACAGACTGACCTCCTACAATCTTGCAAGTTTCTGTTACATTCTGTTACTTTCTTTATACCTTTATATGTAAGCATTCTTATAAGATTCAAGAGGTATGTGTGTGATGTCACTTCCTGTTACCCCAAGCTACCTCTGAACCGTCTCCAAGAAGCTGGTACCTTTAGCAGAGCCCCTCTGAACATATAGGCTCAGGCCAAACACACCTTACTGGGCACTGATCCACAAGGGAGTCCCTAACATTCTCATGCATTATGATCATAAGCCAGAGGTTCCAGCCCCCGGGACACCTTACCAGGGCCCTTCCCCCTTGCGTCACACAGAGGAGGCCGTTCTGCTTTTGCACCTTTAAGCATTAATTACGTTAAATTAATTCTGCCCTGATGTATTAACGGGTTCAGAGAAAACTGCCTCATCAGTGTGAGCTGCCACAGTATCCAGCCATCCATCCATTTTCAGCAAATGCCGGTCCTATTCAGGGTCACAGGGGTCTGAAGCCTATGGGCATCCGCCCATCGCAGGGCACACGTGCAGTGCGTTCACTTCTATAGGCAATTTGGCGATTCCAATTCACCTCAGCATGTTTTTGGACTGTGGGGAGAAACCAAGGCACACAGAGGACACCCCATGCTGACACAGGAAGGACATGCAAACTCTACACACGTGGCGGAGATTTGAACCCTGGGCCCAACAGGTTAGTGACAGTGCTAATCACTGCGCCACTGTGCCACATACTGCAGTTACCATATCCCATAAATAATGGAATAAATGAAGCACTAAAGGAGCCCTGACTGAGTGAGCGAACATCAGCTCTCTAAACATGCGATGATGGAGGTGGCAGGGTGGAGATCTTCGAGGAGAGCATCTGTGGGCAGGCTTAAATTGAAGTGAGGCTACAGCTTGCCAAAACTGCAGCTTGGATGACACGAGCGCCTGCTTACACACACACGCACACACTTACACGCATGCACGCGCACGCACTCTGGACAAGGATTGCCCTCAGGTTCGAGAGGCAGGCCCAATTAGGCCAAGAGGGAAAAAAATGCAGGAATAAATCTCTGAAATGCAAGTGGTGCAACTCAAGTATCTTTGGGGCTAAAGTATCTGTTGAGTAACCTGCGTGTCCTCCGTAGCTGCGCTGCTGCAGGTGCCCAAGCATGGGGGGGGGGGGGGGGGGGGGGCCAGC
>JAODKF010000068.1:23953945-23973460 GCA_026779585.1 Mormyrus proboscirostris
CCCGCCCCCCGCCCATTGGTCTTCTTCACCATTTTGATGGCGGAGTCAGTCACAGGACCCCTCCTTCCCTTTTTGTGATACCAGCCCAACTGAAATCTATTTCCGGACCTGACTCGGCAAAAACAGACAAAGGAAATGTACTTAGTCAATTCCTGCACCTCCCTTTTACCTGGGACTCATCATTCCACACTGTTCCCATTAGTCACCTGCCCATGGCACACACCCAGGCTGGGAGCTGCTGCCTTTGGGTACCACTTCAGCTGGCGCGCTGGCTCTGAATCTGGAGACAGGACCCACTGCTGCCCCCTGCTGGACCACACGGAAGTTCCACACCTTCATCCACCCGCACGAGGTGTCACTTGTTCAAGACACCTAAGGAGCTCCCCAGCCCCCAACAGTTTCTCACCAGGGTTGTGGCCCCTCTGCCTCCACCTCTGCAGGGCAGCTCCAATCGATATCACTTCACGGTCGGGGGCAGCTGAAGGAATATGCGTGAGATTGCACAAAAAGAAAACAAGAATGGAAAAAAACTCTGTAAAAACACGGCTGCTCCGTCCCGCTCCGTTCCGGGTGATTAGACCCACGGAGTGAGGAGAGAACAGGCACCCTCTATATGGGACACTCAGCACCCCGCTCACACCCAGCCCAGCCAGTTGCGGGGGGGCTTAAGGCGTGCCGGACTTTGGACTATGTTAAATATTACACATAGCTCCTTTTCCAATTAAAAGGCCCATTTCAGGCCATATGTGTTTTCTAACAGTGTCTGTTTTAAAGATGGCTACTGCTCCATCCTAGGGTGCAGGAGGCATCTCTTTACATTCCCCTTGAGGCTCCTGAGGCTCCCGGGGGCCCCGAGCCTAAGCCCTTAACAGAAAATAATCTATGCATCCATTTCTTTGTCGGGTCTCTAAAATAAGAAGCACTAAATTATTTGGCGGCCTGCAGATGACTGATTGCTCAATGGAAAAGTGTCTGCTCGCTGCACCTAACTAGGGGGGCTAAAAATAGTGGAGGTGGTGTGCCCCGCATCCAGGCCAGCCCCCCTCGGGCCGCGTCGCTGAGTATGTGTACAGTGGCGTGCACAGGGCTGCACAGGAGGGGTGAGGACCAGGGGCTGCGGCGACACGCCGCTGCTGACTCAGTGACTTCAGGAGTGCATTTTCTGCACACCTCCGTGAAATGGAGCAGTCGGAATGCAGTGTGCCATGTCTGCATGCGCATTTTCCTGCTCCTCTCGCAAATCTATGGATTTACTGCCAAGCTGTATGTTTGGCGTGGCTAAGGATGCCTCCAATCCCAATTAACGCAAAGCTTTGGGCAAACGCACAAGGTGGAGCAACTCGTGTGGGCAGATTTTGGATCAGGTCGCATTAAATCCCTGAGGAATGCAATTAAAAGACCTCTAATCCGCAGCAGGGATGTTTGATTACTTGTTTTCCTCCAAGGAGATTGGATACATCCATATGCAGTTCAGATTAAGCATCATGTCTTATTGGCTCCTTTCTGCCTGCCAGTCCATGCACTGGATTATGATGTCATAATGGTTCCACTGGACTGCCATTCAGGATTTTCTGAATCTTCTGCCTGCCTTTCCCACACTGTCAATCCTGAACCATTATTTAATCTGCCACATATATGTGTGTTGTCCCTGCTGCACGAATCCCGGTCTGTCTGTTGGCCTCATTGAGGCCCGCGGCACTAAATCAGAAAAGGCCTCCATCGGCCCAATCCAGGGCAGCAGGATCCGGGCTAATTTGTCCTTACTTAGCAGAACCTTGGCTGCCATATTAGAGGAGGTGCACTGGTAGGGAGCCGGCGGTGCGTAAGTTTAAGCGGCACGAGCAGCCCGAGGCGAAGGCGCAGCAAGCCGCGCATGGCAGGTCGTATGTAATTGGCTGCAGCGTTTATGGGACGTAATCCGAGAGCGGCCTCCTTGACAGGGTCCGTAAGAGCCATTATCATTTTATTCAATTACCGCTTAACTGCAAAAACAAACCGAGGGCTTCTAATGGAATTACTGCCTCATCTCCCTCACGGTACTCGATGCCCAAAAGCTTGTTTTTTTTCAGATTTGTGGAGCCCCCACTGGTCGAAACAGGTCTCGATGGGCTGCACTGGTCCCGAATGCCAGGAGGCTTTGGCTCAGCAGCCCCCCCCCCCCCCTTCCCAGATGGCACCACTTGTTCGGGTCCCACATCAAAAACTCCGGAGAGTTCCGTCCTCCGATATTCGAGAAAATGAGATTTTCAGTCGGGTGGGACATGTTTTTATGCTTCGTCTTTTTAAGAAATGAACCTCCCAACAATGATGTAATAAAAAGGGGAAACCATTTAGAGAACAACCTCCGACCCACAAGGAGGCGCTGTGTGGTGGCGGAGCCTGTGTGCATCATTAGCTTTAGCTCACAGCAAGCACAAAACGACATTAGGAGCACCCCGGAAAGCACTGAGGTCTGGTACACTGGGTCTAGATGGAGACACTTGGGGCAGGGAGGGGCCCTTTGGAGGAAGGGGGGCAGTGAAAGAGCGGCCTACCTCACCACAGGCTCCCACCCCGTCGTTGCCATCCCCGCTAAACGGAGCAGCATGCTAATGTCACAGAAGGCCACCCCTGCATCCACGCCGTGGCCACGCATCACTGGCGGAAGAGAGGACACTCCTGCCTCTGTCTGCCCTTCCCACCTCCAGATAAAAGTGACACCAACAGCAACTCCTCACATCATCTCTGTATCAAACTTCCCAACTTTCACATGAAATGACTTCGGCGTTCAGTGGAGGGGGAGGGCAGGGGGGCAGGCTGAACGGTGAGTGCTTCCTAAATATAGAAATTGAATTAGCAAAGCACTGCCCTCCGGTTACTGTTGATGGTACAGACAGTTCCAGTAGCCATGTGGCAGTGCGCAGACCGGCTCCATTCACTGAGATCCAGTGCCGTGTCCGACCTTAGTCCCATTATTTGGATAACGGGTCAACTGCGCTAGTGCTGCAAATGCAGAAGTGGTGACACATCACCTGTTGGACCCTAGACCAGTGCTTCCCAGTCTAGTCCTCAGGAGCCTACAGTCCACGTTTTTTTGCTCTCTCTCAGGTCCTCGTAAAAATGAGGACTGTCTAGTAGGAAGCTGGAAGGAAGCAAAAATGTGGACTGTTTGGCAGCGAACTGGGAGGGAGCAAAAACATGGACCGACAGTGGGTCCCTGAGGACAAGATTGGGAAACACTGCACTAGACACTCATTCCACTCACGGCTGGAGTTGGCGATGAGAACCGAATTTGGGATTGGGCTCAAGGCTGTCTTTGTGGGGGGGGGGGGCAGACGAGGCAGGCATGGTGGCTTCCTCATGCAGGTGTGGCCAGCTGCAGGGGAGCCAAGCAGGGGGGTATTAAGCACTGCAAAAACAGACGCCTTGCCAAGCACAGAGTGCCTGTGGTAAGCTGAAACTCAGCAGACAGATGAAGCTCATGGTGAAAGGCTGGGCTTCTACATCACAACCGCACAACCCACCCACGGCCAAGCACCCCCGTCAAACACACACACACACACACACACTAACAATGCCGCTCTTTGGTTACCACAAAAGAATCATTATCTCTCTAGATAAAAGCTATCCCAAGAGGAGGCCTCCGAAATAACACCCAGTTTGCTGGAGCAGTGGGGGGGGGGGGGGAAGGTATGTCAATCACAACAGCAGATGCCTGAAACTCATACATAATGCATAGCCAATTTAACAAGGGTAGCTTTGGCTGACATGTCCATACTGTAGATTGGTAGATGGAATGTGATGATAGGTAAAACATTCCCACATCCTCACGTGATTTTGTTAATTATGACTTGAACAGAAAGGTGGTAGGATATAAAGGACATATTGTATATAACAGATCAGAACACAGGTAAAGTGCACTTTCAGATTTCCAGGTGAAAAAAAACACATACAGAAGTATTCCTATTAAGTCCAATTATTAGACTAATAAATAACAGACCAACACTGTTAACTGTTGAATAACAGAAGAAGAATAGCCTGCATCTGTAATAATAAAACATATTCCCTGCTTTCAGCTTTAGATTAATTCAATTACTCATAAATAGCCTCTAATTTTAAAATGCAATCCTAATATTTTACCATATAATTTTAGGGGATTTAGAAGAAAAAGAAAAACACAGTTAATGTGAAATTCACAAAGCTGGGTTGCCTGTGTGGCTCATGAATATTGAGTAGTTGGGCTTTGCATCATGTGACTAATTGGCATGCATTTCCTATTCTTGGACAGTGTCCAATCAGGGCTCGCGGCCGCGCCTGCCAGACAGGATGGAACTTTGATCTCCAGCTGGAGACTGTCTTGTTCTACAGCAAAGCTGACAATGTCTCTCTAACACACCCACCTGCTAAATGATCTGTGCCATTCTGAACCATGTAGCTCCAGCCACTGCTCAGGACCTAAAGCATTGGCTTTGACGTTTGTTCAGAAATATACTTGCTAAACATGTAGAGAAATTTCACTGACAGACCACAAGAGGCCTTCTGGGTAAGGAGCTGAACTTCAGATAATGAAGCTTCCCGTTGGGCTGATGGAAAACTACAAATCAACAGCGTGCATGTGAGTGATGTCATTAGCATGTCAGTTGGTCTTCCAAAGAACACATCCACACTGCAGCCCTAGCCCAGAACCCCCCGAACAGAATCCCTTTCCTGTGGGGGGGGGCAATCGACAGAAACAATAACAGCTACGACAGCCTCAGACAGCCCTGCAATAGTGGTAAAGTAGCACACCTGTTTAAACTGCCTCTGCGAGGACTCTGTCTCATACCCATCAGGTGACACACAGCCACCAGAGGAAAAACATCCCCAAATCAGCATGGAAACAATCCCAGCTAATTCACAGCAGGCCAGACCAATCACGGCCAGGATCAAAAACAACTACTATGATCTTACCTACTAGGTGGAGTGAAATTGACAGTGGTAAAACCAAAGCTAGGAAAAGGCTGGCCGCTGAGGCCACGCCCAGATAAGGTCTGTGTGTTCCCCTAGCTGTCCCAGGCAATGGGACATGGCAATAGAGCCTTTTAGTCATAAGGGGAGCTGGATGCAGACCAGCATCAGGCTTTACCCGCATAAGGAGTGAGCAGCAGCCAGAAGATTCCCAAAATGAGCTGAACGGAGCTGGATGTGATTCATATATGGCTTTTCTTGCACTCAAAGCTCTGGTGTTTATCCTTTTTGAGAGAGCTTTTTGAGAGAGCAAAGGTCTGGCCCAATACAAGGCACTTAGCATCCGAGCCCCCACCCTGCACCGGTAGCAGGCTGATGAGAAGTAATTACCTAATTGATAATTGCAGTCCAATTTATATCCCCAAAATGGCCTCGATTTCCTAACCGGGCCTGAATGAGAATTTTTGTTGGGGAGCGGGGGGGGGGGGGGGGTAAGGAAAGCAATAGAAAAGAAAGCATATGACAGAACGACAGGTGTGGCCCGCTAGAAGGTCATGCATGGGGATGCGGTGCTGGTTCCGGTTGCTTTGAGCGCTGATGGACTAGGGTCTCGCTGTGCCGATGGCACCAATCAATCTCTCCGGTTCACCTAGGTGCCCTGGACAGGCAGCACAGACCTGGCTCAGCCTCCTGCCGCTTTCTTACTTCATTTGAATCGCTCCTGACTGCCTGGTGTACGGTAGATTATACTAGCCACGTTCAGCCTCTGCTCAGTCGAGGTTATGACTCACCTGTTTAGTTATAAAAGCATGAGATGCCTTCCTGGAAGGCGCAGCTGTTTTTCGGTAAAGACTACATTTAACTAAGATAACGTTAAGGAAGCAGAACCCACCCCCCACCTCCCACCTCATATGGACGTTACTTCCAGTACTCATTTTTTAATCGCCAGAGATGTAAACACGAGAGGCTATCCTTGCAATCGTCTTTGGGTAAACAGCCTCGAACTCTTTCGCCTTCAGGGGCTTCTCATTGAAATCCTCGCCTGGATACGAGGAAGCGTGTCCAATTTGCCGAGCATTTATGAGGCCCGCCTCTCACCGACCGCATGCCGGAGGTAGGGCGCAATCGACAGCCGGTAAACAAATAGCGGACTTCATGCACGACGCGAGCGGCGGGGAGCCAACTTTCCAGCAGGTCGGAGGGCTTCCATATGCGGTGGCACAATCAGAAAAGAACCGGCATGTATGCAGACCTCCAGGCTGACAGTTTCACCCTGCAGATTCTGCCTTGCATTTGTTTGCTTGACACATTTCTTTTTTCCTAGTAATACACACAATAATACACGCAATTTGAGGAAAAAATGCAATTACAACCTGTGAATTCTGTCCCAAGCGTACGTGTCACATCTGTACCTGTCTGATGGGTATATCTGTATTAAAAAAAGACACAAAGCTACCTGACAGCGAGAGTTCACACCTACACCTGTAGTCCCAACTGAAAACAGGGTCTCAGCTTAGCAAATCTTGACGTTGCCAGGAAAGACTGTTCCGTTGTTGTTCCTTTTCATTGTTGTGACCTACTGAAGTTGATCCAAACACTGTAAAAGTAACACGGGAGAACCAACCACTCTTGAATCATAAGTGAATTTCAGGCCAAACCACAAAACTAAGGGGTGGGGGCGGGGGGGGCTGGGGGCTAAATTCCATCAGTGTGTTTTACAACACATCCTGGAAATTACCAAGCTGGGCGCCCCCTCCTTACCCAGTGTCTGCCAAGGGACCTCCCATACCAGACTTTCCCCTTCAGTACTGTGACTGAGTCAGGACGGAACACGGGTGCTCCTGAAATCTGAACTCTGTCAGGGTGGGGACGGGGGGAGGAATTAATAAGAAATAAAACCAGCTGCCTTTCATTCAACAAATCATTCAACTCCCTGACATTTGCCTACTGACAGTCATAAGAAAAAAATACTACAGTTTGGAATATTCATGTCTTCATGATTCATTGCGTTAGGAGAGAGACAGGCATGTGTTTGGGGTTTTTATTTTTTATTAATCTAGAGAGGAAGAGACAGACAATCATGTTGTAACAGGGAATTTTCTTTCCTGCTCTCTCCTGTAACTCTAATTTAGCGACAATTACAGCATTTTATGGAAACAGCCCTGCGGGAAAAACCATTACTGCAATACCCGGAGCCCAAGTCTGTGATTGGCCCTTACTTCTTGTAAGGCAAGTATAAGTAAATATTCTTGGCACAAAATATTGTATAAAGATACCAAGGCCACCAAAGAGGAACCAGTGAAATGACTAATTCCGTTGATAATAGCCACAATGGAATATAGTTTTAAATAGACGTCCAAGTTAAATTTAGCTTTCTTTCTAACATTTAGTTAACATTTACACTGGTAGCCTGAGGACGAAGTTGTAATAAAAGTGACATTTTAATTAAATTTAAATAAAACTTACGAAAATCTTTTTAAAGCAGTAAACAAATTGCCGAGGCAGGCACGAACATTTCACAGGACACAAAGGTGACATTCTCATTCAAAGGTGTCTTAAAATCATCCATACCTCACGTGTGACATGTTAACGCACAAACCAGCACTGTGTTAACACCCAAACATTATGAGCTGACCGGTGAGTTTCCAGCACACGTGACATACATTAGGGACACTAACTCACAGGATTTTGGTCTGTAGGTCCCACTGTAGGACCAGGCTGCTAACAGTGTAGCGGAGCACGTTCTGTGGCAGCAACTCCTGCTGAATGCTCCTGCATGACAAATATTTGATTTTGACAAGAAGCACGTCTCGTTTTATTATAAATCTGCCCCCCCCCCCCATTCACTTTCATATGGCTAACTCTAAATGAGACCAAAATAAAAATCAAGCACTAGTTAGCTATCAAGATGACACGGCAAGGTTTGATTTCACAAAGCGCCAAACGGGAACTAACTTAAGGGCCGCGTGGGTTGGGAGAGAATTAATATTGAATGGGTTTTTGATTACCGTGCTTGTAAGAGCATTTCAATGAGAACACTACACAAGTGGCCGTGTGTCAGGACCCATTTTCCCAGCTCGCCGAGAACAGGTATAATCAGCGTCAACCTCATCTACCGATGAGAGAGAATAAGATAGCGTTCTCACAGAGGTTGCTACGCTATAATCGCTTTGCATTCCTTGTTTTTCCTGCTGCGCAGCGAGGCCATTGTGCAGCGCTAGACTCCATGCGCCGCCTTTCAATGTGTCCTTCCTTATTTTGCCCGACTGAACCAAAGCTTGTGAGCTTTAACCAAAGCTGTAGCTTTTTACTGTAGCTTCAGGCTACTGCCTGAGATGACTGTTAGGCTTCAGCAGTATCTAATTTTTCAGACCATTATACTGTCCACACATTATACTACCGTATATGGTATTTTGACGGGATGTCCCCCATGGAATATTCCACCGAACAACAAAACTATATCATGGGGGGCCACCCCTGGCCAAATTCTCACATCAAGAATTAAAAAAAAATGTAGTATACTGCATTACCGTAATAACTCCCAAGCCTTACGGGTCATAAAGAACACTACAAAATAACTAGGTTCCACTTTGGACTTACTACCTACAACAGATAAAAAAAAAATATATTAAACATTTTATCAAATGATAAAATATGTATGTATTTAACTCTGCCATAGTGAGGTGCTGTGTTCTACTCTAAAGCTGCTAAGCCGCCTCCTCTCAAGGCCCAGGACCACATTTTCTCATATAATATGACTTGGCAAAAATACACACAGCTTCTGCAAATGCCTTGTGGCACAGACTGCTCTTGGTGTAACTTGCAGTTAGGATGAGGCTCCGCAAATGAAGGACGGCAGAAAAGCTGAGAAACTGTCTCGTTAGCCCGGGGACCGATAATTCCACCAGTGACAGGAAACGGCTGGTGCTACTTATAGACGGGGCAACAAGTGCTGCTCTGCATGTAAGGTGGACGCTAACAAGTGGGAGGCAGCCAATCCGCACTTACTGTTTACTGTAATGACCAGGACCTGGTTAATTCTGCATTTTACAGCTGGGCCAGATTTTCCATTAACAACACAATACTTTCCATTTCTCCAGATAATATCAAAGTCCGATCAGTCTCGGACCGGCGGTTAAATAATGAACGCTGGTAGCAGGTGTCAGATTTTCCATGGCCGACGACGACGACTGATAAACACAGCATGTTTGGCTTCTGAACGCTTCCCCAACCACTCATGTCAAAGATTCGTTATTTTTTTTAGTGCACCGCTTGTAAAATGCACAGGTTTTCTACAGCAGTCACGTCAAGATGAGAATAAACCTGCTTTCTTCTGCACCAGGTGATGTAACACGCTATTCCAAAACTACATTACATACAGGAGGAAGCTGGCTCTTTGTTCTCTGAAAAATTTCATCCACTGACAAGACATAACAAGACATTTCTGTGCCAATTTGTATAGGATGTCCATGGAGAATAGAATTTATGTGCTGGGCAAACAAGACACCCCTTTTGGATTTCTAAATCTGATTTTCACGAATACTTAGTGTTATGAATAAATAAAAAGTAGTGCAGATTACAGCAAAACAATCTCTGGGAATTACTATACAAGTATTATCCTGTCAGCTGTTAGTGGGGCACTCACACAAGAAAACACATACAATTTTTACTGCTTACCAAAACAAAACTGTAGATTTCAATGCTGTAGATTTTAATTATAGAAGTAGTTGTAGAAGATGCCCTTTATAAGGGGAATCAGAATTAGAAACAGCGTGATCTGAGCCTTACGTCATGGCCAGCAACTGCTGGTCAGGTTGGGTAGACAATCCCTTTGCAGAAGTTCTAGATTCTGAAGACAACTGTACTTCTGATGTTCCTCTAAAATAGTATATCCGGTATAGGAAACTTTGATGATGAATCACAGAGGCAAAAGTGGCAGCACTGGGCAAACTTCCTTACGGAAAAGGTACAGAGGGTGAAGTGGTTTTATGACCCAAAGCCTTTCTGGCCTTCGTGGTTTAGAGCACACAGTGAAGAGGCCACAAGCGGATATACTGGAACCTCTATTTGTGAATTATGGGTCAGTTGACTGGAGCAATAGCACATCATGCAGCCAGCATCCCCTAGATTTTAAGAGGCTCAGTCTTGGAGCTGAGAACCTGTTCTCTCATTGTTTAGACATAATCGCATGTGCCTTTTGTTTATGTCTGCTTTTCTGATTCACTTGGTTAACCCGCGAAGGTCTTGGGTTATCGATAATATATCACTGGCTCTCTATATTCATTTGAACGTTGTCATTAGAACAACATATATGACGAGGCATGCGATGGAACTCAGGGCTTCCCAGGCTGCACCCCGCGGGGGCTGGTATACATGCTACCTTTCATTCCCCCAGAGCACTCAAGCACTCCATTGAACTAATTAATTCCCCTCATTGAGCTAATTTAGCCTTCTCTCCAAGCGCCGAGGTCGTTAGCAGTTTAAACTGAACTAGAGATCCTGCACACAGTGTGCTCCACCAGGACCTGGAGACATGACCTCTATCGCACACCACTTCTCTGCAGCTTTCCATCAGCGAGATTTCATCTCCTGAACTATGACTGTCCCATAGCTGAATATATGCTTGGCTGCAATACAGCTGATACACACTGTATACAGGTGAATGCTTAACACTGCACCCTTTTAGAAATCTCTTTCACTGGAACAGCAGTTTTAAGTAAATACCGCAAAGGCAATATCACAGTTAGAAGATGACTCTTCTCATGGAGCCATCAGTTTTAAATGAACAGTGTTTCATGTCTGCAGACTGAAGCCCTTAATATCTCATGCCTAAGTAGGGAGGTAACTTTTAACTAAAATCCAGGGCTTGTTGTCGGAGGCACATCCAGGGCAACAGGGCAGCGAATGTGCTATTGGAAAGCTTGAAGATCTGAATGTAACACAGGATATCTTGGATCAATGCCTTCCATAGGGTCACCATGGGTTGACACCGACTAGGAGACACATGAGAATAACTCAATTAACTCAAAAATCACAACACTCGTATAAACTTATAAACACTTGTTTTTACGGTATTCAAATGCTATGATGTGGGATCTGTTAGCACAATATCCAGTGAGGGTCTGTATGAGACTAGCTTTGTCACTCTTGCAATTGTACTAGAGAGAAAACAAATAAACCCAGCCTTGTATGGCCCAGATTGATGTTGGTACAATAGTGGAAAAACAGCACTTTCAATGGTTTTGCCGATTCCATCACGTCAGAAGACTTGCTGTTTACTCACTTCATATCTGAAATGAGCCCTGGCACTGTCTCACTGAACTTCTCGGATGGCATCTTACCATGTTTATTGACACGCTTGACCTCAAAGTGACAGTACAAATTATAGGCTTTGAGCACCGTGACTGTCGCCTTGCAGAATAACTTTTACCTGACATTTACTCATCTGTGGGCTGGAGGCAGCCTTTACTGCAGACACTCAAACACAACAAGAACACCCATCCATCCATTAATCCATAACCGCTTACCCAGTACGGGGTCATGGTGCGGCTGCAGCCTATCCCAGAATGCACAGGGCACTGGGTGGGGTAACAGTGAATAGTAGGACACACAGTGTCAGGGTCATCATAAACTGGGCAATTTAGAATCAACATTTCATGTAATTCTGCATTTCTGGACTGCAGGAGAATATCAGAGTACCTAGACCCATCCAGATATGCAAACTCAAATAAGCATTATCGGCCGTCTAATCTCACTGCACTAGCAACCTGAGCACAGACCTGGCTTAGAAACAAAAGCAAACAGCTGAAGTTGCACGGCATGTTGGACCTTTGTAGGATTCTCAGGTTAAGACGCTGTGCCTGCAATCGGAATGTCACCATCGGGCCCCTGTCAAGGCCCTTTAAGCCCCAATGGCTCGAGGGACCATCTGACCCTGCTTTCAATTGCATGTTGAAAAAAGTGTCTGCTAAACAAATCATAATTCTCATGTGAGGAATGCTTGGCAGCGCACCTGCATTACTACTGCACCTACGTGCTCCTTGCACTTCCATACTACCGACTCTGTGTTAAGGCTACACGCGTGCTGCTGCCACGTTACACCACATGACATGCCGATTTGACAGGGTTCAATTAACCATCAGTGTCATTATGAGGTATCAGTCTGACTGCAGGACCTGTCAATCACTCTGCCACGCGGGACTGAAGCACCCAGAGAGGAAAAGAATAAGTTAGTGAACACCTGGGCACTAGGACAAGAATGCAGGTAAAGAAGGGTGGTGTGGTCATTCTGTGGAACTTAAGGTGGCTGCCAGCACTAATGAGTTTTTATTGTGGGCGAGTGAGAATTCTTTAAAAAAAACTGGCCAGGTCCATCTTAAATGCTTATGAACTTGTTTCACCTCTGTGGGATAAACAGGAGCAGAGTCACACGGTCTCTCCCTCCCCGCTGCCCTCCCCCTATCCCCGTGCAAGACTGCATTGCACATCTTTAAGCGATTAGCATTAACGATCGCAGAGCTTGGCTCCTGCCACTGGCTGGCTCCTTGTAGGTCTTTCATGTGCGACTCACAGGCCAAATGTGAAGGTGCGTGTGTGTGTGTGTGTGTGTGTGGGAGGGGCGGCTATGGCGGACACAAACTGGAAAGCACACCTCTGCGGGGGGAGTGAGACATGGGGGTGGGGACACAGATGGGTGGAGCGAGACCTGTGGCGCCACTGGGGGGGTTAGTGCGCACGCACATACACACACACACGCACAACACTCCTATCTATCCCCACCCTCAATGCTGTCATCTCTAAACCTGTCTATGTCTCTGCCAGCACCTAGCAGCACACCTGTGTGTTTCCAAGGCAACAAGTACCGAGTTTGGAGACCTGGTGGTGTGCGTATGCTTCGAGGTGGGGGGGGGGGCGGGTGTTGTTAAAAATACCCATTGGAACATGTGGGAGTGTATTTAGCTAATTGAAACAAAGAAAGCTTGGACCCGAGGCGACACATTGATTTTCAGCCTAAAGCAGACAAGAGACCTGGGTGGGGGAGAAGGGAGATGATGAGTGGGAAGGAGAGAGGGAGATACAATCATTCACAGTTCAGAGAGAAGGACTCCTGATGTATTTTGGGACAGCACCCAAGTCCTACTATAAAGCGGAATGACCACCACACACACACAGCACAGAGGCGTACAGCACAGCGCAGAGGCGTACAGCACAGACAGAGGCGTACAGCACAGCGCAGAGGCGTACAGCACAGACAGAGGCGTACAGCACAGACAGAGGCATACAGCACAGACAGAGGCGTACAGCACAGACAGAGGCGTACAGTACAGACAGAGGCGTACAGCACAGACAGAGGCGTACAGCACAGACAGAGGCACACCCGGGGAGGCCATCCTACCATCTGCTGGTCCCATTCCCTCTTTCATTGTGTTTCACTGTAAGATGGCGCTCTGTCACTGCACCTGCCTTAATAGCCCTTCAGATTCACACAGCTGACACATGTCTGTTAAACAATCGCACCCTCTAAAGCACACATGCCCGTAATACCCATAAACAGGCAATGCCTGATGGGATACGGGCATGACCCAAGCCATGGGCCCCTGGCATGCCATATACGGAGTGCGATCCATAACTGTGCATAAAAAGGTTTCTCTATCATAATGTCGATCTAATAGCTCGAAGAGCGGGAATGCCACTTGCTTTCAGACCTTTTCCTTTAACTGGTTTAGCAAAAGAAATCCTCCACTGTCTCACTGCGATTAAGACATTTAATGGTTCCAATAATCCTTCAGGATGCTGGGATACTGATGCGTTACTTATTTAATTGCTTAGCCATCACTTTTATCCAAAACAACCAAGACTTTTACCACTTCAGACATTTGGAGATCTTACTGAACCGTTTTTGGTTAAAGACCCACCCCTGGGACACAATCTGGGAACCTTCAGACTGCAGGAAATTGCAGTACTATGTCCTTAAGCACATCACCCACAACGGCTCCCTGTCACTCCCTCATGCCTTCTGCATGCTTGCCAACTTTGTTCAGTGTGCTGGAGTGAGATTTTCAATTTGAGACAAGTAAATAAATAGTCTGTAGGGTTCGCAAACTACCCAAACTCTTTAGATGAAGCTAATCTTATGATTATAAAAAAAAACAATATAGATTTCCCTTAAGATTTCTTGTGTGAGACTCTAAAAGCATGTCCCGCCAGAAGCGTGAGAGTTGGCAACCCTGCCTTCTAATAAATGCCAAATCCAGCATCTCTGTCCAGGAAGCTGCCATATCCAGGTACCCTCTCTGACCTGTCAACATCAGGCCAAAAAGGATTTTTGGTCAGGCTTAGGTCAGGTTTTAATGGTCTCATCCAAGCCACATTGCTTTTATCAATTGCTTTGTAATTGATACCAGCAAACCCTCTGGGGCACAGTCCTCCTAAATGGAATGGTAAGTTGTACGATATGGGTGTCGTGGCAGCCATTCCGACTCCAGCTCACCGAAAGACTCCTCGGCAGCCAGGTCAGTGCCGGAGCCGAAATGGAGTTAACTACCATCTGGAAAACACACAGCGGGCCGCGCCAGCCTCGAGTGCTAGGAGCTACAGCTTGACATACAGTAAGTGTCACTAATGTTTCCTGATAAAATATGCACAACAGTGTCGTGGAGTGCGTCACTAAGCAAGTCAAGAGGATCTTTCAGTGTCGGCCCTTCCTGCCGGCTCTGCATCATAAGATACGGTGACCTCCGTTACAACGTTTGAGCTTTGCTTTTTAAAAAGGTTCATTGGTTAAAAATGTCACGTCAAAGGGCTCTAAAGATTATTGAGATGTTTACACTCAGGTAATTTCTTTGGGAGATGAAAGCATAAAATGAACAGGCATCGGTGCGGACAGCCAAAGCCTCATGTGCACAAGAGCAACAGAGCTGGTGCGACAGTGCAGGACAGCCTGTAAGAGCAAGAGATGCCAATATATCAAAATCACCACTACAAAATGCCCATGAGGGGTGTGGTTAATGCATTTTAAAAAGTGCGTGGTGGTGGGGGTTGTGGGGGTCTGTGTAGCCGATGTTCTCAGCGGGAGGCAGGCCACTCAGTGCAAACGCCCCCCTCCAATTTCAGGCTGAATCGTATAAAACATTTATAGGCCGGAGGAGGCGGGAAAGGATGTAAAGTTGTTTGCGCTCCCGATTTCCACGGCGCCACTTGCCAAAGTGCTTAAGCAAATGTCCCCCCTCCCCCAACGGCTCCTTCACAGCCCCAATAAAGCCGGACATCATGTGGCATAGTGGACTGGGCCCCATAGATTCCTGGGCTTAACGAGGAGTCCGTTTGGCTGAGAAGCCACCCAGCAATCTGGGCTAGACCCTGGAGACGGAAGCTCCAGCCATCACGCTGACATTGCAGGCTGCCCATGGCGGCCCTCCGAACGCGCCCTGCGGAAGATCCCTGTCCGCGCTCGACGGGTGATCAGCCAGCAAGATTGATGGGAGGGCATCACACTGCATGGAGAAATCACTCGCAGGACACTGAAGGCTGAAGGCAGAAGAGTCCTCATTGTACTTAGCAATCCACTCAGCTGCCCAAATTGCAGGTGAAATCCATCCCAGGCACATTAAACCAGCAGGATTCAGCCCCATGGATCTCCGCTACTTTACATAAACAGTCTTTTTCAGACGCATCTCAGTGTTCCAAACCCCTGGCCTTTCGTCCCTTCCAGGCATTGGCTCTTGATGTGGGTCCAAATGGGTCAAATCTTTTCGAATGCCCATTTATTCCATTGTTGTCCAGGTCTCATGAGCAGATGCTGATATGCAAGCCGCCCAGAGGGTATGCAAGGCCACCGCAAGAATATAGCACAGATTTTACATGGCAATGGAAATTATTTTTTAAAGAATTCAACCCATTACTCAAAATTTCAGTTGATTACAATACCATTGTCATTTTACGTGGAAATTCTGAATCTGTTTTCCAACTCTAGGTCATGATATTCCAGACATTTTCCTTGGCCTCACAGCCATGGCAAAGGGAAGTGATCTTGATGATTGAGTCACATGTGGCTAATAGGACTAACCGAATCCCCTCCTTGAAGCGTTTAGGGAGGGGTGAGTGAAAGGGCAAATGCAGAAAGCACAAACAGCAGCCGTCTGATCAGCATATGGACAAAGCGCCATGATGACCAGTGGCATTATCCAGCGACTGATGGATTTGCTCATTCCGGGAAATGCATCATGCAATTCCCAGACTCGCAGAATTCCCTCTGAAATAACATTCTTAGGAAAGCAACACGACTGGGTGGCTAGAAAGACGAGGAGCCTAAATCTGACACATTCTGTAGTACCTAATTTGTTTTAATAAGCTGTTCAGTATTCATTATAACATTATTACAGTGTTACTTAGAGACCCTATCTGTAGCCAATGGTGTATGTGGGAGGGCCAATCCTGAGTGCCACACCGCTCTAACTGGTGTAGTGCAGGATTCTTCAATTCTGGTTCTGGAGTGCGAGTCTGCAACACAGACAGAAATCTGCAAAATGGCCCTCCAGGACCAGAATTGGGGAACTTTGGCCTTCACGGGCTCCTCACAGGCCTACAGTTCTGGCTCGCTCCAGTAGAGGTCGCTCTGACAACTTGCCTGCTTCCTCTATAAACAGCCCCCATGCTCCAGTGGCGGCTGAAAAATGCACGCGCAAAGTTTATAAATAGATGGAAGAGAATGCGGACGGGCTGCACGGCGACGTTGAGATGAACCTCTACCTGAAAAGCCAAAATCGCCTCCACCCTCCATGTTCTCAACAGTCATCTCTTCTCCCTGTCTTCACCAAACCAGCACCCCTCCACACACCCGAGTCCCCCTGTCCAAACCCCACTGAGGGAATGGAGGGTGCTCTGAATGAAGGCTTCTTAATTAGGTCAGCGGCACCACCGAACACAGGCCCGTCAGTGTCTCGCTGTCCTTCCCCGGACTCCTAGCAGACAGCGCTAGCTGCTCACGCTGGCCTTCGTGCGGTCGGGGAGGGAGGTGCGGCGGGGGGGTTACGAAAACGGTCAGCAGTCAGAGAAAACAGAGGGAGGAGGTAGCCGGAGCCACAGCCAGGCTGGGCGAGACAGGCTGGCGTAAGGTTGGCACTTTACATCGTGCGCGATGTGGAGAGCACTACAGCTACATGATGACTCTCAGCGAAAAAAAAAAAAAAACTCCCATTCAGAGCACCTTCCAGAGCACTTTAAGAGTGAAAAGGGCACTTTAAGAGATGATGATTGCGCTGCCGTAGCGGTTACGCACACGGACGCGTAAAGTTGTAGGTTCAAGTCCCCAGAGGACCCCTTTGGGGAGGTACTTAACCCGGATGGGTTAAACAAAAAAAAAAAAAATGACATACACAAATTCAGGTGGGAAATGTCAAGCATCATAAGTCACTCTGGATATGTATGCGATGGAGTCAAAACGATGACGCTGAGAGCGATGGTGGTGATGCAGCTAAGCATGGTTGGGATGTATTTGTTTCTGCGTTTGAGTCAGGTACACAGTAATAAACATAGCACTTGCCAAACGGGAGACAGCAGGACTCATTCATCCTTCAACCAAGTACCGACCAGCTGCTTCAAAGATGAGTCAACTGGTTATAGGCTTTGATGAACAATGTCCTCTTAACTCAGACCTGGCACACTGGAGGGTTACCCAAAGGCCCCATGAAGGAAGATCAGTGGGTCCCGTGTTATTCAAACTCTCTTGTTTTGAAGAGAACCGGCATCGGCTGCCATCAGAGCGACTTGCGCTACGGGAATTTGTGCCGGGGCAAAAGAACGACTCCTCCTCGGGGACGGGAAGGCCAGACCTGCGGCAAAACGCGCACGGTGCGTAAAGGGCGTGCTCTGAGGTCACAGGTGCCATGTGACATGGCGGGTGCAGTTGTGCCGGACGGCAGGAGTACAAACATTGTGGGAGGCTCTCAGGGGGGTGACCTCGTGCCGGCAGCTGCCTCCAAACGTAAAACTTTCCAACGCCAAGGTCAAACATCCTTGGGGAGACGGAAGCTGAGAAATGGCTTCGTGTTGAACGGGACAACAGAGCCCATCAATTCCATGGCCTTCGATCCTCCACCACTCAGGCACCAGGAAATGCTGACATCATCATCACATTCCCCTCAGATAAGCTAATACTACTCTTTTAGTCCATATTTTACCTCTGAAGTCCCTGCCACACTGAGGCTGAACCTTCACAGAACTGGTTACCCCATCTTACCAGCGAGCCCAGACAACATGTCAGCTGCTGGTATTTCTGCTCAGCCATAACAAGGCCATAACCCCAGCCAAAAGGCACCTTCCTTCAGTGTTTTCAGGCCGGCAGCCTGACTCACCAGACCCTTGGAGCTATGGACAGCGGAACCATGGGGGGGGAGCCGTTTCCAGGTAACTTTTGGAGCAGAATGCATTAATGAACAATCTTGAGAAAAAAAAAATCACGTAGAAAAAATTTTATGCAAACTGATAAAACTTTATTAATAAAAGCATCTGTGTTTCTGAAAACTAAAGGTTATATCAGAGTTTTGCAAAAGCAAAACAGGCAAATGTACATGACTTTATGCCCCCCTTGTTCTGATGCATTCTGCGATCTGTGTATGAGCACATGCTAACATTGCCAAAGACCACAGGGAACACACCATCAGAGGTGAGACTGACACAAAGTCCTCAACCTGCCCTCTCTGGCTCAATATTCCAGCCCCTTAGAAGGAGAGCCAGCCTCTTCATCATCAGCTAACCCCTACTAATACACAGTGAGAGCTGCCGATATATGGGCCTGGAATACTGGGGGGGGGGGGGACAGCTGCCAAAGCATCCTCTCTCTCTTAACCAGTAAAATGCCACACAGATCTTGGAGGCAGGGATGCCAGGCACCAAAGAATAAGCAAGGGAAGACCCTGAATCAGGTGTTTCTCAATCCAGTCCTCCAGGACCCCCCAGACAGCCCACATTTTTGCCCCCCTCCTCAGCTCCCAACCCAGTCTTGTACCAGGTATTGTAGTGTTAACGACTGCTTGAGGCTGACTGGTTCAGGTGTGCTGGCAGCTGGGAGGGAGCAAAAAGGTGGACTGTCTGGGGTCCCCAGGACTGGGTTGAGAAATGCTAATCATAGGACACACACATTTACACAGCATGGGAATTTAAACATGCTAGGTCACCTAACAGCATGCCTGTGGAAGAAAAGCCGTACTGCACAAGAAAAACATGCAGGGCACAGATTCGGTGTGACGCAACAGTGCTACCGCCCAAGCCACCCGCAACACTACCCCCCCTCCAAACATCCATTTGAACTCGAAATCTCACTCCTGTCTCACGCAACACACGTGTTGGGGAAAAAAAAAACAGGTCCTCCACTCAGAAAACCGGGCCTTTAAAATGTCGTTATTAAATTAGCCTTTCTAATTGTGGCAATCCATTTGCAGCACACTCCCAAAGGACTTCTGCCGTATCGGCTGAAGATCAATGGCTCTTCACAGGTCGGCTGTGCTCAAACACAAGCTATGCTTCTACATGGCTGTGGGAAGATGGGAAGCGAGTTCAAAAGCACGGCGCGGATGGGGGGGGGGGGGGTCA
>JAODKF010000068.1:23973560-23983730 GCA_026779585.1 Mormyrus proboscirostris
GGGGGGGGGTATGATAAGGCGGGAGCGAATTCTCGGAGCTGCCGCAGAAACCCGTATCCGTTGGCTGGGGTGTGGGAATGTGTGGAGACACTGGCCACAACCATACAGGTACACAGATGGGATTGATATGTCTAAAATAATATCACTGCATGTTTATATAGACATGTGGCAGAAAATACAACAGGCAGCATTCCCAGGATTTCAGAAGGAATACCCTGTGTCTGGATAAATATTCATCAGAATTCAAGACCCTCCATATATGTGTATGTATGTATGTATATTATATATTTCTGATGAATATTCATCAGCATTCAAAACCATTCATACATTTGTATTTACTGGGTGCATGTGTGTGTGTGTGTGTGTGTGTGTGTGTGTTATGTAAATATTACATTGTGGGGACCAAATGTCCACAAAATGTGATAAAAACCTGTTATTTTGACATATTGGGATTAATCTTCAGTTCTTCAAATTTATTCAAATCTTGTACGTCGTTTGGTTATTTATGGTTTAGGTTATGGCTGGTTAAGGTTGTCATTGTTGGGATTAGGGTCTTGCCCACAGAAAAGATAGTCCCCACAAAGATATGAATACAAACGTGCGCGCGTGCGTGTGTGTGTGTGTGTGTGTGTACACAGCTGCATACATGCACACAGTTTTATTAAAGACTCCAAAGGTAATGAAAAGATACTGTCTCATTAAGTTCTCCAGTGATCTAATCAAACTACTGTAGTTGGGGAAGATGTGGAGTATCATTAATGCAGTAATTTTTTGTCAATATTATTCCTCTGCCTAATTGCACCTTTATGAGTGATAAAGAGCATTTGGACCTTGTCGATGGGTCAACAGCGGCACCGGAGAGACCCAAAAATAGCAGCTGTAAATCAGACCAGTGAATGTTGTCCTGTCTGCCGGAGCTGTATTAACAGACAATTATCATCTCGCAGATGGCAATCACCCTGAGCTCTTTGCCAGACACTCCTGAAACCAGCCCGGCTCAGTCGCCGGATCACTTTCGGGCAGATGGGCGCAAATGTCACGGCGACAGAGTGCTGTCGCCCAGGAAACCAGCCTCATGTAGCGCAGCTCTCAGCAGACAGGGGCGATGCCTCTGGTGCTCAACTACACGCACAAGCGGTCACTCAAACAGCCCAGCTGCAGCTACAATTTTAATTTCATTAAATTTAATTACCTAATATTCTTTTTGTTTCCTTTTTCCCCTTTGGGACAATCCAGCCAGTTTGTTACTGTCAGGTGGTTTTTGGCACCGAGATCGGAAGCTTCAACCTTGGCAGCTTCTGCCTAATCGGGATGGCATTAGTTTCCCGGACGACATCCAAAATAAAAACATATACAAACAGCACGCGTGAATGCACAGGGTGAGAGGGAACCCCAAGTGTCCCCAAGTCAGGAAACTCACAGAAGTCCGTAACAGCAAAAGTGAGACACCGGAAACGCTCAACTCTGGACACAGAAACAGAGGGTGACCTGACCTAGGGGCATCTCTGAACATCCCGAGGAGAACGTGACCCAGCCCACACACCTCCCCACCACTTAAACGCAGTCGACTCTTAATCCGAGACCTAACATTTCCTCCAGCTCGCTGTCACGCAGCAGGGAAAATCCCCAGTGCTGGGGCAGACGCTGAATAATTCAGGCTCTTTTTCTCACAATGAATTACTAACACGCAACACCGGCTCCGTTCCACAAACGGCGTCCGGGTGACGGCTTGGATACACCGACAATGAGTGAGCAAAAATAAGAATAAAATGATGCTAGCAGTAATAGAAGAGGATTCACATAACACACATCTGCCCTTAGCTGGAAATACAGCACGGTTCAGGGAAGCATTTATCTACCCCCTACTCAGCCCTAACCTTAACCATAAGTAACCAAACAAAATACAAGACTTTGGGCTATTTTAGTTTTTTTGATTGCAGTCACAGATTTTTATAGAACTGAGTTTCCCCTTGTGAGGACCGAAATAGTAGGGTACACTTGGTCCCCACGATATACAGTATATGTGTGTGTCCCACAATGTGATAAAGACCTGTTATTTTGACATTGTGGGGACCATTTTTCAGTCCTCGCAAGGGTAAATTCAATTTTATAAAAATCAGCGACTGCGATCAAAAAACTAAAATAGTCCAAAGTCTTGTATTTTGTTTGGTTACTTATGGTTAAGGTTAGGGCTGAGTAAGGGTCGAGGTTATCATTGTTGAGATTAGGGGTTTGCCCATAAAAAGGATTGGACGGTCCCCACAAAAATATCAGACAGGTCTGTATGTGTGTGTGTGTAAGCTGGGACATATCTAATGCATGACATTTACAGAGTGAGGTACAAAGACAGGTGAATTTGTGAGGGAAACATGCAAACATGCTTCCCTTTTGGTCCTGGGAGGAGGATCACAATCTTGACAGGAACACAAAGAAAGTTGCCAGCAGCAACCACAAAATGGGCCTCAGTAGATTTATACAACCCTGTGGCTGTTGCAAAATTAGACTCATTTCTCCTTTTAATTTCATACAATGATAATACTGAAAATACAGATGTGGACACACATAATATAATAAAAATGAAATAAAATGACAGAACAGGGAAAGCATGAATTATAGCAAAATGAGAGCGGAAACAGAAAACTAATAAGCAATGTTGTAATATTTAGATTTAGCTATTTGATAATACCTTGTAAAGACAAAGGAAGTGCTCTTAAATTTCTAATCAAAAAATGCTGAGTGGGTCAATAAAAGCTTATTTACTCTAGGGTCAAACACTCGATATCCTGGACACTACACTAGGGGCAGGATGACATGAAGACATCCCTTTGCCATTCAAATTAGATAAGGCTGATAAGAGCAGCCCGTCTACACACTCCCCCCTCCTGCCTTGTTAAGACACGCTTCCTGAATCGTGCTGCAGAGATGCAGTACAGTCTTCAGCCTCTTGGGGGCGGGGCTGTCAGTGAAGCTTATCTGGAAAGGCAGCAGACTGAAGCCTTGTGGGCTAGACATTTAGAAGATGTGATTGACAGGCAGTGACTGCAGTTCACAGGGGATGGTTTCCCCCTTTTCACAGACCTGAATCATAACACCTATAACAAGACACATGATATCTCCGGGCGAAAAGAACAGCACTGTAATTACAGAGCAAAACGAAAGCCTCCGCAAAGACTGGTTAAAACATCTCTCCAGGATATCGCTCACTCTCCAACATTATTACTGTTATTAGCTCTGACTTGCATTATAATAAAACATGAGTCTATATAAGGGCAGCCATGTATTTGTACGGAGATGCCCATGTGACCATCTATGCCTGTGTTTCTCAATCCAATCCTGAGGGACCCACAGCCGTTCCACATTTTTGCTCCCTCCCAGCTCCCAGTACTGTTGGTCCCTGAGGACCAGATTTGGAAAACACTGATCTAAGCCTATCATAGGTAACCGCTGAGCCTTCTCCTGGGCTGTCTACACTGGACACTACCTGGATTTGCATGGAGCCGCCTAACATTTTCTATTCTCACACAGTTTCAAGTCCGCTGGGTCTTCACATTTCCTACAGGTGAACCACGCCAGGAGACACAGTAAAATAAAAACTAGATACAGGGATGTAACCAGAGTTCAGTTTTTGACTCAGGACAGGAGAGGGGAATATTCTATTCATTCACAAGCAAAATTAACCAATATGCTGACATACATCTGGATTTCATAAGTAGCTGTGAGCTTGACCATACAACCCCATAACCCATGAAAATGCACATGGGACACCAGGTAAATTTTCTGTGTATGCTCTTCCTTTGCTCTCCCATATGAAAACAAATGTTTCACGTAAATCTTCCACCAACCAAGATCCTTCCAGCCTCTATAAAAGCTGACAATATCTTTAAACAATCTTTTAGCATCTTCAGAACTGCATTTTGGGGTAAATGTGCAATTTGTACTAACCAAAAGGCCAGCTCTTTTGAAGAGCTTAAATCAAAAATGTTGGCTCAAGTGTCTTTCACATCTCGATGTGAAGTCTGAAGAAGACTAGCTTTGGGTGCATCCTCCAGCAAAGAGAGAGCAGGCCATACCTCACACTCAGGCCCAGAAAGCCCTCGTAATATTAGCGCACCTTGAGCCTTTATCGCTTAATTGAAGCTGTTGTCATGGATCAGCCACCAGATCACTCTTCTGTCTCATCCCGCCGTAATGAGTTGCTATTGAAACCTACTCAAGAATTCATCCCGTGTGAAGATGACGTCTCTCAAGGACAATCTTTCTTGTAGTTTGAGGCGGTACATTTTTGAGAAGGCAACATGAGTGTTTTGGATGCAACATGATGATCTGAAACCTAATTAATCACTGAGAGGCAACACCCCAGAACTGCAACGAGAGATGCAAGGAAATAAAAAAATTACAGGGGAACCCAAGATTCCCACAAGAGAAGCGCACAGATATTCCCTAAAAATCATAAGAGAAATGTTACAATTTTGTTCCATTGTCTAGCATGAAAAAAAATCAATACGCAATAAAAACATCCAAAGAAAAGTCAGGAACTGTAATTACAAGAAGACCAAAATTGAACAGCTAGTGTTCAGTTTATAAAGAGTTCTCAGTGCCAACACTTTGAGGACCTGAGTGACCTCTTTTTAGCTGGGTGAAGTTCAGGTCCTAGATTAAAACCCCAGATTAAACCACCACAGCAGACCAAACTCATTGACATGGCAAACACAGGGGAGTTGAGTTAGATAGATGAGCAACAGTTCTCTGCTCCTAACTCGTGGGAATGATGTTAGGAGCCATCCACACTCACTGTGAAGGCTGACAACAGTCCCTTCGGGCTGCACCATCCCACACGCCCGCACACACACAAACACCCACATGCTCCCAGCAAAGCAGCGATGACCAACAGCAAAACAAAATCTCATTAATGACTTTTTCAGTCCTGGTTATGTCTCTTAAAACCACATAAAGTAAACCACTTCAGAGGATCTTGTTAAAACATGGTACAGCTGAAAAACATGTGGAATCATGCTATTCTCTCACGCTGCACCCCATCTCTGTGGGTATACAGTAATAACCTATTAACACAGAGAACTGGGCGGGCCATTGCAGAGGACTCTAAACCCCCCTCCCAAAATGTCATTACTGTCCCTACCTAGAAGTACCCAGAAGTCAGGTCTCTAGCTAGGATTCAAGTCCAGTGAAATGACATGCAGACCATTTCTGATAACAAGGTGTTATCAGTTCGCAACCACAAAACTCTCTGAAAAAGTTCAGAGAGCAGCCGCAGCAACAAAAGTGACTCTGTCACGCTCCCTCCTGTCTTCTTATTGGCAGGAATCAGCAGGTTAAGAAGACACAGCGAGGAATGGCAGAACAGGGCCCAGTTTTACTAGCAACAAATTTTAACAGAATTCCAAGAAAAGGATAGTCAGTACAGATTCATATTCAAAAGATAACCAAGCCCTCCTGCTTCCGGAAAACAGTGTAGGTCTATCCCCACTGTTGATTGTTGAGAGTGCACTAAAAACCCCCGAAAAACACTCCAGGCCGATCTGGGTGAGCAGGAAGTGCACGAGTCTGGGAAGCGTCATTAACATTTTTTCTACCCTGGGGACAGTATGGAATGACCCCAAGTAGCAAGTCAACCCAAGAAAGAAGAACTCCTGTAACATATGTGCAACAAGAAGCTGCACTGAATTATGTCAAGGCAATGGCATGACAAAATGAGTCAACACCAACTGGGTACCGCTGTTGAACCCGAGGGGAACTCCGTCAGAGCATACCTGTAGACCATATTACAACATTGTGCTACAGTTCAATTTCAGAGGAACTCAAACAGAGTTAAACCTGAGAAAAACTACCATGGCGACGATGCTTACCTACTGTAAACTCCAGTAAACCTTTCTAATTGGACAGTGAACAGGGTGATGACCTGTGATTTTACAGCAAAATTACGCTGGAGACCAAATACCAGTGATGTCGTATAACTATAGCAGCGCTCTTTAAAGCTCTGTCCAAGAGCTACCCTCCTTTCCTTCACAAGGTGACTTTCTGCATCTGCCACATGTCACACTTTGCCTTGACAGGGAACTCATTCTTGCAACATATTAACATGGCAGGCCAATACTCGCCTCACATAACAAAGCAGCCGGTAAGGCCCGTCAGCCACCTCACGAGCAAGCACACGGATGCACAAGGTGGCCCACACGCAGCTACACGGGGAGCAGTGCAGTGCCACGATGTCGCTACACCGGGTTTCTGTGGCAATAGAGGGGCTCTGGGGGCACAAGTGGCAAACAACATCTTGTCATTCCTCACATTCCCTGGGAGACTGAATCCGGACATCAGAAGCAGAGGGTGTGGAGGTCGGGGACGGCCCAAGGCACCCCAGCACTGCCCCCGCCCTGCCTAGATGGGGCAGGGGCGGGTTTCAGATCTGAGGGCTTTTGGTGAGGAACAGCCACCAGGCACAACAGCCACAGGTGCCGACAAGGGGCCGCCTCACATGGAGCTGCATCTGCATCGCCCTGGCAACAGTCTGGTTGCCAGTTAGCACCTCTCATCCAAGAAACCAGAAAGAATAGAGTGGGTGGGGGGGGGGGGATAAAACAGTAGACTAGGCATTAAACACATGAGTGCTTTTTTAAGAACACAGGACAAATAATTTGTCTCACTCTGTGAAACGCAGTTCGTGAATTGCTTTCTGTGCCTACTTGGGTGTATTATGTACATAATGTGCTTAAAGGAGGAGAAAGTCTTCACAAAAAGAGCAGATGTCCCAAGGTGAGCTACTATAACACTAGATACAGGATCAGGTTGTCCTTGGTTCTCTCTACAGTAAAACACAGTGACTACACAGTGAAGCATGGATTTAACCCTCGTAACATTCCAGGAACAAAATTACATGAAGAAACAATATACTGTATGAGCGATTCAGGGATGCAGCAGAACTCCGAAGGTACGTCTGAGAGCTGCCTCCGTAGCTGCCCAATCACAGAAGAGGAGGCTTGACAAACTGGCTTCATGTGACATATCTGCGAGGATATCACTGCCTGACAAATTCAATTTCTCTTCATTTCCTCTTCTTCAGCCATCGTGCTGAAGAGAGAGAGAGTGAAAGATAGAGAGGAAAGGAGAAAGGGCAGGAGAGATGAAAGAGTGATAGGGGCTTGCACCAAAGTAGTGTGTCTGTTCACAGTTCATCTGAGTCCCAATCAATCCCGAAGCCGCTTTATCCAGATGAAGCTGTCCCAAGAGCCCAGACACCTGCCAGACTGTGAGTCCACTGACGAAACCGGGGACTAGGTGACACCCGTAGACATAAAAGGCATAGAATTCCTTCATTCATCAAACAGCTCCACTAATGAGCCACCCAATCAGCCAAGGATATCTTCTTCACATGACAATCGTCAACGGCAACACAATGGCAAGGGGGCAGAACTCCAACTACACATATGATGATTCTCAGTAGTGACACAGGGGTACAGGTGTGCCGAGTCTGACCCAGCTTGCCACCGTGGAGGAGGCTTTGATGGAGCCCCGATCGATTATGAACACCAAAGAGAGAGGTCGGCGGAAAGGAGCGAGCTGAAACACTGGTGTGGCATGGCAGCAAATCCCAGCGGGGCGATGAGATGGGGCCAACTGCCGGCCGACAACCTCTGAGTACTGCATCATCTGCACAATAACAGAAGCAATTAGACGGGGTCGAGAGAAACATGATTTCACCCATACTGAATGGACGGGCCTGTAGTTTCAACCCCACCAATCGTCACTAATGTTTGTATAACATCTCCGTGCTCAGCAATTGGCCACCAACATAGAAACGCTACTTGCTGTGGAGCTGCTAATTTTAGCATCACAAATAAAACGTCCTCGACAACTTTCTCTCCCAGAGACAGTCTTTGAAAGGAGCCAACATCTATCTGCGTGAATTTCTGAGAAAATATCTCCACATGGCCCCAGATCCTTAAATAACGCGCCACGTGTATATAAACGATTCTGAAATAAGGCATTTTATGGGAATTTAATTTCAATACATCACACTGCGCGCACACTCAAGGAGACGAGGACTAGGTCATGCTAATGACAGCAAGTAAAGGATGAAAGACGTCTTACAGCATGCTTGTTTCATATTATTTACCTGGAGAGTGGCAAGAAATAATATCCGCCCAAGTGCCTTGCAGTCTAAATAATAGTGTTCTACGCTCATCACTGCTAATGTTGAGACAATTACTGCTTTGTGTGGTTTATACTGGTGCGTTTGACATTAGTTATTGACCTTGGGACCCTGGGCAGGACTGTAATCTGACCAGACCTTGAATTCCCACCCCTGTCCTGCGATGGGATTGTGACACGGTCCACAGCGTACGCCAGTGTTGTTATAGTTGACGAAAACAAAAACAAAAACAAACATTATAATGATATGAACTAAAACGACAGATACGAAAATAAAATTCAAAAACTAAATAAAAATTATAAACATTGCCGCTGAAATTAACAAATAAAATGAAAATAAATGCCAAATACTTTCCATTATCGTTGATTTGTACTGATTTGTTTATATTTAATGACCGCTCATAATTCCTCGGGACATTTTAAGGACAATAGTACTTATACTGTATGCACTGCATATTCATATAGAATTCTCTAAGAAACAGACACATAAATCGGCTCTACAACTTTCAGTCTATCCTAGAAATAAAATTTAAATACTAAAACTTAAACTGAAACTAATATATAAAGTCTAATAAAAATATACCTTTAAAATAAAAACTAACAAAAGTGCAAACTAAAATTAAACTGGATTTCAAATTAAATTATATTCAATGAAATTAAAATGCAGACCAAAAACCTAAACTATAACAACACTGCCACACCCCAATGTTAGCAGCCAAATCATTGTCCTCGAATGAAGTGAGAAGTGAGAAGGCCGTGATTCAGTTTCTGCACCAGATCAATGAGGTCGTCACTGCGCTCGACATACCACAGAACTCCTGGACACAGCCCCTGTCTTCCACTACCAACCCTCACATGCAGAGAGAAATGAAGAGAGCCTGGCCATGCCAACACAGACACACGCGCTGCTAACTCACTCATATGTAATATAACCCCAAATACACACATTGTACATTATAGGTCAGCTTCTGAATGCCTGTCAGACCTGCAGCCACCACTGGAGGGAGCTAAGGAGTCCACCTCCAAGTCCTTATCTTAGTTGGCCAGTCACACCTGCGACAGGTGCAGCAGCAGGTATGTCTTGGGGCAACAGGATGTCCTCCCTTCCTGTCTTCCAAATGACCTGGTCATATGACATCTCAAATAGCCTCTGGATTGGTGGAGACTCTTCGGCCGGAGACCAGCGTTGCCCAGCAGCTGTTGCCAGAGTAACATGCCGACTCGCCTCATTACCAGAACAGGAGTGTAATTTCACCATAAAATCACACAGGTGCCGCAGTGAGGTATGACTGGGGGGCTTTGCATAGCCTCTATTCCATCAACAATCAGCCCCAATTGGGTTTCACCGGATCACGTAAAATCCATCAGCTTTACTTCAGGCAGCTGGGCACATCTGTTACCTGTAAGCTCAATGCATAACGTAACAAGGCCTACAAGTAATATTATTATTATTATTACTAATAATACTACTAACAATATCATTACGCAGCTTTAAAAAATAAAGCTTTTAGGTCTATCCCATTAAAATGTTATTTTATTATCCGAACAAAGGACAGCTGTTATACAAAAAGATCAAAGCATTTTGCCCCGCCCATACAGCGCGTCAAGAGTTGACACAAAAAAAAACTAAGATCTTTTACTTAAGAGATATAAAGCTCCTTTGTGTTCACCCGGTTAAAGGTGACCAAGCAAAGCCTGAATAAGCGAAAGTCCCTCCTTTGTTTGTTTCCTTCTTTTAAAAACAGATCGCTCCTTATCTTGACACAGACATGTAGAACCGGCTGCTGATTAGTGAGAATGTTCAGTCACCAAACCTCAGGATCTATGAGAAGCACTTAACTGAATCAGATCACACAGTGATAGTGCTTGGCTGGACTCCAGATCTGATTGGGAGACAGAGGAGGTGGGGGGTTGGGTGGGGCGATATAGAGCTAATACAGCTCACTGGGGAATTTCCATATAAATGTAATCTCATTTCATTTCTTTCAGGAATGAGTGGGGTTGGGC
>JAODKF010000068.1:24001612-24014405 GCA_026779585.1 Mormyrus proboscirostris
CGATGTGCCAACGAAGGGGCACGACAGCCACTTCGTGGCTTTCCCATGGCTTCTAATTCGATTCGTTTTTAAAATAATCCTCGTTCGCCTGCGATTCTGGTCCCACATATAGCCACGCTTGAGGGAAGCGCTTCCATTCCCGAGCTCCGTGTGGCGACATCTCCGTGGCGACAGCGATTGGCAAGTCCCTCAAATAAAGATGGCATGTCACTGAACCGAGACGGGCTCCCGAGAGATCCAAGCATGGACCTGAATTCGGGCTAAGAGATGCTGACGGTCCCCATCAGGCTGTGACCCAGAACCCCCTCGATCCCTCATAGAGAACACCCTACATGCCAAGCCTCTGCAGTATATCAGACCGTCGAACGCTGGTCAATGAATCATTCTGCCATCCATGTTCACATTCACATGGCTGTTTGAAGTATTTGTTCAACAATTTGCACATTATATATTAAAACAATAACATATATTGCCATTTCCTGCTTACTTCCTATTACATTATTGTCTTGTTTCATTGTTTTAGCTGCACTCTTTCATTTTTCACTTGCTTTCGCTAACCAGCTTTCAACTTATGTGACAAATGAAGCTATGTTATTTGAATCGAAGAGTTCCGAAAGGAATGCGCAGACACAGCAGCCTGTTGGCAGACACCCCCCCTTTCACCCCCACCACCTCACCCCCACCCCCACCGGTGAAGGATACTTCCACTCCACGATGCTGATGCAGGCGCGTCGGATGGGGTTCTTGAGGGTGAGGCAGAGCAGGGCGCGCGGGGGCCGGGTGACGGCCGTGCTGGCCTGCTTCTTGGGTTTGCTGTAGTGCTGCCGCTTGCGCTGGGTGGAGCTGGCCGTGGAGATGGGGGCGCCGGCATTCCCCATCAGCTTGGCCTGCCGCGCGGCGTCGATGGCTGCCTGCCAGGAGAGCGCCGCCCCAGGCGTGGCGATGTGCTCCGGGGCCAGTCCCACCACCGCATGGTCGCGGTCGTTTAGGCTGGGCGGGGCCGCGAGGGACGGGCTCGAGTAGTTGGAGCCTGTGGAAGGACAGATAGCGTCACGCAGTGATAAACTACACCCCCTCCCAGACACACTCGCACCCTGACCACTTTGTTCTGCCTTTCCTTCTTAAAATCATTTGAATTAGGAAATATTTTCTTTAGCTAAATAAAACAAGAATGTGCATATAAACTTAACACGTATCAGGTCCCCTGGATTGTGGTAAAATAATCACATTGGATACATCCATCCATCCATCCATCCATCCATCCATCTTCCAGTTGCTTATCCAGTGCAGGGTTGCAGGGACTTTGCACAAACATCAACTCCAGAGTCAACGACCAAGACACAATGACGCAAAAAAGACACAATGCTTGTCACTCAGCGCAGAGAGAAACAAACCGACCCCAATTAACAGATCACTGCCAACAATGCTTGAGTGATATGTAGTGTCTCCCAAAGGCCCCCCCTGAGAAGCCTGTGCTCAGAGTTAAGGAAGCGGTGTTAGCCACCTTCCGAGAACACCCAATCAGAAGCCCGGACTCACTGGCAGGGAGGTGATTTTTCATCACCTTCAGGAGCGACCCAATCAGAAGCCTTGTCTCAGAGCCAATGAGTAGACAGTCATGCAAAAACCCTGTTATTTCCTCAACAGTTGGTGCAAGGGCCATAGCAGCTTGTAGAGCAGCACTGCGAATCTCCCCCTAATTGTCAATGTGTCCGTGTCTCGGCGGTGTACATACTGTAATATAAAAGAAAGGAATACATTTGCATAACATTGGCAGAGAGGCGCTCTAATCGCCAGGAACACGGCCAACTTGTTTGATTATTTCTGAAAGCATATACGATGATGCACCCACTGCGTGACATTCTTCTCACCTGCTTACTCAGCCCATCTTTATTTACCCACAAATTCGACCTCCAAACGGAAATAACGTGGACTTTTTCGACCGGAGAGAGCTGCGCGTCAGCTTCCGCAATTAGCGGCACATAGTTGACCGTTAAAGATCGGACCGGTCAGATTTACCTAACGTGCCTCTGCTGTGTTATTATGTGTGACTCTGCTACGAACCCACTGGAAGCCATTCAGCTATTTCTGACAGTGCTGTCACAGAGAAAGAGAGAGAGAGTACAGTAGTCCTCAACGAAACACCTTCTCCTACAAGTGAATCCAGACCTTCACCAATGCTCAGTGAGTGACAATGCAGCACACCAGAAGGACTCTGCAGACTACTCTGGAGTCCTTAGGATCTCCCACACCTGCTCCTAGATTGCAGGATTTCAGCAGTGGTACCCTCCGCAGTTTTGTCTAATAACTTCAATGCTGATTTGAATGCGACGGATGGGTTCATCTGGTCCTCAGGCCCTCAGAGGTGATGCAGAACTACAGTTTCTTCACAGGCAAAAAACTTTTGGTCAATCTTTTAAATTCAATCATGTCCATGTCCTCCCAAAAACACCACAGTTACACTTGCACACGTCTCCCTGCTGAAACCAAACACGCACTGAACTGCTGTACAGTACAGCGCGTGCCCTGCCCGTGAAAATGCAGTCTCATTGTTGAGTAATTAGGCGATTAGAGATAAAATATTTATATAATTAAAACATGATGCTTTATTTTATCATCATCTATAACTTCTTCCAGTCTAAGAAACCCCTACCTTAGATCTCGGGATTTTACGGGATTTAACCCTTGTTGTTTTCCTTATATAACTGTAAATGTTCTCTAGAGGATCTGATGCCACTTTTGATTGCACTTTTATCCCCAGTGCAGCACTACCCCTAAATTATTCTTTGCTTTTGACGTATTCCACCACAAACATAGACCTATAATAAGGAATGCGAGAAAATTATACTGTGCAAAAGGTTATGGACGGCGAATTAGATCAAAACAAAGCAAAGAGATGTACTGCCGTAAATAATATTCACCATTTAACAAGAAGTTAAGTAGCTGCCTGATATATAATCGATGCTGCATATTAGTGGTGTAACGGTTCTGAAACCAAGGCCGAAACCATGATACAAACATGCTTGACCTCGTGTCACAGTTCTGGAAGATGGAACCGCGATATCCGCCCCTGCCAGAACCCTAACCACAACCCACTGCCAGGTGCCCCCTGTTGAACACTCAATTACATGATTAATGATCCAAAAATCATTCTATTTCATAATCACACTATAAACACATGCAAACCATGAAATTTTAAATCAATTTAAAGTTAGGGCATACTGTATCATTTGTACATTTTGCACGTTATACCTGTTTTATTGTCTTCAAAACTGTGTGTTTTTTGGTCCAATCATGATCGAGTGATCACACCTGCGGTAAACAGTAGGCTAGTTTCACTAGCTCAAGGAAGAGACTGCAGAGCACCCAGGCACATGCATGTCAGCAATGTGGGAACATTTTGATTATACAGTACAGTATATCATTTTTAAGCAATTGTTTTTTTAAAACAATTTATTTTTCTTTTTTACGTAGTCATTTTATGTGAAGTAAATCTAACATGTTCTTTAGTATTCTGTTTAGTGTTCCAAATCATTGGTAATTAATTAAACTCTGTAAATGTTCCCATTTTTTTTAATTCGCCCTCCCTCCTAAAAAAAAAAAAAAAAAAAAAAAAAAAACCTGGTATGGAGTAACCAAAGTAGTAACCAGTGTGAACCAAACCGTGGATTTGGAAAATCGTTAAATGCCACCTGCATATGTTTATAGGGTGAAAAAAAGCTGTGTTCACAGTGACACATTACTACTAAAACTATACCCATTTTATTATTACATTTCTGTAATCTGTTCACATTAGAAATGGTAGGACACAAGAATCAGAGAGTGCGACTTCCACAGGAAGAAAATCAAATAAATAAAGGCATAACCTTTAACCAAAAGTTAACCGAAAGCTGACGCAAAACTGTCCATCTCACGTACCAGTTAGGGGCAGATAAAGGCAAACAATACACTCATAAGAAAAAAATGGCCACAGCCCGTCTAGGATAAAGCTGTTTGGGTCTTTAACTGCTAAGTGATCCCTGTGTGGCAAATGCCAGACACATCAAACGGGACTCTTCACAAAAAGGCCAGTACAAAAGCCCAGATCTTAAAACATTTATGCACGCATCATTGGTGAGAGCTCTCCCTGGAATAGGAGGAGATTATAGTCCAACGGCAGATTCATTAAATGACAGCGGCCACTTAACTAACTTTAATGGGTGGCGTACTCACTATAACAGTCCCGGTGATCTGGCATTTTAAAGCGATGTTTTATTTCCTCGTAAGGTCTACCATGCGGGCACACAGCACGGCTGGGAGTTTCACATACACAGCTCTCACCACCATGAGAAATCACAGCACTGCACCAGGTTTGAGTCCAGGACCCGGGCAACAGTAACCAAAATACAATATGGGACCGTTTCAGTGGACTAGGAACCATCATATTTAAGGAAATGAGACAACTTTCAGATCGGTGTCTTTCATCATCACCTCCCAAAATCCAGCCCATCTCCTGAACCACTGCAGAAAAGCTCTCACCGTGGGTCTGTAATCTGATTTCATCCCCTGCACCTCGCGCACCTGGGCCTGACGCTCATTCTTCTCACAGGTTGAGATTTCCTGGCTGAATTTGCTGCCACCGCACATACATACATGTGACCAACCAAGAAAGTCGTACCAGAGAGAGGCCTTTGCAGACTGTGGCTTTATAGACAGTCAGCTGCTGTGGACTCTCTTGCCCTTATATCAGTCACCGGTGTGGTATTGGGGATACGTAGCCTTTTTGTTAGCAGCATACTCTTCCATATCATCTCATTTCCTTCGTGTTGAGCCCAAAGCAGCAGGAACACTGAATCACCATCAGAGTGAGCAGGTCACTGCATCTATAGGGTCAAAAGTTTGACACAGCATTCATCCACTCCCAGTTAGACTAGGCCTGATTGATAATAGTCTATCATCCACAACAGCTAGGGTGGTGGTAAAGTATATCACAGTACCTCAGAGTCTTAGTGTCAAGATTTCTGTGGGGAGAGTGTTGGCTCAGGGGGCAAAACACCCTCCACAAATGTTATTGCCAAGTTTGCAAAATACTGGAATAGCACTACTTTTGGAAATGCTGTCAAAACACTGGATGCCATGGTATAATGCGGAGACGGTATGGTGGTATGAAAAAAATCAGATACTGTCCAAACCGCTTTTTATGCCACTGGATACTTTTTATGGAGAGAGGTGGCACAGAAACAGCCCTCGTGACATCTGGTAGACTCTCCACGGTGACCATCAGCCATAATGCAGGTCAGCTGCTGCTTCCTGATGGACAGGCAGCTGGAGGAAGCCTCCCCGGGCCTCACCTGTGACCCTCAGCCCGCCAGCAGCTCAGAGGAGCTGGCTGCCGGCCCGCCCACAGACGCCAATCTCCGTGACATTCACTTCCCCCGAGAAAAGTCAGCATGTGAGCAAACGTGCGAGTCTCTAACAAAGAGGTGGGGGGATAGTTTAGCTGCTTATCAGACACTTTGCATGCAAGCCTTCAACGACATCTTATCACCTTACTCAGGCTGTGGTGGGAGTGTATTGGGAGGCCATTAGCAGAGCACTGGGGGCTTCCTGTTTCCACATCGCCCTTGCCTTCTGACTTCTTTGCGATGATTTATTGCCATATAAATTGACACAGCGTAATGCTGCAACAGACTGTAATTGTAATTGTAATTGTTACTGACTGTAATTGCTGTGGCTTCTCGTCGCTACTATATCATCTGTTAAAAACTATAATTGTAAGAAGGAAGCTAATCTAAAACTAATTGCACCTGAATGAATGGACCCCCAGAATCTCATTTCTATAACACTGGAATCAGACCTACTAGGGATCATCAGGGGAACCCTGAGTGGCTCAGCAGGCTGTGGGATCTGTGCCCATAACCAGAAGGTAGAGCAAGGTGCTTAACCCCAACTGCTCCAGGGATGCTGCTTGTTCCTGCTCTCAGATCATCATTTGCATGTCTCTTTCTGCTAAATAAAAAAATGTAGTTCACCCTTAACCAAAAGCCTGAGAATAGGTGTCCGAATCACTCGACTACTGAGACGGCCCCGACAAGATCGATCACAAAGCTAGAGGGCAACAAAGAGGATGGCAAGCAACAACAGGAAGAAGGAAAATGTGTGAACCAGGCGGCGTCCTGTGTCAGATCCTCCTGCCCGTGGATGCAGTGAAGAGTGAATGAGCTGAGTGGTGCCTGCCGGACACAGCAACGCCCCCAGGTGGTGAGCTGTAAGAGCCTGTGGACTGGCTGCACTGGCTGCACTGGCTGCAATCTTCACAGGTGCCAACTCCAGCAGGTCAGAGATGAATTAATTGAACCTACTGTATTATTTCCAAGCAGTAGGAAGCTATTCCCTTCCAGAAGATCAACACAAGTTCAAGCCATATCTTCATCCAGATTGTAGAGCATAGATCCATAGACACCTGCTACTGGGCAAACAACATCCATTTGCCTTCCTGCTGAGGAACCTTTATGTAAACCAAGGACAATATGACACATGTTATTCAGCTTCTTTATGAATGTATTGCTTATTCGATAATACAAATGATATCCAGTTCACATTGTTTGTGAATCACAGCATTACATTATACACCATGGATACGAGATGCATATTTTTACAGGAGCTTCTGAGATCACCCGCTGATCAGGGGTCATTTGGCTCTTCCTGCAGTCAGAGCTCTCTCAGCTCGTACACATATCAAGCACAGACGCAGACTCATTCGAGCAAATCTTGAGATGTCCCTTTCAGACGAGCGCTATCAGATGCTTAACCTGATATTAACAGTCTAAACGAATGATTCATTCCCAGCCGAACAAGGCCAGGAGCCCTTGAAAAGCAAAACAGATTGTAGTAAAAAACAACCACTCAAAAAGAAAAAAAAAAACCCAAGGCGCTCTACTCTACAGCACCCAGGTGTGACGTAGAGGGAAAAAAAACATTAAGTAAGGAAACCACAAGCATGTTGGCATTCAATGGGGACTTGATTAAAAGCTTGCCAACTGCTACCGTCACACCCCAGCAAGCACAGGCACAACCCTAGACAATACAGAGAACGCAGGTCTTCTCCAGCAGCAGCTGATGTTCCATCGCTTAGCATGATGATGCAGAGGTCCAGGGCCCTGCTTTGGCGCTCATGGCTTCGCCTGTCACTATTCCGCTCTCAACCAATGCATTTATCCAAAACGGGTTGCAGCTTTACCTGTTGATACAGCTGGAGCAAAGTAAGGACCTCGGCTCAGAAGCAGAACCGCAGAGCCCCTCTCAGCACTTGGATCAGTCACCTTCAGGTTCCAAATTTAACAGTGCTTAATCACCGTGTCCCCTGCTACAAGGGTAAGCAATGCTGCTGGTCAAGTAGCAAATTCACCGAAACAACAGGAATTTATCTTGATTTGTATTCTGCTCTGCTTCAAGGTTTAATTGATTAAATTAACGTGGAAATTCATACAGAGCATGGCCAACGCCTGTTGTTGCAGGTGATATTCTGTTTTTAACTGTTTGTAATCCAGAGAAATGTTACTGTTTTGGACAGAAGAAAAGGAACTTCCCTCGGTGGCACACAAACTAATGTTCTGCCCAATTCTAAAGAACAAAATTAGCTTGGAGAGAAAGAGAGAGAGAGAGAGAAAGGAGAATCACCACATTTTATATTATATATATAAACACACACACACACACACACACACACACACACAGATTCAGTACAGTATTGTAAAAGGAGTGCTTGAATCTTTCTTGTTGAACAAATGTGAACCATCATGACTATAAATACCGCAGCATGTTGATTAGAGTGTAATTCCTGTCCACTACATGTCTGTCAATACACACACATTGATACTGACTCCAGTGAAGGAGTTATGGCCCTACTAAAGGCCCAGTGATTCCGATTAACCCTCAAGGGAGCCAGGGGGAACAGGAGAGCACTGTCAGCCTCCCTTATCTCGTACATTTGCAACATTCTCATACTGCCTCCTATAATTTCATGCAACAGGATTTTTCGCCAAAGTTATTGCAGATTGCCTTGCTTAAGGAGTGCAGCCCCTCCCCCACAAATTATTATCAAGCCAGCCAATGAAAATTCAGCCTGAAATGGACTGAAATGGATGCAAAATCTCTAACTAGCTCACCAATCTCACTCTGTCCCTTCACTCTAATATAAAACACTGACATGTAGATCCACAAGAACCTCGCTAATATTCAGGGCTAACTCCTAACCTGACAAAAACATTAAGCTGAAAGGTTTTAACCAGCAAAATATTTATAACTTTTTAAAGGGAGGTATTCCTTGATCATTATATTTCACAATATTTATGAAGTAAATCTCCACGGTCTTCCTAAAATTATGTATTGCATAATGAATTATACCATTATCCTCTCTATGGCTCACTTTTTAAGTATTTATTATAAAACACACACACACACCATTATGAGCACACCCAAAGAAATCATTTACATTAATTTTACAATAGCTGCTAAAAGCACAGCTAGCTAGAAATTTCAAACAAATTCAGAATGTTACGGTTTATAGACAGCGTTTATCAAAGTGACACCAGAGGAAATTTAAAAATGTCTGAATCCTTGAAATATTTGAAGTGATTAAAGCAAGGATGCATTATGACTTTTCTGAGATCCTGGGAAAACACAAAGTGTGATGTGAATTGTCCCCCCGTGTCTTTGTCCATGCAGCCCGAGTGAATGTGGCGCTGAATGAGGTTTGATTTTTAGGGCGCTTGTGTACATATGTTGAGTGGGCGGCGGGCCATTTGAGGTGCCATCCCCTAGTGGGGCATCGTCACCACCATGCCATCTGCTAATCAGAACAGAGCCTCTCCAAGCCCCTCCCCTCTGAGCCAATCGTGTGGCACAGCCTAGGTTCTTTCAGCCAATCCCAGTCCAGGGGTGGCCGGAACTGTGTCAAGCTCATGGGTATTAGGAGACCTCTGTTGTAGAACAGAAACACATGTACAAGGTTAGACAGCGGACCCAGGGAGATTTTGATCAAGACAAGTCACGTGTGGGGGCTCTCAGCCACAGTAAACACTTACAGAATGCCACACTGATTTTTTTTTACTGTAAACACCCAAAGAAGATGATGAGAGAGAGAGCTGAATACTTGTGGCAATAACATTACACTGAGATTTGGTAATAGTATTTTAATCTTCTGGGTATGATTTTGATTTGCATCCATAGAACAGCAAAGCTGACCATTGCAGGAACAAAAAAAAAAAAAAAAGGTCCAGGCACAAAATATAAGATTATAGGATGATATGGAAACACAGGCCGATAGGTGTCATATGCTGCCAGCAGAGGGCATGTCAGTTAAAGGGCTGAGCTCCTAACAGAGAGGCAGCTGACTCAGGTCTCTGGAGGTTGGCGTAAAGTCTGCATCCTAGAGCAAACTAATTAACCTGAATTTCTTCAGTAAAAATATCAAGTAGCATGAATGTAAAAAAAAAAAACAACGTGCAACTGCTGCTCAGCAACTAAATAATAACGGGCTCCACGGCACGTCCTGAACGTCTGGGCCTGACCAGGTTTTGCAATCAACTGCTATGCGTTTGATTGCACAAGCCCCTGAACGGGACTGGGTGAGAGACTGTCGACCATGCTGTCGCCCAGTGAGGCATAGCGAATCGCATTTCGGCGCCACCTGCCCCAGCGATATGCACCCGAAGTTGTAACCCGTCCCACATCTAAGAGTAAGCGCCTTATCGAGCAGGCCGCACCTCCTCCCACCTGGGTCATTGCCCCACATGCGGCCATGTGTGATGAAACTAGCGAGTTAGCCTTTAGTCCAGGTCTCTGTCAAGGGGGAATCAAGTCTCTCTGCCTCTCTCTCTCTCTCTCTCTCTCTCTCACGCAACAGTGCATGTCCTGAAACGCTGCTGCCGTAGCTCCTCGACATCAGGCCACGAACCACCCCCTGGCCGTCCCTCACCCCCGCCTCCGCCCAGTGGCGCGTGGTGGAAACAAGCCATGCCGTGAGCCCATTGGCCATGAGGGAGAGGGGTATCAGCTCAAGCCGTGCGAGGAGAGCCGGATGACTCAGTTGGAGGCCAAGAAGCACAAACACATATTCACATTAAGTGTACACACACAGGAGAAGAAAAATGTAAGCAGGCTCTAACCCAGAAAAATAGCTATTCTTACAGCTACTCAGCAAAGAGCTGCTGCTGCTAACCATAGAATGGTACAGCTAATTAACGAAAGCGCAATAATAATATGTTATTCATTTAATCGACTTCATTGCTTCGATAATTTAACACGGCTGGACATTTCCACCACTGTCTTTACTAAATGTATGCAGCCTCTCGCTCATCCGGTAGGCTGAGAGTGTCTGGCTGAGCTAACCCTCCGCGGCTAAGATGCCTATCCTCCAACTCTGC
The DNA here is from genome assembly GCA_026779585.1 of Mormyrus proboscirostris. Taxonomy (NCBI): domain Eukaryota; kingdom Metazoa; phylum Chordata; class Actinopteri; order Osteoglossiformes; family Mormyridae; genus Mormyrus; species Mormyrus proboscirostris. The sequence goes on from JAODKF010000068.1 coordinate 24,012,019, forward strand.
TAACCCCCGAGGGAGCAAGAGCCAAGTCTCCTGGCTGGCGATGCCACACTAACTGCACGCGCACATGTGATGTCTTCTGGCTGGCCAGCCGGGTGTAGCTAGCGTCTACCTGGGAGATTAGGATAATCAGATGGGAGATTAGAGGTCTGAGCTGACCAGCTTGGCTCTGGGGGAAATTCTGCATGATACCACATAAGTTCCAAGTGGAGAGAAAAAAAATTAATGAATCACACCTGATTGGCATTTGCATCTGAGCTTAAGGCAGTCTGTGGGAGTGTTCGTAGGACCACAGACTCAAATTTTAAATTGGAGAGTTTAAAAACATTTAATGAGCAGGGTTGCTCCTGATTTTTTGTATAAGTTCCTCTATGGAAGCAGGGTGGTGGATGAGGGACAACTAGGAGGGGTGGGGTGCTGGCTAGGCTTGAGTGGTCTTATACTGCAGTGTATTTGCCATTTTGGATATACCACGGTGTTTTCATATGGGGAGGGTCGAGTGCCAGCAGTAAGATTTGCCACCTGGGGGGGAGTGCTAGAGAGTAGCAGTAAAACGTGGAAACCTTGCCACCAAATTTTACCATCATATCATTCACGAGTGTCAGGGGGCTGCTGTCAATTTGTGGGAGACTCCCGGACCTTGAATGTCTGCATTAGCTCAGTATCAGTAGCATTAGCAGCATGAGTAACCATTAGTTACTCATAAGCATGAGTGACCAGCTACCTCTCATTACTAATGTTACTAATGGTTGTACGGAAATCAAGGAGCAAGCCTGGTTGCTTCAGTGATTTGCTTATTGAGTCTCAGGTCTACTCTTCCTCCATCTCTGCCCAAGACAATGGCAGCAATGAAATGAGTTACAAGAATATTCTTCTTCCTCTAAACATCTCAACATCCATTATCATGTTCCCAAACAGCTTCTGTATAAATATTTACGCTGGAATGCCACCATGTCTGCCATCATGTTAGCGCTATTTTAAGTAGCCTTTGGGTCTGCCGGGCAAATTCCACGCATGGGCTCCGTATAAAATCCGGATCACCCTGTGCGAAGCAGAGATATGGGCAATTACACCTGCAGAGGGCGTCGAGACCCATGAGAGACAGGCAGAGCTGCTGTCTCACTGCTGTGTTGAGGACCCAAACTTTAATTGCTGGCCATTAAAACTTGAGCCATGTGCAGCACATCATCTTCCTTCTGGAGAAGTGTTTAACTCATCTTTCGCCCATTTATACGATCGGATGTGTCTCTGGAGAAGTTCACGTCAGGGATCCTGCCCAGGGATATAGCGGTGGGTTCCTAGCTAAGATTTACAGCCAAGCAACTTTCTGCTTACACACATGCGTCTATGGTTGCCAGTAAAATTTGTTGCCCCCCTCTCAGCCGGGCCTGTACCCCCACTGCAGTGACCTTGCTCACACCTGCCAACTTTCTTCACTTTGGAATAACCACATTCGCAGATAATTCCCAACTTAGTTACTTAATGGTCTCATTCAGAATTAAAAGATGCTAACACTAACCTCTGCCCCGCTATTTAATCACAGCACTGGGCCGCTAATGCATCAAAGAATGCCACAATTTGGACAGCGTTTAACAGAAGCCATTCCAGGTTATTATGAAATCCCAAAGTCATAGCACAAAGCAGTGAAATATTTGTTGTGGACGTGACCGGAACAGATACGGCTGGAACAACTCAGGGCATTGCCACTCCGCAAAGCTATGCCCGGCAGATGACACAGTCCACAACGCCGCTGATGAGAGTGCGTTACACAGTGGAAACATGACGGATGCCTTTCGGAAACGGGTGTACTAAATGCCTGGGAATGTGAGAAGTCTCAGCACTCCAATAAACAAACCAAACTCCATACTGTGACAGATGACAAATGCGTGAGCAGAGGAGCCGGCAAAGGCCTGGATCCACCTTTTTTCGGAGATGGAAAATACAAGGATGACACTCAGTCATAACGACAGTCAAGCCGCTACTGGCTCTCGGGGCCACCTCCCTACACCCCCTGTCACATCTGACCACCCCCTCCCCCCCCACAAACGGAGCGCAATTCCTAATTGGCAGAACCACATCGACCTGGACCAGCGGCTTTAAAAGGAGTCACCTGGCACTCCTCAGCGTGAGGTATTGGTGATCTCTATGCGACATACTGAACATTTATCTCTCTGTCTTCTTTGCAGTCCTAACCTAGTCCTCCTGTGTTGGTCCCGTTCCTCCCCGCTTTCCCAGTTCCCACCCGCGGCCACCTGCCCCACGTCTTGTCACCCCCCTCAGCTTGACTTCACTGGCTTCTCCGACCTCTTGCTTTGTGCCCCGGTTATGTCTCCGGATCCCCCCCCCCCAACTCTGTCTGAAAGCACTTCCCACAAAAGCCCCGATCTCCC